>CM035133.1:126047297-127297297 GCA_020205605.1 Panax ginseng | reverse complement strand
TTCCCCTATCCAAAACGATTTTTAATGCATTCAAAGGTCTATCTAAGAGGCATGTATGGAGTCATAATTTTTTTGACACAAATTGTAATATTATATTTTAAAATAAAAAATTATTAAAATAAATAAATAAATATATCCCAACGTGACTTGTACAAATCTAACATTCAAAAGAAAAATGCCACATAAATAAAGGATTATTATACTTAAAGAGTATAAAGGAAAATAGTACACAGTCGTCTACGGCGACGGTTTAAACGTCGTCATAGATATTCTAGTCTATGACGACGGCTATAGTCCAAAAAAAATATCGTCATAAAGACGACCATTTATGTAGTATCATGTAATCTACTACATAATCATGTATATACATATAATCCAAATAATTTATATGCTGACAAAATATGATAAAATTAAATTTCGACTAACTAAAAAATATATGCGATAAAATATAATAAATTAGAGAGTTTTGTCATTCTTAATTTTTATCTATCATGTATGCACATATATCACAAATATAATTTGACTGTCGCAATACATATCAAAATTTAAGTGTAAAATAGTCTCCAAGCATCAGAATTTTAAATCCTCACATAAATATAATTTTATTTAAAAAATTATACGGTCACTACTCCATCAAACACTTTTAAAAAGAAACACACTTATCTGCTTCAACCGTCCTAAAAATGGTGGCCGAGTATTGTTTAGTCCTAATCGAAATTCTTTTTGAACTCCTTTTTGGGTTTCCACGAAGGATTACCAGCCCAATACATTCCCTCTTTTTTTTGGGTACACACCAACCCAATACATTTATCTTTGAAAGTAGTCAACTTCCTAAAATATAAAGAAGGGTAGTGATATTGACACCTTTTGGGTTCTTTTATTTTATCTTTAAAAAAATGTTATAAATGGTCAAAAAATATATATGTGTATATAAACTTAACATTATTCTTACAACAAATCTCAAATTTTAATTTGCAAATCAAAAAATGTAATCTATTATCTATTATCTATTATATATACTAAATCACAGTACATGGCACAATAAATTGACATGTCCTTCTACAAATTCAACACATGTCCATCCTATTTAATGCTCCTTATTGGCCTTGACAAAAATATCTTTGACAAACCCGCGCGTCTAAAATAACAACTGAGGTTGTAAAAATCCAAAATACATGGCTTACCGCGTCAATTATCATTAATTGATTGTGCTGAATCCTACAAAGATAAGCAACACAGACGGTAAATAATTTTCAATTACCACACAAAAAAAAAAAATTAACGATGAAGGTCCTGCACTTGAAAACAACATACCATAAACAATTGAAGGAATAGCCCGGCGTTTCAAGGGAAAAAATCAAATCAAAAGGGAAAGAGAAAATAGATATAACGAGCAAGTTTGTTGTTAACTTAAGTTTTCTCTCAATTATAGCTATCTCTGAAGATTATTCTATAACGATGGGACAAAATGATTAAATTCATCTCTATAACTTTCCTTTCTGGTAAACAGATCCTCTATGATAAACTTCAAATGCATATATATAGGTATTTAAGGTATAATGAATTGACAAAACAACCCTTTTGGTTGATGTCGGTAGGCTCCCTACAAATTGAACAAATATTTGGACAAGAGAGTTCAAGTGACATAATTCATCAATAATATAGGTAAACTTTCTTTTCTCGAAATGTCCAAAATAAGTAACATAATTCACATAAATGCATAAATTGTTCAATTTGACTATATTATTCTAATATTTGGAAAAGAGAGTTTAAAGTTTTGAAACTTCGTTCCATATAGCAGTGCATTACTTTTAAAGAAATAATGCAAAGCAAAGTTAAAGTCCTCTGGGTAAACTATGTGCCAGAGGGGCTTAAAATGAGACAGGGAGTGTACCATATTTAATATACACCAGTACACCACCCATCCCTACGTGCACTAGGTGGGTCAACCAAGGAAGAATACTGATGCCTTGAGGACGGGAAGTTGATGGTTGAATAGCACATGCAGTAGAAATTGTGTTTGAATAACTATTTTAGATTAAATTCTTTTCATTTTTTCGGGATATTTTGATTTTGTGCTTTACATGATTGGTTTTTTATTGCCTTCACAATGATTGTTTTTGAATATTTAGTTAAACCTTATTCATGTTTTCACATGTATGCCACCTTCAGGTACCTAACTCCTGTATATGTATTAAAATATTTAATATTTAGCACTTCTGTAATGCATGTTCTTTTGCAGGTTAATGGTTAATTTGCCTGATGCTCCTAACAGAGTAAAAACTCTAAAAGTGATACTAGCAAAAAAGCACTTGTTTGCAGATGTTTATTTGGATTCAGTTGCAAGCATGACTGATGGATATTCTGGAAACGACCTTAAGGTTGACTTTTTGTTATTTGTATTACATACAAATATACAATTACTTCTCTTTGTATGGTATATGTTCTCGATGATTGTGGCTTCTTACATCTTCTCTTCTCCTGTTGCAGAATCTATGTGTAACTGTTGCACGTCGCCCAATTAGCGACGATTTCAAAAAAAGTAAAAACGATATGTTTTGTTTATTTGATGATTTAGTAGTTTGTTGCTACTTAAACTTGAAATTTGACATATGTTGGTTTTTGTAAATAAATAATAATAAAAAAGCATCCTTTGAAGTTATCTGTATTATTTATAGTCATTAATAATGCATGTTTAAAGTTGGCTAATGGTGAGGAGCATGGTTAATGTCCTGGCAGATAAGTTTGTAAGCAGGCATGTATAAATAGATTCTGTAGCATATTGAAATATGACAAAAAAATAAACCAATTTTTTCTCTTTTGGGGTTATGCTTCTAGAGTTGGTAACTAGACGTTGACCTGTTGATACAACTCAGACTTACACTGAAGATAGTTTGGTTGACTGAGTGAGTAAAGTAATTGCACCCGCCTAAATTCCCTCTTCTATGAGCTATTAGTTTGTTTGATAGTTAGTTTCCAAGAGTCGGGATATTGTTATATATTTCACAATTATGCAGTAATTAATAGTATAAAAGAATAAATATTATATATTGTAAGCTTAAACAAATAACTAATTACTAAAATTTGAGCAGGTGGTTCGCGCTCTTGAATGAGACATGTCTTTGTCTGGACACACCACAGTCTACAGTTCTCATGAAAGTTCAGATTATAACACCATACAATATAATGAGGACATGAAGAAATTCAGGAAGATGGTATTGTCAAGCCAGGAGTATGCTAGCAGTGAGATTAGCTGATCATCCAGCGAATATGGCAAAATCCTTATCCAAGTTATATTAAATAACACATTCTGAAACCTAAAGTTTCAAGCTTTTTCATCATAGAAATGCAAAATCATAAAATAACAAAGGTTTATTTTTTGGTTGTAAAGACAAGGGCAATGAACACAAAAATATTTAGAATCAAATAATGTCATACTTTAGACCCCATTGTGACTTTAACTGCATCAGCAAGCTATTCGACACCTCGAAGCATCAAAGCTCGGGTTTCAACACCAAATCTAATATCTTTAGCTACATAATATCGGCTCCAAGCCAATCTACTACCAATCTAAAGTTAACAGAAAACAAAGATAAAATTATTGTCAAGTTGCAAAGGCAGAACTTTAAATTATACAAACATTGGCTACTTGTTGATTACTCTTCCTAACGATCCTACAAACTTGATCCTACAGTAGATGTGGAACCCTCACTTCTGCTGCTGCTGCTGCCTACTTTTTAATCCTTTTTTTTAATTATTACAAGCTTTAACTTGATTGATGCCATTGTCTGCCATAGATTAAAAAAAAATCCTAATTACTATTACTATTTGATTATTGTAGAAACTAAATAATAGTAAAATATGTCTTAACTAAAATTGGAGGCCCCAAAATTTTGTGAGGCTAATCGAATTGGTTAACAAACAACCATAATATCCCTTTGATACTTTTTCTTCCCGGTTTGCTGTCCTTATTGAAGTGTGTTGAAGATCAATTTTATAATTAAAGTGGGAAGACCTAACATGCATCTGTGATGTTTTTCTTTATCAGCTTTCACTTGTCATATTAGTTCAAAAAAATTGAAAACCTTAAATCATTTATTTGTTGTCAAATGTGGGCATTGTTAGACTTTTATTTTTTAGGAGGAAAATGAACTATTAAGAACGTAATAACATACTAATGTGACATTTATCTAAAATAAAATAGGATATATAAATGTCCCTATATATAATTTTATGGAAGGAATATATTTTCAATTCATAACTTAGTCAATTAAACTTAATCATGAATGGTTCATTGGGCCAATACAACGACGCTTTTGCACCTTTGGTTCGATTAACCTTATGTTAATCATGAAAGTGTCTCCATGCCCTGTTAGCTTTGATTTATCAGAATTAGTCATTGATTAATCTGGATAGAGTGAAATCCTGAAATATAAAGTTTTTCATAGACCTATCTTTCAGTGCTTATTTATTTAGATTTTGGTATTCAACCTCATGTAGGTACGGTGATGATGTCGAGGAGGCTTATTATATTACTGACAAGGTCACGGCTGTTTCATTTCATAAATTTGGAGATTATTTCATTTCAATAAATTATTCAATAATAGTTGTTTTATTTCAATAAATTATTGATGTATAGATGTTAAAACAAGGGGCAAGGATTATACTATTATAGGCTTGTGGGTTGGCTGCTATGTATAACAAGGGGGGCTGATAGGGGTTATGTTAAGGGTCATTTAGGATCCAAGGGCCTGACTGCAGGTGTAAGACCCCAATTTTTATGAATAAAGATTAATTTCTCTCGAAATATATTTTTGAATATTATGGTGTGGATATAATATAATGTTATAGTTGTGGGTAATATTTACAAATTTTACAAAGTAAGCAAGTGGTTATATAATATTCGATTGGTCGGGGAATATTCATTTTAATAGGGAATATTCGTACGATGGCATAATCATTGGTGGACCCCACAACGGAAGTATTGTCGTTGTTAGAAAACGACAGAATTATCATTTTATAAAAATAACGGCGAAAGTGTTACCATTAAAACTGTTGAACTACCCGGTAGTAAAGAAATGCGATGTACGGCGTGGTTGCATAGTAACACACGGCATTGGTTATTGATGCTTACGTGAGAAGTCATTCAATTATACTCAATTATTTCTACAGTAATTGTTGCATCATATCTCTCATATTATTGATTAGATTATTGTCACAGTATCATCTGCATAATATGTTATATTATTAAATCAATAATTGAGACGACAAAGTTATTTATATTATGAAATTGCAATATTTACAATGTCTAGAAGTTCTGTTAAGGAGAGGTTTGGTCATCTAATTGCGCGCCAATAAGGAGAAATCCTTTATCGGAAAGCCCCTCTTCACAGGAACGACCTTGTTGTTATATATTGTGAGTTATAATATTAATGATGAATAAGTTCGTGTTGATTAAAGATGAAATTGTAAGTTTCATTGTGTTGGAATTATTAGTGTGAGTAAAAATCGACATTTATTCCGATATTAATTGATGTCTGGAAGTTTTACTGACCAGTCGGGTAATTATTCAGATAAATGAGCAATTAATTGCTATTAATTCACATGATTATAACTATTTGTTCACATGTGTGTACTATTGATTCACATTCTTGTACTATTAGGGGAGTTGGTGCAAGATTGATAATACTTGCATGACTAAGTTAAAAATAGAGGTATAGATGGATGTACTATACTGTAATTCGTATTTTCACATGATTATAACTATTGATTCACATGATTGAACTATTGATTCACATTATTTACTATTAGGGGAGGTGGTGCAAGTTTGATAATACTTACAGGACTAAATTAAAAATGAAAGAAAAGTTGAAGGTATTGTAATGTAATATTTTGAGCCCCAAAACGTGCAATTATGGAAACTATATTTTTCTATAAATAGAAGCTCATTCTTCCTTCATTTCTCACCAATTCACTAAAGTTTTAGAGCAATTATTATAAAGAGAAATTATAGAGATAAAGAAGAAGAGAAGTCTGCTACCTCACTATTCCAATATCCAGTTTCTTCTAAGGTAAGGGGTATTATTCTTTCGTATTCATGAAGAGAGTTATTTTCTTTCAATACTCGTAAGAGTTGTTATTCCATTCTTTATTATTATGTTGCAATAACCTGTCTATGCGAATTACCACATACATGGTAAAATTCTTCTATTATTCCATTCTTTATTATTACATTGGAATATAACATATGCATTTGGCCTATCGCGCATGCACGGTGAATTACATTGTTATTTCATTCTTTATTATTCATTTGAACATCCCATGCATGCGGATTCGCATGACACAGTTCCATTCTTTTTTATTCATTGGAACATCACATGCATGCGGATTACGCATGACACGGTTCCATTCTTTATTATTCTTGCTGGGAATAACTTGTGCATGCGATTCTATCGCATGCCCGTGAATTTCATTGGTATTCCATTCTTTATTATTACATTGGAACATCCTTTCATGCGGATTACGCATGACCGGTTCCATTCTTTATTATTCTGTTGGAATAACTCATGCATGCGGATTACGCGTGACACAGGTTCCATTCTTTATTATTCTGCTGGAAATAACTTTTATGCATGCGGGCCTATCGCATGCTCGTGAATTCTTCTCATTATTCCATTCTTTATTATTCATTGGAATAACTTTTATCTATGTGGATTCTCAGTATGCATGGTGAATGATCCTTCGTATTCATTCCTTATTAAATTGTGGAAATAATGCATCTCGTGGATTACCGCATGGCGGGCGAAAATCTATTTGCAGTTTCATATATTCTATTATACTCACTTGGTTAAAGTTTTGGCTTCTATACTCCATGAAATTAGTAGAATATCCTGGATATTTGCGCTTTATCCAGTATCTTTTCATGAAAATATTCTTCTGAGCATTCTTGAATTTTACTCCACAAAGAAGTATCATGTTGACAATTTGGACGTTATTGATTTCTAGATAAACTAAAATTTTAAATCTTTAAAATTTATCCTTGAACTTGTTTTATTGAGTTATTATTTCATTGTCATCATCATCATGCTTATATTGTGATGAAAGTCATCTTTGGGTTACGTGCATAGATGGACTTGGTATGATTATGACCAGGGATTATTCGGTATAATCATGACCTGTAATGTTATAAATGATGTGGTAAAAGTCCTCAGTAGCCTGTAGTGCATTGATGGACAGTTTTTGGTATGATTATGACCAGGGATTATTCGATTTAGTCATGACCATTGATGATTTAATGAATATCCTTGGTCCGTAGTAGTCTTGAGGATGACTCGATGATGTGGTTTATTTATTAAAATTTGAGTCTCAAATGATAAAAATTGATGAAAATATTTTAAATCATAGAAGATAGTAGATATCATGCTCTACTTGACTCTTCTAATGGATTGCTTATTCCGCTGCAGTTAAACTTGATGTCTATTGTATTATCAGTTTAACATTGTTGAAGACTAATGATAATTTATTCTGCATTATCTTAGTCATAATATTTCTTACTAGGCTAGTTGAGCTCACCCGTTTGCTTTCATTGTTCTCTTCAGGAAATGAGAACGTAGCCGGGATTAGTCAGGAAACAAAGTGATGGTCCGAGATGGTGTATTAGTAGTCCTCACTATTCTATAAAATAGTGTGATAATAAATGTAATGACGACTCTATTTGAGAGTGGATATTGTCTAGAAGGCAACATTCCTGTTTAAACTCTCAGTTATGTTTTGTCGTATATTACACGACGGTTGTATAATTAAGTTTGTATTTGTATTCTGTACCATGTATTTGGCGACTCAAGATGGGTGATGTATACCTATTTTGGGGGCGTCACAGTTGGTATCAAAGCTTAGGGATATGATCCCTGGCTGAGATGTGAGACAAGAACTAGGAGGGGAGAGACGGGAAATTCCTTCGCTAGTATTACCTACCTAAGTTTATTTGGTATTTAATTGGTCGGTCAGAGTATAGGGATAATATGTGATATGATAATTAACCCTTATTTTGTGGCAGTATTTGAAAATGGAATCCGAAAATGTTGAGATAAGCAATGAAGCACATGAGACCGTTGAGTCACCACAGATTAATACCCAGGATAATGTGCAACAGGAAGACAATAATCCTAAGGTAAATTACAACGATCAAATGATGAACGATGGGATGTTCAGAGGTTTTATGCAATTCATGCAACATCAGGCGAAGGTGGCTCCTATCCAAAATGCAGGTGGAAATACTGATAACTCTCGGACGGTCACCGCTAAACAGTTCAAGGAGCTGGGACCACCGGAGTTTTTTGGAGAGCCAAAACCACTTAAGGCAGAGACGTGGATAAAGCAGATCAACAATATATTTGATGTCTTGGGATGCTCCAAGGAGCAAAAGGTTCCCTTTGCCACCTTCATGTTGCGAGCAGAGGCAGATTACTCGTGGGAATCTGTAAAGCGTACTCAACCTGCCGCACTCAAAATGTCTTGGGAGAAGTTCCAAGAGCTGCTCAACGACAAGTACTTTCCTGAAAGTATTCGTCACATGAAGGAAGTAGAGTTCATCAAGCTTGAGCAAAACAATATGACCGTGGCGCAGTACGAAGCTAAGTTTGCCGAGTTATCTCGGTTTGCGTCCCACTTGGTTGATAATAAGGAGAGAATGATGTGGATGTTTCTAAGAGGTTTGAAACCCGAGATACGTCAATACCTTATCTCTCATAAACTGTGTTTGTATTCAGATGTTGTGAATAGAGCTCAGTTATTGGAGCGCGATAATGAGTCAACCCAACCAAGAGAGAGAAGCCGGCAAGTCGATAATACCAGTGGTAGCAGTCATCAAAGCGGTGACAACAAACGTGGAGGGAATCAACATGCCAGAAATGGTAATCCCTTCGGTGGTAATCATGGCCATGACAATAAGATGTCAGCACCAACACCTGTTGTTAAGGAAGGAGAACGACCGCCGATCGTATGTTACAAATGTGGAGGGGAAGGAAACATAAGTCCAAACTACACGATGCAGTCCAAAGCATGTTATAATTGTGGAAAAGAAGGTCACCTAGCTCGATTTTGTCGTGCACCAAAGTCAAGTCCAGCTGGGATGGAGGCATCAAAGGGTCTCCCAGACAAGACAAAACCGATAGTTCAAGGGAGAGCGTTTGTCATAACCTCCCAAAAAGCGAGGAATCCGAATGAGGTGATCACGGGTAAGCTAATCATAAACTCTAGCGAAGTTTATACTTTATTTGATACCAGTTCTACCCATTCCTTTATTTCTCCTACTTGCGCTCAATGTTTAAATTTTACTCCGGAAAAATTAGACTTTGACTTATCTGTTGAAACTCCGTTAGGAGAAAATTTCATTACATCCATGGTTTATAAGTCTTGTTTGATTCAAATCGGTAATCGTACGTTACCCGTCATTCTTATTTCCTTGAAAATACTTGCATTTGATGTAATTTTAGGGATTGATTAGTTAACTACTCATCATGCTAAAATCGATTGTTTTCGTAAGGTTGTTAGCTTTCATATTCCTAACCAACCTATTATGCGAATTCAAGCAACCAAACCGCTAAAATCAATCAATGTCATATCAAGTCATAAAGTTATTCGTTTATTGAAAAACAGATGTCAAGCTTTCTTAGCCCATGTCACAGATTTAAATAAAAATACATCAGATTTGAATGATATTTCTATTGTTAATAAATTTCCTGACGTATTCCCTGAAGAACTTCCTGGCCTACCCCTAGAGCGTGAAATTGAATTTTGTATCGACCTTGAATCCGGTACAAAACCCATTTCCAAAGCCCCATATTGAATGGCTCCTATTGAAATTCAGGAGTTAAAAACCCAACTACAGGAATTGTTAGACATTGATTTCATTCGTCCTAGTACGTCTCCTTGGGGTGCTCCTGTTCTATTTGTGAAGAAGAAAGATGGAAGTATGCGACTTTATATTGATTATCGGGAGTTGAATCATGTCACCATCAAAAATAGGTAACCGTTGCCTCACATTGATGACCTGTTTGACCAGTTGCAAGGAGCCAAATTCTTTTCAAAGATTGATCTTCGTTCCGGATATCATCAGTTGAAGATTAAAACTGATGACATTCCAAAGACTGCTTTCAGAACTCGGTTCGGGCATTATGAATTCCTAGTCATGTCTTTTGGATTGACTAATGCTCCTGCTGCCTTCATGGACATGATGAATCGAGTATTCAAGGAATATTTGGATCACTTTGTGGTCGTCTTTATTGATGACATCCTCATATACTCCAAAACCCGTGAAGACCATGAGAAACACTTGAGGCTGATACTTTAAAAGCTTCGTGAAAACAAGTTATATGCTAAGTTGAAGAAATACGAGTTCTAGATTGAGGAAGTTGCATTCCTTGAGCACGTGATATCAAATCATGGAATATCTGTTGACCCGACGAAGATTGAAGCAATTCAAAGCTAGGAGCAACCTAAGTCAGTGACCGAAGTACGTAGCTTTCTCGGCTTAGCTGGTTATTATCGGAGATTCGTGGAAGGATTTTCTCGAATCGCTACTCCCTTAACTCAGCTGACTTGAAAAGATACAAAATTCGGTTGGAGCGAGAAATATGAGAAGAGTTTTCAAGAACTCAAGAGGAGACTCATTTCAAAGACTGCTCGATAATACCATCCGCTCGGAGGATTTGTCATCTACAAATGATGCTTCGTGCAAAGGGTTAGGATGTGTTCTCATGCAACATGTGAAAGTCATAGCCTATGCCTCTCGACAACTCAAAGAATATGAGAGGAATTATCCTACTCATGATCTAGAGTTGGAAGCAGTCATTTTTGCACTTAAGATTTGGAGGCATTACCTGTATGGAGAGAAGGTGGAGATCTATACGGATCATAAAAGCCTCAAATATTTCTTCACTCAAAAGGAACTCAACATGCGGCAGCGACGATGGCTTGAGTTGTTGAAAGATTATGATCATACCATCCAATACCATCCTGGAAAAGCGAACGTAGTAGCTGACGCTTTGAGTAGAAGATCATATGCGGGTACGAGTGTAATGTTGTCAACGTAAAGGCCCATTTTGTATGACTTGGAAAGGATGGAAATAGAGTTAAAGACTCCAGGGGCCCATGTGATGATGGAGAATATACGAGTGGAACCGACTTTGATCGATAAAGTTAAAGCTGCTCATGCTACAGACCTGTAGCTGATGCGTATGAGGAAGAAAGTGCAAGAAGGTGATATTTCAGAAGCAAGAATCGATGAAGAAGGAATACTTCGAGTCAACTCCAGACTTTGTGTTCCTGACGATTCTGACTTGAAGTATAAAATCATGATGGAGGTGCACAACACACCATTTGCAATCCATCCTGGGAGTACCAAAATATATCGTGATCTTTGACATACATTTTGGTGGAGCAATATGAAGAGAGAGATAGCGGGGTTTATCTCAAGGTGTCTAACTTGTCAACGAGTCAAGGCGGAGCATCAAGTGCCAAAAGGTTCATTGCAACCACTTGAAATTCTAGAATGGAAGTGGGAGCACATTACCATGGATTTCGTTACTGGTCTTCCCAAGGTTTCTCAAGGCATAGATGCGATTTGGGTCATTGTTGATAGATTGACCAAGTCTGCTCATTTCTTACCAATACGAGAAACTTATACACTTGAATGTCTTGCTAGTATGTATATAAATGAGATTGTAAGATTGCATGGTATGCTAGTACCCATAGTTTCTGATCGAGACCCAAGATTCACTTCAAGATTTTGGGTTAGTTTGCAAAAAGCTATGGGCACGAATTTACGATTTAGTTCGGCATTATCATCCTCAAACGGATGGGCAGTCGAAAGGACTATTCAAACTCTTGAAGATTTATTAAGACTTTGTGTCCTTGACTTCAAGGGAAGTTGGGACAAGTTCTTACCATTGGTGGAGTTTTCCTACAATAATAGTTATCAAGCAAGTATTGGCATGGCTCCATTTGAGGCGTTGTATGGAAGAAAGTGTCGTTCTCCAGTATGCTGGGATGAGGTGGGTGAAGCAACGTTGTTGGGACCGAATTTGGTATGTATGACTACGGAAAAGATTCAAATGATCCGACAACGTATAAAAACCTCACAAGATCGACAAAAGAGTTATGCTGATCTTCATCGAAAGGACGTGGAATTCAATATTGGAGATCATGTGTTGTTACGTGTTGCTCCATGGAAAGGAGTTACAAGATTTGGAAAGAGAGGAAAGCTCAATCCTCGATTCATTGGCCCATTTTTAATCCTCGATCGAGTAGGAACTGTGGTCTATAGACTCGCCTTACCGCCAAGTATGTCTCGTGTTCATAACGTTTTTCACATATTTATGTTACATAAATATGTGAAAGACCCTAACCATATTATTGAATTAGAACCAGACGAGATAGAGGAAGATTTAACGTATGAAGAGTTACCTGTTAAAATCTTGGATAAGAAGGATCATATTCTACGCTCTAAAGTTATACCTCAAGTCAAAGTTTTGTGGAGAAACCACGATGTGGAGGAAATGACCTGGGAGTTAGAATCTGAGATGAAGTCAAAATATCCTCACCTCTTCGATATACCAGGTACGTACCCTAATTTCGAGGACAAAATTTCATAAGAAGGGGAGGTTGTATGACCCCAACTTTTATGAATAAAGATTAATTTCTCTCGAAATATATTTTTGAATATTATGGTGTGGATATAATATAATGTTATAGTTATGGGTAATATTTATAAATTTTGCAAATTAAGCAAGTGGTTATATAATATTCGATTGGTCGGGAAATATTCATTTTAATAGGGAATATTCGTACGACGGCACAATCATTGGTGGACCCCACAACGAAAGTATTTTCGTAGTTAGAAAATGACAAATTTATCATTTTATAAAAATAACGGCGGAAGTGTTACCATTAAAACTGTTGAACTACCCGGTAGTAAAAGTACAATAATACGCGTGGTTGCATAGTAACACACGGTATTGGTTATTGATGCTTACGTGAGAAGTCATTCAGTTATACTCAATTACAGTAATTGTTGCATCATATCTCTCATATTATTGATTAGATTATTGTCACAGTATCATCTGCATAATATGTTATATTATTAAATCAATAATTAAGACGACAAAGTTATTTATATTGTAAAATTGTAATATTTACAATGTCTAGAAGTTCTGTTAAGGAGAGGTCAGGTCATCTAATTGCGCGCCAATAAGGAGAAATCTTTATCGGAAAGCCCCCTCTTTCTTGGGAACGACCTGGTTGTTAAATATTGTGAGTTATAATATTAATGATGAATAAGTTCGTGTTGATTAAAGATGAAATTGATAGTTCCATTGTGTTGGAATTATTAGTGTTAGTGAAAATCGATATTTATTCCGATATTAATTGATGTCTGGAAGTTTTACTGACCAGACGGGTAATTAATCGGATAAATGAGCAATTAATTGCTATTAATTCACATGATTATAACTATTTGTTCACATGTGTGTACTATTGATTCACATTCTTGTACTATTAGGGGAGTTGGTGCAAGATTGATAATACTTGCATGACTAAGTTAAAAATAAAGGTATAAATGGAGGTACTATACTGTAATTCGTATTTTCACATGATTATAACTATTGATTCACATGATTGAACTATTGATTCACATTATTTACTTTTAGGGGAGGTGGTGCAAGTTTGATAATACTTGCAGGACTAAATTAAAAATGAAAGAAAAGTTGAAGGTATTGTAATGTAATATTTCGAGCCCTAAAACGTGCAATTATGGAAACTATTATTGCAGAAATATTTAAGGGTTAAAGAAATGGGTTTTGTACTGGGGTCAGTACAAAATTCAATTTCACACTCTGGGGTAAGCCAAGAAGTTCTTCGAGAATACGTCAGGAAATTTATTAACGATAGAAATATTATTTAAAAACTGTGACTCTCATCCAAGACTTGGATAACACATCACTTTGATACCTATCAACTTGCCACCGCTATTCACGACGTCCCTTAAGGATATTCTGGCTTCAGTGTATTCCAAGACTTGGAAGTCACCAACGAAAGGCTCGGGGATCTTTACTTATGGCTTGATATGACAGTGATTGACTTTAGTGGTTTGGTTGCTTGAATTCGCATAACAGGTTGGTTAGGAATATGAAAGCTAACAACCTTATGAAAATAATCAATTTTGGCATGATGAGTAGTTAACCAATCGATTCCTAAAATTACATCAAAGGCAAGTATTTTCAAAGAGATAAGATTGACAGGTAACGTGAAAGTGTCAATTTGAATTAAACAAGATTTATAAACAGTGGAGATAACGAATGTTTCTCCTAACAGAGTTTCAACAGATAAGTCAAAGTTTAATTTCTCAAGAGCCATGTTCAAACATTGAACACAACTAGGTGAAATAAAAGAGTGAGTAGAACCGGTATCTAACAAGGCATAGACTTCGCAAGAGTTTATGATTAACTTACCCGTGAAAACTTTGTTCAGGTTCCTCGTCACGAAAAAAAATGCTCTCTCTTAAACTACCGATTTTGACTTGTCTGGGACATCCCAGTTGGACTTAACTTTGCTGTAGAGTAAATTCCACCCTTAATTTCTTTATCACATTCCCGATCCATGATTCAAATCATTACTCTCCGATCCATATCGAATTGGGGTTGACCGTTCTGCACAGGGTAATTCCCAATTCGATGTTGGATTCTCCCAATTGCTGTCCAAAAAGCAAAAATCCATTTCATCTATTTTAGCCTTATTGGATCGGACGTCTTTTTCTACAATATCTACGCGTAGTGCGGCTTTTACCCATGCATCATCTATTCTTATTCGTTCAGTTGCTTCATCTTTCATCAGAACTTTGATCAAAGCATTCTCAGATTCCAGCTCTAATATCTTATATTCTTCCAAAGAGTGCTTCTGTTCAAGCATCGCACATTGGTAACACAATTTTGAATTGTTACATCTCTTTGCTCCACGACCGCCTGCCGTTCTTCAGCCTGCTCTTCTAACTCATGAATACGATTTTGTAATTCTAAATTTTGATAATAAAAATCTTCTAAAAAATTCTCCTCGGTTTCCTCTTCTTCCTCTTCTTCCTCACTCTCAGCTACTACCTCTGCAACTAGCTCGAGTGCAACTAATAGTTCTTCACTCACCATGTAGATATCTCTAATTTCTTCTTCGTCTGACATCACATTAACCTGGTTAGTGATTAAAGGTGTCTCAACGGTCTCATTCACTCTATTGTTAACATTTTCAGCTGCCATTTTCAAGCACTGCCATAAAACAAGGGTTAATTAACATGTCACATATTATCCTTATACTCTGACCGACCAATTAAATACCAAATAAACTTAGGTAGGTCATACTAGCGAAGGAATTCCCTGTCTCTCCCCTCCTAGTTCTTGTCTCACATCTCAGCCAGGGATTATATCCCTAAACTTTGATACCAATTGTGACGCCCCTAAAATAGGTATACATCACCTATTTTGAGTCGCCAAATACATGGTACGTAATACAAATACAATCTTAAATATACAACATGAGTCATGAGTTTTAATACAAATATTGTCTTCTAGATGATTTCAAACTCAAAATAAGTCCTCAATACATTTATTATCACACTATTTCATAGAATAGTGAGGACTACTAATGCTATCATCCGACTGTCACCCGCGTTCCCGACTAGTCTCTCGCTTACGCTCTCATTTCAAGAGAGAACAATGAAAGCAAAAGGGTGAGCTCAACTAGCCCAATAAGAAATATTATGGCTAAGATAATGCAAATAAATTATCGTTAGCCTTCAAAAATGTTAAACTGATACAATATAACAAACATCAAGTTTAACTGCAGCAGAACAAGCAATCCATTAGAAGAGTCAAGTAGAGAATAAAATCTACTATCTTCTATGATTTAAAAGGTTTTTCATCACTTTTACCGTTGAGACTCATCTTATTAAATAAACCACGTCATCCCTACACTACGGCCAATGATATTCATTAGTATCACGACCACAAATTATCCATGCACTACGGGCCAAGGATATTCGTGTTTTCATCAATGGTCATGATCATGCCAACAACTATCCATCAATGCACTACGGGCTAATGAGGACTTTTACCACATCATTTATAACATTATGGTCATGACTATACCGAATAATCACTGGTCATAATCATACCAAGTCCATCTATGCACTACAGGCCACAGATGACTTTTAACATAATATAAACATGAGGATGATGACAATGACATAAGAATTCAATAAAACAAGTTCAAGAATTAAATTTTAAAGATTTATAAGTTAATTTATCCTGAACTCAAAAACGTCCAAATTATCAAAATGATACTACTTTGTGGAGTATAATTCAAGAATGCTCAGAAGAATATTTCCATGAAAAGATACTGGATGAAGTGCAAATACCCAGGATATTCTACTAATTTCATGGAGTATAGAAGCCAAAACTTTAACCAACTGAGTATAATAAAATATATGAAACTGCAAATAGATTTTCGCCCGCCATGCGGTAATCCACGTAGACAGATCATTTCCACAATTTAATAAGGAATGAATACAAAGGATCATTCACCATGCATGTGGTAATCCACATAGATGTGTTATTCCAATAGAATAATAAAGAATGGAATAACGGTAAGAATTCACCATGCACGATAGAGATCGCATGCACATGTTATTCCCAACATGTAATAATAAAGAATGGAACCAGTCATGCGAAATCCGCATGCATGTATTAATATTCCATAGAATAATAAAGAATGGAATAACAATAGAATTTACGACTGTGCATGCGATAGAAATCATTAGATGCATGTGTTATTCCAACAAAATAATAAAAATGGAATAACAGAAGAATTTCACCATGTATGCGGTACTTCGCATAGACAAGTTATTCCAACATAATAATAAAGAATGGAATAATAACCCTTACGGGTATTGAAAGAAAATAACTCTCTTCATGAATACGTAAGAATAATACCCCTTACCTTAGAAGAAACTGGATATTGGAATAGTGAGGTAGCAGACTTCTCTTCTTCTTTCTCTCTATAATTTCTCTGTATAATAATTGCTCTAAAGCTTTTGTGAATTTGTGAGAAATGAAGGAAGAATTAGCTTCTATTTATAGGAAAATATAGTTTCGATAATTGCACGTTTTGGGGCTCAAAAAATTACAGTACAATACCTCCAACTTTTCTTTCATTTTTAATTTAGTCCTGCAAGTATTATCAAACTTGCACCACCTCCCCTAATAGTAAATAATGTGAATCAATAGTTCAATCATATGATTCAATAGTTATAATCATGTGAAAATACTGAATAACAAAGATAAGTACTCTCCATCTATACTTCCATCTTTAACTTAGTCATGCAAGTATTATCAATCTTGCACCAACTCCCCTAATAGTACATAAATGTGAATCAATAGTACACACATGTAAACAAATAGTTATAATCATGTGAATTAATAGCAATTAATTCCTCATTTATCTGATTAATTACCCGATAACTTTCAGACATCAATTATTATCGAAATAAATGTCGATTTTCACTAACACTAATAATTCCAACACAATGGAACTATCAATTTCATCTTTAATCAATACGAACTTATTCATCATTAATATTATAATTCACAATATTTAACAACAAGGTCGCTCCTGTGAAAGAGGGGCTTTTCCGATAAGGATTTCTTCTTATTGAAAAGCGCAATTAGATGACCAAACCTCTCCTCGATGTAACTTCTGACATTGTAAATATTGTAATTTAATAATATGAATAATTTTTTCGTCTCAATTATTGATTTAATAATATAACATATTATACAGATGATACTGTGACAATAATTTAATCAATAATATGAGAGATATGATGCAGCAATTACTGTAGCAATAATTGAGTATATCTGAGTGACTTCTTACGTAAGCATCAATAATAAATACCGTGTGTTACTATGCAACCACGCGTATTACTGTACTTTTACTACCAGGTAGTTCAACAGTTTTAACGGTAACACTTGTCGTTATTTTTATAAAAAGATAATTTTGTCATTTTCTTACTACGACAATACTTCTGTTGTGGGGTCCACCGATGATTGTACCGTCGTACGGATATTCCCCGATAAAAAGAATATTCCCCGACCAATCGAATATTATATAACAACTTGCATACTTTGCAAAATTTATAAATATTACCCACAACTATAACATTATATCAAATCAACACCATAATATTCAAAAAAATATTTTGAGAAATTTAAATCTTTATTCCTAAAATTTGGGGTCTCACAATCTCTCATCCTTATGAAATTTCGCCCTCAAAATTTACGTACGTACCTGGTATGCCGAAGAGATGAGGATACCTTGACTTCATTTCATATTCCAACTCTTGAGGTATAACATTTGAGTGTCGAATATGATCCTTCTTATCCAAAATTTTAACACGTATCTTCTCATACGTTAAATCTTCTGCTATCTCATCTAATTCTAATTCAATAATGTGGTTCGGGTCGTCCACATATTTACGTAACATCGATACGTGAAAAACGTTACGAACACACGATATATTTGGCGGTAAAACGAGTCTATAGGCCACAGTTCCTACTCGATCGAGGATTTCAAATGGGCCAATTAAATCGAGGGTTGATATTTCCTCTTTTCATCAACTCTTGCTTCTAGAATAACGCCTTCTTGAACCTTCTTCTTCATTTTCATCAGCTCCAGGTGTGTAGTTTGAACAGGTTTAACTTTATCGATTAAAGTCGATTCTACTCGTATATTCGTTATCTTCACGTGGGTCTCTAGAGTCTTTAACTCTATCTTCATCATTTGTATGTTATACAAAATGGGTTTTTGTGTTAACAACATCGCACTCGTAAACGCATACGATCTTCTACTCAATGCGTCAGCTACCACGTTCGCTCTTCCACGATGATATTGAATGGTACGATCGTAATCTTCAACAGCTCGAGCCAACATCTTTGGCTTATTTATGTTCGTTTTGGTTGAAGAAATATTTAAGGGTTGAAGAAATGGGTACTGGGGTCAATACAAAATTCGATTTCACGCTCTAGGGGTAGGCTAGGAAATCTTCAAGAATACGTCAGGAAAATTATTAACAATAGAAATATTATTCAAAACTGTGACTCTCATCCAAGACTTGGATAGTACGTCATATTGATACCTATCAACTTGTCATCGTCATTCACGGTGTCCCCTATGGATATTCTGGCTTTGGTGTATTCCAAGACTTGGAAGTCACCAGATAAAGGCTTGGGGCTCTTTACTTATGGCTTGATATGATAGTGAATGACTTTAGTGGTTTGGTTGCTTGAATTCGTATAATAGGTTAGTTAGGAATACGAAAGCTAACAACCTTACGAAAAATAATCAATTTTGGCATGATGAGTAGTTAACCAATCGATTCCTAAAATTACATCAAAGGCAAGTATTTTCAAAGAGATAAGATCGACAGGTAACGTGAAAGTGTCGATTTGAATCAAACAAGATTTATAGACAGTGGAGGTAACGAAGGTTTCTACTAACAAAGTTTCAACCAATAAGTCAAAGTCTAACTTCTCTGGGGTCAAATTTAAACGTTGAGCGCAAGCAAGAGAGATAAAAGAATGGGTAGAGCCGGTATCTAATAAGGTATAGACTTCGTAAGAATTTATAATTAACTAACCCGTGCTAACTTCGTTCGGGTTACTCGCTTTTTGAGAAGTCACGAAAAATGCTCTTCCTGAAACCACAGACTTTGTTTTATCCGTATCCTCCTTTAGTGCCACCGTCCCAGCTGGACTTGACTTTGGTGCACGACAAAATCGAGCTAGGTGACCTTCTTTTCCATAATTGTAACATAATTTGTACTGCATCACACAGTTTGGACTAATATGTCCCTCCCCTCCGCATTTGAAGCATACAATTGGTGGTCGTTCTCCTTCCTTGAAAACTGGTGTTGGTGTTGCTGTCTTCCCATCGTTGTTGAACCTTCTCTTCTTGAAATTTCCACTCCTATTATCTTGGCAATGATTACCACCAAAGTGGTTACCATTCTTGGCATGATAATTTCCCCCACGATGGTTATCATTGTTCCGATGGCCATTGCCACCGGTACGATTATTATCGTGTCGTTGGTCGTTGCCTTTTGGTTATGCTGACGCATTATCGCGCTCCAATAATTGAGCCCTATTCACAATATCTGAATATAAACAAAGTTTGTGAGAAATGAGGTATTGACGTATATCGGGTTTCAAACCTCTTAGAAACATTCGCGTCATTTGCTCTTCATTATCGACCAAATGGGATGCAAACCGGGATAACTCCGCAAATTTAGCCTCGTATTGCGACACGGTCATATTGTTTTGCTCCAACTTGATAAACTCCACCTCCTTCATGTGACGAATACTTTTGGGAAAGTACTTGTCGTTGAACAACTCTTGGAACTTCTCCCAAGACATCTTGAGTGCATCAGGCTGGGTACGTTTTATAGATATCCACCAGTAATCTGCCTCTTCACGGAACATAAAGGTGGCAAAGAGAACCTTTTGCTCCTCGGAGCATCCCAAGACATCAAATATCTTGGTGATCTGCTTTAACCATGTCTCCGTCTTAAGTGGTTCTGGCTTTCCCAAAAACTCCGGCGGTCCCAGCTCCTTGAACTGCTTAGCAGTGACCAGCCATGGGTTGCCATTGTTTCTACCTGCATTTTGAACAGGAGTCTCTCTCACCTGATGTTGCATGAATTTCATAAAGCCTCTGAACATCCCATCGTTCATCATCTGATCGGTGTTGTTGTTTACTTGAGGATTATTGTCTTCCTATTGCACATTATCCTGGGTATTGATCGTTGGTGACTCAACGGTCTCATGTGCTTCATTGTTGATCTCAACATTTTTAGATGTCATTTTCAAACACTGTCACAAAACAAGCGTTAATTAACATATCACATATTATCCCTATACTCTAACCGACCAATTAAATACCAAATAAACTTAGGTAGGTCATACTAGCGAAGGAATTCCATGTCTCTCCCTCCTAGTTCTTGTCTCACATCTCACCGGGATCATATCCTAAGCTTTAATACTAATCATGACGCCCCCCGAATAGGTATACATCACCTATTTTGAGTCGCCAAATACATGGTACATGAATATAAAATACAATCTTAAATATACAACATGAAATGTGAGTTTTAATGCAAATATTGTCTTCAGGCATGTATTCAAACTCAAAATAAGTCCTCAATACATTTATTATCACACTATTTCATAGAATAGTGAGGACTACTAATGCTATCATCCGGACCGTCACTCCATTCCCCGACTAGTCCCTCCTACATTCTCATTTCCTGAAGAGAACAATGAAAGCAAAAGGGTGAGCTCAACTAGCCCAGTAAGAAATATTATGGCTAAGATAATGCGTAATAAATTATCGTTAGCCTTCAACAAAGATCAAAAACCGATACAATATAACAAACATCAAGTTTAACTGCAGCAGAACAAGCAATCCATTAGAAGAGTCATGTAGAGAATAAAATCTACTATCTTCTATGATTTAAAAGATTTTTCATCACTTTTATCGCTGAGACTCAGCTTATTAAATAAACCACGTCATCCCTGCACTACGATCAAGGATATTCATTAGTATCACGACCACAAATTATCCATGCACTACGGGTCAAGGATATTCGTGTTTTCATCAATGGTCATGATCATGCCAACAACTGTCCATCAATGCACTACGGGCCAATGAGGACTTTTACCACATCATTTGTAACATTACGGTCATGATTATACCGAATAATCCCTGGTCATAATCATACCAAGTCCATCTATGTACTACAGGCCACAGATGACTTTCAACATAATATAAACATGAGGATGAGGACAATGACATACTAATTCAATAAAACAAGTTCAAGAATTAAATTTTAAAGATTTATAAGTTAATTTATCCTGAACTCAAAAAGGTCCAAATTGTCAACATGATACTGCTTTGTGGAGTAAAATTTAAGAATGCTCAGAAGAATATTTCCATGAAAATATACTAGATGAAGCGCAAATATCCAGGATATTCTACTAATTTCATGGAGTATAAAAGCCAAAACTTTAACCAACTGAGTATAATAGAATATATGAAACTGCAAATGAATTTTCGCCCGCTATGCGGTAATCCATGTAGACAGATCATTTCCAAAATTTAATAAGGAATGAATACAAAGGATCATTCACCATGCATGTGGTAATCCACATAGACAGGTTATTCCAACAGAATAATAAGAATGGAACTAGGTCATGCGTAATACGCACGACATGTGATATTCCAATGAGAATAATAAAGAATGGAATAACAATCCCGAATTCACCGGCATGCGATAGACAAAGATGACCGCAGATGTGTTATTCCAATGTAATAATAAAGAATGGAATAGCGAAGAATTTCACCATGTATGCGGTACTTGGCATGGCGAGTTATTCCAACATAATAATAAAGAATGGAATAACGAGAATAATTTCACCATGTATGTTGTACTTAGCATAGATGGAGTTATTCCAATGTAATAATAAATAGTGGAACGTGTTATGCGAAATCCGCATGAAGAGGATATTCCAACAAATTGTAATAAAGAATGGAATAACAACGAAATTACCGAGTACATGCGATAGATCCGCATGCAGACGGTTATTCTAACGAGAATAATAAATAATGGAACCAGTCATGCGTAATATGCACCTACAGGATATTCCAATGAATAATAAAGAATGAAATAATGTAAGAATTTCACCATGTATGCGATGCCTTGTATGCAGTTTTTCAACAATGTAATAATAAATCGTGGAACTGTGTCATGCGTATCGCATGATGTGGATATTCTAACGAATAATAAAGAATGGAATAATGTAAGAATTTCACCAAGTATGCGGTACTTGATGTAGACAAAGTTATTCCAACATAATAATAAGGAATGGAATAACAATAGCTCTCTTCATAAAATAGAAGAAATAATACCCTTACCTTAGAATAAAGTTTGGATCTTTGGAATAGTGAGGTAGCGAGACTTCTCTTCTTTCTCTCTATAATAATTGCTCTATAGCTTTAGTGAATTGGTGAGAAATGAAGGAAGAATGAGCTTCTATTTATAGAAAAATATAGTTTCGATAATTGCACATTTTGGGGCTCGAAAAATTACAATTACAATACCTCCAACTTTTTTTTTTTTAATTTAATCCTGCTAGTATTATCAAACTTGCACCACCTCCCCTAATAGTAAATAATGTGAATCAATAGTTCAATCATGTGATTCAATAGTTATAATCATGTGAAAATACGAATAACAGTATAGTACCTCCATCTTTAACTTAGTCATGCAAGTATTATCAATCTTGCACCAACTCCCCTAATAGTACATGAATGTGAATCAATAGTACACACATGTGAACAAATAGTTATAATCATTTGAATTAATAGCAATTAATTCCTCATTTATCCGATTAATTACCCGATAACTTTCAGACATCAAATATTATCGAAATCAATGTCGATTTTCAATAACACTAATAATTCCAACACAATGGAACTATCAATTTCATCTTTAATCAACACGAACTTATTCATCATTAATATTATAATTCACAATATTTAACAACCAAAGTCGTTCCTGTGAAAGAGGGGGCTTTCCGATAAGGATTTCTCCTTATTGGCGCGCAATTAGATGACCAAACCTCTCATTGATAGAACTTCTAGACATTGTAAATATTGAAATTTAATAATATGAATAACTTTGTCGTCTCAATTATTGCTTTAATAATATAACATATTATACAGATGATACTGTGACAATAATTGAATCAATAATATGAGAGATATGATGCAACAATTCTCAGAGTAATAATTGAGTATATCCGGTGACTTCTTACGTAAGCATCAATAATCAATACCGTGTGCTACTATGCAACCACGCCAGATTCTTGTACTTTTTACTACCGTAGTTCAACAGCTTTTAACGGTAACACTTTTGTCGTTATTTTTATAAAAAGATAATTCTGTCATTTTCTTACTACGATAATACTTCTGTTGTGGGGTCCACCAATGATTATGCCATCGTACGGATATTCCCCCGACAAAAAGAATATTCTCCGACCAATCGAATATTATATAACAACTTGCATACTTTGCAAAATTTATAAATATTACCCACAACTATAACATTATATCAAATCCCCACCATAATATTCAAAAAAATATTTCAAGAAATTTAAATCTTTATTCATAAAATTTGGGGTCTCACATTTGCGCTTCATCCAGTATCTTTTCATAAAAATATTCTTCTGAGCATTCTTGAATTTTACTCCACAAAGAAGTATCATGTTGACAATTTGGACGTTATTGATTTCTGGATAAACTAAAATTTTAAATCTTTAAAATTTTTCCTTGAACTTGTTTTATTGAATTATTATGTCATTGTCATCATCCTCATGCTTATATTGTGATGAAAGTCATCTTTGGGTTACGTGCATAGATGGACTTGGTATGATTATGACCAGGGATTATTCGGTATAATCATGACCTGTAATGTTATAAATGATGAGATAAAAGTCCTTAGTAGCCTGTAGTGCATTGATGGACAATCTTTGGTATGATTATGACCAGGGATTATTCGGTTTAGTCATGACCATTGATGATTTAATGAATATCCTTGGCCCGTAGTGCAGGGATGACTCGATGATGTGGTTTATTTATTAAGCTGAGTCTCAGCGATAAAAATTGATGAAAACATTTTAAATCATAGAAGATAGTAGATATCATGCTCTACTTGACTCTTCTAATGGATTGCTTATTCTGCTGCAGTTAAACTTGATGTCTATTGTATTTTATCAATTTAACATTGTTGAAGACTAATGATAATTTATTCTGCATTATCTTAGTCATAATATTTCTTACTAGGCTAGTTGAGCTCACCCTTTTGCTTTCATTGTTCTCTTCAGAAAATGAGAACGTAGCCGGGACTAGTCGGGGAACGGAGTGATGGTCCGAGATGGTGTATTAGTAGTCCATACTATTCTATAAAATAGTGTGACAATAAATGTAATGAGGACTCTATTTGAGAGTGGATATTGTCTAGAAGGCAACATTCCTGTTTAAACTCTCAGTTATGTTTTGTCGTATATTACACGACGGTTGTATAATAAATTTATATTTGTATTCTGTACCATGTATTTGGCGACTCAAGATGGGTGATGTATACCTATTTTGGGGGCGTCACAGCAGGGGGAGGGAGCTCAGCCATATAGGACTAGCTCTCCACCCCCCCCCCCCCCAACATAGTTAGCCATTTCAAAACATTAAGTCTCAAATTATAGTGACATAGAGAGAGATGAAGAGAACTCCGACTAGGATAAGGATGGGCGAGAAAGTGCAACAAGTTAGCCAACATTTCCCTATTACCACTAGAGATTTAGCAACCTCAAACTTTATTCAAACAAGCAAGAAGGATACTACAACCCATCTTTTTATATATTAACTGTCCATTTATTTTTTAATTTGTTTGATCATATATGGTTGGAGCTATTGTTGTTGTGATGTGTTTTGGGACCATGAAGGGTCCAGAAGTCATGAAGTTGGGATATATGAAGGAGTACTTGTGCTTTATATGTATAAATAAAATCATGTAGTGTGCTTATATGGATTGCACTTACAGTGTTTGATATAATGCTTCAGAGACAGTTGTTTGGTGCTATATGTTATTTAAACTATGTAGTCAAGTCTAGGACCATATCTATGTGTGAGACCCCAAATTTTATGAATAAAAATTTAAATTTCTCGAAATATTTTTTTTTGAATATTATGGTATGGTTTTGATATAATGTTATAGTTATGGGTAATATTTATAAATTTTGCAAAGTAAGCAAGTTGTTATATAATATTCGATTGGTCGAGGAATATTCTTTTTGTCAGGAATATCCGTACGAATGCACAATCATTGGTGGACCCCACAACGGAAGTAGTGTCGTAGTTAGAAAACAACAGAATTATCTTTTTATAAAAATAACAGCGAAAGTGTTACCATTAAAACTGTTGAACTACCCTTAGTAAAAAGTAAAATAATATGCGTGGTTGCATAGTAGCACCAGTATTGATTATTGATGCTTACGTAAGAAGTCACTCAGTTATACTCAATTATTGCTACAGTAATTGCTGCATCATATCTCTCATATTATTGTCACAGTATCATCTGCATATGATATATTATTAAATCAATAATTGAGACGACAAAGTTATTCATATTATTAAATTGCAATATTTACAATGTCTAGAAGTTCTGTTAAGGAGAGGTTTGGTCATCTAATTGCGCACCAATAAGGAGAAATCCTTATCGGAAAGCCCCATCTTTCCTGGGAATGACCTGGTTGTTAAATATTGTGAATTATAATATTAATGATGAATAAGTTTGTGTTGATTAAAGATGAAATTGATAGTTCCATTGTGTTGGAATTATTAGTGTTAGTGAAAATCGACATTTATTTCGATAAAAATTGATGTCTGGAAGTTATCGGGTAATTAATCGGATAAATGAGGAATTAATTGCTATTAATTCACATGATTATAACTATTTGTTCACATGTTTGTACTATTGATTCACATTCTTGTACTATTAGGGGAGTTGGTGCAAGATTGATAATACTTGCATGACTAAGTTAAAGATGGAGGTACTATACTGTTATTCGTATTTTCACATGATTATAACTATTGAATCACATGATTGAACTATTGATTCACATTATTTACTATTAGGGAGGTGGTGCAAGTTTGATAATACTTGCAGGACTAAATTAAAAATAAAAGAAAAGTTGGAGGTATTATACTGTAATTTTTCGAGCCCCAAAATGTGCAATTATTGAAACTATATTTTTCTATAAATAGAAGCTCATTCTTCCTTCATTTCTCACCAATTCACTAAAGCTATAGAGAAATTATTATAGAGAGAAATTATAGAGAAAAAGAAGAAGAGAAGTCTGCTACCTCTCTATTCCAGTATCCAGCTTTATTCTAAGTAAGGGGTATTATTTCTTTCATTTTCATGAAGAGAGCTATTGTTATTCCATTCCTTATTATTATGTTAGAATAACTCGCCTATGCTAAGCACGCATACATGGTGAAATTCTTCATTATTCCATTCTTTATTATTCTCGTTGGAATATCCTCGTCTGCGTAAGATTACGCACTTAACCAGTTCCACTATTTATTATTCTCGTTGGAATAACTTTTGTTTATCGCGAAGTACAACATACATGGTGAAATTCTTCAGTTATTCCATTCTTTATTATTCATTAGAATATCATATCTCTGCGCATATTACGCATTTACTGGTTCCACTATTTATTATTCTCGTTAGAATAACTCCGCATCTTGATCTATCGCATGCCCGTGAATTCTCATTGTTATTCCATTCTTTATTATTTTGTTGGAATATCCTGTCTATGCGAATTTCTCATAACCTGGTTCCATTCTTTATTATTCTGTTGGGAATAACCTGTCTGTGCGTTCTATCGCATACATGGTGAAATTCTTCTGCTATTCCATTCTTTATTATTCTATTGGAATAATCTGTCTATGTGGATTACCACATGCATGGTGAATGATCTTTTGTATTCATTACTTATTAAATTGTGGAAATAATCATCTCACGTGATTACCGTGACAATAGCAAGTAAAATCCATTTGCAGTTTCATATATTCTATTATACTCAGTTGGTTAAAGTTTTGGTTTCTATACTCCATGAAATTAGTAAAATATCCTGGATATTTACGCTTCATCCAGTATCTTTTCATGGAAATATTCTTCTGAGCATTCTTGAATTTTACTCCACAAAGCAGTTTCATGTTGACAATTTGGACGTTTTTGAGTTCAGGATAAATTAACTTATAAATCTTTAAAATTTAATTCTTGAACTTGTTTTATTGAATTAGTATGTCATTGTCCTCATCCTCATGTTTATATTATGTTGAAAGTCATCTGTGGCCTGTAGTACATAGATGGACTTGGTATGATTATGACCGAGGATTATTCTTAAGATAATCATGGTAGTAATGTTACAAATGATGTGGTAAAAGTCCTCATTGGCCGTAGTGCATTGATGGACGATTGTTGGCATGATCATGACCATTGATGAAAACACGAAATATCCTCGACCAGTAGTGCATGGATAATTTGTGGTCGTGATACTAATGAATATCCTTGATCGTAGTGCGGGGATGACGTGGTTTATTTAATAAGTCGAGTCTCAAATGATAAAAGTGATGAAAAATCTTTTAAATCATAGAAGATAGTAGATTTTATTCTCTACATGACTCTTCTAATGGATTGCTTTGTTCTTTGAGTTAAACTTGATGTTTGTTATATTGTATCGGTTTAACATCGTTGAGGCTAACGATAATTTATTCTGCATTATCTTAGCCATAATATTTCTTACTGGGCTAGTTGAGCTCACCCTTTTGCTTTCATTGTTCTCTTCAGGAAATGAGAACATAGCAGGGACTAGTCGAGGAACGGAGTGACGGTCCAAATGATACCAGATGATAGCATTAGTAGTCCTCAGTATTCTATAAAATAGTGTGATAATAAATATAATGAGGACTGCATTGAGAGTGGATATTGTCTAGAAGGCAATATTCTTGTTTAAACTCTCAGCTATGTTTTGTCGTATATTACCCGACAGTTGTATAATTAAGTTTGTATTTGATTTATGTACCATGTATTTGGCGACTCAAGATGGGTGATGTATACCTATTTTGGGGGCGTCACACTATGTGTTATAATAGTAATCAAATGCTTACTTGGATGCTTAGATGTTAAATGTAACATGGCTTAGGATTAACTTGGATAACTATGTAGTTTCATGTCTAAAGCTCAAGTAATGGGGTTGTTATGTGTCAATGACATGCTTAGAACCTTTTATTTTATATTTTTAATGGTAAATGAGTGGTATCATACATCTTCAACTATAGTTTGCACTTGTAGTAAAACTTTTGTACTAGCAAAGCACATAAATCTATGAATTAACATTTGAGTCTCTTTTATGGTTGATTTGTGTGGATTAAAATATTTTGGTAATTCTGTCTTGTGTAAAGATTTAATTCTCTGTGCAGCTTGTGTGGAGAGGTGCATGTAGGTGATCCACCTCATAAGATTAAAACATACAATGTTATTGGTAGCCTACCAAACAAGGAGCATGTTTGGGAGAAAGGGGGCCTTGAAAATGTTTTGTCTGTTGTTGAATCCTTTCATCTGTATGATCGTATAGGGATAGCTGTATCACACAATGAGCAGCTCTAAGTTGAGAGGATCCTAGCAATTATAGAATTGTGTGTTCAAGCAGGCGTGGACATCCTTGAGTACCCAACTAGGAGAAGAGAGTTCCCTGTCTATCGTGTTGTTGGCAGGATGCTAAATTTTGAGAAGAGGTTTCCAAATGATGTTGCATCTATAAAAGACATAAATGAATATGGATTTTGGGACAGGAGAGTAAAAAGAAGTTGATACAAGATGAGAAATCATTGAAATTGCTTGATGATGATTTACAAGGTCTATTTTCGTAACTTTCATTGTATTAAAAGCAATAATACATTATACAACTTGTTGTACCATTGGATTTGGCAGAGCTTTGCACATTAGGTTGCCGAGTTTAGTGTCTAAGAACATTTTTGTTGTTAAGTTTAACATCACGTTAATTTTCATCAGCCTCAATTTGGAAGTATATTTTGAAAATATGAAACGACCCTTTTTGGGGACATATTTTCCAATTACTTATAGTTCTTTTTTCATAGAAAGTACCTTTCACTTGGTAAAAACACTAAATATATACATGTTTGTGCAAAGTAAAAACACTAAATATCTACAATTGTGTTTCCAATAAATTAAAGCTCCAGTTTAGCTGTGGTGTTTTTTTTTGGCAAAAATACTAGAATGTCATACAAATTTGAGACAACAAAGAGCCTCACTTTCAAAAACTTCATGTAGGGTGTTTGCTTTTAGTGAAACGATTTTGCCAAGAAAATTGTTCAGAAAAAAGGTACCAATTATTGACAAGTAACTATAACAAATGTTTTTTTTTTCTTTCAAAAACTTGATATGGTTCACTTACATAATGTCTTGAATAGAAAAAGAGAAGAGTAGAAAAAATGATTTGTCCACAAGTTGAGGTCACTTACTTTGCCACTAGCCTAAAGCAAAAGTCACATATTTAGAGTGTAATGAACAAACCGGTAAAATCTCAACACTACCCCCTATAATGTATATTTTTTTTTCTGTGTAAAATTTGACCATCGTACAACAATCTATCATATTCTTATTATATTTTAATTTATTAATTGTACGTACACATTTATTATTAAAAATTTAAAAAATCCCACCGCAATGTGCGGGTTTGTATCTAGTACAACCCTAATTCGCACTTTAATATGGGGGAGTCCGTAGTTTAGTTGTGATGCCCCCAAAATAGGTCTACACAACTCATTCTGAGTCGCCAAATACATAATACAGAATCCAAATACAAACTTTCTATTTATAATAACTGTCATGTAAATACGACAAAATATAAGCTGCGAGTTTCAATACAAATATTGCCTCGTAGACAACATTCGAACTCAAATGAAATCTTCATTACAATTATTGACACACTATTTTATAGAGAATAATGAAAAAACAATGAAAGAAAATGGTGAGCTCAACTAGCTCAGTAAAAAATATTATGACTAAGATAATGTAGAACAAATTATTCTTAATCCTAAACAGGGTAAAATCTGATAGAATACAATAGACAACAAGTTTTAGATCAACAACTGCAGCGAAAATAACAATCCATTAGAAGAGTCAAGTAGAGCACGATATCTACTATCTTCTATTATTTAAAAATTCATCATCAATATTTTACCCCTGTAACACCAATCAATAATTATTTTCAATCAATGAATTATCTATGCAGTATGGGCCAAAGATAATCGCTTGTATCACCAGTGATCATGATCATGCCAAACATCTGTCCATCTATTCACTACGGGTTAAAGAGGACTTTTACCACAAACATTTATCTGTAACATTAAATGTCATAATTATACCAATACACAATTCCTGATCATAATCATACCGATCAACAATCTATCTTTGCACTACGGGCCAAAGATGACTTTCAGCACAATATAAGCATGAGGATGATGACAATGATATAAAAATTGAATCAAGTAAGATGAAGAATAAATATTAGAGATTTATAATTTAATTTATTCAGAGTTTAAAAATGTCCAAATTGTCAACATGATCACCAATTGTGGAGTAAAATTCAAAAATGATATTTAAGATTCATATTTCAAAGATAATTTGGACAAAGAAAGAAAAAACTAATTTTATCGTGAATAGTACTCTGGCATGAATAGTAACTCAGATGAATAGTACGTCGACATGAATAATAGTCTGGATGAATAGTACTCCGGCATGAATAGTATCTCGGATGAATAGTACCCCAAAATAAAAGATTAAAATTTAATAAGAAAGTTCAGATCAATATTTTAGTGAAATGATAATAGATGAAGCACAAACTATTAAGGATATTCTACTAATTTCAGGGATTATAGAAGTAATACTTATCAAAGTAAGTGTAGATTAGGAATATGAAACGAAATAATATCACTTACATATTATAGAGTATGGAAGAAAATAATATTCCTTACGAATATTAAACGAAAATAATATTCCTTATCTTAGTAGGAGACCAGATCTGACTGATATATTGGAGATATTCTTGAGAAAATCTTGCACTATTAGCTATACTCAAAGTATTCTTATACTAAAAAAAACACGCACAATATTATAGAAGAAGAATTCTCTGATTCTGGTGTGATTTTCATTTCTTAACTAAGCAATCTATTTATAGGAGAATGGCAACAAGACACTATTTAATCACGGATGAACAGTCGAATTTCAGACGAATTCACAGGCAAAAATCTGATTTTTACTATTCATCACTATGCAATAAAATATTCTAATAAAACAAAAAAAATATATATATATATATATTATAATATATTATTATTATATTCTAATAAAACAAATAACTTTATATATATTATAAAAAGTTTTTGTTTTATATAAAAGTTTTATGTTTTATGTTTTATTACTATTATAATAATAATAAAATAAAACTGAGATAACTTTCTACCGACGATTTGAAAAATTGGTACATAGGGGTCCATAGAATAATAAGTTAAACTTACAACAAACGCTTTATGACAACCCCCTCTATTTAAATCAAAAATTGAATAAATATCTCCCACAAATCACTTATTTTCAATCAACCTATTTTTAATCTTTCAACGCTTATTCATCATTAATATTATAACTCACAATATTGACAACCAGATCGTTCTCAAGGCTTTTCGATAAAGATTTCTCCTTATTAGCACGCAATTAAATAACCTAACACATTTTCTCGACAAAACTTTCTAGACATTATCAATAATGCTAATAATAATATGAGAACTGTGTCATGTCAATTATTAATTTAATAATATAAAATATTGTGTAGATGATACTGTGATAATAATTGAATCAATAATATGAGATAATATGCAGCAACTACTGTGGCAATTATTGAATGAAACTGAGTGACTTCTTACGTAAGAATTAATAATCAGTGATACTGTGCAATACTGTGTGCTCCTGTGCAACAACGCGTATTACTGTATTTTTATCACTGAGTATTTCAATAGTTTAACGGTAAAAAATTTGTTGTTATTTTTATAAAAATGTTATTTCTGTCACTTTCTATATCCGACAGTTATTCCGTTGTGGGGTCAACCAATGATTACACCGTCGTACGAATATTCTCCAACAAAAAGAATATTCTTCGACCAAACGAATATTTTATGACAACTTGCTTACTTTGTAAAATTTGCACATATCACCCATAATTATAGCATTATATCAAATCAACACCTTATTATTCAAAATAATATTTAGAAAAAATTAAATCTTTATTCATATAAAATTGGAGTCTCACATTAGTTCTACGGACGGATGATCACTATATAATTATACAAAAATACCCTCTTTTTAAAAGTAATTTTCATCTGCATAATTAAACTACGAATTAAAGATATGTAAAATATTTTTTTACAGTGATCGAAAAAAGAGAATACTTTTAAGAAGATAATCTTTGCATAACATCATATGTATGTCTATGATTGTGATAAATTTGGTACTTCATTGTTAAACTATATAATACTAACCCTCTTTATCTCTTTTGCCCTTTCTTTCTCTCACTCCCACTTTCTTTCTCGTTTATCCAATACTTTGTAAGTATTATTGAATTCATACAAAAATTCAATAAATTAAACAAAATAATAGTTCAATGCATAGACTAATAATAAAAATATGTTGATCACTTTGTTGAAAACAGAAAAAGTAGAATTCCAACCAATTTGTCAGGAAAAAAAACTCTCCAGTCTGCAATGTAATTGTACATACAAGAATTACTTTTAAAAAGAAGAAATTTTTATATATTTACATAGTGAGTCTCCGTCAGCAAAATTAAATTGCGGACTCCCCCTATATATATGTATGCATAAAAAGTATAGTAGAAAAGAGGGATACCAAATAGTATCTAAGTGGTATATGGTACTAAGTTTTTAGATAAAAATTCATTGGTCAAAATATTTGAACATATACATTTTCATATAATTTGGTGATATGTATTAATGACTTTATATCAATTAAAATTAAATAAATCTAAATCATCAAAAATATATTTATTTTACATGGTTAAAATATTGTCATTGATGCTACAAAACCATCAAAATCTCAAACTAAATATATACCAGAATAACCCGATTACTTTTTTTTCCAAATTAAATTTTTTTATATTACAACTATTTTAATTCAAAATCAAATAAAATGCAACATTTCTATTACTAGCAACATATTATATTACGAATATTATGAATTTATAATAAACTAACCTAAATAAGTACATAATTATATATACAAAATGTTAATTTTTAAAAATTATATATTTACAGGGGCGGGGAAGAGGCCCCATACCCGACCCTAATCTATAAGGTTTTAAAAATCGGATCCATTATGGTCGGAATCCGGCGGTTCCGTCGGATTGGGGGAAATTGCCAGGACTAACTTTAACACACTATAAGAAGAATAATCAAATATTCAGTCATTTGGGCTTTCCCATAAGCACTTCAACACTTTCATCCTTTCCATGTGGAAATTGAAGTACATACTTCTTCCATTCCAAAGACCCATTTGTTAATTTTTTTTATCTAAAGGAAATCTCATTTCTTTTTATGATAGTATTAAAATGACATACTATCCTATATTTTACTATCATAATTCTATTATCATTTCTACTAAACTAAGCACGGTAAATATGAAACAAAAATATATTAACCGATTTTACACGAGACTCTTTTTGTATAAAAGATGAAGTATAACATAATTATAATTAAAAACTAATCAAGACTTGGAGAAAACTCGGAAACTATAACGTAAACAGTCAGAAGGAAATATAATCACTTTGAAAATAATTCAGTTGTAACAATTCTAAACACTAAAAACATTAAAAACAGTAACTGTATATTCACCAGTTTGAACGACCAGACGCATGATATTGAAGTATACTTCACTAAATTTTTAAGAAAAAGACCCAACCCAAAAATCAAAATGGGGTTAAAAAGTTTGTGTGGATTGAGAAAAATGATCAGATAGAATTTTTCATGCAAAGGAACCGACAGTCAGAACTACTGCAATGCTGCATAATGTAAAATAAAACTTGAAATCATATGTAAACAGAAATGATTCCATATAAATTAGGAAACTAAAGCGACCATGGTTAGTCAATATAAATCACTTGTCAAAACTTCCAACTTCATAATTCGAAGAAAAACTTTCTAAATAACTCACTTTGAATTCTGTGTTATGACTGCATAATCAAACAACATAACTACAGGAACACACTACTGATACACTCCCAAGATCAAGGTGTGCTTCAATTTCTAACCTTTAAAATACAATCATGCAAAGGCTAATATAGCATGACTTCAATGAGGGAGCAAATACCTGGGTGGAAGTTTGGTCAGGCAAGTCAGTTTAGGAGCGTTATCATTTCTGATCTGTTGCTCGACAATTGGGGGAAGGAGAAGAGCAAGCCTACTTTTGTACCTTGCAATTCGTTGCAGTCTTTCTTCTCTTAATCTGTAAATGAAGATCAAATACTTGGACATTGGCAATAATTTTCTCTTTTTTTTTAAAAAAGAATTACTAAAAATATCAGTCAAGAACTTATCTTCCACGTAGGATCATTCAAAGATGATAATAATTGAATTTAACATAAATTAACAAGTTTAAAGGACTAAACAGGAGTAAACATATACAACATTACTCCCACCAAAGCATTGATTGATAACTCAAGTACAGGCTTCTAGCACTAGTCCAATCCAAATTTTAACATGTTAATTGGTATACCTGGGATGTCAATGTATAAATGAGAAAATCTCTGCGCTAATGGTAGTTAAAAGGACTATCACAAATAAGGATTGCCAGTGAAATTTGTTTCACAAGCAACAACAAACAATACAAGAGACTGCAAAAGAAGTTTAAATGGAAACCATGCATGAAACGAATAGAGTTGTATTTTTATAAAGTTTTCATTTGCTTGTATTTCACTTAGACACCGCACCTGTGCCAGTTCGACTCATTTGGATATGTTGGTTATAACATAACCAATACTCCAAGTCCAGGATCCCTTCCTGTGGCTTTATATCTGGGAGACCCAGTCTGATGGATCGAAACTGATTTTATTGGTGGCACCTACAAAACTGACTGGACTGGGTTTTTGAGACCTAGCGCGCCCAAGAAACAGACAAGCTTAATGCACAGCAGGTTAGAGTAACAAAATCAGAAACCCCACCGCAAAATATAAAATGAGGGAATAAGATTGGCGTCCAAATAATAGTACTTTAACAATCTAATACCTCGTGTGAGTCTATCACATCAACAACATGCTCCCCCCACTCCAAGGCATGTATCTACTTTTCTTCCAAAAATCACTTGTATCTCCATAGCGTACTTTATGAGTCACTTAAATTCCTCACACAAAAGAGCCCTGAACCACTTTTTAGAGTCGCCACATTATCTGCACATTTTATAATATATATCATCAAGCCAGCACCTTGAATCACTGTAGTGCTTCATCTACCATGTGTTAGCATGACTTTCTTCAAGAACCAACATTTTGCCCATTACCCTGACCTCTTCCTAGAACACCAAATCTATAGGGAACTCTAAAGATTGCCACCAATTAGAGATGCCAACACTAAGACTACGTGGATAGTGTAAGACCTCTTGCCAGGACTGTAATACCACTTATTTGGGTAATGGAGAACTAGTGCATTCCATGTGCACATGGAAGGGTTTAATGCACATATCTAGAACAGTAGAACTTAATTTTGACCCAAAAGCTTAAGCAATTAGGTTTTTGGACATCTTGTAGATAATGTTCTCTTTCATTATTTTCTCAACGAGGAACTCCAACTCACAGATATGCATTCTAACATCCATCTTATGGAATAGATCTAGACCTGCTTAATTCCAAATTTGCAGATGTTAAATGGGTTTCTAGAACTGCCAACAAGAGGTAAAATGCATTGATCTACAACTTCCAATAGGAGGTTATAATACATTGACTAAGCCAAGGGACTTCTTGGGAGGTTTTCAATGAAGCAAGACTTTTATGCCCCTGGGTGTAAACTGGACGCAAAACAAAGTGGTAGATGCAGCTCTTCAATGATTTAAATAACGATACTCTGGTACCATCATCTCAGGAATCAAATAGAAACAGAACTTGCAGAAACTAGGGAGTCCAAAAGATGGAAAATATATAGAAAGTCTTTTCATAAAAAAATTTAATGAGCCACTGATGCAGAGCAATACAAGGGACTTGAAATATTATCAATTAGTTACTTTATATTATCATTTAGAAATAAAAAATTGTAATTAGTAATTATATTTTATTATATTAGATTATTCTAGAAGTTTAATTATAGTAGTAGATTTTAATTAGGAGTTAACTCCTTTTATATATCAGGGATTTTACTTGGTCGCTAAGTCATAGGTTTCCTATATAAAGAGTTGTAATCTTTAATATTTTTGAGATTATTGAACATGAATTGATATTAAAAAAGCTTTGTGCTTCTATGAATCTATGGTGTGTTTTTCTTACCAATTCTTTGGAGAGATAGTTACCCTTATTTCTTATTTCCACATTTCCTACATCAGACACTATTTGACCTTGTATTCTAAATCAAACCTCAAAAAATCAAGCTGCTTAGGCTCTTAAGAGTTTAGAGATATTACTACAATCAACTGAAAATTTCAACAATTTTGTTGGCAGAGATTTAAACTTTTTATCCTACCCCTGCAGACTACAAAAGAATCCCTACAGTAATATAGCATCACATATCAAAAAAGATCCACAAGTTGCTTAGTTTACGCAGCACATATATCATGAAAGTCTAAAGGCTTCCATATGCCTAATGAGAGCTTCACATTAACACAATTGAAATTTATTTCAAGAGAACTTCTAGGCTTTATCTTAAGAATATAGGGTCAGAAACTCGTATTCATTTGTAACACCCTAATCCCACATCGAAACATGTGGAAAGAATTTGTCTGTATATAAAAAATTAAGTTACTAACAATAGTCCTTTAATCATAACTTTTTGGGTCACAGGGATAAAATGACCCAAGACATACTATTGGGTTAGTAATTTAAAGTCTTGTTCAGATGAATTTGACTCTATTTAGACTTGGAATTTGACTCGAGATTTGTTCACAATGATCACTTTAACTGTGGAAAATGCATCGGATGCTAACAGGTCAATAGGATACATTGCTTACCTGTTGTTAGGTCAACTATGGTAAGCGGTTCAAGTCATCACCAATATGATTTGATCCTCAAGTCATGGTTGATTCAGCAGCGGCTAAGAAGATGCTATTGGGTTAGTGATTTAAAGTCTTGTTCGGATGGATTTGATTCTATTTAGACTCGAAATTTGACCCGAAATTTGTTCGCAATGTTCACTTTAACTGTGGAAAATGCATCCACAGCTCACCTAAGGATGCTGGCGGGTCAATATGTAATACCCAGGAAAAAAAATTAAATAAACGACATTTAAAATTATGTTTTAAATATATATTGTTTAGACTTTGTCTTTTAATTGGGTCAAAATAGTCAATTAATTTATGTGGGTTAATAAATATTAATAAGTGATGAATAAGTTAATTTGGTAGAATTGGTCTTTAAATTAATTTGGGTCTAAGTTGTATTTTTGTAATATTAAAATCCTATTATAATTAGGAGAAATAATAAGATAATAAATAAAACTTATAACCTAATTCACTTAAACATTACGCTTTGATCTGAGAGTTGAGGAAAAAGAAGGGAGAAGCGGCAACATAACAAAGCACAAAGAAAAGACGCGAAGAAAATAGCAGAGACTTATATTTCAAAGTACTTATACCTTTCTTGGTGAGTAATTGATTTGATTATAAAGCATCTTGCTTGATTGAGGGCATACATCATAGGTATATGAGAATGATGGGCATTAATTTATATATTAATAAAATGAATCTGCAGAATGCTTGGTATTGGATTTGTAGTATATTTATATGTATATATATATATATATATATATATTATATGCATGAATTGATTATGGTATAAATTTATTGAATGTATGAAAAGGTAGGCCATGGAATCATAGTTATCAAGGATCTAAGTCGAGATGACATACTAGGAGCTTAAGCGCTTAGGCGAATTCCGATTAGTCGTCCACAAGTCGATTCGTTAACAATGTAAATTTTATACGTAAAATTCTATATATTTAACATTTATATGAATATTTATATATTGATATTTCTAATGATTTACCATATTCATAATGCTTGTAGCATATCAAATCACAACAAAAGCTTAACAAGATCAAGTCAAAATGATAATTTTACTATAGTTGTAATTTTTTGAACTTGTACCCAACTACCAACTTCAAATTATATAAATGGTGATACATTTGTAATATGTAGTTTAACAGAACCGATCAGGTGAGGGCTCCCTTACTTTGTTAAAATGCGGACTTTTTTTCTTTTTTTTTTAAAACAGCTAAATTTTTTTTTTTAATATTTTATGGAACTGGAATTTTTTCATAATACAATGTTTTGGGCGTGATTTGAATACCTATACCAAAAATGTATATACGATGCGCGCATGTAATGCATGCACTGCTTTTGTTATACGTGATCCAAATCACATCTAAAACACTGTATTATGAAAAAAATTCAGTTCCATAAAATATTAAACTTTTTTTTTAGTTGTTTTAAAAAAAAAATCAAAAAAAATAAAGTCCACATTTTAAGAAAGTAAGGGCTCCCTTACAGGAACCGGACCCTGTAGTTTAATTCAATATAATTCTTAAATTTATGTTTAGTTTCTTCCCATTTTAACATTGTATATATAGAATACCATAAATTTCAATACTAAAAATTCAATAATTTATGATAAAACAAATAAACAAGTATTGTTAAGATAAAGGTATATACAAGCATATAATCATGATATCATATCATAAAATTAGACAACCATCCTTTATAAGATAAAGACATGTTCATTGTGACATTGCCAAAAACAAACATAATATAGAAATGAAAACAAAGTCATAAAAATTCAGTATTCTTTAACTCAAAATTCTCATTTTTCATAATGAAAATATCACTCAAGCTATCAAACAAAATCATCAAAGATCAAATCATCATCATCTCTCACAAAGAAGGGCATCATCACTCAAAACAGTAGTTACTCTTCGGCCATAATCATCATCAACATCCTCATCATCATTGGGAAGGCCCTCCTCTTCTCCAACATCAGAATCAGATTCATTCACAATCACAACTCTTGAAGTCGAAGCATTACCACGCCAAAGAGTAGAATAGACCCGGCCCCACGAGGAAGATTGTGTCCCTCGACATCGATCGATGCACCAACAAATCTCTATCAACATCCTCCCACGTAAGATCATCTCCATCATGAACTATATCTTGTTCGGGCACTATCCACTCATTACCCCAATCAAAGTCATCTAGGACTAATGGATCGAAGTTTCTTCCAAGTTCGCGCCTCCTTTGGAACCTATCAACAATTCGGCGATTGTATTGGACATGCACCAAATCATTTAACCGCTTGATGCTCCAACCTATTTCTCTTCTTCGTATGAATCAAATTTTGTTTAAAAATATTAAGCAAAAAGAATATATAAAATATTTATACATTTAGTTATGTACTAAATACTTACAAACTCGAAAAGTGCTCCAATCAAGGCTCACAACCTAAGAAGAACAACAAAGGCCGAGGATTCGCTTTTACAAACTTTTGTAAGCTCAATAGCACAACCGCCAAAAAGCATTCCACCAATCAACTACATTAGATGTAAAAAATTAAAAAAATCAAATATAGTCTTAATTATTAAACTTAAAAGAAAAATTTATAGTTAATGTAATATGCTTACTAGGATTTTTAGTTTTTCGTTGCCTAATCGCAATGTCTTTAGAAAAGTCATCACGAGAAGATTCATAGACATCGGCTAAGTCGCTTATCTTGTCTGCCAAAACTTGGTCGGGAACCATTTTTGAAAGAACATCATTGAAGTTGCTACGCAACTTGTAAGCCAAATTAGATTCTTCTCTTCTTTGATGTCAAAATACTTTCCCGGATTGAGAAACAATCCTGCCCCATATAACTTCTGCTCCATTTGGCATGCCCATCTTCGCTCAATGATGTCAATCACTTTCTTATACAGCCTTTGTTTGTTGTTAAAGACATCTTTGATCTTTTTCTTTGCATATTCCATCGCAAAGAAGAATCTCAGTAAATGGCCTCTCATCCGAATCCACAATCCTCAAGACTACAAGTAATGGTTGTGAGGCTCTAATACAATCTTCTACATTGTGCCAAAAAGTAGAAGAAATAATTGTATCATACACTTGTTTCCCCGCCTCAGATTTGACAACCTTCGAATTTGTCCAATCATCACCGATAAACAAGTGTCTCAAAGCATCCTTGTGCTTTCACAAGCTTTGAAGAGTCGAAATGATGTAGCAAATCGGGTGACTCCCGATCTCACAAGGTCCTCCCATTTGTTTTGGACCTCATCGCCAAGAAAGGCGACCACCATGTCTCAGAATGAATCCAGCTATTTTTCTACCCCTCACGATTGTAGACTTAAATTGCTTCATATCGCTTATGTCCTCTAAAGATCAAGTTCAGTAATGGGCAAAGACATGGTGTCCGTAACAAAGTCGGTCTCCTCTCCATCAACATACGACCAATCGCCTTTATAATCAAGCAGGCGGCATTGTCACACCACTGCACAACATACTCAAATTTCAATCTCTTTTATCTTCCCATCAAGTAGCTCACAACATGTTTGCATCCTGAGATTGAGCAAAGGCATCAACTGATCCCAAAAAGTAAGTACCTGCAGGACTATTAGCAAAAAAATTTATCAAGTGTCTGCCTCTTCTATCCGTCCATCCGTCTGACATAAGACTGCAACCATACTGCTTCCAAGAAGTTTTGTGTTTCTATTTCAGTTCCTCTGTTTTAGTCTTGGCCTTCGCTAAAAGAGGAACCCTCAACTCGTGATATGAAGGAGGCTTGTAACCCGGCCCATATTGCCCAATAGCCTCTGCCATCACCTCATAACTTCTTCGATTTGCTGCATTAAAAGGGATGCCAGACTCGTAAAAAAAGTTGGCAACATGCATGTCAACTTTCTCTTTCTCTTCCGGTGTCCTTAGACAATTCTCCAAAATAGTTTGGCTAGGACCTTTTCGATGCCTTTCATCCACAACTTCTTTAGGAGATTTCCTAAAATGAGTTTCAATGATCTTTGTTTGTGATTGTGGCTTAGGGAATTGAAATACACTCTTCATCCTTTTAGATGCAGTCCCAGAACTTGGAACAGCTGTAGAGGAAGCATTAGAAGCATTGGAAGCATTGTTTGGAATATTAGATGACTGGATTTCTTCTACTTCGTCATGGTCATCAAATTGAATTGGCTTATTCCTTTTGTTACCCATTATTGTTTGATGCATCTCATTTGAAATTTCTGTTGTAGTTCGAGGACACTTGGACACATCCCCATATCCACCGGTAAGATGATGTTTAAATCTCTTGATTCCTCCATGCACCTTTTTTCCACAGAGAATGCATTGCACAAGATTTTTATCGCTCAATTCTGGCCAAAATGCATATTTCCACCCTGGATCTTTAGACTTGGCCTTTCTTTTAGGATCCTTAGTTGGATCATAACCCTCAGCTCCTGAACTTTCCGCCATTTAACTATCTACAATTCTACAAAATACAATTAAACAAACAAACAAGACATTGTAATTTGTAAATTGTAATAACAAAACAAGTAAACAACTAAACATAGATGGGATAGTTTCATTGTAATCTGGTATATCAATAGCAAGGGATAGTATTAGTAATATAGATGTTACATGATGTAATTTTTTTTAGTTACAAGCTGCAAAAAAAAATTTAGTTACTTACTACTTATTACATTAATGCTGTAATGAGTAGTAACTAACTAAACAAAATAGCAAATATCCGCAACAAACAAATCAGCAATGCAAATAGCCAAATATCCATCACATGTTACACAACCGAGCCAAAGGAGTGGGAACAATTAAACAATAAATCAATCGATCAACTTGAAGTCATGAGACAAAACCAAAGAGCAGCAGTCATGAGTCAGTCAACACAACATGAGTCAAAAATTAGCAGCAGCAGTCATGAGCAAAGAAGAAGACGTGAAGAAGAGAAGAAACAAGTAGAAGAGAAGAATACCTATCGTTCATTGAGTAGGCGATCATAACTCGTCATTGGAGCAAGCCATCGAAGTCACCGAACTCGCTCACTAAAGTCACCGAGTCAGTCGAGAAGAGAAGGAAAAGGAACGAGCAGCAGGTCGTATGCTCTTTCGGACAACCACGAACTGGGTATTGCTCTAACGTTTCTCCCTATCGTTTCTCCCTCTCGTCGAACTGTCGAAGTTCTGAAGGTTGTGAGGAAATTGATCGATTAGGACTTCCGTGGCGGTGTGATCAGTCAACGGCGTATCCGTTTTGTGCTCGTGTGGTAGTTGGCCATTTGGTGTTTTGTTGTGGGAGGCGTATGGGTCGCATTCTAGTTTTTGTTACTTACGTTTCGTGGATTGGTGATGTTTGTGCCAAACACACCTTCCGATTTTACATGCATTGGATTCGCAGTTCAATGTGCGTGACTTGCCTGTGTGGCATTATTTGATTTGCCAGTGTGGCATTTATTATGGTTTGTCTTATAACATTTAATCATTATGAGATTATCCTTTTGTAGTTTAGAGCCTTGTTATATTCATCAGTTTTGTTTTATTTTGAGTAACCTCCCTTTCTATTTCGGAAAGGGGTGTTACAGAGTTATTATCAAAACTTAGGTTCTTTCTTGTAGAAAACCTATTTAGGTTTGACATGTGAGTTATGGGTAGACTTCTGGGTAAGGTTTTTGTTCTGTTTGATTTTCTGTTCAGCTATCATATCAACTATATTCGAATTTGTCTCTAATCTGCTTTGTTTATATTCGTCATCTCTTTCTTAGATAGCTCGTAGATCCGCTAGAGTTGCTGGGAGGCGAGGTAATAATAGGGGAAGAGGTGATGGTCAGTCCAATGAGCAACCTAACGATCAGATTAATGCTCAATTGGCTGCCTTGGTGAATCAAAGCAAGAATCGTGATTTATCTCGATTGGTGGCACAAGTTGTACAGTGATGATCAATGACCGCCGTAAAAATTCTGAACAGGGGAATCCGGGAAATAATGGTCCGCACACTAATGTTGAGGAAGGGAATGCAGATGGTCTTGATCAACAGGTGGTTCCAATGTATGTATGGTTGGAAAGGTTTCAAAAGCAGAAACCACAGTTATTCAGCTCTGCTCCGACTCCAATTGATGCAAAGAATTGGATTGCCCACCTAGAGAAGATTTTTGATGTGTTGGAATGCTCGGATAATCAGAGTGTTTCTTACAGCTTACAAGCTAGAAGGGGATGTATAGAAGTGGTGGAAGGCGATGAAAACAAAGGGTGATGGTTATGTTGAGATACTTGGTTGGGCGAAGTTTTGTGAGGTCTTTTATCAGCAGTACTTCCCAGCTGCTGATAAAGAGGCCTATGCTAGAGAGTATCAGTCTATTCGGCAGAAAGATGACGAGTCCATCACAGATTTTATGACGAGGTTCACCATGTCAAGAGCTTTTATGGGAACTTCGCAGAGACTGCAGCTGAATAAAGCTGAGAGAAGTTCAAGAGAAGAATTCATTATAGGTATCGGCAACATCTCATTAACACTAAGTTTGCAGATGTGTCAGCAATGACCAATGCAACCAAGAATATTGACATGGAGCGATGGGACTTTCGGTCTTCTAAACCAGAGGGGAGTCAAAAGAGGGGCAGAGATGACCAGTAGGGTTAAGCTTCGGGTCAACATGTGAGAAATCAGGGTGGTCAGTGGAACAGAAATCGTGGTGGCCAGCAAAGGCAGTGGCGTGGCCAAAATCAGAATAGGGGTTATCAGTAGTTGCCTCAGCAGGGGCAGAATCGTCAGCTTCAGCTACTTTGGAATGGTCAGAATCGTCAGGGTAGAATTGTCAGTAGGGTATATATCCGGGACCAGCTGGTGGGGGTAACCCAAATCATATTCTGATAGCTCCTTGTGCTACTTGTGGGGATAATCATCCGGGAAGGTAGTGCTATAGAATCACCGGTGCTTGCTTCTTGTGTGGACAGATCGGTCATGTTGCTAGAGATTGTACCGGGCTACATGGTAATGGTGGAGGTAGTGATAATGGTGGCAATGGAGGTCAGCGTCAAGGTGGTCGAGTGTTTGCCTTGACATATAATCAAGCGGTAGGTGCACCAGGTACTGTTTCTGGCACTCTTTTAGTTGGCAATCGTAAGGCTTCTATTTTGTTTAATACGGGTTCTAATCATTTCGTTGTTGCTCAGTCTTTTATTCGGCACCTGGGTGTGTCATCTCAGTCTTTAGATTCTGTTATGTTTATTGCTACCCCGATGGAGACTTCTGTTGTTATTTCTGATTTATATCGAGGGTGTGCGATCAATTTTGGGGATAAGATTCATTGGGCTAATCTTCTTCCGAAGAGTACGCACGATTTTGGTGTCATTCTTGGGATGGACTGGTTGGATAAGCACCAGACCACTATTGACTGCCAGGCAAAGAAGGTTATATTTAGAGATGTGAAGTCTCCAGAGTTTGTGTTTCAAGGTTCACAGCCGAGTAGAGTGGTGAAGTTAATTTCAGCTTTGAAGGCTAGGAAGTTAATGGCAGAGAGTTGTGAGAGGTATTTGGCGTTTGTGAAGGATACCTCTAAGGGTGAGTCTCATATTGAGGATGTTCCTATTGTTCGTGATTTTCCCGATGTGTTTCCTGAGGAGTTATCAGGGTTGCCACCTCAGCGGGAAGTTGAGTTTACTATTGAGCTTGTTCCTGGTGCGGAGCCTATCTCTAAGGCGCCGTATCGGATGACACCATTGGAGTTGCACGAGTTGAAGGAGCAGTTGCAGGAACTGTTAGATCGTGATGTGATTCGACCGAGTGTTTCGCCGTTGGGTGCTCCGGTCTTGTTTGTGAAGAAGAAAGATGGGTCTATAAGGTTGTGCATAGACTACAGAGAGTTGAACAAGATTACTATCAAGAATCAGTATCCATTGTCGATGATTGATGACTTGTTTGACCAACTTCAAGGGGCAAAGTATTTTTCAAAGATAGACTTGAGATCGGGTTATCATCAGTTGAGGGTGAGGGATGAGGATATCCCTAAGACAGCTTTTCGTACTCGATATGGGCATTACGAGTTTTTGGTGATGTCATTCAGTTTGACTAACGCTTCAGCAGTGTTTATGGATTTGATGAATAGGGTGTTTAGGGAGTATTTGGACCAATTTGTTATTGTCTTTATTGATGACATTTTGGTTTACTCCAAGTCTAGGGAGGAGTATGAAGAGCATCTTCGCACAGTGTTGGGATTTTACGGAAAGAGAAACTGTATGCTAAATTCTCTAAATGCGAGTTTTAGTTGGAGCAGGTTGCATTTTTGGGCCATGTTGTTTTTGCTGAAGGCATTAAGGTGGATCCTGCGAAGGTCGAGGCTATCACTAAATGGCCAAGACCTACTACGGTGACAGAGATTAGGAGTTTCTTAAGTTTGGCGGTGGATATAAAGGTTTGTGGAATGGTTTTCCTCATTGCCTTACCATCGACTCGACTCGATTGATGAAAAAGAGCACGAAGTTTGTGTGGAATGAGGAGCGTGAGAAGAGTTTCGAGGAATCAAGAAACGGCTTATGACAACTCTATACTTGCATTGCCGTTCGGGGACGGGAGGTTACCGAGTTTATAATTATGCTTCTAAGAAAGGCTTGGGGTGTGTTTTGATGCAACACAGTAAAGTGATTGCTTATGCTTCTAGGCAGCTTAAACCATACGAGGTGAACTACCCCACTCATGATTTGGAGTTGGCAGCAGTGATTTTTACTCTAAAGATTTGGAGGCACTATTTGTATAGAGAGACTTGTGATATCTTCACCGATCACAAAAGTCTTAAATACATTTTCACTCAAAAGGAGCTTAACATGAGACAGAGGCGTTGGTTGGAGCTTCTAAAAGATTATGATGCGAGAATTCAATATCACCCGAGAAAGACAAATGTGGTTGCAGATGCTCTTAGCCGAAAGAGTTTAGGGAGTGTAGCAACCTTCATTACACAACCTCAGCTTATTTCGGATATGTCGAGTTGGAGTTGTATGTACAAGGTTCAAATGGGCATTTGGCGGATATGAGAGTGGAACCCTCTCTTATCTCGCGAGTTAAAGAAGCTCAAAAGGAAGATGGGGAATTGTGGGGTATGACGCAGAATGTAGAGTAAGGTAAGCAGCCCGAGTTTCGTATTGATGACTATGATGTGATTTGGTTGGGTGAGCGGTTGTGTGTACCGTCGGATCCAATTATTTGGGAGGTTGTGTTGGCTGAGGCTCATAGTTCGCCATTTTCTATTCATCCAAGTTCTACAAAGATGTATAGGGATTTGAAGAATAATTTTTGGTGGAATGGGATGAAGCGAGACGTGGTTGAATATGTGGGCAAGTGCCTCACTTGTCAACAAGTGAAGATAAAACATCAACGAGCTAGTGGTTTGTTTAATGCTAGACATTCCAATTGTGGAAGTGGGAGGATATCACGATGGATTTTATGGCTGGTTTGCCGAAGACTTTTAGGAAGAATGATGCCATTTGGGTAGTAGTGGACCGGCTGACCAAATCGGCACACTTTTTGGCTATCCATGTGGGTTACTCGGTGGATAGGTTGGTACAAATCTTTTAGCAGGAGATTGTTAGACTTAATAGTACTCTGGTGTCTATTGTTTCAGATCGGGACTCACAGTTCACTTCACAGTTTTGGAAAGGGTTTCAACGAACTTGGGGCACTCGGCTCAACTTTAGTACTTCTTTCCATCCGCAAACTGATGGGCAATCCGAACGGACTATTCAGACGTTGGAAGACATGTTGAGGTCTTGTGCACTTGAGTGGTCAGGTAATTGGGATGATTACTTGAGCCTAGATGAGTTTGCTTATAACAACAGCTAGCATGCAAGTATTGGGATGGCTCCGTTTGAAACTTTGTATGGTAAGTAGTGTCGAGCACCAACTTGTTGGGATGAGGTTGGCGAGAGAGCCATAGAAGGGTCTGAGTTAGTACAAATCACTACGGAGAAGGTAGCGGTGGCTAAGGAGAAATTGAAATCGACTCGATCACGGCAGAAATGTTATGCTGATAAGCATAGGAAGACTTTAAAGTTTGAACCTGGTGAGCATGTGTTTCTAAATGTTTCTCCTTGGAAGGGTATTCGACGCTTTGGATTGAAAGGGGAACTTAGTCCGCGTTATATTGGGCCATTTGAGATTTTGGAGAGGGTTGGTGAAGTTGCGTATCGGTTAGCTTTGCCTCCGCAGCTAGCTCACGTGCACAATGTGTTCCATGTGTCGGTGTTAAGAAGTTATCATTATCATCCGTTGCATATGATGCAATATCCGTTCGATAAGATTCAGGAGGATCTTACTAGTGAAGAGCAAGTCGAGGCGATTTTGGATCGTTAAGAGTGGATTATGAGGATAAAGACAATTCCGTTTGTTAACGTTTTGTGGAGAAACCTTTCGCAATGGGAAGCTACATGGGAAATGGAGTCGTCTATTCGAGCGGAATCTCCGCATCTTTTTGATAATTAGGTACTTTCCATTCTTTTGATTCCGGGGACGGAATCCTTTTTAAGGGGGGTGATGTAATACCCAGAAAAAATAATAATAAATAAATGACATTTAAAATTATGTTTTAAATTATGAGATTATCCTTTTGTGGTTTAGAGCCTTGTTATATATTCATCAGTTTTGTTGTGTTTTGAGTAACCTCTCTTTCTATTTCGGAAAGAGGGTGTTACACAATAGGACACATTGCTTACCTATTGTTAGGTCATCTATGGTAAGCAGTTCAAGTCATCATCAATAGAATTTGATCCTTCAAATTGTGGTTGATTCAAACTTTTTAGTATGCAAACTCGAGATTTGGCCCGAGTTGTTACATATGGTATCGAGCCCACTCTCGAAAGGTTGGGTCGCTTAATTCAATCAGGTTGCAGAAGGTGGGGACACAAAAGTTTGTGATATTATCCCACAATGGAGAGAGGTCTGAAGGTGAAGACACGAAATCAACCGATATTATCCTACAATGGCTAGAGAGGCAAAGATCTGTAGGATATGAGGTAAGAAGGATGTCAAAAATTTAAATGGGAGAGTTTGTAACACCCCAATCCCTCATCGAAACATGTGAAAAAAAATTGTTTATATTTAAGGAATTAAATTACTAACAATAACACCTTCAGTCAGGACCTTTTAGGTGAGCCTGTGGTGAGCTAAGATACCCTAAGAAGATACTATTAGGCTAATGGTTTAAAACCTTGTTTGGATGGATTTGATTCGGACTCTAAATTTGACCCGAGATTTGTTACGAACTCAGAATTTATTTCGGGTTGTTACACCAATCGCTACTTCATCACTTCATCACTTAAGCGGATAGTGCTAAATTGCCCCAAGTTTGATTAGAAGAGAATTGTATGCATAAAGATAGCTCACATCACCAGGATACAACTATATCCTCGAAGCATACATACTCTGTTGAAATATATAAACATATATATATATATATATATATGAGGAAACTGGATGTGTGGAGGACCGCACATAGCAAATGTGCGAAGCTTCTTCAAATGACGCCGTTAGTTTTAAAATAAAAAGGGTGAAAGACCCTTACTCTGTTTCTCATAAGCCAATAAGCCATAGCCTGTTCTCTCATTTCAACAAATATTGAAATTTGCTCTCCCTCAAACAAAATGAAGCTTGAATTAGAAAACAATGAAGATTGATCTGGTGAGAAAGGGTATAAAGCCCTCTCCTCACACACTATATCTACACACATCTTACCCTTGTTTTTGTGAATTGATCAAACAGAGGTCCCTCCCCTCACACACTAAATCAACACACGTCTAACCACTGTTTTTGTGAGTTAACCAAAGGGAAGGTCTCTCCTCATAAGATTTGGGGTCTAAAAATTGTCTATGTTACTTTTGTGAAGAGGACTACGAATGAAGGAAAGAATTCACTCCTCTGTATATAGAAGAAGGAAGAGGGCGGCTGCCGCTGCACTGTAGATAGAAGAAAGAAGAGAATGGCTGCAAAAATTAAGAGCGTGAAACAACGTCGCTTTACGGAGCTGCGTAAATAGCTCGTGTGTGTGTGTGTGTGTGTGTGTGTGTATATATATATATATATCCACACCCACAAAGACATTGAATTGATAATCTAAACTACCCATATTCATTGCATAAGTAGTATTACTATTACATATATACACACAGAGAGCAAAGTAGACATAGCTTTAATATCGGGAACCACCCATGTACATTTTATAGCTATATTACTATTACATTCAATTGCCCAGTAGAAACACTGATTCAGATTTCTTTCATTCAAATATTCTGCATACATATGAATACATGTTCGAGTGGAAATAAAATCTTTGAACACCAAATGGTAAAAAGTTTTATTACCTTCCCCGAACTCTTTTAGCACACTTTATGTGCCTTTGCAACAGCTCTTTTGGCGATAAATGATCCACATCTCCCTCATCCTGAAAGAAATTAAATGGAACACTCGGTTCGCTTTTCTAATGGAATAAAATACAGAAGGTAAAAAGAAATCCAAACTCTTAGGAAAAGAAATTATCGGCACTCACCAAGAGAACCAATAGTTGAAACAGAGTGATAATTAAAGTTCATTATACTGCAGTTCAACAAATTTCAAACAAGGAGCTTGTTTGGTAAAGCAAAAAACGAATTATATTGATTACAACCCTGTCCTAGTAAAAACAAGCCTTCTTTAGTAAGGTTGAGCAACATAAAATCAACCACTTACCCCCGTAATTTTGGTAAAGAACACATGTAAGATAAATACAGTTTGCCTAAATAAAACAACTCCATTTCCTTTGTAAACAAAATGTTTCTTGGAAAAGAATGTACTCAGACATTGACCATCCTAGATTATATCTACTGTCATCTACAAGAAAGAAGGGCAAATTGAATTGCAAAACTCTCAAGTCTATCTGCCAATCCTTTTTCCAAAAGAATTTAAAACCTCCTAAATTGTTTGATGTGGGTAAAACTGTAACGAATGAGAATTTTGTAAGAATTAAAATATTTATCGAATTAAATAAATATTTTAGTTGATTTATTTATTGATTAAATAGATAATTGATGGAAATTGTTGTGGAATAATTTAATTAAGTGTGATATATTAATTAAATTGAGGTTATGTAATTTTATGGTTTGTGCGTATTTGTTACGCTATTGTGTTGGTGATATTTTAATTTAATTAGATAATTAAATTAAAAGATAAGTGAATTGATAATAATTGCAATATAGTGTAGAGGTAATATTTTAATTAAATTAGAGATTTAATAAAACATTAAAATTATAATTTATAATTAAATGATAATTTGATTGATTGGATAGGTGTGACATGATATCATATAATAAGAGAATAATAAAAATAAATTAGAAAGAGACTATATGGCGTTTGCCAAAAAAGGTCTTACGACCTTGGCATATTTTAACTGATAAACCATTTGATTTTGTAACTGGCTAAAACTAAAAGCTATGTTATATCTATATGTCAGTTTTATATTACGTATATTGCCTAAGGCTAAGAGTTAGAAGAAAACAGAGTTTGTGAGAGAGCTTGAGAATTCTCTGTAATTGAAGAACGAAAATCTGAGAATCAAAGGAGTCAGAAGATTGACAAAGCTATTCTTCATCATCTAGCTATTCTAAACAAAAAATTAAAGGTAAAACTCTAAGTTTAAGTTCTTAGTTTTTGGTTTCTTAATTTCTTTGTAATTGGATTCCTTTGGCTAAATTGTTGAGAAATTAGTTCCATATGCTAATTGGGTTTATTTAATCTGATATATGTTGATTATAAGTGATCATAGTGTGATTCAATCCATGGAAATATGTTTTAAAAGAAGAAATTTAGTTTTGTGTTATTCATATGATATGGTTTACTTTGAGATTAAAATTGATGGTTAATTCTTGATATAAATTGTAAATTGGTGTTGGTTATTGTTAATGTATTGAGAAACGAAAACAATGAAGGTTATACGGTCTGATTTGGTTGATTAACGAAGTTGTAGTGGTTGATTACGCTAAACATGTTGAAATATGAAGAATTGGTGTAAACTTTGATTTTTGGCTCTCTAATTGGTTATGTTGTTAGAGTGGTTATATATATGTGTTTTATAGTTTTGGATAAGTTTATAGTGTCTGGGTATGTTTAGTTTGTTGTTGGAGCGAAGTAATTGGAGTTTTTGGGTTTACAGCTGATTTCTTCCCAAACTTCAGAATCTTTGTCAGCGCAGTGGCGCTGCCGTGCCGTTCCAAGGCACAATTGGGGCGCTGCCGCACAGTGTTATAGGTAAATTGGAGCGTTGTCGCGCCGTGAAGAAGACTAAAATAGGCGCTGCCGCGCCGGTTTCTAGTTTTGCCAAACTTGAGTTTTTGCTTTTTCGGTTGGGGAAAATGTAAACTAAACCTAATCTAATGTTCACAAAGAGATGTTAAACTTATAATTAGATGGTAAAACAGATTGTTAACAAGTGTATGATGATTTTAAATTTTGAATTAACAAGTCGTATATGAACTTAAATTCATTGTCCGTGAGAGTTGGTAAAGTGTTTAAAATTTAAGACGTGGTATGTGTTAATGGAGATTTCAGATTTGTGCTATGTGGTTAATATAAGTAGGTTTAGAGCTAAGGGTTATAAGTTTAGTATGATGAGAAGTAAACTAATGGTGTTAGTATTAAAGTAACTAATTTGTATTATGATTCTAAATGGCATATGTGTAGGATATTTGGAGAACGAGTTATAATTGTATAGTTAATGCACAAGACAAGTTCTCTAACCCTAATCTTCTATTAAGCAAGTTTTCTAATCCTTGTTTCTCGTTATTCAAATCTTAAATTGTTCTAGTCTTTGATTTCAAATGATGCTTTCAAATTCTTGTTTAATCTTTTATTAAGCAAGTTTTCTAATCCTTGTTTCTCGTTATTCAAATGTTCTAGTATATTTCAAATGTTTATTCAGTTTTATACAATGTTTATTCAAATTGTTGTTGTTCAACCTTTGATTATAAATCATTGTTCAAACTTATGTTGTTTCGACTTGTTAAATGTCTAATGAACCCTTTTGATTCGACTAGTCCATAGTTGATGAGCGTTCCAAAATTCTAGAACTTCTGTTAAAGTTATTCCAAACCAAACTTTCTTTGGTACGGATTCGTATATTAAAGCTGAGATGAACAACCCTATTATAGGGGATTATATTACGCGACAGCGTTAAAATGTTTGTGCACAATACATTGTACGAAGGGCTGATCTCCCTGAGTACGAGAAGAAAAGTCCATATAGTCTAATGACGATACTTGATAACCTAGGATATAGTTCATGGTCTTGTGACCCTCAGATGTACTTTTGATCTTGATTTAAAAGCCAAGTTTCCATCGAGCTTTCAATTCTTGAACATCGTTGACAGAAAAGATTACAGTATTCAGTTGAACTTTATTCATTGATTGTTCATATGCTATCGTTATTACTACTACACTTGCGAGCAATTGTTTGCTCACCCTTGCATAAAACATTGCAGCTAAAGTTGAGAAATATGATGAGTCAACAACTAGCAAAGGCAAAGGCAAGATGAACAAGTGATGAAGAATAGTTTACTTTTATTTGACAATGTTTATGTAGCGAGACTTAATTATTATTATTATGTTTTTATTTTCCGCAAAAGATGTAATAAAGGTTAGATGACATGGGATTTATTTTGTGATAGTGTAACCCTTTAATGGGAGGATTATTATTTCAGTTGCGAGTTTTATTTATATTCTTTGTTTATGGGTAGATAGATGTATTTTTATTGGACAGTGAACACCAAATATGTGGCATTTAAGTACCCGAATTTGGAGGTATCACAAAAACTAACACCAATGGCGAGTTGCGACATGTTATTTCTAGATTCCTTTTAATGAAGGGTAATATAATAATTTCTCTCGCAGAGTATTCTAAAAGTATATTAAATCTGATAAAGTATAGAATTCCCATAATATTTAATCAGTCAAGGATTGTCAACCTAGAATATCTCTTCCTAACTCATGAAGGAGAGGACTCAAGCTATAAATAAGGGATGCTCTAGCACATTCAAGGTACGTTATTTCTCTAATAATAATTCTCTCCCTCCATATCAGTATTCTGACTTGAGCATTGGAGAGTCCTCTCGGAGCTCCAACTCCGGTGGACTTTTTGCAAGTTTTCTGGTGAATTTAAAGCGGTCAAGCGGCAATCAAAGTAAGGTTTGTGGGTTGACCGAAACCCTAATTTGAAGATTGTTAATTGACGCATCAAATTGGCACCGTCTGTGGAAAACGAACAAAAATCATTCTCTATCACAATCCAAAAAATCAAGGTGAATACTCGCGCTTCAGCACCAAATCAATCCACCACTATGATCACTTTTTTGGTTGTGAAAACCCTTTCATCATATAACATAATCCTTGGTAGGATTATATAAAATTGAAGTTTATATGAAATAGCGTATAAAATTTTAATCACTTTTTCCCTCTATATATCATATGAAATTGAAGTTCCCAACAAGTGGAATAAAGAGAAGTCAAGGGTGATCAGAAAGTGGTTGGGTGACAAGTTTGGCTTATTGATTCTTTATATGTGAGGGAGGAGAATAAAGAGCAAAAAGGAAAACCTGCACAGGAACTAGTTCCAATTTTATTGGAAGATATACACACGAAACGGAGACCCATAATACAAAAGAAGAGGAGTTTTACACTGAAAAGACAAGATGTCATCAACAAAGTGAAGAAGTCGTTTGAGGCCATAATTAAGGTCATGAAGCCCAAAATTAGGCCATTAATGCCCATAATTAAGGCCATGAGGCCAAAAATACTGCAATGGGTGCCAAAAATTAAGACTATAAAGGCCCAAAATCAAGGTCATGAAGGCCCGAAATTAAGGCCTTGGAGTCCAAAATCAAGGCCATGAAGACCCGAAAGCATGGTCATGGAGCCCAGAATTAAGGCCTTAGAGTCCCAAAATCAAGGTCATGGAGTCTAGAATTAAGGCCATGGAAGCCAAAAATTAAGGTCATAGAGCCCAAAATCAACACTATGGGCACCACGAATTAAGGCAATGGAACCCAGAATTAGCGTCATGCGTCATGGGTGCCAAGAATTAAGGCCATGGAGTTCAAGAATTCGTGCCATGGGCGTCAAGAATTAAGGTCATGGAGCCCAAAATTAGCGCCATGGGCGCCAATCACTATTATTATTATTTAGGGTTAAGTTCAGATGACCATCTGGGGTTTGGGCGGTTTCCCACTTAACCACCTGTAGTCAGTAAAGCTACATTTAAACTCCCGACTTTTTGAGTTGAAGTGAAAAAATGCTTTCTGTCTCAACTCCGTTAAATGATTTGGCTAAAGACTTAATTACCCTCTATAACTTCAGATCCCAAGCATCAAAACCCACTACGGAGACCCAATTCGTTTTTGGCAATTTTCATGAAGAAAACCCCACAAAATCTCAGAGGAACCGACTTACCCACAATGTCCAGCTTAGTGGCAGCTAGAAGTTTGATATCTGAAGATTGCAGGGAGAAATCTGGAAATTTACAACAGGAAGTTCCAAAAGTAGTAGGCAGATTTCTGGGATCCTTCAAGGAGACTTCTGATTCCATATCAAAATCAAGCTTTTGATTTTACACACTGACTTACTCTCTCTCTCTCTCTCTCTCTCTCTCTCTCTCTTCCCCCTCTTTCCCTAATATACTGAATATCAAATCAACAGGGAGAGGAGGTCAAATTGATGTTTAAGATTCTAAGTAGATATAAAACCAACAGAGAAACCCGAATCAAAACAGTCTAAAAGTTAAAATCCAATTATTTCAACTATGAAATTTGAAATCTGCTTTTAACCAAAGTCCCTAATAGGACTTTTGTCAAACAATACGCGTGCATTCTTTAAATTTCAGAATTCACAACCAATTATTTATGGTTTGATCCATATTTTTCATCCTTATAACTCCGAACAACAACTAAGCTCCATTCTGCTAATTCATGGATACCTTAAATACAATTTACCCCAATTCGCACATAAACTATATAAATCAACCTATTTATATATAAATCTTCATGAAACTTACACATGCCTCCTATTTCGCTGCAAATTGCCAATTCAATGATGTTGTAGTGCCTTTGATCTCAGAATTAGTTCCAAATTTCTCTACACATGCAGTCCTCTTAAGCTCCTTCTTCCTCTTTAACCGAACCCACTAAATTTTAGAAAATTTAGGAATTTGATCTTTGGTTCGGGTGGAGTGGGTATGATCAACAGTTAAAGGAAGAGAAGAAACAAGAAATGGAATGGAGGTGGTGGGCAGCCTCCCCTGCTCCATATTCATCCGTTGCTAGCTTAGTCATCACACACTTATGCTCTTAATTTTGTTGACAGCTCAAGCTTTTCATGACGTTAGTAAATGATCAATTGCTCTCCTGAATGCCACCTCCTTCTTGCCACTAATATGACTTACAAACCCACTAACTCTCTCTCCATTACTTAAGTTCTATTACTCATATTTTCCAAATATGTTCCACAATTATTGCCCATCCCTGACTTTCTGCCTGCAGTATCATTGCTAAATCTTCCAATCAGAATATTTAAGGGAGGCCCAAAACAGAGCAAATAAAATCTAATACCAATTGAATAGCTCTATGGTATAGTCAATTACCCTTCTGATAAGAAATTATATCCCAAATATGTCTCCATTTATTAGCAGTATTTGTGCCCATTTCTTTGTTGAGGCATTTTATCAAACAAGTGTTGACTACGAGAGCCAAAAAATGAAACAGAGCAAAAATCAAGACAGTGATGAACGTGATCTGGACCGCCTTCTGCTACGATACTTTGATCTCTCTTCTCTGCTTCTGGTGATTTGGACCTCACGCCGCTTTGATTTTCCTTCCCTGCTTTCATCTATTTTATCACTTGAGCGATGCTTAACTTCCACAGATTTTGACCTGGAACGCCTTTTATTTTTTGCTTTACTCTCGTCATCACTTCTTGGAGACGATCTAGATCTATAATTTCTTGGTCGACGAGACAGAGGTGAGAAGGAGCGAGACCTCTGTCTTCTCTGGTTCAGATCGACATTTTTGGGTCTTCTTAGATCTGCACAAAAACTGAATTGATCCAATCATTTTTACACATTCGCGGAGGAGAGAGGAGACCGTGGGTTTGAAGGTTGAAGGGAGAAGAAGAACAGAGGAATGTCTTTTAAAAATCAAGAGGAAGAAGAAGGGGGTATTTCAGTCATTTTTAATCGTTAAAGCTCCTTTTCACGCGCTTTTGGCGTCTGACATACACGCACAGTTAAATTGGATGGAAAATGTGACGTTTTCACTTCAACTCAAAAAGTCAGGAGTTTAAATGTAGCTTTACTGACTACAGGTAGTTAAGTGGGAAACCGCCCAAATCTCAGGTGGTCATCTGAACCTAACCCTATTATTTATCTACTCCTTTAAAAATATATTTTAAGAAGAGTAGAGGACAAATGATGTGGGTAAAAATAATCCATCAATGGCGAATTGCCACGTGTTATTTCTAGATTCCTTTTAATGAAGGGTAATATAACAATTTCTCTTGCGGAGTATTCTAGAAGTATATTAAATCTGATAAAGGATAGAATTCCCATAATATTTAATCAGTTAAGGATTGTCAACCTGAAAGGTCACTAAATCCATGTAGGATTCTAATTCCTAACTCTTGAAAGAGAGGACTCTCATGTTATAAATAAGGGAGGTTGGCCGAAACCCTTATTTGAAAGTTGTTGATTTACGCATCATTGTTCAAGCTAATACTAATCCTTTTTGGTGTTTTTTTTAAAAAAAGTTTTAAACAAATTAAAGTCTCTGGGTCTCAACATATACTTCATTTTTGTCTTCCTTGAGACATTACTAATCCAGTGATGAGAAGTTTATAAATTGATGCTTCAGTTCCTCTTCTTTTTTTCTTTTATATTTTTTCCTTGTCCTCCTGTAGGTACATGTTAGAAGAAGGGAGAAAGGACCAACACATAAAGTAGGAACAGATTGAGCAACCTAAGGAGGCTTATCAAACACCATTCAGATTAGTAATTAACAAAATGGATTAAGCCTTGAGATCCAAAAATAATGGTTCAAGCCTTCTTGATTTTTTTCACTGTAATCAGTTATTTTGAATTTTTGCTGACCTATATTACTAACAAAATTAATTTAATCCAGATACCATTTTTCAAAAATTTAGAGGTGCTCTCGATTTTATATATTTAGGGATAAATCTGTATCACATCCAAAGAGAAGGATTATTGCCTACAAAACAACACAATAACTTTTGTTCTATCATCCAGTTCTAGACAAAACTGCTTGCATGCCAAAGCTCGGACGATGCAAAATTCCTGTGGACAAGAAATGTACTTGACAAAACCCATAGCCAATAACTAATAACTCCATCCTACATCTTGTAAACAATGCAAGAGAAACAGATTTAAAGACATGCACACTTGGTAACTATTTTTTAATGTTTTAGTTTTCCAAGGTGCACTTGGATACTAATTAATATTTAAAATAAAAAAAAAATTAAAAAAACACATTTTAAAAAATGCAGTCTTTAAATGCCTCATACATGTGTCTTAAATTTCATGGCAAAAACGGTTTTTGAAGATGACATATAATGAGCAGGACAAAATGCTAAATTACTAATTTGTATATGCATCAATATCAATTATTATGTTATCCCTCATATGTAAAAATTGACCAATGCCATAAATCATAAAAGATATGTTTTCCCAGTCAAGAGTTATTAGGTCAAGTGGGTAAACCAAAAAAATAAAATTAGTTCCTAATCAAGTGGACTTCTTTTTTCTTAAGTCCTTTTCCAAGCATACAGTTTAAGGATATTCTTGTAAAAGTTCCTCAATAGCCCGGAGAGGACTTTAACTAAGACCAATGAAAATGACACATGTTGTAGGAAAACAAAAGGACACATTGAAATTAGTATGCACACAAGTCAATCATATTTGATATGATGTAGTATATACTTTGTAATCTTATTTATTTATTAATAAAAAAATGATTTAATTAAAAGCATTTTACTTTATCTACATGGTGTTGTTATATTATATGTGATAGTCTTAATTTAGAATCATGATGATGATCATGCTAATGAGATCTAAATTTTTAGATAGCTTAAAACTAAAATTGTTTCCAATCGTTGGATTACTAAAGAATGGATTAATGAATCCGGATAGATTGGTACATACTTTGCTTCCTCTTAGGAAGAAGATGATCGATCTCATCATCATTTGTATGGAGACACTAAAGCAAGTATGTAAGTGCTTATTGAAGAATAAATTCACTGAACATGGCTCGCTAAAGAAATACCTAATGGAGTTTTACTTGTCTGTCAATAGGAATTCCTTAAGTGATAGTAGTACAAGTAATCCTTAGACTTGAGATCATCATAGCATCTTATGTATGATGAGTTATATTTTGACATGTCCCTTAAGGCCTTTATGCTACGTTTGGATCGATGGAATAGGAGGGAGAATGGAATGAATCATTCCATTGGAATGATAAAAATGTTGTTTGGTTTGTTTATTCCGACGGAATAATGTATTCCTAGTGGAATAGGTGTTAACTTAAAATTATAATTTTTATTCCTGAAAGACGGGTCAGGAATAACTTATTCCATCTATTATTTTTAAGTAATTGACAAATATGCCCCTTAAAAATCACGGCAATTCTTCACTATTACTAGTAGTAAGAATTAAGAATTAAAGCTCATACATTAGGCAGCATGCTATTAGGCAACACACATTACCGTTATATGAACACATTACTATTATATGAACACATTACTATTGCAATACCGTGAAAACCGTTATATGTTGACTATTACTATAATAAAAAAAATCTAGAGAAATATGTGTTAAATTTTTAATATAAATTGAATTTAAGTTAAATTTGAACATTTTGGGGTATTTAGGTCACTTTCTAATTATTTATTTCATTTTTAGATGTATTCCTAACATCAACCAAACATGTACATGGAATATTAAAAAATCATTTCATTCCCTTTCTTATTCCATTCCCTCATCTATTCCATTCCCTACTCTATTCCATTCCTTCAATCCAAACGTAGCATTAGGGTATATCAAAGGGTATGCTTGGATATAATAAGTTGTGCATTGAGATAGGTAAATGATCAACAAAAAATCTACCGTTTTTAGTAAAAGGAGATAATGTCCTATATGATTCGATAAATGACAATTCAGTAATCCTTGGCCAAAGCAGGATGAAATTAGAAAGTAGCTTCTAATTTGCATTATTTAGAATTGTGTATTTGAGAATCAAAATACATAGAATTAAATAAAATAAGACTTAACAGTAATTCCATGTCTTATATATAATTGGGATATTGTATGGTAGAAGGATTGAATTGTACGGTAACTATTCACTGAAAAGTTTTTTTATGATTAATGTTGAAATTTATATTATCTAGAAAGTCGTTGATAGCTAAGTGGGTTTACCCTTATTGTAGAATAAATATTATTTATTTAAATGAATTAAATAATTTAATTTATTTATTTAAATAACATTATAATTATTCTAATTGATTTATTCACAACCGGTTTAATATGAAGAACCTAAAAGGTCACACCGCAAAAGAAAAATATTTATTTACGAAATAAATGGCATAATTGTAATAATAAGTTAAGTGTATTTAATTTAATATATGGTGATAGAATAAATTAAATAGCTTAATATTTATTATTTAATATTTTGCAAATATTAAATATAAATTATTAAGAGGAGTCTTATTATTATTATTTTAATTCCTAAAAGGGTTTGAGAATTAATTAATAAAAGTACTCTCATAAGTTCCTAATTGGATTATGAGCTTAATTAATTAAAAGAGTTTAATTAATACAAAACCCTATTCCTAAATAGTTTAGGAGGGTTGTCTACATCTATAAATAAGAGGAGTCTTATTATGGATTAGGGTTAGACATACTTCCAATAGTTCGGAGAGTACTTACAATTTCTATAGAGATAGAAACTAGGGTTTTGACAACACCCATTTTCTTGAATACATATTCCCTTGGTGGGTCACCTCTAGAGGCCAAACACTTGGCTAACGTTGATCAAAGAAAGAATCTCTTCGGTGTAATTCAAGGAGAACGCGAAAGGATTTGGAGTTGAACTCATACCTGAGGAAGCACAGTTCTACGAGGGTATGATTCTGATTCTCCATCTATTTCGTTTAAATTGATAATTGTGCACAAGGATGATCATGGTTATGGTTTGTATAAAAATTTTAAAATCCGTTTTATCACGCTTCCGCTATGTTTATGTAATTTGATTGCATGTTCGCGCTACATACAAACCTTACACACATGACCACCTTTAATTAGACAATGATGATGATGATGTACAATATTGGACAATAAAAATGTATTAACTTGGTATCATAATTTATAGAAGTTGTCAAACACAAAGGACTTACTATTTCCACCTATTTTCTCACTAAAAGTCTATTCATGTTCCATAATTGTACAAAACTTCCCCTATTCCAATTAAATATATCCAAACTTTGGAGATATTTACCGGATCACAAATTTTCTTACATCATTCTAAAATAAATGGATAGCACCCAGCGTTAATTCATTTAACAAAGGCTAGCAGTGAAGGATGCCTTCTTCTATAAGAACTACCTTGGACTTGATTTGCACAAATCAGTAACCTCAAACTTGAATTTGCAGTATCATGCAGTCACGCTTACTCAAGCTTCTACAGTTCTACTATTATATTATAAATTGCAACCCCCCCCCCCCCCCCACCCACTTTATATACGTGACATTCTAGAACCGCATACTGATCTCAAACCCCAACACCAGTTCAAGAAATTAAGAGATTTAGCTCAGAGGTTTGGGATTGTTCAAAGAGTGTTAATAAATCTATCATGATATGTATTAAATACCATTTACCATAGCACTAGCCTCGTTATGCATCATGAGGAAGAGACTAACTGAAAGTTCTTCAAACAATGGTGACTTGCAGTTTTACACTTCACACTAAAAAAAAATGGCCAAAAAGAAAAAGAAAAAGAAAATGTTGTTTTGTGTCAACCTCGCGACGGATTCGCTAGCAAACGATTTCCATAGGTTGCCTAAACAATCTACTTATGCAAATAATATCCACAGGTTGACTAAAATAATCTACGTACTCCAAAAATTCTTAGTCCTTATAATTAGATAAATTTCCAACCATAACCCATGTAAAATTTCAAAATAACCAAATCTCTAGCTAACATGTCCCCACATCCCAACTAAACCTGTAAAATGAACCAAACAATTCGGATTCGATTCGTAATCGCTCGACTAAAAGTTCGATTCAAGCTCGACTCGAAATATAAATGATTTAAATATGAACAAATTTTCAAATTGCAATTTTCTATTGATACACGGATCATATTTCTCGAAAAGTTCAAATTGCTCGGAATCGATTCAAGATCGTGCTCGACTCGGTAGCTAAACGAGCCTCAATCAACCTTATTTTATACTCGATAAATTTTATGAACCAAATCTGAACAACTCAATACTCTGGTCGACTCAGTTCATTTACACCCCTAATCCCACCTATATCTTCTCCTTCCTACTTCCTGATATTTACTTCCAACAATTATTTCTATTCATTTCATATCCATAACATCATCTACAGAAATAGTATCTTTAACAAGAAAAATAATTAACTGACAGGAAAAACAATAAATTAATGATATATTAAATATATCAACCGACCTTCTCTGCGATATCACCTTCCCTTTTTTCTGGAGAGTGGGCTTCTCCCACAGGTATAGGAAAAGGTCTGGGAAGAGACTTCACAGTGTCCACATATTGCGACTGCAAAGCATAGAATGCAAATTATGCAATGAGACACATTATGCAATTAGAAGAACACAATCTAAAGCTGCTCAAAAGAATTAAACCAGAGATATTGCACAACATTTAACCAAATAGCTGTATTCAAATTAACTGGACTTTTTAATACAAATTACAAAATATTGACAGCTGAATCAAGCAGTAAAATGAATTAATTTTAACTCTATAGCATAAGAAAAAGTAATAAAAACTTGAATTTGAAATTATACTCGAGGAAATTGTCATATGTGCAAATGCTAAGGTCCCAAGAAGTTCTATAAATAGAAATTTTCCACATTCATTTTGGGATGACAGAATTATTGGGAAATCGTCCACAAATATTACTCCCTAGTCCCTATTTAGCAAACAAAGGAGACTGGAAGGAATTGATGAATTGAAGGACTAGAGTGACTAATAGACAGATATCTCAGAAAATGGGAAGATACCAGTAGAATAAATGCAATAGATAAAAAATAATGGGTTAATCCCTTCAATTGTCCCTAAACTTATAGCCAATTTTATGTTTGGCCCATGACCTTTTTAAATCTTCTATTCTTAGTAAAATTGCTCTGATTTAGATGGAATCCACAATCTTAAACGAAATTCACACACGTGTGAGCAGGTGTTGTGTTCTAAAAATCCCTGCCTAGGTAGGCCCCGCCTAGGCGCTAGGCCCCCCTTAGCGCCCCGCCTAGGCGCTAGGCCCCCCGGCGCCTCACCTAGGCAGCAAAAAAATTCCTCTAGGAATTAGGAAATTAGATGGGGCCTAGGCGGAGAGTTTTTTTTATTTTAATAACTACCCAAATCAGGTCTTGATATATTTATCTTTCTAATGATTTACCATATTCATAATACAGGTTGTAATATATCAAATCACAACAAGAAGTGAACAATATCAAGTCAAAATAGATAATTTTATTATAGTTGTAATTTTTTGAACTTGTACCAACTTCAAATTATATAAATGATGATACATTTGTAATATTTAGTTTAATTCAATATAATTCTTATATTTATATTTAGTTTCTTAAGTTTTAATATTGAATTAAATTCTTGAAATTTTAAATTTTATTATTAATAGCAATCTTATTTATTTATGAATAAAACTAATACGTTAAAAATATGTTTGAACTTTGAACAATTGCATGTTTGTGTTTGACTTTTGACATTAGCAATATGGATATGTGTTTCAACTTTAAGCAAAGGCCTTTATTATCTTTAGTATAGATTATTTTATTTTATATTATTGTTTTGATTGGATAAATGTAAGATAAAATATTAAAATTGGCTTAAAATAAAAAATCACTCTTAGGCCCCGCCCAAGCTTCCTAGGCGCTAGGCCCCCTCGGCCGGCCACCTCCCGCCTCCCGCCTAGCGCCTTTTAGAACATTGAGCAAGTGACATTTTGAGGCATATTATTGTCTCTCCACTTCCTCCTGCTCCTTTATATCAGTAGCATGTCAATCACCACCATCTGATGACCACCTACTCCATCACTACCCAAACAAAACTCGAGGCTATAGTCATTGGAAGTTCTAGCATGGTTACCCCCCACCATACACCGTTTACATTTCCATCATGCCACCAAACAAACATTTGTTGCTATCCAACAGCCATCAAACAAACATCTGTTACCATCCAATAACCCGTCTATTAAAAATATAGCCCAACAATACCCAGTCGTCGCCTCAATTAGAAAGCCCCATCCACCATCTCGCTGAAGCCCTAGCCCAACGCCGCCACAATTTACCATCACCACTATTGTATCTATCTAATCAACAAAACAACTCAGAAAGTTCTGTTCCGATTCATAATCATCTCCTCTCAAACACACACCAACAGCTACGCTTAGCCATTCATTGGTAATCATGCAAAAACCGCCGATCTACAAGCTAACACCACCAAATAACCCATCGTGCCCAACTTGTTCGCCAGAAAAAGGAAGAAGTAAGAAAAAAAAGAAAAAGAAAAGGGAAGAAGAAAACAAAAAGAAGAGGCAGTAGATCTGCCGTCATGCTACATATAAACAAAGAAAAGGAAAAAAGGAAAAAAGGAAAAAAGGAAAAAAGAAAGTAAGAAAAGAAGAAGAGTTGCCTCTTCGTCATCGTGCCGCCGCGTTGTGCCTCTATGTTGCGCACCTTGGTGGTGCTACCCTTGCCATTATCCAACAGATCTATCTCTGTTTTCCAATGTTGCAATGTGATTAAAATGATTAGTGTAAAAAAGATCAATATTCTAAAAGGCGGGAGGACGGAGGCGGGCGGCCGGGGGGCCTAGCGCCTAGGGGGTCTGGGCAGAGCCTAGGCGGGATTTTTTATTTTAAATATTAATGTTTTATCTTATATTTATCCAAACAAAACAATAATATAAAGCAAAACAATCTATAATAAAGATAATAAAGGTGTTTGCTTAAAGTTCAAACACATATCCATATTGCTAATGTCAAAGTTCAAACACAAACATGCAATTGTTCAAAGTTCAAACATATTTTTAACGTATTAGTTTTATTCATAAACAGGATTGCTATTAAATAATAAATTTTAAAATTTAAAGAATTTAATTCAATATTAAAACTTAAGAAACTAAACATAAATTTAAGAATTATATTGAATTAAACTAAATAGTACAAATGTATCAGCATTTATATAATTTGAAGTTGGTACAAGTTCAAAAAATTACAACTATAATAAAATTATCCATTTTGCCTTTATATTGTTCACTTCTTGTTGTGATTTGATATGCTACAACCTGTATTATGAATATGGTAAATGGTAAATTATTAGAAAAATAAATATAGCAAAATCTGGTTTGAGTAGTTATTAAAATTAAAAAAACATCTTTGCCTAGACCCCACCTAATTTTCTGGAGGGATTTTTTTACCGTCTTGGGCCTAGGTGAGGTGCCAGGTTGGCCTAGCGCCTAGGCGAGGCCTAGGCGGGGATTTTTAGAACACTGAAAAAGATTTATGTTGAATATCTATTATACCCCCTTAGCATTCATTAGTTAACGCTCCATTAATAAAATTTGAAATTCCGTGTAAATTGTAACAATTTTACCAAGTTTAAAAGATTTAAAAAGTTTGTGGACCAAACGCATGGAAAAAATATTTTAACGATCAAACATGAAATTGAAATTGACAATAAGTTCAGAGACTGAAGAGATTAGTCCAAAAATAATCAAGCCTTGTTAGCGACCTATTATTCTTCCCTAAGTTGTCAGAGACCTTTCTATTGTCCAAGTTCAAAGGCCAAACCATTGGTTGGTACTCAAAGCAACTATGATATTTTTGAAAGGGTAAAACCCGTCATCAAAACAAAGAATTGTATGCAGCATCATACTCACTTCTTTAACTAAATAGGTCTTAATTTGCTTGGAGAATCTGCTGTTTAACTTGTCTCTGGAAGGTTTTTAGCAACCTTTTGCTTCATAACTTTGTTGATCTGAGGAAAAATTATAATGGATCTTATTTGCACATAGTTTATCCTTCAATTTCAAGTACAACAAAAAAATGTATGATCTTTTCGTGCTTAACTGCCAAATCATTTTACCACACACACAGATGACAGAACACACAACCATATATTGTTTTCCAAATAACACTACAGAAATGGTGATATTAATGACAACTTATAACTGATTTTGAAGTTTTATTTTTATTTTTTTAAAGTTGAAAACTGATGTTGAAGAACAAATGCCATTAAAATTAGCAAAAGCGAAGAAAAGTCTGAAATTTTAGCATAGACAATCCCCAATAATTTGATTTTAATTGCAAAATTTGTAGATAACAACATGACTTACTTCCTTGTGCTTGAACCAAGATCAATGTTACTTTTGGTTCGTGAAACAAATATGTGAACGCGGTACACTACATAGGCTAAAACGTGATATGCGGGGTACATCCATACAGTAAGGAATTTTCTTAGAAACTAAATGTAATAAAGTTCAATTTCAAAGAATAATTTTAGTTACATCCAGAAGTTGATCATTTAAGAAATTGTTTAGCAGTAATGTGATGTTTAAGCATCCAATACAAAGTTACAATATTAAAAAGTATACATATTTTTGCAATCAGAGGTATGAAATAAACAAGTATTTGGGTCTAAAATAGACTTTGCGAAAGTAAGAGTACCATATTTGAGAACAAAAGTACGAATCGCAATTTTTTTGGTCAATAGAGTATCTGAAACTCTGATCAAGACTATTATAAAGATTCTTTGAATAACAATCTACTTTTGCAAAAAACTAAATGCTTATTGCTTCATCAAAAAGAGTGTTGTAAGAGACGGGAGTTGAGAAGGGCTGTAAGGGTAATAACTTAATATATTATGTTTTTAATTATTTTTGAAGGAAATAGAAATGATACTGTGTCCCCGAGGGGCAGAGAACCAGTCACTGACTTGCAGTCCGGGTAAATTACGAAGGATTAAGTTACATATAAATAATAACGAACTATTCAATGAAATATGAGTAAAAAGCTTTTAGTTATATGCACAATTCATATGAAAGCAGTCACTGACATTGCTCCTGCAGTCCAGGTACATTAAAGAAAGATTGAATTAAGTTGCACGCAAAAAAACTAAGCAACTCATCACTAATATTGGCTATAAGATTTTAAGAATACTTTCTTGCTGTTATATGTGGTAGTCATATACACTATTCAGATCCAAGCAGTAAACGAATACGGCACACATAATACAAAGCACAGTTCCAAGGCACAAACCTGACTTTCTTCATGAAAACCATTCCTCAACCATGATCGGCATTGGGCATAAAGAGAAGCACCATCAGATACTCTAACCTGAAAACAGAAACAAAGATGTCAAATTTCTAGAAGAATACTACTTCAGGGCAAAATATGAATTCTGAAAGCAAACTTGTCAAAATTACAAAATAGCTAGATAATGAAATTTAGAGTGCGACTTATGTCAAATAGAGAAAAATTTATTAGATAGTGTTACATGAGTAATCCTAGTCAATCAGATGTTGCGAGTACAGAGGAAGTATTCCATAACGTGAAGCTTTCTTTTTGGAAACTTTTGGATAGGGCCCATAGTAAGTAGACTATTGATATGTTCAGGACTGCACCGAAAGTTTGCGCTAGGGTTAGTTACACCTGATAAAACATAGGCAAGCTGGCATTGCAGTCTGCCTTTGGTAAGGGTATTGCCATGTATCATTATCTGTAACAACAAGGCCTATTTCTACTTAGGGTGCACAGAAAAGTTCTTATCAGCTCCAAAATTTACAAATCTTATGTACATTTAAAAAAAATTGCTGCTGAAACTTCTACAAAAACAAAAAGTTATATTGCACCATATAACAAATCAAATAAATGAAAAACAATGTGTGCTCACCTTTCGATCTCTAACTGTAGCAAAACTATCATCCCTTCTTCTCTCCCTATAAACAATATAAAAAGAGAACAATCAACAATAGTACATAAATCAAGAGGATTACGAACACATAAATGAAGATAGCTGATAGAAGAAAACATATCTGATCATTACCTTATATCTTTATAACCATTACAATTGGACACTGAAGATGGAGATGCAGCAGTCTAGAACATGGAAATGCAATGTATAAGAAAACCACAAAAGTAGTTATCAGAGGTCTACAAATCTAACGATATGATTTAAAAAAATATCTCAAGAACGATACAGGCATAAGATCAACATAGTTAAGTCATCTCTACCGTCTAAAAAGTGACCAGCATAATGGATGAAAAATGTTAAACAACACAAAAAATGTCAGTTTATGTTATTCAAGTTCTTTGGAAATTTACTCTGAATGTTCATAGCTCATGCACTAACCAAAACTGAAACAAGATTTAGAACTACAGAACAAATGTCATTTGACACAATGCGTCATTTATTTCTTTTATATATCAATTTCTAATAATTGAAGGATAAAGTTAATGGCAAAACAATCCTTTTAGTCCTTGTAATTTATATCTAGTTTCATTTTAGTCCTTGTACAAATTTTTTTTCATAATTATCCTTGTACTATTTTGTAGGTGAACAATGTAGTCTTGTAGGTGTGAGGTGGATAAAAATAGCTGATGTGGCTTTCTTTTGAAAAAAAAAACTAAATGCCAAATGAGGTTTTTGAGTTGGTCAAAGTAGTCAATGGAAGTTATTTTAAACATTTCCTTATCACTTTTAGCCCTAACCCGTAAAAGGGAAACCTAATCCCTAAAAACCAAACATGTCCTAATATCAAATCCTAATCCATAAAATAAATTAGTTAACTTATTTAATTAAAATAAATATCCTAGTCTCCATGATTTATGTATTGTATGTATAAAAGGAAAATCAAAGCACTTATATATCCTGGTCTCCATGACCTATGTATTGTATGCGATATGTCGTTATACCATGTATATAGTGATAGAACGAGAGGCGGAGACCCAAGAACTCCTGTGAGATTATTCACCATCATCATCTCCGATTCAGATGGAAAGAACCATAAACCAACTGACAAAAAATCAATCGCCGATCCACTAATAAAAAGAAACCCTCGCATCAGCCTGCTGCTACCCAGCTGCTATCTAACTCAATTCACTTCCCCGATGGAGCTCCGGTGAGATTAAATATGCTTCTATTTTATTCTTGATCCGAGTCTAGATGCCTTGTGATTTATGAGGAATGAAATTTTGAGCCTGAACTGTTGTGGTTTGTGAGGAAGCAAAATGTCGACTATGAGTTGTTGTAATTTGTAATGAAACAAATACTTGGTTTGAGTTGCGATAATTTTCTTTTATTTTTCAGAATTGTGTATATGTATGTATATGTGATCTGCCTGATTTGTGTTTCGATCTGATTGTAAAGTTTTTAAGATGAGGGTTTTAAGATTTGAGCTTTGATAATATGATTTTGGAATTGTATAATTTAATTATTTTATTTAAGGGTTAGAATTTGAGGAAGGAAATAAGAAATGTGTTAAATAACCTTATTTGACTATTTTGACAAATTAAACTAGACTTCGAGTAGAGGAAACAAAAGGGTCATTTTGCCCAAAGTTAATCGTTGTAGTTAATACAACAATTTATGTCCGGAAAACTAGTTGACATATCTCAGTTATACCGTATACGTATCTCGAAATTGGGAGAATGAATCAAACAATTGTTAAAAAATTGGTAAGTTTCAAACCATGGTTACCAGAAAAATCTAACACGGTAGATAATTAAGTTTTTGTAAGAACATTCCAAAATATAGTACATTTTCATTCCGTACGATCAAAATGGCAATCCAAAACTTTTCTCTATTCACGCACAAGCATGATTAAAACTATACTTTACAATTTACAACTAAAAAACATTCGCTTATAGGGGTGAGCAAAAAAATTAATTTTTTTTATTTTTCGGCGAACCGGACCGGGTTCGGAAAGTTACTTTGTATGTTCAGTACATACCGTACCGAACCGGGCTGGACCGATTATTTGAATAAAGGCTGGACCGGTTAATTGAATAAAGGCAAAGCCTTTTTATTTCCTAATTCTCAAATCAAAAACTCAGATCTCAGATCTTGTCTCTCACTCTCTATTATTATCGATGAGTTATTAAGTAAATATACATATTTTATTTTTTATTATTACTCTTTCTGTTCCACAAGAGACCCATTTGTTGATTTTCAACTAAACCGTTATTTCTGCTTGATTACTCTATTACGCCGTTATTTCTACTTGATTTTTGCGGTACACCTGATTTTTTCTCGTTATGGCAAATGCTTGCAATTACAATTCGTAACTTGTTATCGGATTGTTAACTATACGTACCAAACTGAGACATCAAGATTTCGGTAACTTGAACTCTTCTTTGAACCCTGATCTTACAAACGATTATTGATTATCAAATAAATAGAACCTAAAAACCAAGGATTTTAGAGAAGCAAAACCTAGCCAAGTCCAAACACCATCATTGATGGCTTAATCTTACTGTTAGTGCAACATGATGTAGGATAAGATTACAAGATAAGAAAGGGGGCAGGAGAAGAGTTCTTTGCTCTCAATAACTCAACTCTATTCAACTTGTGGGTGTTGTGTCTTTTAACTTTTTAAGTAAACTATGATTTTGATGAGAACAAATAAGATTCGTATAGAAAAATATTAAGTTAGAACCCTCTCCATAGGTTATATTATCATAAATTATATTATAAAGTTATATCATTATTCTATATGTTATTTTATATTACTTTGTATTTACTATATTCAATATATTTTTGCTAAGCTTTTATACATTGAAATAGTTCTCCAAAATAACATTGATAAATAATGTCAAATGGTTGGGAGGACTAATCCATGAAGAAACATTCCTAAGACAAGGAAACTCTCTTTAGTTAGAAAAAGGATTTCATAAAATCATAAATACAGTCTAAATCTTTATAACTATTGTGTGTGTGTATATATATATATATGTGTGTGTGTGTGTGTGTGTGTATATAACTATCATGTTTTACATGGAAAAATATACTCCCACCGTCCACTCGATGCTCCATTTGGCCACTTCACCTGTTACTTAAGAAATCTCTTACACACACACACACACACATACACACATACACACATACACACATATATATATAACTAAAATATTTTACATGGTAAAACATACTCCCACCGTCCACTCAATGCTCCATTTGGCTACTTCACCTGTTACTTAAAAAATCTCTTACCATCCATCCAAGTAAGCAACATGGACATTTGAATTAGAGACCACTAGATACTTACCAAAAGACTAAAACTAAGGCACCTTTTGACGAGGCCAAAATAAGATCAAATTTGCTCAATTACATTGCCTCTCAGCCGGTTATGGTGTGTGTAGTGTTAGTAAAACTTTTATACTTAAAACTTAAATTAATTGTAACTGCTTAATTTAGAAGCAAACCACATCAAGATTTCAGCAACTTGGCCCCTTCTTTGAACCTTGATCTTACAAGTGATTATTGATTATCAAATAAATAGAACCTAAAAACCAAGGATTTCAGAGAAGTAATACCTAGCCAAGTCCCAACACCATCATTGATGGCTTAATCTTACTGTTAGTACAACATGATGTAGGATAAGATTAAAAGATAAGAAAGGGGGGCTGGAGAAGAGTTCTTTGCTCTCAATAACTCAACTCTATTCAACTTGTGGGTGTTGTGTCTTTTAACTTTTTAAGTAAACTATGATTTTGATGATAACAAATACGACTCGTATAGAAAAATATTAAGTTAAAACCATCTCCATAGATATATATCTTTATAACTATTATATATATGTGTGTGTGTATATGTGTGTGTGCGCATAACTATCATGTTTTACATGGTAAAATATACTCCCACCGTCCACTCAATGCTCCATTTGGCTACTTCACCTGTTACTTAAAAAATCTCTTACAGACACACACACACACACACGCACACACACACACACACATATATATATATATATAACTATCATATTTTACATGGTAAAACATACTCCCACCGTCCACTCAATGCTCCATGTGGCTACTTCACCTGTTACTTAAAAAATCTCTTACCATCCATCCAAGTAAGCAACATGGACATTTGAATTAGAGACCACTGGTTAGTTACCAAAAGACTAAAACTAAGGCACCTTTTGACTAGGCCATAATAAGATCAAATTTGCTCAATTACATTGCCTCTCAGCCGGTCATGGTGTGTGTAGCGTTAGTAAAACTTTTATACTTAAAACATAAATTAATTATAGCTGCTTAATTTAGAAGCAAACCACATCAAGATTTTGGCAACTTGGCCCCTTCTTTGAACCCTGATCTTACAAGTGATTATTGATTATCAAATAAATAGAACCTAAAAACCAAGGATTTCAGAGAAGCAAAACCTAGCCCAAATCCAAACACCATCATTGATGGCTTAATCTTACTGTTAGTGCAACATGATGTACGATAAGATTACAAGATAAGAAAGGGGGGCTGGAGAAGAGTTCTTTGCTCTCAATAACTCAACTCTATTCAACTTGTGGGTGTTGTGTCTTTTAACTTTTTAAGTAAACTATGATTTTGATGATAACAAATAAGATTCGTATAGAAAAATATTAAGTTAGAACCCTCTCCATAGGTTATATTATCATAAATTATATTATAAAGTTATATCATTATTCTGTATGTTATTTTATATTACTTTGTACTTTTTACTATATTCAATATATTTTTACTAAGCCTTTATACATTGAAATAGTTCTTCAAAATAACATTGATAAATAATGTCAAATGGTTGGGAGGACTAATTCATGAAGAAACATTCCTAAGCAAGGAAACTCTCTTTCGTTAGAAAAAGGATTTCATAAAATCATAAATACAGTCTAAATCTTTATAACTATTATATATATATATATATATATATATGTGTGTGTGTGTGTGTGTGTGTGTGTGTGTGTGTGTATAACTATCATGTTTTACTTGGTAAAATATACTCCCACCGTCCACTCAATGCTCCATTTGGCCACTTCACCTGTTACTTAAAAAATCTCTTACACACACACATATATATATAACTATCATATTTTACATGGTAAAACATACTCCCACCGTCCACTCAATGCTCCATTTGGCTACTTCACCTGTTACTTAAAAAATCTCTTACCATCCATCCAAGTAAGCAACATGGATATTTGAATTAGAGACCACTGGATACTTACCAAAAGACTAAAACTAAGGCACCTTTTGACGAGGCCAAAATAAGATCAAATTTGCTCAATTACGTTGCCTCTCAGCCGGTCATGGTGTGTGTAGTGTTAGTAAAACTTTTATACTTCAAACTTAAATTAATTATAGCTGCTTAATTTAGAAGCAAACCCCATCAAGATTTCGGCAACTTGGCCCCTTCTTTGAACCCTGATCTTACAAGTGATTGTTGATTATCAAATAAATAGAACCTAAAAAACAAGGATTTCAGAGAAGCAAAACCTAGCCAAGTCCCAACACCATCATTGATGGCTTAATCTTACTGTTAGTGCAACATGATGTAGGATAAGATTAAAAGATAAGAAAGGGGGGCTGGAGAAGAGTTCTTTGCTCTCAATAACTCAACTACATTCAACTTGTGGGTGTTGCATCTTTTAACTTTTTAAGTAAACTATGATTTTGATGATAACAAATAAGATTCTTATAGAAAAATATTAAGTTAGAACCCTCTCCATAGGTTATATTATCATAAATTCTATTATAAAGTTATATCATTATTCTATATGGTGTTTTATATTACTTTGTATTTTACTATATTCAATATATTTTTACAAAGCTTTTATACATTGAAATAGTTCTTCAAAATAACATTGATAAATAATGTCAAATGGTTGGGAGGACTAATTCATGAAGAAACATTCGTAAGGCTAGAAAACTCTCTTTCGTTACAAAAAGGATTTCATAAAATCATAAATACAATCTAAATCTTTATAACTATTATATATATATATATGTGTGTGTGTGTGTGTGCGCGCGCGCGCGTGTATAATTATCATGTTTTACTTGGTAAAATATACTCCCACCGTCCACTCAATGCTCCATTTGGCCACTTCACCTGTTACTTAAAAAATCTCTTACACACACACACACACACACACATATATATATATATAACTATCATATTTTACATGGAAAAACATACTCCCACCGTCCACTCAATGCACCATTTGGCTACTTCACCTGTAACTTAAAAAATCTCTTATTATCCATCCAAGTAAGCAACATGAACATTTTAATTAGAGACCACTGGATACTTACCAAAAGACTAAAACTAAGGCACCTTTTGACGAGGCCAAAATACGATCAAATTTGCTCAATTACATTGCCTCTCAGCCGGTCATGCTATGTGTAGTGTTAGTAAAACTTTTATACTTAAAAACTTAAATTAATTATAGCTGCTTAATTTAAGCAAACCACATCAACAAAACTTATTTCAAAAAGGGGTTTAAATTTTGTATCCTAGACTTATTGTTCAAGAGCAAAGTCTTAGAGGGGTCAATGAATAGTTGGGTCTCTAGTATACTTGTGAAAAGAAGAAAACACCTTTTGTTCCAAGACCGGTACTGTAGGAGCATAATCCTTAGGTTTTTCAAGTACAACTTACTTCGAGTAAAAAGTTAGAAGTTTGTCTATAAATTTGTAAAGGTTTCTCCACTTCTAGAAGGAGCATTTTACATATATTAATAGGATCTCAAATCCCGAAAAGAATCTTGAGACTGGATGTAGCAATATAAGGTGGATGTATATTGTGAACCAGATTATCTGTAAATTGGTGATATCTCTCTTTGCCTTTATCTTGCCTATTAAATATTCACGTAGTCGTCATATAATATTTAGATTAAAATAAAAAAAGAACAAGGATTTTCTAGATAGTAATGATCTATTCACCACCACATCCCCCCCCTTTTTCTCTTTTTCTAGATTGTTATTCCCTGTCAGTTGGAATTACAATAGTTATATTTTAAACGTAAGACTTAGAGAACAAGCTCACTGACATAACTTGGACTTCTCATCAGACTTGCTGACCCAAAGATCAACATTTAAAAAGTAAAAGGCCAACCCAAATGATATTCATGGCAGCCTAATTATCCGACCCAAAAGATACAATTACTAAATAACCTTGACACCTAATAACCCCTGAATACTATAAAATTACAATAATAAATTCCAAATTAATCCTAAATCTTATTATGAATACTATAAAATTACAATAATAAAATCCAAATTAATCCTAAATCTAATTATGTAATATTCTTTGACGTGCTGCTCCACATCACAATACAAGTCTTATATCTGCTTATCGAAATCATGGTACCTGACAACTAATATTTTAGAGAACCAAACTTTGTCCAATGGTTGATAACAATTTATAGGTTACAAGAGGAGTTTTGGGGAAGAGAAGTTTAATTGAAGAAATATGAGAAAATTTCCATATATCAAAGGCTACTATTGTAACAACCTGGGTCAAATGAGGTACGAATCAAATCATAGCATAATAAGGTCCAATACATTGTTTCAATAATATCTATTTAGGTTATCTTAACTCACCACAAACTCACCCAAAAGGTCATGACTAAAGGTATTAATCATAGCAGCTTGAGTCCTTATATACACATCCAAGTATCCCACATGTTACGATGTAAGACTGAGGTGTTAAAAAATTCCTCACTTAAATACCTAGCATCCTTGTCCGGCAAACCACATACCCACACAAGGCCCAAAAACTCTCTCTAGCCATTGTCGGATAAAACCAGCGATTTAGCCGCCTTCGTGTTCCCACCTTTGGCAACCCGATCGAATGGCCCGACCCGAGCTTTCGAGAGTCGGCTCTGATACCATATGTAACAACCTAGATTAAATCCCGAGTCCGAATCAAATCATAGCATAAAAAGACCCAATAAGTTGTCTCAATAATATCTCCTTGGGTCATCTTAGCTCACCACATGCTCACCCAAAAGGTCATGACTGAAAGTACTAATGATAGCAGCTTGAGTCCTTATATATACATTCAAGTATCCCACGTGATATGATGTGGGACTGGATTGTTACAAACTCCCCCACTTAAATGCCTGACGTCCTCGTCAGGCCAAACACATGACCACACAAGGTCCAAAAAAAAATTCTCTCTAGTCATTGTGAGATAATACCAGTGGCATAGCCGCTTTCATATCCCCACCTCCGACAACCCAATCAGATGACCCAAGAAAATATTATTGAGGCAACGCATTGGGCCTTATTATGCTATGATTTAATTCGAACTAAGATTTGATACAAGTTGTTACCATAGTTATCACTAAGACCACTTGGTGAGGTACGGCGATGAATCAATCGCCAGCAAGATGTGGCGATAAGTAGTTCACATTATGCAATGTATATATTATTTATTTAACTTCACAAGTATATTGGTAATAAAATTTCATATACATTAAAACCCAAAACATAACACTATGGAGTACCATTAAAAGCACAATTATGTAAATACTTATAAATAGTAATTCAAAAATAAAACACTTGATATTTAAAAACTAATAGAAGAATTCAACAAACACCACATAGAAAATAAAGTATCAACCAACCATCACACATCACAAGTTTAATAAGTAATTAAACATTATATAGCAAGCTAAAATAATCTATAGTCTCTACACTAGTTGCTAAGCATAACTCTAAGCAAACTCATCAAAAACAAAGTCATCTCCATCTCCTCCACGAGAAGTACTCATTCAAAGGAGTAGGTGGTCTTTTTCCAAAATCATCCTCCGCGTCATCATCATTTGAAATTCTCTCTTTTTCATCATCGGAATCGGAGTCGGAGTCGGAATCCATAACTTTGATTCCCTTGAAGTTGAACCACCACCACGTTGAGAGTAGGTAATGATATCACTGGTATTAGCATGAACCCTCCTTGAATGTTTCTGACCCTCAAGCATGGTGGATGCACCAGTTGCTCTATCTACATCATCATTCCATGTAAGATCCTCTCTGGGATGAACAACATTGAACTCACTATTGATCCATTCATTACCTTGATCAAAATCATCAATGGTCAGTGTTCTAAAAATCCCCGCTTGAGGTCCGCTTAGGCCCCACCTAGCGCTTAGTCCCCTCATGGCCCAAAATTTAGGTGCTAGGCCCCGACACACCTCACCTAGGCCCAATGAAAAAAAAATCCTTCTGAAAATTAGGCGGGTTCAAAGTGAGAGTTTTTTATTTTAATAACTACTCAAATCGATCTTGATATATTTATTTTTTAATGATTTACCATATTCATAATACTGATTATAAGATATCAAATCACAAATAAGAAGTGAACCATATCAAGTCAAAATGGATAATTTTATTATAGTTGTAATTTTTTGAACTTGTACCAACTTTAAATTATATAAATGATGATACATTTGTAATATTTAGTTTAATTCAATATAATTCTTAAATTTATGTTTAGTTTCTTAAGTTTTAATATTGAATTAAATTCTTGAAATTTTAAATTTTATTATTTAATAGCAATCTTGTTTATGAATAAAATTAATACGTTAAAAATATGTTTGAACTTTGAACAATTGCATGTTTGTGTTTGAACTTTGACATTAACAATATGAATGTGTTTGAACTTTAAGCAAATGCCTTTATTATCTTTATCATAGGTTGTTTTGCTCTATATTATTGTTTTGTTTGGATAAATGTAAGATAAAATATTATAATTGGCTAAAATCCTCGCTTTAGTCCCGCCTAGTTCCCTAGCGCTAGGCACTAGGCCCCTCTCCCGCCACTTAAACTTCACGCCTTCAAATACTTTTTAGAACATTGTCAATGGCTAATGGATCAAAAAAATTCAAGTTCACGCCTCTTTTGGAACCTTGAAATGATCTTTTGATTTTATTGGACATACAGCAAGTCTCTCAATCGTTTGTGTTCCAATCTATTCTTCTTCTTGGTATGAATCCAAACTAAAATAAATAAAACAAAAAATAATAATATTAATGATAAAATTTTAAGTATGTAAAAAATAGTTAGTACTAGTAATGATTTGTTACTTTTAAACGAACAATAGAAAATTCTTACAAACTCAAATGTACTCCAATTGTGCACACAACCGGAAGAAGAACAGCAAAGGCCAAGAATTCTTTTTGCAAACTCAATAGTCCGCCCTCCAAAAGCGCTCCACCAATCAACTAGCAAATATTTAAAGCAAATATAAATATCTTTAAAAGGATGAAAAAGAAGAATGTATATAATTATAATTTATATTTTATATCTGTATGTATATTTAATATACTAACAAGGATTCTTTGATTTTTGTTGTCTAATTGTCATTTCTCTTGTAAAAGTATCTCGAGAAGCATCATAATTATCGGCTAGATTGATTATCTTGTCTAACAAATCTAGCTCGGGCACCATTTTTGCTAGAACGTCATTGAAGTCTTCTCGTAGCTTGTAATCTAAATCCAACTGTTCCTCTTTGATATCAAAGTACTTGCCCGGATTAAAAAACAACGTAGTCCATATGGACTTTTCTTGTTATCAAATGAATCTTTTATCTTTTTCCTCGCACACTCCATCGCATCGAAAACTTCTGGCATAGCAGGCTTCTCATCACCATAGACTACAAGAAGTGGTTGTGATCTCTAATGCAATCCTCAACAACATCCAAAAATGTAGTTGAAATTACAGTATCACAAATTTTCTTCCTCACTTCGGTAGCCGACAACTTAGATTGTCCAATCCTCACTTATAAACAAATGCTTCAATGCATCTCTATACTTGTATAAACTCTGCAAGGTAAGGAAAGTTGTAGCAAATCTAGTAACTCCGGGTCTCACAAGATCTCTCTCATTTGTTTTTTCCCTCGTCGCATCAAGAAAACGACCATGCCTGTAAATGAATGTTGTGATTCTTCTTGCATTTGTGATTGTGGGTTGGAATTACTTCAGCTTGCCTATGTCCTCTAACATAAAGTCAAGGCAGTGAACGGCGCAAGGTGTCCAAAAATAGTGTAGGCCTGCTCTTCATTAGTATATGTCATGTTGCCTTGTAATTAGAGGCATTGTCCATGGCAACCTGAACAACATACTCAGGGATCTTACTATCAAGGAGATTTGCCAACATTGTGGCATGTTGCGACTGACTGGAGGCATCAACAAAACCCATGAAGTAAGTCCCCTCCGAACTATTAACAAGAAAATTCAACAAGTGTTTTCCCTTTCTATCTGTCCAACCATCAAACATAACATGAGTGTGCAGCCATATTGTTTCTAAGAAACTTCATGTTTCTCTTTTAACTCATCGGTTTGCTTCTTTGCCTTCTCAAGTAAAGGCACCATCAACTCATGATACGTTGGAGGCTTTAAACCCTACCATATCGCCTTTATGGACTCAATACTTACCACCGTTCTAAAATCCTCGCTTAGCGCTTAGGGCCCCCTCGGTGCCCCGCTTTAGCGCTAGTTCCCCAGCGCCTCACCTAGGTCCAATGCAAAATAATCCCTCCAGAAATTAGGTGGGGCCTAAAGTGAGTCTATCTGAAAGAGATTTTTTATTTTAATAACTACCTAAACCAAATCTTGATATATTTATTTTTTTTAATGATTTACCATATTCATAATACAGGTTGTAACATATCAAATCACAACAAGAAGTGAACAACATCAAGTTAAAATGGATAATTTTATTATAGTTGTAATTTTTTGAACCTGAACCAACTTCAAATTATATAAATGATGATACATTTGTAATATTTAGTTTAATTCAATATAATTCTTAAATTTATGTTTAGTTTCTTAAGTTTTAATATGAAATTAAATTCTTGAAATTATAAATTTAATTATTTAATAGCAATCTTGTTTATAAATCTATAAATAAAACTAATACGTTAAAAATATGTTTGAACTTTGAACAATTACATGTTTGTTTTTGAACTTTGACATTAGTAGCAATATGGATGTGTTTAAACTTTAAGCAAAGGCCTTTATTATCTTTATTATAGATTATTTTGTTTTATATTATTGTTTTGTTTGGATAAATATAAGTTAAAATATTAAAATTGACTTACAATAAAAAATAGAAAAAGTTAGCAATGTGCATATGAACTCTCTTTTTTTTTTAGGGTATCCTCAAACGATTTTCAATGGTCATTTGGCTCAAACGCTTGTTATGCCTCTTCTCTACAACTTCTTCGGGAGTCTTCCTTAGAAGTGATTCGACTGTCTTTGTCGGAGCTTTTGGTTGTGGCTTTTGAAATTGAAAAGCAACTTTCTTCCGTTTGGAAGCGATCCAAGAACTTAGAATAGTGTTAGGGGAAGCATTGGAAGCCATGCTTGGCTTGTTGTACTTCCATTACATCATCGTCATCATCCATCTCAATTGGCTTGTTCCTCTTTTTACTATTCAAAGCCGCTTGTATATCCCTCATAATTTCGATGGTTGTTTTAGGGCACTTTGCTATATCTCCAAAATTTCCTGCTAGATGTTGTTTGAGGCTCTTTATTCCCGAATGGCTTTTCTTCCTATTTCCTTATTACTCATATTTGGCCAATATCCATATTTTTGACCCGGATCGTTTGATTTGGCCTTTCTTTTAGGGTCCTTGGTTATATCATAACTATCAGCTCCTGAACTTTCTGCCATTTATTTTTTAGTTTCTACACAATACAACCAAGCAAAAAATATAAGATATTGATCCAAATATTCTTTCATTCATTAAAAGTAAATCTTTCTCCTCTATACGAATTAAGTTTAATGCTCAAATTAATTTTTCTTTATATATGTATATATTAATTATATTTGACACTCAAAAACTCGGTTCAGGTCATCCAATCGAATTTCCGGAGATGAGAACACGAAGGCAGCTAGGCCGCTGGTATTATCTCACAATGGCTAGAGAGATAATGTTCTTGGGCCTTCGTGGTAATGTGTTCTACACGAGGACACCGATATATTTTAAGAGAGTTTATAACACCCCAGTCCCACATCGTAACATGTAGGATACTTGGATATGTATTTAAGGACTCAAGTTATTATCATCAATACCTTCAGTCATAGCCTTTTGGATAAATTTGTGGCGGACTAAGATGAGCCAAAGAGATATAATTGAGACAGCGCATTGGGCCTTATTATGTTATGATTTGATTCGGACTCAAGATTTGACCCAGGTTACAATTGCATAGCTTGGTATTCTGTTCTTTTGAAAAGAAAATATTAGCACATTGATGGATCATTGGAATTTTACTCTTTTGAAAAGTACAACTGCCAACATGTTTATTTACTTGGCTAACTAGCATCTACTTGTTGGAAATTGACATCATGGAACAGCAACGTAAAGAAAACTCATTAGTCATGACCAACACAAAAACATTTCTAATTGATATAGTGGAATTATTTTAATTTCCCAGTCTTTTATATCACACCAAAACATTATCAACAAATTTCCATGAAATACACATTTTTTGTTACTCCTTACAAGAAACAAAAGGTCATTCCTATCTTTTGAATCTCAATTAGTTTCAAATTAAACAGAACTTGTAGGCTCCTCACTCTAATCTTCCCAATAGTTGAGTACTTGAGTGCCTTAAACTTTGATGAGTAAAGAGAGAATATTAGATAATTAAAGGCCTTCCATTCATGATAAGAACAAAGGACCATTGCTTCGTTCTTAATTTGTTATCAATCTTAAATCTGAATTTGGAGTACCAATTTCCCCAACATTCAACCCATGGTTTTGAGACTAGTATTTGGACTAAAAATCAAGAAATAAATAGTGAAGCCAAGATCATTTATATCTCACATAAAGATTTAAAAATGTGAAATCACATCTTACAACATTTCAACAATGACAACCTAACACAAGTCTAAGGAGAAATAATATTTGAACTTATGAAGAAATTTATTAAATAGATTAGATAACAACGTATAGGTTCATTTTATATAACAAAAAAGTTAGAAACAGGGACGGAGCCACCTAGTAATTGAAGGGGCCATGCCCCCCCCCCCCAAGATTTAAAAAAATTTTAAGTACTAAGCCCACCTACAATTGTGAGGATTTGTGAGGATTAAATTTATAAGGCCCACTTACAATTTTTTAAGTACTAAATCAAAAGGCCCACCTCCATTTCAACCCCTTTTCATTTCATATCAGTTCATTACTTCATTTCTTCCGCCATTTGCCCATTTCGGTTCTCTTCTGCGAGTCTGCAGGGATGGAGCCACCTAGTAATTGCAGGGGGCCATGGCCCCCCCAAGATTTAAAAAAATTTTAAGTACTAAGCCCACCTACAATTGTGAGGATTTGTGAGGATTAAATTTATAAGGCCCACTTACAATTTTTTAAGTACTAAATCAGAAGGCCCACCTCCATTTCAGCCCCTTTTCATTTCATATCAGTTCATTACTTCATTTCCTCCGCCATTTGCCCATTTCGGCTCTCTTCTGCAAGTCTGCGAGTGGCGACTGCGGTTCTGCCCTAGCCCTAACATAGGACCATTCGTCGCTGCACTTCAGCAGTTCAGTACATCAAAAAAAGGTTGCTTTCCTTTCTTCTCCAGTGCTTCCGTGTATTTCTTGTGTATTTCTTTTCTCCTTTCTTAATTTCTCTTGCATTGTCTAAGCTTGTGCAAGTATCAATAACTGAATCCATGATCTTTTCAAAAAAAAAAATTTGAAAAAATAAGACTTTTTTTAAGCTATTGCTTATTTATTACTAGTCTTTCCTTAAGACTTTTTTCATTTAGTAATTATAATTATACAATGTTTTGATTTAAAATTATCTTCAACGTTCCAGACTTCAATGTTTTGATTTAAAATTATTACCTGTTCAATGTTATCTTAATGTTAAAATTATACAATGTTTTGATTTTTAAAATTTTTAATTGCAATTTAGCTCCTCCATTGAAATTGGTTGATTTGCTTGGAGTTAATAAAGGAAACCTTGGTGATTCATTAGTTTTGGTGGAGACCCTTGCTCTGTTGCTCAGTAGATTTGTAATTGTATAAAAGGTACTAATTTCTCTCTTCTTGAGTTCTTTCTCTAATTAATTTGTGTAGCTGTTCTTTGAATCAGATTTGTTTATGTGAATCAGATTTATATTTAATCTATATTTAACGGCGCAATTCGATCTATATTTGTTTATGTGAATCAAATTTTTCATTGTGTATTTGCGTTTATAATATTGATGATAGTGTAGTTAATTGAATTTTTGGTTTTTTGTTTTAGAGTAATGGGAAAATCACATACTATTGATTCATTTTTCAAGAGAAAGCAATCAAATCATGTTGACACATCTTTGCTTACCCCTGAGCCTAATGTTCAAACATATCTTCCTATCCCTGAACAAGAACAACGTTCTCTAAAATCACCAAGAATTGAAGGTAAAAAATGGGATATTAATTATTTGGAGCGTGATCTTGGAAAACGTATCGAAATATGTAAATGTCCTGGTGATCTACTTGATAAAGTTCGACGAGCTTACATCAATTACGGTCCATATCAATGCATTATTCCTGAGTACCCTTTTTCTGGATCTAAAAAGCATCCTCGCCGCTTTCAATCATCATGGTTCAAGGTATTTCCATCTTGGTTAGAGTATTCCTCTTCAAAGGATGCCGCACTTTGTCTACCTTGCTATCTCTTTAACAAAGAAGGTGCACAACATGGGCAAAGTAGTTTTTCAAAAGATGGATTTAATAGTTGGAAGAAAGTAAGGGATGGGAAAAATTGTGCATTTTTGAATCATGTGGGAAAAGATCCAAATTCATTACATAAAATTGCTCAAAAATCATGCGATGATCTAATGAATCAATCACAACATATTCAAAAAGTTATTGAGAAACAAATTTCTGAACAGCGTGCAAACAATCGATTGCGACTTAAAGCCTCAATTGATTCAGTTCGCTATCTTACACTCCAAGGTATGGCTTTAAGAGGTCATGACGAAAGGAAAAGTTCCATCAATCGTGGTAATTTTCTTGAATTAATAAGCCTTTTTGCTGAGTATAATGAAAATGTTGCAAATGTTGTGTTAGAAAGGGCTCCTCAAAATGCCTCATATACGTCACCCCAAGTCCAAAAAGAGATTTTACTTGTTTACTCAATGAAAATTAGAAAGGCAATTTGCGAGGAAATCGGTGATGCAAAATTTTGTATTCTTGTTGATGAAGCTCGAGACCAGTCAAAAAGGGAGCAAATGGCTATTGTTATTAGATTTGTTGATAAAGATGGTTTTATTCGGGAGCGCTTTTTTGGTCTCATACATGTATCGAATCTGAAGCGCTTGACTCTAAAGAACGAGATATTTTCTACTCTTTCCGTTATATCTTGACTTTCATAATATTCGAGGTCGAGGATCTGACGAATGAGCAAGTAATATCACGAGGTGAATGGAAAGGGTTACAAGCTCTAGTTGCTAATGAATGTCCGTATGCATATTATGTCCATTGTTTTGCTCATCGTTTACAATTGGCATTAGTTGCAACATCTAGAGAAGTTACTTTTATACATCAATTTTTTTCAAAATTGAGTTTTATTATAAATATTGTGGGCGCTTCTTGTAAACGTAACGATTAATTGAAAGCTGCCCAATTATCCGATATTGCTCATTTGATTTCCATTGAAGAGCTTGAGACTGGGACAGGAATGAATCAGATTGGTACTTTACAAAGGGCTGGAGATACACGATGGGGTTCTCACTTAAGGTCTCTTTCTAGCTTGATAAAGATGTTTAGTGCAACTTGTCAGGTTTTATTGAACATCATCGATGATGGAACTTGGGATTAACGTGGAGATGCTGATTCGGCTTACACTTCTTTGACTTCTTTTGAGTTTGTGTTCATCTTGCATCTTATGAAAGCAATTATGGAAATCACTGATATGCTTTCTCAAGCTTTGCAGAGAAAGTCTCAAGATATTTTAAATGCTATGCACCTTGTGAAAACCACAAAGAAACTTATTCAGAAGTTGAGAGATGATGGATGTGATACTTTCATAGTGAAGGTGAAGTCTTTTTGTGAGCGACATCTGATAGATGTCCCATTTAGATGCTTTATATGTTAAGAGAAGAGGTCGAGCTCGACATCAACAAGATAAATTTACAGTGATTGAGCATTATCGGATTGATATATTTGCAGCTATAATAGACTCTCAGTTACAAGAGTTAAACAATAGGTTTAGTGAGCATGCGATGAAGTTACTTGTTCTAAGCTCTACATTGGATCCGCAAAATGGGCATACGTCTTTCAATATTGATGATATTTGTAAGCTTGTAGATGAATTTTATCCCAAAGACTTCACAGAGCATGAGAAAGAGGACTTAAGGATACAATTGCAGCATTACGAGTTTGATGTACTCCAACATCAAGAATTTCAAAAGTTATCCACTATTTCTGATCTCTGTCAATGGTTGGTAAAAACTAGAAAGTCAACAATCAATCCACTAATCGATAGACTGATCAGGCTTGTTCTAACTCTTCCGGTTTCTACTGCAACTACAGAACGTGCATTTTCAGCTATGAGTCATGTCAACTTCGAAACAAGATGGAGGATGAATATCTTACAAATTCTCTTATTGTCTACATTGAAAAAGAAATTGTGAAACAGTTCAGTACAGAATCAATCATAAATGGATTTTGTGATTTGAAAGAACGTCGAGTGCAATTCTGACAAAGCTTTGATATGTTCTAAAAGACTTTTTTTGTTATGTTTTGTTGTCTTTGTCAAAGCAAATTCTATTCCTACATGGGCGGACCCAGAGCAGGGCAGAGGGGGCACATGCCCCCACTGAATTTTCACCTCTTCATATATATATATATATATATATATACACCACTCTTATTAATATATTCACAAATTTAAGGTTATATTAGTACACTTATTATGCTATTGAAAAAAATAATATACTACTATATTGTTAAAATAAAATACTACTATAAGAATTTAGGTATTTTATTAATTAAAAACAAAGGAGTTACAGTTACTAAAAATTGTAAAAGATTTATGAGTTTTTATAATTTACTCGAATTTTTCAAGAAAAAAAACAATGCCTAGAAAATATTAGTAGTAGTATAAAATTCGAGATAAACATCATTATATTTATTCTCTCAATAATGTCGCCAACTGTTGCGGAACAATCCACCAGTCACTTAATCAAATTTAAACATTTTAAAGTATACTAAAATGGTTATCTATCATATTAACAAGATAGTAGCATATTCTTTTTTTCAGTTACATAATAGTAGTGTACTAATATAACTGTAGTACTCTACTTATTTTGTTTTACTAAGCCTTAAAATTTGTGAATATATTAATGTTATTGATATATGATATTTTGTAACTATTAAAAATGAGGCTATCATGCAACAATTTTAAGTAAGAAAACCTCAAAAAATGCTATTGTAAACAATATTTGAGAATTATTTAATTTTGTGATTCATTTTATTAAATTTTTATTCTTAAACAAATTTTTTTTCGACTTTGACCCCACTAAACTTTCAGGCTGGATCCGCCCCTGTATTCCTATATTATTTTTGTTTTAGTAAAAATATGTTTTGTAATGGTGGACGAATATATATTTTTTGGCCCCCCAAGACTAAATCCTGGCTCCGTCCCTCCGTCCCTGGTTAGAAAACATCATATACGCAAATTTATATAGCAAGAAAGTTTTTCAATTTGAACCTTGATCTAAATTGAAGTAGTCTAATAGTAGAAAGTAAAATAAGCACAAAATTCAAAACACAAATTTAAGCATCTCAATTGAGGTAATAATAAACCACTCATCACAAAAGAAACACGGTTAAAGTAACCAAAAAATTATTAATTAAAAAAAAAAAATCAAACCTTTGGGTGTGTGGAAATTGGAATGTCTTTAACCACACCTCCAGTAGAACTAATAAGACTGTGTGGCAAATGGGTCGGCCGGATCAAGTGAGCTGGTTGAGACCCATACGGAACCCGACCCGGATTGGGAGCACATGGGCGTGGCGGGAAGCCGCCAGGGTTGGTCATGACGACTGGCTGATCGGAGGCGGTGGTGGGTTTAGGGAGGTATCCTCGGCCGGAGGTGGCCGGATGGTAGAGAATCCCTCGATCAGCCGGCGGTTGCCGATTCAGGGATAGGAGTACGTGTTGGAGCCTTAGGGCAACGGTGGCATAATCTGGGTGGCGAGAGTGGAATGCGGCTGTGGCTGTGGTTGTCGCGGTGGCGGTGGTGGGGAAGTGGGGATAGATTGGGGTTTTGTTACCGGATGGTGGGGGTGGATTAGAGAAAAGACGAGGGGCGGTGGAGGAGGGAGGATTTGGTGGGGAAGAAGAGGACATAGCCATGGTGGCGGGTAATTTTGGGTTTGAGAGGTATTTTATTTAATTCTATGTTTGTTTTGAAAAATCATATAAGTTGCCTACTTCAATTCCAGGTTTTAAAATTGATAGCGCAAATTGCAAACCAAAAACTGAAACCGACGATATCCATGATTTTTGTTGCGACCAAATGTGATTGTTGTATTAAATGAATATGGATATCTAAATCTATATTTACTAGTTCACCCTAATAAATCATAAATCATCTGGGTCATTTAAAAATTTAGGATAAATTTCACCATTCGTGTATTGTATTGTTAGAGACACGGGACACAACTATTAACTAAATAATGATGGATATTTTCACGAGCCATCCTCCCACCCCTCAAGTCTCAAATAAGAATTAATAATGTAAAAATATCAAATAAAAATAGTGCTCCTCTGAATATATTTCGATTATATCAAATAAAAACAGTGCTCCTTTGAATATATTTCAATTTTTCATTTTTTTTAGTTTTAAGAAATCTTTCGAATTTAATTTCTATTGATTATAGTTTCGTGCTAATGAATTTTCGAAGAAAAGAAAAAAGAAACTCCATTTCTTTCAAAAATTAATTTATTTGAGTTTGATTTAAATAAAGTTATGAAACTTTAAAATGTTAAATCATGATTTTTATTTATTTTTTAAAATATCAATTTGTACTTAGTTTATAATTGACACGTGTAATTTATAGAACCATATCAATAAAGGGTAATAATATAATAAATTCGCTTACGGAATATTTTGGAAACATATCATATCCCATTAAGGGTATAAATCTCATAAAGCTTGATCGGTTAAGGATTGCCAACCTTGAAGGTCTTTAAATTCATATAGGATTCTAAATTTTAACTCGTGAAGAGGAGGACTTTCATGTTATAAATAAGAGATTTTTTCGCAAAATTTAAGGTACGCAACTTCTTACTTCCATAATAATTTTCTCTCCTCGTATCAGCGTTCTGGCTTAATCATCGGAGAGTCCTCCCGAAAGAACCCCAACTCTGGTGGACTTTTTACAGGTTTTTCGGCGAGATCAAGACGGTCAAACAGTGGTCAAAGTTCATGGGTTGACCAAAACCTTAATTTGGAGCTGGGTGACGCATTAGATTAGCACTGTCTGTGGGAAGACAACAAAAAGTTGCCTTTTTTATAAACCAGACAATCAACATGGTGCATACTCACGCTAGCGCACGGTGTCTCAACCCTCCACATCATCCACATCCTAACAATCAAGAACAAGTAGCACAATCTACTCAGCCCTCTCACCATCCTCCTCCACCCTTTCATATCTATGAAGAACATGTCTGCACTCATTGCGAACTATATAATGTACACTCCCATCGTCCACTCCAAGTATATACTATATCTATGAAGAACATGGCTGCTTAATATGTGGGTGGTCCGCATGCGGATCACCTTTAGTGATGAATAAAACAGTCGCTAAAACCCGTCGCCATAGGGTCTGAACCGGGCTATAGTGACGGTTTTGGGCTATGGCGACGGTTCAAACGCTATGGTGACGGGTTTAGCGATAGCTTTGTCTGTCACTAAAGATGGTCCGCATGAGGACCACCTGCATAGGAAGCTTGTTGTTTATATATACAGTCTGTTTCGGGTGCATACCCATTTATTTTACATACCCTGCTCACCACCTTTAGTTACGGATCGGGCGACGATATGGTCCATCGCTATAGAACAGATAAATGGTTGATATGTTATGGCGACGGTTCGACGTGTTTCTAAAAGCTAAGACTACCGTTCTCTAATATACGCGACAGACCGAACCGTCGCCTGGTCCATCGCTAAAGGTGGTGAGCAAGGTATGTTAAATAAAGGGGTATGCATTTGATCCTCTTCGTATATATATATATATATATATATATATATATATATATATATATATATATATATATATATATAACTCCCAAGATATAAATGGAGAGGATTATTCACATATTTATTATATCCGGATAATAAACCATGTGGATATCCACTCAAGTCAACCATTCCATGGGCGCATGTGTTTGGATCTAATAACCAACATCTCCCACTCACCTATGGCGAGGAAGGCGTTGTTATCATATAAGCTAATAAAGTCTAAATGTGTAAATTTGAAAATTTTGTTTAATTCTTAGAATCGTATGCGATTTTGAGTTTACTTTACAAATGCGGGAGCTCTAAATTTAACCCGTTAGGGCCAAAATAGAGACATCAACCATTTTAACAAAATATGTAATGTGGGAGCCGTCAAGCTAAACTGGTTAAGGTTTGCATTAAAGCTATAACCTCTCAAACTCAGAGTACCCCGGACTAACTTCAATCTTCATTTAGTTAAGTATCTCTGATCCCCTCAGAGTGGCGTACTTAACACCTTTAGGCCTTTTTCTATTTTGCATCTCACTTATTACTATATCGTTTCCAAAAATGTCATAGTTGTGACGACCCCAAAATCGGAACCAACTAAATCCATAATCGGGACCAATTAAATCCCGATATTGTGCGTTAACAACTATATTGTTCTCGTTATCAATAGTATAATTGATAAATTTGCGAATAATTTAAAACTTTTCTTCCTGTCTTTCTTGCGTTCGTCGAATCGCAACTTTATGATCCCCTGTATTAGCATAGTAATTGAGTTATGAAATGTTTGCAAGATTAAGGATAATTCAAAGAAAGATTATTTGTTATCTGGACAATAAGAAAAAGAAGGCGAACAATGGAATAATGTTTTCTTTATTTGAAATAAAACATATATGGTATTAGGAGGATGATGTAAAAAATATAATGTAAACTGTAAAATGTTTAATGAATGGGAATGTTTATTTTGAAATGAGAACATATTGTAGTGATTGGTTGTACGTAAAAATTATACAGGTAAATTCTATTTATTTTGATCAAGGAATCATAAAATCTATATGATTCCGACAAATATGTAATCGTAAAGGTTGCGATTCACGGAATGCAAGAAAGAAAGAAAAATAGAAAAGTTTTTAATTATTCGCATTTTTAGCTATTATATGATGATGTGAAGCTGAATCAAAAGAGTATTTAACGCACAAGGTCGGGATTAAGTTAGTCCTGATTTTGGATTAAGTTGGTCCCGATTTTGGGGTCGTAACAATAGTTGTCGACAATAAGTGCCGAACATGGTGAAATTAAGTTATCTTCCCTTTGCCTTAATGTTACTCGAATCTGAATCAACTGCTTTCCCAGAATCACCCCATATAGTCTCATAGTCCGAACTTTAGGAACTGAAACCAAAGTAGCAACATTAATTCATCTCTTTGTAATATAGTCAAAGATCACAAAGAGTAATTTATTAAAGGATCAAGGAATACCTTATCCTTTAAAGGACAACACATAGTGAAAAAATATGGATTCATTTTCTCACCTCCTTTATTTTTTCATTAAACTCATGTTATATTATCACAACGTACTAATTAAATAGTCTTGTTGTGTGAACTTCAATCTAGTCACTCCTTGAGTGCTTAACTTCAAACTTTCAAATTGTTCACTTTTCGAAGTGTTATTTTTGAAATTTTAGGTCCATATAATATGTCACAGTAGACAATCTCACTATTGTGAGCATATGTCATATAGTCATACCGTGTGGATCTTAGTTCAGTCACTCCTCTAGTGCCCAACTCGAATTCTTGAATTGCTCACTTCTTTAAGAGCCAACTCTAAGATTTTACATCCGGTTATTTACCACGTTAATATGGATAGTGGGACTTACCATATTCGGTTAAACACACTTAAGCTCATCTTGGTTCTAACCAAGGCGATATATTAAAAATATCATTTTTCACGCTACTAAGTGCTAATTGACCGCTATCCAAAGCAAAAATTAAATGAAATATCTCATTTTCACTCGCTTTTCAGTGCCAATTGATTGTTATTTAAAACATCAATTGCTCGATATCCAAAGCGCCAAAGGTGATTGCTCGTGTATAAGAGCCAATCAACCTGTTAGACATATAATTCTAGAATACAAATATAATATGTAATTATTGTTAATAACTGGTGAACTCAATTTATCATATGTCAATAAAGACAATGTGGGAAATAACAAGTCTTTTGCATTAAATGAAAAATAATTCCAATACAATATTCAATGATATGAATTTCTAATATAAGTCAAATAATAAGTGATACATCGAAATGTCATAAGTACATTAAACCCTACGAAGTCTTAAAGAGCGAACATGTCTCTGAAATGCATCTCTAGGAATCAGTTTCTTTAGGGGATCAATAATCATCTGATCGATGGGTAAATACTTAAGTACCACTTCATTATTTGCTACATTCTCTAGAATAAAGCATGTCCTCAATTCAATATGCTTTGTCTTGCCATGATAGTTGGGATCCTTGATAAAATCAAGTGATGTTGTCTTTATCACATAAAACTTTATCAAAAGCCTAATGTACATCATTAAGATCTTTAAAGAACCTCCTTAGCCATAAGGCTTCTTGCACAACTGAAGTGCATGCTACAAACTCTGACTCCATCGTGGATAAAGTCACACAAGTTTGTTTCTTGCTTATCCAGGTGATGGCACCTCCATTTAGCAAGAATGCATATCCTAAGGTAGATATCTGATTCCCATGATCACGTCCATAACTAGCATCGGAGTATCCAACTATTTGAAGATCAGATTCTCCATAACATAACATGTAATCTAATGTGCCTCTCAAGTATCGCAGGATCCTCTTAATTTCTTTCCAATGAGCAATTCTAGGGTTTGACTGATATTGACCATGAACTGGAACTACAAATGTTATGTCTGGTCATGTACACTAAACTGAATATATTAACTTTCCAATAGTTATAGCATATGGAACATAGGATATTTTCTCAATATCTTCGGGAGAGGTAGGACAATGCTCAAGGCCAATAGCATCACCTTTTGCAATAGGAGTGTCAATGGGTTTATAGTTGGCCATCTAGAATAATTACAGAACCTTCTTAAGTTAAGTATCTTGGGACAAACCAAGAAGTGTTCTTGATCGATCTCTGAAGATCTTTACTCCAAGAACATATGTTGCTTCTCCCATGTCCTTCATTTTAAAGTTAGAGGACAACCACCTTTTACTGGCGACTATCATCTCCTTATCATTCCTAGCAAGTAGAATGTCATCAACGTACATTGAAAGGATAAGAAAATTTCTATTAGACCTTTTAAGATATATGCAATGGTCCTCTTTGATCATCGTAAACCCATCATCAATGACTGCTTGATGAAACTGAAGATACCATTGTCTAGATGCTTGTTTCAAGCCAAAAATGGAACGTTTGAGCTTGCAAACTTTGTGCTCTAAAACTTTTTCAATATAACCTTCTGGTTGTTCCATGTATATCTCTTCAGCAAGTTCTCCATTGAGAAACGCAGACTTTACGTCCATTTGGTATAATTCTAGATCCAAATATGTAACCATAGCTGATAAGAGATGGATCGAGGCAAATCTCACCACAGGTGAGAAAGTCTCCTCATAATGAATCATTTCTTGTTGAGCGTAACCCTTGGCTACAAGGCGAGCTTTATATTTTTCAATAGAACCATCCGCCTTGCGTTTAACTTTGAGAACCCATTTGTTCCTAAAAACTTTCCACCTAGTCGAAAAATCAACCAAGTCCCAGACTTGATTAGTTCTTATAGATTCTATTTCGTCATTCATTGCATTTTTTCACTTACTTGATACAGATGACATAACTTCTTAATAAGGTTGAGGTTCATCGTGATCTTACGTATCAGCCATAAAAGCATTTCCCTTAATCTCAAAGAGTCGACGTGGAATATTGCCTCTTTGACTTCTTCGCAATTGAATAACATGCAGGCGACTCTTCATTTGATGGAAAAGTACTTAAAAGAATATCACTCTCACTTTCTATAAGAGCCAAATGATTGAATTATTTAGTCTCAACCATCTAATTAGGTGCGTCATTTTCTTCCTCCATCTCATAAAAGTCTTTATCCTTCCTAACATCACTTCTGCTCAGAAAATCCATTTCTAAAAATTCTGCATCTCGTGACTCAATTTCAGATATAGTACCATCAAGCTGCTCACCTATGAACACGTAGCCTTTAGAGTGTTTAGAGTACCTTATAAAGATACATTTCTTACCCTTTGGGTCCAACTTCCCTACTCATGAGAAGTGATGTGAACATATGCTACTGAACCCCATGGCCGCAAATTGCCAAATCAGGTTTTCTTTCAGCCCACAATTCATATGGGGTGGACTATACTGATTTTAAAGGTAGTTGATTAAGTATATGTGTCGCAGTTAACAATGCATCTCCCTAAAAGAAGATAGGCAAATTAGCTTGCGCCATCATAGATCTTACCATATTAAGTAGTATCCGATTTCTTCTTTCTATCACACCATTTTGTTGCGGAGTACTAAGAATTGTCAGTTACCTGATGATTCCTTTTTTCTCACATAGTTCCTTAAACTGATCAGATAGATATTTGTGGCCTTGGTTAATTTAGAGTGCTTTAACATTTTTATCTAATTAAGTCTCAACCTCAATCAAATAATGTCTAAAGCAATCCAGTGCTTCCGACTTATGAGAGATTAAGAACGTGTGTTTGAAGTGCGTGAAATCATCTATCATAGTGAGGAAATATGAATGACCAAGTTTATCCTTCACATTCATTAGGCCACATATATCTGAATGAATAGGCTGCAATGTGTATTTGCCCTTGTGGCTTTACCAAATAGTTTCCTGGTAGAATTATCTGTTAAGCAGTGTTCACAAGTAGGCAAGTTGACCTTAGCGAGTGGGCCTAAAAGACATTCTCGAGCTAGTCTGGTCATCATGTCTTGTCCAACACGGCCTAATCTAGCATGCCATTGAATTGAACTATTATGTTCAGTCTCAACATAAGTAAGATAAGAATATGAATCATTATTATAACTAGAATTAATAATATCCAAAACCATCAAACCATTATTTATAAAACCAAATCCACAAGCATTTGTCCCATGAGAGATAATAACTTGCTCTCTCTTAAAAACCATAGAAAAACCATTTCTTAAAATAGCAAGAACAGAAAATAAATTATGCCGGACATCCGGCTCATAAAGTACATCATGCAAAATTAATGATGAGCATCCTTGCATCTCCAGTTTTTAAGCTTTCTAACGATTGGGAACTATTTTAGTTTTAAGCTTTCTAAGAATTTAGATCTCATTAGAATGATCATCATCATTATTCTAAAAGTATTGCTTAAAACTATGGGTTTATCACATATTATAACATAGCATCATGTAGATAATTAAAAGCCTTTAATAAATAAATACTTTTTATTAATAAATGAATAAGATTGTTACAAAGTATATGTTTTATTATCAAACATGATTGGCTTGTGTGCATACTACTTTTAATCTCCCACTTGCACTAAAGCCAATCGCCATGGTATCTCATACCCTTCTTCTCAAAGTGACGATTATCCTGCTGTTGGATAGGCTTTAGTTAATGGATATGTAATGTTGTTCATGAGAGTTCACTATCTCTATAGTGATTTCCCATCTTTCAATGATTCATATAATCAAATGAAAGTGCCACAACACATGTTTAGATCCAAGATGAGACTTAGGAACTATTCCTAATTCTATAATGAACTTTTCATCCAAACAATCAACTTGCAACTTCATTTATAGCTATATACTTTGTCTTTATCACTAAACCAGCAACTCTTTGCTATTTGAAACCATTCTAATTCACTGCACAGTGATATTCTCCGGAATATGACTGATCAACATCAGGTCTCGTATATTTCATTGCATACATGATAGTTACTCATGTGATCTCTCTTTTTGGAGTCTTTGGGGACTATTAAGAGAGATACACTCCATGGTTCATCAACATGAGATGTCTCTTGTAGTTTGCCATGCTAAATAACTTTAGCATTAAATGAATATATGTTCCTTGGGTTAAGCCGAGCATCCTTTTAAATCAATCTATATAGATTTGTATCCCCAATTTAGATACTCTTCCATCATTCTTGGAGGATTATTTCGATAACTTTATCTTTATTAATTGTAGCATTAGTATGTCATTCCTTATCCGTAGTATATCAACATATAATACTAGGAATGTCACGACGCTCCCACTGACCCTTTTGTACACACTAGGTTCATTCTTATTTTTGATAAAATCAAACTCTTTTGATTATTTCATCAAAACGAATGTTCCATTTTGAGAAACTTGCTTCAATTCATTTCTCTAAGTGTCTACAACTCTTACCTCATCGTATGTAACTGGTTCATCATCTTCTATGATGTGTACCTCATCATCATCATCTATGATGAATCCATACCTCTTAGGTATCTTGATGCTATTCGGTTTATGATTCGGTTTGTGATGCAATAGAGTTACATCTCTGAGTTCTTCTTATTTGACTTATAGTGTTTTGTGGTTCTTGAACTCTTCAAGATCTATTATCCTCCCACTAGCCCTTCAATGATAAACACCTTTATCTTAGAAGGTAGCATGTTTCGTAACAAACATCTTTTGCTAAGTAGGATTATAGAACGTATAACCTAAACTTACTTTAGGATGTCCCACAAATCTACACTTGTCAAATCTTATCCCGAGCTTATCCTTTGAAACCTTTTTCACATAAGCTAAACAACCCTTTATCTTAACATACTTAAGATTAGGAATCCTCCCTGTCCATAACTTTTATGGAGTTTTGGGGCTGGATTTTGAGGTTACTTTTTCGTAGATATGCAACCATTTCTAGGACATGACCCTAGAAGGATACTGGAATGTCGGTAAAATTATTATGGACCGTACCATGTCCAACAAGGTATAATTTTTCCTTTTCAGATACATCAATCAATTATTGCATATCAGGAGGCGTTCATTATGAGAAAACCATTTGAGATGATTTAGAAACTTATTGCACAAGTATTTATTCCTTGATCTAATCAAAGAATCTTAATACTTTGTCAATTTGTTTCACTTCTGAATTCTTTGAACCTTTCAAATAATTCACACTTGTATTTTAGCAAATAGACACATTCAACTCTTTGAATGATCATCTCATTTTCTTATACTAGTTTGTTCAATTTGTAAAATTATTTTCACGTAAGTCAAGTATACAAAATCCATTAAGTAATATTCCAGTTCTATACAAAATATTATTATTATAAATAGAACAACAATTGTTCTTAATTATAATACCAAAAATTTTATTGCCCAACAATAAAATGGAAATAATGTTTCTAACAAGAATTGGAATACAATAACAACTTATTGACTTATAGATTTGCTCGTAGGCATTGCTAAACAATAAGTTTTTATGGCTAATGTGGCAACCTTTGCTTCATTTCCCACACATAGGATTACTTATATTTGTTTAGCTTTCTACTTCTTTTTGGTCCCTTCATAAATCTATATTTATGATAACCAAAGTTGGTATCCAATACCCAAGTAGAACCTTGACTTAAAGAAAAGTTTATTTTAAATCATGAACAAATTTGTATTTGTAACCGAAACTTCACTAAGCTTCTTTGGTTAGCCTCTGCAAGATGTTTCTCGCAGTTTCTTTCCAGTGTCCAGGCTTATTGCAGTGGAAGCAAACCCCTTTGCTATCCGTATCAGTTTTGTTCTTATTATCCTTTATTTTTGCCTTTCAATTTACCTTCTTTGAATCGTTCTTACATTGAAAAGATCCTTTGGCCCCTACGAGTAAGACATGGTCTTTCTTGGTTGGAAAGTGACTCTCAATATTTTTCAACATGTTAAGCAAATCAGCGAGGCTGATATCTAGCTTGTTCATATTAAAATTCACAACAATTGTGAAAGGAGTCCGGGAGTGAGTGCAAGATCAAATCTTGGCTAAAATCTCCATCCATGACAAAACCTGTTGTCCTAATTGATCAATCAAATTGATAATATTAAGGACTTTTATCTGTACTGTAGTGTCATCGATCATTCTAGATCGGAAGAGCTCCTTAGATATCTGATATCTATTAGTCCTACTTTCCTCACCATCAACTACTTGATGTGTAGGAATATAGTAGGAGCATCTATAGTTTCATGTTGACACTGAAGCACGTTACTCATGGATGCGAGAATGATGCATTGAGCCAACTGTGCATCATCTTGTCACTTTCTAAAAGTAACAATCTCTTCCTCAGAGGCTTTGTCTGCAACCATTGCAGGGATAGACGTATTAAGGACATAAGATAGCTTTTCAGCCATGAGAACTATTCTCAAATTCCTTAACCAATCCAAGTAATTCAGTCCGGTTAAATAGTATTTAATATGTTTCGCAGTGATAGTGATTTAGACATTGTAAAATACTGTAAATGAATTTGTAATTAACAACATTTTAGCATACATTCTTTTATTAATTACCAAAATAAATTAAGTCTTGTTTTAAATTGGTATCTCCCACTATTTTCTTCTTCAAAGTATATTACCCTCACTTATATAGTTAAATAAAAATCTAATTAAAGATTTGCTAGTGAGAATAAGGATCTCATTTCAAATGTATATAGCCTTATGGTGACACAACAAACTATATATAAATAAATAGGTAGACAACTCTTGTCAATTACATCAACTATGCAACTCCTTGTATTTTGCCTCTTAGATTATTTTGATCAAGTGGTGGCACATCCAAATCAAAATTATCTAAGTTAAGTCCAACCTAGCACTCCATATATTCAAAAAAGAAAAATATTGTCCTTGTGGTGACACAACAAAATAATATTGTTCAATTTTCTTTATAAGCATCAAATGTGATAAATTAATATCTTAAATACTTAATACTTGCCTTGTGGTGACACAACAAACTCATATTAAATATTTAATACTCTATTAATTTTATCATGCTAGAAGGCGACGTTCGATATTCCAAATATCTTTGAACGCTTAGGACTTACTATAAAAAATTTGAGGGGTTTGTTATTAATTTGTCTCATCTTGTTTAGTGCGCATGCACATATATATATATAAAATACGTGTCATATTAATGAACATGCGAAACATGTTTGCATAATATATAATATATATAGTATAAACATGCACATATAAAATACTATATTCTACCCGGATTGATTATGGACTTTTATTCTAGTTTGGTTCACTAGAGCCACGAAGTGAACCAAAAAGGTCAAACCCTAGAGGTGCAAGAATTAATATTTAAATATAAATATTACATTTAAACTCGGGCTCCATTACAAACGGGTCTTCAAGCGCTCCTTGCTCCTTGTTCTCCAATTCTTCAAAATTAATTCTAACTATTCCTATTACAAAACTATTTAAAATAAATAAAAACCTTGATCGTGATCGAGGGAAGTACATAGGAGGAGATAGAATTTACATTAAGAAAAATTAGAGAAGGCGAGAATACAGAGACCTTTAATAAAACCCATACATTCATGCATCCAACTAAAATAAAATCCAATCACATTAGTCGATAGTCCATAATCAATCCCATTTATTATCAAACACATCACCATATGCATCAATAAATAACATTCATCTCATGAATAATAAACATTCAATATATATATTGATATCATTTAATGGGCAAATTTAGTTAGTATAAAATCTAATTTTGAATTAAAATAAACTCCTTTATTTTTAATCCAAATTTAAATCAAAATAAAACTATTTTATTTTAATTTATTCAATTTTGAATAAAATAAACTATTTTATTTTAATCAAAATAAACTCCTTTATTTTAATTAATTATGGAATTCAATTCCAAATAAAAAAAATAAAACTCCTTTATTAAAGGAAACACGGATTCTCTTTCCTATTCATAAATAAACACCTTTATTTTGAATAATATGAAATCTTATTTCATATCTAAATAAACTCCTTTATTTAAGAAAATACGGATTCTCTTTCCTATTCACAAATAAACTCTTTAATTTTGAATAATATAAAATCTTATTTCATATCTAAATAAACTCATTTATTTAAGGAAACATGGAATCTAATTTTAACTTTAATTAGTTATCATGGAATCCAATTCCAACTCTAATTAGTTAGCATGAAATTCTAATTTTAAAATTAAAATAAACTATTTATTTTAATTATAAAATTATTATATTAATATTATATATATATATATATATATATATATATATATATATATATTATTAACGTGATTCCTTGAAAACATTCTGTTAACTTCAAGTATACATATATGGTAATCATATAATATATATGATTACTTGAATCCTCATAATCCTTAAGTAACCAAGCACGTGACTTTTGCAAAATTCGGCTGCAACTATTATTATATATATATATATATATATATATATATATATAATAACCTTGGATCCTGCTAACCTTTTAAAAGATGATACCATGTTACCATTTTGTAAAACAAAAGCGTTGAACCATTATTTAATTAATCAATTCGCAGATCAATTAATCAAATACGAGGATTCAAAATAACCATTATTCCTTGAGTATCATATTTATACATATAAGTTCCTTGAGCGTTGAATGTGCGATAAAGGAACAACACAAATAGGAATTGGGAAACAAACTGTATCGAATCACGTTTTTTTGAATAAATTTTATCTGATAAAATTATGCCCAATTAAATTGTTCTAAACACATATCAATATACATATCAAATTAAACAATTAATAATTAGCATAAAGGTTTGGCTCGATACCCTTTATTAGGTTTGTAATATTCATGAAACCTTGATCAAATTGCATAAATTAAGCGGCGTGTAAAATCGAGTTTTAAAATTTTACAAATCATATACGGATCACCCTTTATACACAATTATTAATTAAGCGAAAAGAAAGAAAAAAAAATTATACCCTTAAAGATTTGAGCTTCCTCAGGTACAAATTCACCTCTAATCCTTTCGCGTTCAACTTGAATCCACCGGGTTTGGTTGCTTCCTTTGATCAACGTTAGCCACCCAAGTGTTTGGCCTCTAGAGGTGATCCACCAAGGAAGAAGAAGGATTCAAGAAGATGGGTGTTTGACAAAATCCTAGTTTTTCTATCTCTCATAGAAAAGGGCATACTCTCCAACAATTAGAATCACGTCTGTTGTGAATAAGTCAACAACCACACCACCCATAAAAAGACTCCTCTTATTTATAGATGTAGTCAACCCTCCTTAATAATTAAGGAATTGGGTTTTATTTTAATTAATTAAACTCCTTTAATTAATTAGGCTCCTAATCTTATTAGGAATAATTAATTAAAATCTTTTAATTAATTAGCCTCCTAATCTTATTAGGAATAAATGAGAGTACTAATATTAAATTAATTTCCAACTCTTTAGAAATTAAAATAATAATAATTGTAATAATATTAATAAGACTCTTCTTATTAATTTATATATTTAATATTTCTAAAATATTAAATAATAAATATTAAGTTATTTAATTTATTCTATCACCATAGATTAAATTAAATACATAACTTATATTATTACGATTATGCCATTAACTTCTTAAATAATTATTCTTCCTTTTATGGTGTGACCCTTTAGGTTCTCCATATTAAGCCGGTTGTGAATAAATCAATTAGAACAATTCTAATCTTATTTAAATAAATAAATTAAAATATTAATTTATTTAAATAAATTATATTTATTCTGATAGGGATAAGCCTCCCTAGCGATCAACGACTTTCCGGATAATATAGATTTCAACATTAATCATAAAAGAACCTTTAAGTAAATAGTTAACGTCTGATTCAATCCTACCACCATCTGATGTCCCAATTAAATATAAGACATGGAATTCTTGTCAAGTCTTATTTTATTTAATTATATGTTTTTCGATCCTTAAATGCATGACTCCAAATAATGCAAATTAGAAACTCCTTTCTAATTTCATTACATCTTAACCCGAGGACTACTAGGTTGTCATTTATCGAATCACATAGGACATTTCTCTTCTTTTTTAGAAAGTGGTAGATTCTTTATTGATCATACATTATCTCCATATACAACTTATTATAACCAAGCATACCCTTTGATATACCTAAAGGGTCTTAAGGAATAAGTCAAAGTATAACTCATCATACACAAGATACTATGATGATCTCAAGTCGAGGATCACTTGTCTTACTATCACTACTGAGAATTCTATTGACGAACAAAGTAAAACTCCATTAGGTATTCCTTAGCGAGCCCACGTTCGATGAACTTATTCTCTAATAAGCACCTACATACTTGCTTTAGTGTCTCCACACAAATGATCATGAGATCAATCATCCTCATCCATGAGCAAGCAGCGTATGTACCCGATCTATCCGGATTTACTAATCCCCAATTTAGTAATCCAACGATTGGGAACTATTTTAGTTTCAAGCTTTCTAAGAATTTAGATCTCATTAGAATGATCATCATCATTATTCTAAAAGCATTGCTTAAAGCTATGTGTTTATCACATATTATAAAACAGCATCATATAGATAATTAAAAGCCTTTAATAAATAAATACTTTTTATTAATAAATGAATAAGATTGTTACAAAGTATATGCTTTATCATCAAACATGATTGGCTTGTGTGCATACTACTTTCAGATGTGTCACCATGTGACTTACAATTGCCACGTTATTTGCCATGTGTCGTTGATGTGGCTTAGTCGGTGACATGTGTCGAAGCCTTTGGGCCACTTGCAGATCACCATGTGGCATTGACGTGGCTGCTGTTAGATTTGTAATATTCATGAATGCAATCAAATTGCACAAAATAAGCGGAAGCATGGAAAAACAAAGTTTTATAATTTTACAAACCATATACCCGGATGTAAGACCCCAACTTTTATGAATAAAGATTATTTTCTCTCGAAATATATTTTTGAATATTATGGTGTGGATATGATATAATCTTATAGTTGTGGGTAATATTTACAAAATTTGCAAAGTAAGTAAGTGGTTATATAATATTCGATTGGTCGGGGAATATTCGTTTTAACAGAGAATATTAAATGCAATGCACAATCATTAGTGGACCCCACAACGGAAGTATTATTAAGTAATAAAGCGGCGAAATTATCTTTTTATAAAAATAACGGTGGAAGTATTCTGAGTTAAAGCTGTTGAACTACCCATAGTAAAAGTATAATGTCTGGCGTGGTTGCGTAGTAGCACCACGGTATTGGTTATTGATCTTACGTGAAAGTCACTCGGTTATACTCAATTATTACTTCACGATAATTCTTTGCATCATATATCGCATAATATGATATATTATTAAATCAATAATTGAGATGACAAAGTTGTTCATATTATTAAATTGCAATATTTACATATGTCTAGAAGTTACATCGAGGAGAGGTTTGGTCACCTAATTACGCGCCAATAGGGAGAAATCCTTATTGGAAAGCCCCCTCTTTCTTGGGAACGACCTGGTTGTTAAATATTATGAGTTATAATATTAATGATGAATAAGTTCGTGTTGATTAAATATGAATTTGATAGATTCATTGTGTTGGAATTATTAGTGTTAGTGGAAATTGACTTTTATTTCGATAATAATTGATGTCTAGAGGATATATTGTTCATCGAATTATTAGGGGCACTTTTTGTGTGGTCTTATTCACGATTTTATTCACCCAATTACTATTCACTTTAGTATTATTCACTCAATTATTTGTTACACTTTTTAGTATTAGAGTCTTATTCACGGGTTACTATTCTGAATCTCTTATTCACGAGTCTTATTCACTAGAAAAATATATTTCTTTTAGTTCCAAATTATTTTTGGGTACAATATTATTCCATGAGGAGATGTGCTAATTTTTCAGACCATTGGTTGAAATTATAATAGTAAATCAATATGGATCGTTGGTTTAAAGATTTAATAGTAAATCAATATGGATCATTTGGTTTAAAGTTTTAATAGTGAATAGTATGGGTAGTTGCATTAAGTTTTAATAGTAAATCAATATGGATAAAATCTGAGTTTAAAAAGTAAATCAATGGACCGATAGTTCATGAATTAATTCTTATTCATTCCATTCTCATATAAATAGAAGCTCATTCCTTCATTATTTCTTACGAATTCAACTTGGCTTAGAGAGAAAATTATAGAGAGAAAGAAGAAGAGTATGCTACCTCACTTTTCCAATATCCAGTTCTTCTAAGGTAAGGGTATTATTTCTTTCATATTAATGAAGAGAACTTACATTATTCCATTCTTTATTATTACATTGGAATAACTTTGTATCTGTGGACTCCCCTATACTTGGTGAAATTCTTACATTATTCCATTCTTTATTATTATGTTGGAATAACTTTGTCATGTCAAATCTACTGCATACATGGTGAAATTCTTACATTATTCCATTCTTTATCATTACATTGGAATATCACATAGGTGCGTATTACGCTGACACAGTTCCATTAATTATTATTACATTGGAATAACTTTTATGCATGCGATTACATCGCGTGCGTGGTGATTTACATTGTTATTCCATTCTTTATTATTACATTGGAATATCACATCGGTTCAATTTCTCCGACTGGTTCCGTTCTTTATTATTACGTCGAATATCACATGCGTGCGTTCTGCGCACGACACAGTTCTATTCTTTATTATTACATTGGAAATAACTTTTGTCAAATGCGATCTATATCGCGCGCATGGTGAATCATACATTATTCCATTCTTTATTATTTTGTTGAAATAACTTGTCTATGTGGATTACCACATGCGTGGTGAATGATCCTTTGTATTCATTCCTTATTAAATTATGGAAATGATCGTATCGTGGATTCTGCATGGCGACGAAAATCCATTTGCGTTTCATATATTATATTATACTCGATTGATTAAAGTTTTGGATTCTATACTCCATGAAATTAGTAGAATATCACGGATATTTAAACTTCATCCGATATCTTTTCATGAAAATATTCTTACGAGTATTCTTGAATTTTTCTCCACATAGCAGTATCATGTTGAAAATTTGGACGTTGTTGGTTCCTGGATAAATTAATTCTTGAACTTATTTTATTGAATTATTATGTCATTGTCATCATCCTCATGCTTATATTATAATGAAAGTCATCTTTGGCTTATGTGCATAGATGGACTTAGTATGATTATGACCAGGGATCATTTGGTATAATCATGACCTGTAATGTTATAAATGATATGGTAAAAGTCCTCAGTGGCCTGTAATGCATTGATGGACAATTTTTGGTATGATTATGACCAGGGATTGTTAGGTATAGTCATGACCATTGATGATTTAATGAATATCCTTGACCGTAAATACATGGATGATTAGATGATGTGTTTTATTTATTAAAATTTGAGTCTCGGTGATAAAATTGATGAAAACATTTTAAACCATAGAAGATAGTAGATTTTATTCTCTCTTGACTCTTCTAATGGATTGCTTATTCTTATTGCGATTAAACTTGATTTTTATTGTATTTTATCGGTTTAACATTGTTAAAGACTAATGATAATTTATTACGCATTATCTTAGTCATAATATTTCTTCTTGGGCTAGTTGAGCTCACCCTTTCTTTCCTTTATTCTCTTGAAATGAGAATATAGGCGGGGGCGAGTCGGGGAGCAGTGATGGTCGGATGATAGCATTAGTAGTCCTCACTATTTTTTAAATAGTGTGATAATAAATGTAATGAGGACTCCATTGAGTGTGGATATTATCTAGATGACAATATTCTTATTAAAACTCTCGATTTTATGTTTTGTAAGTATTTTACCTGACGTGATTGTATTATTAAGTTGTATTTGTATTTTTGTACCATGTATACCTATTTTGGGGGCGTCACAGTTGGTATCAAAGCTTAGGGATATGATCCATGGCTGAGATGTGAGGCAAGAACTAGGAGTGGAGAGATGGGGGAATTCCTTCGCTAGTATAACCTACCTAAGTTTATTTGGTATTTAATTGGGATAATATAGGGATAATATGTGATATGTTAATTAACCCTTGTTTTGTTTCAGTATTTGAAAATGACATCCAAAAATGTTGAGATAAGCAATGAAGCCGCGTGAGGCCAGTTGAGTCACTGTTATCGATGCCGAGGGTAATGTGCAGCGAGAAGATAATAATCCTCATGAAAATAATAACAGATGAAATGGTAAGCGATGGGATGGTCGGAGGCTTTATACGATTCATGCAACATCGGTAGATGGCTCTCATCCAAAATCTGGTGGAAACAACGATAACTCACGATTGATTCTGCTTAAGTAGTTCAAGGAGCTTGGGACCACCGGAGTTTTTGGAGGAAACAAAACCACTTAAAGCGGAGGCGTGGATAAGCGGATCAACAAGATATTTGATGTCTTGGGATGCTCAGGAGCAAAGGTTCCTTTGCCACCTTCATATTGCGTATAGAGAGGCAGATTCTTTGGTGGGAATCGTAAAGCGTCTCAACTGCTTGCCGCTTGAAGATGTCTTGGGAGAAGTTCGAGAGGCATTCAGCGACAAGTACTTTCTGAAAGTATTCTTCACATGAAGGAGGTAGAGTTCATTAAGCTTGAGCAAAAAAATATGATCGTGGTGCGATCTGAAGCTAAGTTTGCTTAAATTATCTCGGTTTTGCGTCCCACTTGGTTGATAATGAGGAGAGAATGGCGGATGTTTCTAAGAGGTTTGAAGCACGAGATCGTCGATACCTTATCTCTCATAAAGCGTGTTTGTATTGGATGTTGTGAATAGGGCTCGATTATTGGAAGCGCGATAATGAGTCAACCCAACCAAGAGAGTGGCCAACAAATCGATAATACCGATGGTAGCGATCATCGAGCGGTGACAACAAATGTGGAGGAATCAACATGCGAAATGATAACCACTTTGGTGGTAATCATGGCGAAGACAATTAGAGTGGAAAGTTCAAGAAGAAGGTTGACGAAGATGGAAAGAGCGTCGGCACCAACACCGTTGTTAAGGAAGGAGAAACGGCCGTAATCGGTCGTATGTTACAAATGTGGAGGGAAGGACACATAAGTCCAAGCTGCATGATCACGATCAAAGCATGTTATAATTGTGGAAAAGATGGTCACTAGCAGGATTTTTGTGCCGTGCACCAAAGTCAAATCTAGGTTGGATGGAGGCATCCAAGGTATCCCGAACAAGACAAAACCAGGTAGTTCGAGGAGGCGTTTGTCGTAACTTCCCAAAAGCGAGGAATCCGAGCGAGGTGATCACGGGTAAGCTAATCATAAACTCTAGCGAAGTTTATACTTTATTTAATACCGGTTCTATCCATTCCTTTATTTCTCCTACTGGCGCTCAACTTTTAAATTTGACTCCGAAGAAATTAGACTTTGACTTATCTGTTGAAACTCCGTTGGGAGAAACCTTCATTACATCCACGACTTATAAGTCTTGTTTAATTCAAATCGGTAACCGCACGTTACCTATCGATCTTTTCTTTGAAAATACTTGCATTCGATGTGATTTTAGGGATTGATTGGTTAACTACTCATTATGCTAAAATCGATTATTTTCGTAAGGTTGTTAGCTTTCATATTCTAACTTGACCTATTATCTGAATTCAAGCGACGAACCACTAAAATCAATCACTGTCATCTCAAGACATAAAGTTATTCGTTTATTGAAAAACAAATGTCAAGCTTTCTTAGCTCATGTCATGAATCTAAACAAAAATACGTCAGTTTTGAATGATATTTCTATTGTTAATGAAATTCCTGACGTATTCCCAGAAGAACTTCTTGGCCTACCCCCAGAGCGTGAAATCAAATTTTATATCGATCTTGAAACCGGTACAAAACCCATTTCCAAAGCCCCATATCGAATGGCTCTTATTGAACTTCAGGAGTTAAAAACCCAACTACATGAATTGTTAGACATAGGTTTCATTAAGTCTAATCGTCTCCTTGGGGTGCTCTGTTATTACATTCATGAAGAAGAAAGATGGAAGTATGCGACTTTGTATTGATTGTTGGGAGTTGAATCATGTCACCATCAAAAATAGGTACCCGTTACCTCGTATTGATGATCTGTTTGACCAGTTGCAAGGTTGAAACTCCGTTGGGATAAACCTTCATTACATCCACTGTTTATAAGTCTTGTTTGATTGAAATCGGTAACCACACGTTACTTGTCGATCTTATTTCTTTAAAAATACTTGCATTTGACGTGATTCTAGGATTGATTGGTTAACTACTCATCATGCTAAAATTGATTATTTTTGTAAGGTTGTTAGCTTTCATATTTCTAATCAACCTCTTATCACGAATTCAAGCGACCAAACCATTAAAATCAATCACGATCATCTCGATCCATAAAATTATTAGTTTATTGAAAAGCGGATGTCAAGCTTTCTTAGCTCATATCATGATTTAAACAAAAATCGTCGATTTGAATGATATTTCTATTGTTAATAATTTTCTGATGTATTCCCAGAAGAACTTCACAGCCTACCCTCGGGCGTGAAATCGAGTTTGGTATCGACCTTGAACCGATCTGAAACCCATTTCCAAAGCCCCATGTCGAATGGCTCTATTGAACTTGAGGAGTTAAAACCCGACTCTGAAAATTGTTTGGCATCGGTTTCATTCATCCTGAATCGTCTCCTTGGGGTACTCTGTTACTATTCGTGAAGAAGAAAGATGGAAGTATCACGACTTTGTATTGATTATCGGGAGTTGAATCATGTCACCATCAAAAATAGGTACCGTTGCCTCGCATTGATGACTGTTTGACCAATTGTAAGGCGCCAAATTCTTTTCAAAGATCGATCTTCATTAGGATATCATCGATTTAAGATTAAAAGCAGATGACATTCAAAAGGCGCTTTCGAGAACTTCGATGCGGGCATTATGAATTCCTAGTCATGTCTTTTGGATTGACTAATGCTCTGTTGCCTTCATGGACATGATGAGCCAGAGTATTCAAGGAATATTTGGATCACTTTGTGGTCGTCTTTATTGATGACATCCTCATATACTCCAAAACCCGTGAAGACCATGAGAAACACTTGAGGTGATACTCCAAAAGCTTCGTGAAAACAAGCTATATGCGAGTTGAAGAAATCTGAGTTACGGCTTGAGGAAGTTGCATTCCTTGAGCGTAATATCAAATCATGGAATATCTGTTGACGAAGCAAAAGATTGAAGCAATTCAAAGTGGGGAGCAACCTAAGTCGATGGCCAAAATACATAGCTTTCTCGGCTTAGGTTTGGTTATTATCGGAGATTAAATGAAGGGTTTTCTCAAATCACTACTCCATTAACTCGGTGACTCGAAAAGATACAAAGTTCGGTTAGAAGCGAGGAATGTGAGAAGAGTTTTCAAGAACTCGAGAGGAGACTCATTTTAGCTTTGTTACGCAATACCATCGGCTCGAAGGATTTGTCATCTCTGGTGATGCTTGAGTAAAGGGTTAGGATGTGTTCTCATGCAACATGGGAAAGTCATAGCCTATGCCTCACGACAACTCGAAAGAATATGAGAGGAATTATCCTACTCATGATCTAGAGTTGGCCGCATTGTCGTTTTAACGCTTAAGATTTGGAGGCATTACCGTATGGAGAAGGTGGAAATCTATCACGGATTATAAAAGCCTCAAATATTTCTTCACTCGAAAGGAACTCGACATGCGACAACGACTTGGCTTGAGTTGTTGAAAGATTATGATCATACCATTCATACCATCCAAAAAGCGAGCGTAGTGGTGCGCGTTGAGTAAAAGATCATATCTTGAATGCGAGTGCGATATTAATCGATGAAAGGCCCATTTTATATGACTTACAAAGGATGGAGATAGAGTTAAAGACTCGAGGACCCATATTATGATGGCGAATATCTGAGTAGAGCCAGACTTTAATCGATAAAGTTAAAGCTACTCGAGCTCTGAACACAGGTGATCGTATGAGGAAGAAAGTGCAAGAAGGTGCTTATCTTAGGAAGCAAGAATCGATGAAGAAGGAATAGTTGAGTAAACTCCGGACTTTGTGTTCTAACGATTACGACTAGAAGTATAAAATCATGATGGGCGCTTGACACACAGTTTACAATCCATCTTGGGAGTACCAAAATGTATCATGATCTTGACATACATTTTGGTGGAGCAATATAAAGAGAGAGATAGCGGGGTTTATCTTAAGGTGTCTAACTTGTCAACGAGTCGAGCCAGACATCAAGTGCCAAAAGGTCCATTCAACCACTTGAAATTCGAATGGAAGTGGGAGCACATTACCATGGATTTAATTCTTGGTCTTCCCAAGGTTTCTCGAGGCATAGATGCGATTTGGTTCATTGTTGATAGATTGACCAAGTCTGCTCATTTCTTCTGGAATCTGAAACTTATACACTTGAGCGTCTTGCTTTAGTATGTATATAAGCGAGATTGTAAGATTGCATGGTATGCCGGTATCCATAGTTTACGATCATTGAGACCCAAGATTCACTTCAAGATTTTGGGTTAGTTTGCAAAAAGCTATAGGTACGGATTTACTATTTAGTTCGGCATATCATCCTCAAACGGATGGACAGTCGGAAAGGTCAATTCAAACTCTTGAAGATTTATTAAGACTCTGTGTCCTTGACTTCAAGGGAAGTTGGGACAAGTTCTTACCATTGGTGGAGTTTTCCTACAACAACAGTTATCAAACAAGTATTGGTATGGCTCCATTCGAGGCGTTGTATGGAAGAAAGTGTAGTTCTCTAGGTATCTTTGGGATGAGGTGGGTGAAGCAACATTGTTGGGGGACGGGAGTTGAATGCGTATGACTACGGAAAAGATTCAAATGATCCGACAACGTATAAAAACCTCACAAGATTGACAAAAGAGTTATGCTGATCTTCATCTAAAAGAAGTGGAATTCGATATTGGAGATCATATGTTGTTACGTGTTGCTCCATGGAAAGGAGTTACAAGATTTGGAAAGAGAGGAAAGCTCAATCCTGATTCATTGGCCCATTTTTAATTCTCGATTGAGTAGGAACTATGACCTATAGACTCGCCTTACCGCCAAGTATGTCTCGTGTTCATAATATTTTTCACATATCTATGTTATGTAAATATGTGAAGATCCCGAACCACATTATTGAATTAGAACCAGACGAGATAGATGAAGATTTAACGTATGAAGAGTTACCTGTTAAAATCTTGGATAAGAATGATCATATTTTACGCTCCAAGGTTATACCTCAAGTCAAAGTTTTGTGGAGAAATCACGATATAGAAGAAATGACCTGGGAGTTAGAATCTGAGATGAAGTCAAGATATCCTTACCTCTTCGATATACCAGGTACGTACCCTAATTTCGAGGATAAAATTTCATAAGAAGGGGAGGTTGTAAGACCCCAACTTTTGTGAATAAAGATTAATTTCTCTCGAAATATATTTTTGAATATTATGGTGTGGATATGATATAATATTATAGTTGTGAGTAATATTTACAAAATTTGCAAAGTAAGTAAGTGGTTATATAATATTAGATTGGTGAGGAATATTACGTTTTAACGGGGAATGTTAAATGCGACGGCACAATCATTAGTGGACCCCACAACTAAGTATTATCGTAGTAAGAAAATGGCGAAATTATCGTTTTATAAAAATAACTTGGTAGTATTCTGAATTAAAAAGTTGAACTACCCGTTAGTAAAAATGCGATGTCGTGTGGTTGCATAGTAGCACACGGTATTGGTTATTGATACTTACGTAAGAAGTCACTCAGTTATACTCAATTATTGTTACACTAATTGCTGCATCATATCTCTCATACTATTGATTTGATTATTGTCATAGTATCATCTGGATAATATGATATATTATTAAATCAATAATTGAAACGAAAAAGTTGTTCATATTATTAAATTACAATATTTACAATGTCTAGAAGTTCTGTCAATGAGAGGTTTGGTCACCTAATTAACGGCGCTTGATAGGGAGAAATCCTTATTGAAAGCCCCTCTTTCTGGAATGACACGGTTGTTAAATATTGTGAGTTATAATATTAATGATGAATAAGTTCGTGTTGATTAAAGATAAATTTGATAGTTCCATTATGTTGGAATTATTAGTGTTAGTGGAAATTGACTTTTATTTCGATAATAATTGATGTCTGGAGGATATATTGTTCAATCGGGTATTCGGGACACTTTTTGTGTCGGAGTACTATTCACGAGTTACTATTCATGAGTTCTTATTCACCTATTACTATTCACTCTAGTATTATTCACTCGGGTAATTGGGACACTTTTTGTGTGAGAAGTCTTATTCATGGGGTTACTATTCTCGAAGTACTATTCACGGGGTACTATTCACCCAAAAAATATATTTCTTTTCGGTCCAAATCATTTTTGGGTACAATATTATTCCATGAGGAGATGTGCTAATTTTTCAGACCGTTAGTTAAAATTATAATAGTAAATCAATATGGATCGTTGGTTTAAAGTTTTAATAGTAAATCAATATGGATCGCTGGTTTAAAGTTTTAATAGTAAATTAATATGGACCGTCCATTTAAAAGTAAATCAATCTGGACCATTCATGAATTAGTTACTATTTATTCCATTCTCCTATAAATAGAAGCTCATTCCTTGATTATTTCTTACGAATTCACTGAAACTCTAGAGAGAAATTATAGAGAGAAAGAAGAAGAGAAGTCTGCTACCTCACTTTTCCAATATCCGGTTTCTTACAAGGTAAGGGTATTATTTCTTTCATATTAATGAAGAGAACTTTGTTATTCCATTCTTTATTATTACATTGGAATAACTTTGTATCTGTGGACTCCCCTATACTTGGTGAAATTCTTACATTATTCCATTCTTTATTATTATGTTGTAATAACTTTTATACATCATAATCATGCAAACATGGTAAAATTCTTACATTATTCCATTCTTTATCATTACATTTGGAATATAGGTGTAGGTGCGTATTACGCTTGACACAGTTCCATTCTTTATTATTACATTTTAAATATCACATACATACGTTTACGTATGACTTTAGTTCCATTCTTTATTATTACTATTGGGAATAACACATGCATGCGATCTATCGCACGCATGGTGAATCCTTCATTATTCCTTTCTTTATTATTACATTGGAATAACTTTTATACATGTGGATTATCACATGCATGGTGAATGATCCTTTGTATTCATTCCTTATTAAATTATGGAAATGATCTGTATACGTGGAATACCGCATGGCGGGCGAAAATCCATTTGCAGTTTCATATATTCTATTATACTCAGTTGGTTAAAGTTTTGGATTCTATACTCCATGAAATTAGTAGAATATCCTGGATATTTGCGCTTCATCCAGTATCTTTTCATGAAAAAATTCTTCTAAGCATTCTTGAATTTTTCACCACATAGCAGTATCATGTTGACAATTTGGACGTTGTTAGTTCCTGGATAAATTAATTCTTGAACTTATTTTATTGAATTATTATGTCATTGTCATCATCCTCATGCTTATATTGTAATGAAAGTCATCTTTGGCTTACGTGCATAGATGGACTTAGTATGATTATGACCAGGGATCATTTGGTATAATCATGACTTGTAATGTTATAAATGATATGGTAAAAGTCCTCAGTGGCCTGTAATGCATTGATGGACAATTTTTGGTATGATTATGACCAGGGATTGTTCGGTATAGTCATGACCATTGATGATTTAATGAATATCCTTGGCCCGTAAATGCGGGGATGATTAGATGATGTGTTTTATTTATTAAAATTGAGTCTCGTGATAAAAATTAATGAAAACATTTTAAACCATAGAAGATAGTAGATTTTATTCTCTACTTGACTCTTCTAATGGATTGCTTGTTCCGCTGCAGTTAAACTTGATGTTTATTGTATTTTATTAGTTTAACATTGTTAAAGACTAATGATAATTTATTCTGCATTATCTTAGTCATAATATTTCTTACTGGGCTAGTTGAGCTCACCCTTTCTTTCACTGTTCTCTTCAGGAAATGAGAATATAGTTGGGACGAGTCGGGGAACGAAATGATGGTCCAGATGATAGCATTAGTAGTCCTCACTCTTCTGTTAAATAGCGTGACAATAAATGTAATGAGGACTCCATTGAGTGTGGAAATTGTCTAGATGACAATATTCTTATTAAAACTCTCAGTTTATGTTTTGTCGTATTTTACACGACAGTTGTATTATTAAGTTGTATTTGTATTTTTGTACCATGTATTTGGCGACTCAAATTAGGTGATGTATACCTATTTTGGGGGCATCACACCGGATCATCCTTTTTATGCACAATTAATAATTAAGCGAAAAGAAGAAGAATAAGAATTATACCCTTGAAGATTCGAGCTTCCTTAGGTACTAGGTCACCTCCAAATCTTTTCGCGTTCAACTTGAATCCACCGGGTTTGGTTCTTTCCTTTGATCAACGTTAACTACCCAAGTGTTTGGCCTTTAGAGGTGATCCACCAAGGAAGAAGAAATATTCAAGAAGAAGGGTATTTGGCAAAACCTTAGTTTTTCTCTCATAGAAAATGGTGTACTCTCCCAACTATTGAAATTATGTATTCACGTGTTTTTATGAAAGTGTCAACCCACCTCACCCATAATAAGACCCCTCTTATTTATAGATGTAGGCAATCCTCCTTAACAATTAAGGAATTGAGTTTTATTTTAATTAATTAGGCTCTTTATCTTATTAGGAATAATTAATTAAACTCTTTTAATTAATTAGTCTCCTAATATTATTAGGAATATATGAGTACTTTTATTAATTAATTCCCAAACTACTTTAGGAATTAAATAATAATAGTAGTAGTAGTAGTAATAATAATAAGACTCCTCTTATTAATTTATATATTTAATATTTCCAAAATATTAAATAATAAATATTAAGCTATTTAATTTATTCTATCACCATAGATTAAATTAAATATACTTAACTTATTATTACGATTATGCAATTAACTTCTTCAATAATTATTCTTTCTTTTATGGTGTGACCCTTTAGGTTCTCCATATTAAATCGGTTGTGAATAAATCAATTAGAACAATTCTAATCTTATTTAAATAAATAAATTAAAATATTAATTTATTTAAATAAATTATATTTATTCTACATAGGGATAAGCCTCCCTAACAATTAACGACTTTCCGATTAATATAGATTTCAACATTAATCATAAAAGAACCTTTGAGTAAATAATTCTTGAAGTGAATTCAATCCTTCCACCATACAATGTCCCAATTAAATATAAGACATGGAATTCTTTATCAAGTCTTATTTTATTTAATTATATGTATTTCGATCCTTAAATACCTGACTCCAAATAATGAAAATTAGAAACTTCTTTCTAATTTCATTCGCATTAACCGAGGACTCTTGGGTTGTCATTTATCAAATCACATAGGACATTTCTCTTCTTTTACTAGAAGTGGTAGATTCTTTATTGATCATACATTATCTCCATGTATAACTTATTATAGCCAAGCATACCCTTTGATATACCCTAAGGGTCTTAAGAAATAAGTCAAAGTATAACTCATCATACACAAGATACTATGATGATCTCAAGTCCAAGGATCACTTGTACTACTATCATTACAGGAATTCCTATTGACAGACAAGTAAAACTCTATTAGGTATTCCTTAGCGAGCCACGTTCAGTGAACTTATTCTCTAATAAGCATCTACATACTTGATTTAGTATCTCCACATAAATGATCATGAGATCAATCATCCTCATCCAATGAGCAAGCAACATATGTACTAATCTATCCGGATTCACTAATCCCCAATTTAGTAATCCAACGATTGGGAACTATTTTAGTTTTAAGCTTTTTAAGAATTTAGATCTCATTAGAATGATCATCATCATTATTCTAAAAGCATTGCTTAAAACTATGGGTTTATCACATATTATAAAGCAGCATCATGTAGATAATTAAAAGCCTTTAATAAATTAATATTTTTTATTAATAAATAAATAAGATTGTTACAAAGTATATGCTTTATCATCAAACATGATTGGCTTATGTGCATACTACTTTTCGGTTTGTACGTCATCATCTTCACCTCCAACTAGGATTTTAGGTGTGAAATTATAGTTTGATACCCATTTTAAAACTATAATAACTAATTCGATTTAAGTCCAAAAATGGAAATAATATATCCACGGAATCATATTAAAAAAAATCTACGCAACCATGAGATCAAAAATTTGATACGAACTTTGAGGAAAAATAGTTTTGGATTTTAAAAAATATTTACAAGCAACTAGGGTTTGAAATATTTTTCAAAATACAAAACCAATTAGAACGAAATTTTGCAGGCTATATATAATCATCATATATTCTAAAACATATTGATATTTCATAATCAAATAATATCTCTAACATGTTCTACCATAATCATGCTATTTAAGCTTTCTTTTTGTAACAAAAAATACAAAACATATGACATCATGGACAACATATAGAGCACGAATTCTAGCATAAGATAGCTCTAATACCAATATAAAAATATATAACATACACACAGCGGATATGAACAGTAAAATTTTCATTTTCTAGTTACCTCTTAAAGTGTATGTGTGACGCCCCCAAAATAGGTCCACATGACCCATTACGAGTGCATGAGATATCACTCTATAAAATCAAATACAAACTTCATTTATAGAATCATTGAGCTGTCGTGAAGAGTCGACCAACAGATAAAAGTGTGAGTTTTAATACAATATTGTCTAAGTAGGCGGTATCCAAACTCAAATTGTTACAATGCCATATAATCTGAAGACAAATATTTTAAGACCCTAAAGAAGAGCGAGAAGATTACTATTATATTCATTCTAATGAGGTGCACTTTTGGCGCTTTCAAAGTCGGGTTCTCATCACCCTATTGTTGTTAGCCAAAATCAATTATTAAGTGACGAATAAAATCGACACACATCATCTTAGCTCCTCAATACAATTATCATTGCATGTCATGCCATTTTATAATGTATTGAGAAACTTGACGATCTCGAGACCATCACACTATTTCCTGTTATCCTCATTTCGACCCAATTACACTCTTATTACACGAAAGAATTGTGAAGCAAAGGGTGAGCATAAATAAACCGATAAAGAATATCATGACTAAAGATAATTAAATTATCAATAGCCTTAAATCGATAATAAATCGAGATTTAGAACATATGGTAGATGATAAAACTTTTCAACCATAGTTGCGGTAGAACGAAGCGATCCATTAGAAGAGTCGAATAGACCGTCGAGTCTATTATCTTTTCCATGTTAAAAGTCCATCAATAATGTTTTATCCTGTAACATCAATCAACAATTCATGTCCACAATCATATGAATAACTTCATAATCATAATTGTGATTTTAATTCCTCTTCGCACCGGAATGAAGATAATTTTCATCACATATCTTCACTGAAACATCAAAAATCATGGTTATACCAAATCAAAATTCACCTTTCATAATCATACTAATAAATTCATCTTTGCTTTACTGACGAAGATATTCATTAACAATTTATTCTTTTGCACTACTGAGGCCAAAGACATACAAGCTGTATTTTAGAAGAGTCGAGAAGAGTAAAGTAGAACATGATATCTACTATCTTTTACAAATTAAAAGTGTATAATCAATATTTTATATCATTGAGACTCAACTTAATAAATAATCCACATCATCGAATCATCCTTGCACTTTCTGACCAAGGATATTCATATAATCATCGATGGTCATGATTATCTTACCGAATAATCCTGGTTATAATCATACCAATAAGCTTCATCCATCAAGGCACTACGGGCGATGAGGACTTTACCACGTCATCTATAACATTACGGGTCATGATTATCTTAAGAATGATCCACAGTCATAATCATACCAATAAACAGCAGTTCGACTATGTACATAAGCGAAAGATACTCAACAATCAATACTTCATCTTTGCACGTAAGCGAAAGATATACAATTTATAAAACTAATAATCAACGATCTATCTTTGCGTAAGCGAAAGATATACAATATAAAACCAATAATCAACGATCCATCTTTGCACATAAGCGAAAGATATTCAACATAAAACCAATAATTAACGGTCCATCTTTGCGTAAGCGAAAGATGACTTTCATCATAATATAAGCATGAGAATGATGACAATGATATAAACATTAATCAAGCGAAAATAAGGATAAATATTAAAGACTTTAAATTTATCCAAATATTATCAATCACTTAATAAACTCATAATCTAATATTATTAATATTATAACAATATTTTAATCACTTCTTAAACTTATAAATAATTTATTTTAATTGTTTACACTTTACCAAATAATGCATTTAATCATTCAAAAATGCCATACTCATAAGATTTCATCACCAACGATCAAATCCCTCATCAAAAATATGCATATACCCTATATAGGATTCCCAAGTCATAAAATCATATTTTCCAATTTTGTTACTTCACATAACATATTTAATTCATTTACTCATAACTAGTTCATTTTCATGAAAAATACCAAATCAGTCCCAAAAATATTTCTTTTCTGGGATTTAACAGAATATAGTCCCATATTGAACATCTATTTTTTTCAAATTTTTAAAATTTATTTACTATTTTCATATGGCCAAAAGCGCTTAATATTTAGACATTTATCATAAATTGTACTTTTGTCCAAAAATTCCAAAATTTACAGAGGTATACTCTGTTATATACATGTACTCCCAATAAAAATTTTACCAATTTTGGACTTATCTACAAGGAGTTATAAGGGTTTACTTTTAAAATAGTCTTTTTCCATAAAATTCATAACTCCTAATCTATACATCCAAAAATCGCCATCTTTGGACACAATATAGAAAAATCATCAAATTATCATTTCAAATTTTTCCGAATTTTTGAGGTTCGAGAAAAATTACGAACCGCAAATGGATTTTCACATACCACGGAAAATCCACGTGAATGAATCATTTCCACAATTTAATAAGGAATGAATACGAAGGATCATTCACCATGCATCTGATAGTCCACATGTAGGCGAGTTATTCTAACGAAATAATAAAGAATGGAATAATAGAAGAATTCACCATGCATGCGGTAGGCCTTGCAGACGAGTTATTCCCAATGAATAATAAAGAATGGAACCGGTCAAATGCGTAATCCGCACTTGCAGACGGGATATTCCAACGAAATAATAAAGAATGGAACCCGGTCAAGCGTAATCCACACGAATGGGATATTCCAACGAAATAATAAAGAATGGAATAACAATAGAATTCACTAGGCATGCGATAGACCGCATGCAGACGAGTTATTCCAGCGAATAATAATAAAGAATGGAACCGGTCAATGCGTAATCTGCATGAGACGGGATATCCCACATAATAATAAATAATGGAATAACGAAGAATTTCACCATATATCACGGTGATCGCGTATCTGAGTTATTCCAATGAATAATAAGGAATGGAATAACAATAGCTCTCTTCATGAATCTGAAAGAAATAATACCCTTACCTTAGAAGAAGCTGGATCTTTGGAATAGTGAGGTGGTAGCGGACTTCTCTTCTTATTTCTCTCTATAATTTCTCTCCATAATAATTGCTCTATAGCTTTAGTGAATTTGTAACGACCCCAAAATAGGTCCATTCCATCCAACCCATTTTGAGTCGCCAAATACATGGTAATCTGAAAAACAACTCTGACTTTATTACAACAATTGTCTTGCAAAATACAACAACACATATGTTGTGAGTTTGGATACAAATATATATCAAGCTGTGACTCATGTCCCAACCAGTGACATGACTCACAATGACACCTTACATAAAGGTATAGTCGAAAACCTGTTTTAAAAATTAGAATCTTTGGGAAGTGCTCAAGAAACCTTCGTACATGGGAGACCATGCGTATAGGTTATGATAGATATCATATGGCCATAGAATTATCCTTGGTTGACCCAATAGACCCCAAAAAGAAAAGCGAGAAGATTACTATCATATTCTTCCCAATGGTGAGTCTTCTCTTGACATATCATTATCTCCACTTGTCTCTAATTGGGTATTATACTCCAAACAAACACCAAGATTATATAGGTAGTCTTTGGTAGATATACTCGTGAGTGGATGAGCACAATCTGTCTTATGATGACTCGAGGTTGTATGTCATTAAACATCTTGTATAATAGTGACAAAACACCCTTCCAAAGTTGAATTCACCTCACCCTCAACATCTATAGACCACCGCTCTATTCCCCTGTTATTCCAGCTTGTCCCAAATTACACTTTTATTACACGAAAGGAATTGTGAAGCAAAAGGGTGAAACCTGACTAGCTCGATAAAAATATCATGACTAAAGATAATTAAATTATCAATAGCCTTCATCAATAATAAATCGAGATTTAGAACATATGGTAGATGATAAAAAATTTCAACCATAGTTGCGGTGAACGAAGCGATCCATTAGAAGAGTCGAATAGACTATAAAGTCTATTATCTTCTCCATGTTAAAAATCCACCAACAATGTTTTATCCTGTAACATCAATCAACAATTCCACATCCACAATCACACGTATAACTCATAATTGTAATTGTTGTTCTAAATTCCTTTTCTCATTCGGGGACGAAGATAATTTTCATCACTTGTCTTTACGAAACATCAATGATCATGGTTATACCAAATCACGGTTCTGCTCATAATCATACTAATAAATTTATCTTTTGCACTACGGGCCAAAGATATTCATCAACAGATTCATCTTTGCACTACGGCCAAAGATATTCAACAACAGTCATCTTTGCCTTTCGACCCAAAGATATTCATCAACAATTCATCTTTTTCTACAGCCAAAAATATTCATCAACAGTCATCTTTGCACTACTGACCCAAAGATATTCATCCCAATTCATCTTTTGCACTACTGGCCAAAGATATTCCTCAACAGTTCATATTTGCATTACATGTGCCAAATATATTAATATCTCGAAAGAAATATATAATCATTTCGAATTTATATAAACAATAATTATAACCATGTTGATCAATTCACCTTTGCACTTAAGCTAAAGATATTCAATTATAAATTCAATGGTCATGATCATACCACCACAATTCAACTTTTCACTCTTTGGCCAAAGAGAACCCTAGTCATGATCATACCAATAATCTACCCATCTTTACACTCCAGTGAAAGAGAATTTCAACATCAGGGTTATAAAAATATTATATATGATAATAAAATCAATATAATCAATATATAGTTTTAATCCCCATAGTAATATTCATAAATCAACTATAATTTGGTTAGAAAAAGAAACCAATTTTGTCATGAATAGTAACTCATGAATAGTAACTTCGTGAATAGTAACTCATGAATAGTAATTCGTGAATAGTATCTCATGAATAATAAACCCGATTCAAAAAGGTAAAAATTCCACAATAAAATCCATACCAATATTTCGGTATAATGATATTGAAAGAATAATATTTTTTTTAAGCTTATAAACAATTTATTTTAATTGTTTACACTTTACTAAATAATACATTTAATCATTCTAAAATGCCACAAACTCATAAGATTTCATCACCAATAACCAAAATTCTCATCAAAAATCTGCATATACCTCATGTAGGATTCTCAAACCATTCTTCTTGCATTTGTGATTGTGGGTTGGAATTACTTCAGCTTGCCTATGTCCTCTAACATAAAGTCAAGGCAGTGAACGGCGCAAGGTGTCCAAAAATAGTGTAGGCCTGCTCTTCATTAGTATATGTCATGTTGCCTTGTAATTAGAGGCATTGTCCATGGCAACCTGAACAACATACTCAGGGATCTTACTATCAAGGAGATTTGCCAACATTGTGGCATGTTGCGACTGACTGGAGGCATCAACAAAACCCATGAAGTAAGTCCCCTCCGAACTATTAACAAGAAAATTCAACAAGTGTTTTCCCTTTCTATCTGTCCAACCATCAAACATAACATGAGTGTGCAGCCATATTGTTTCTAAGAAACTTCATGTTTCTCTTTTAACTCATCGGTTTGCTTCTTTGCCTTCTCAAGTAAAGGCACCATCAACTCATGATACGTTGGAGGCTTTAAACCCGGCCCATATTGCCCTATGGACTCAATACTTACCACTGTTCTAAAAATCCCTGCCTAGGCGCTAGGGCCCCCTTGGTGCCCCGCCTAAGCGCTAGGCCCCCCAGGCGCCTCACCTAGGTCCAAGGCGGCAAAATAATCCCTCCAGGAAATTAGGTGGGGCCTAGGCGGAGTCTATGCAAAGAGATTTTTTTTATTTTAATAACTACCTAAACCAAATCTTGATATATTTATTTTTTTTAATGATTTACCATATTCATAATACAGGTTGTAACATATCAAATCACAATAAGAAGTGAACAACATCAAGTTAAAATGGATAATTTTATTATAGTTGTAATTTTTGAACTGAACCAACTTCAAATTATATAAATGATGATACATTTGTAATATTTAGTTTAATTCAATATAATTCTTAAATTTATGTTTAGTTTCTTAAGTTTTAATATGAAATTAAATTCTTGAAATTATAAATTTAATTATTTAATAGCAATCTTGTTTATAAATCTATAAATAAAACTAATACGTTAAAAATATGTTTGAACTTTGAACAATTACATGTTTGTTTTTGAACTTTGACATTAGTAGCAATATGGATGTGTTTAAACTTTAAGCAAAGGCCTTTATTATCTTTATTATAGATTATTTTGTTTTATATTATTGTTTTGTTTGGATAAATATAAGTTAAAATATTAAAATTGACTTACAATAAAAAATAGAAAAAGTTAGCAATGTGCATATGAACTCTCTTTTTCTTTCGGTATCCTCAAACGATTTTCAATGGTCATTTGGCTCAAACGCTTGTTATGCCTCTTCTCTACAACTTCTTCGGGAGTCTTCCTTAGAAGTGATTCGACTGTCTTTGTCGGAGCTTTTGGTTGTGGCTTTTGAAATTGAAAAGCAACTTTCTTCCGTTTGGAAGCGATCCAAGAACTTAGAATAGTGTTAGGGGAAGCATTGGAAGCCATGCTTGGCTTGTTGTACTTCCATTACATCATCGTCATCATCCATCTCAATTGGCTTGTTCCTCTTTTTACTATTCAAAGCCGCTTGTATATCCCTCATAATTTCGATGGTTGTTTTAGGGCACTTTGCTATATCTCCAAAATTTCCTGCTAGATGTTGTTTGAGGCTCTTTATTCCCGAATGGCTTTTCTTCCTATTTCCTTATTACTCATATTCGCCAATATCCATATTTTTGACCCTTGATCGTTTGATTTGGCCTTTCTTTTAGGGTCCTGGTTATATCATAACTATCACTCTCGAACTTTCTGCCATTTATTTTTTAGTTTCTACACAATACAACCAAGCAAAAAATATAAGATATTGATCCAAATATTCTTTCATTCATTAAAAGTAAATCTTTCTCCTCTATACGAATTAAGTTTAATGCTCAAATTAATTTTTCTTTATATATGTATATATTAATTATATTTGACACTCAAAAACTCGGTTCAGGTCATCCAATCGAATTTCCGGAGATGAGAACACGAAGGCAGCTAGGCCGCTGGTATTATCTCACAATGGCTAGAGAGATAATGTTCTTGGGCCTTCTGTGGTAATGTGTTCGGCTTGACGAGGACACCAGATATTTTAAGAGAGTTTATAACACCCCAGTCCCACATCGTAACATGTAGGATACTTGGATATGTATTTAAGGACTCAAGTTATTATCATCAATACCTTCAGTCATAGCCTTTTGGGTAAATTTGTGGCGGACTAAGATGAGCCAAAGAGATATAATTGAGACAGCGCATTGGGCCTTATTATGTTATGATTTGATTCGGACTCAAGATTTGACCCAGTGTTACAATCAGATAGCTTGGTATTCTGTTCTTTTGAAAAGAAAATATTAGCACATTGATGGATCATTGAATTTTACTCTTTTGAAAAAGTACAACTGCCAACATGTTTATTTACTTGGCTAACTAGCATCTACTTGTTGGAAATCGACATCATGGAACAAAGAACGTAAAGAAAACTCATTAGTCATGACCAACACAAAAAAACATTTCTAATTGATATAGTGGAATTATTTTAATTTCCCGCCTTTTATATATCACACCAAAACATTATCAACAAATTTCCATGAAATACACATTTTTGTTACTCCTTACAAGAAACAAAAGGTCATTCCTATCTTTTGAATCTCAATTAGTTTCAAATTAAATGAACTTCAGAGGCTCCTCACTCTAATCTTCCCAATAGTTGAGTACTTGAGTGCCTTAAACTTTGATGAGTAAAGAGAGAATATTAGATAATTAAAGGCCTTCCATTCATGATAAGAACAAAGGACCATTGCTTCGCTCTTAATTTGTTATCAATCTTAAATCAATTTGGAGTACCAATTTCCCCAACATTCAACCCATGGTTTTGAGACTAGTATTTGGACTAAAATCAAGAAATAAATAGTGAAGCCAAGATCATTTATATCTCACATAAAGATTTAAAATGTGAAATCACATCTTACAACATTTCAACAATGACAACCTAACACAAGTCTAAGGAGAAATAATATTTGAACTTATGAAGAAATTTATTAAATAGATTAGATAACAACGATAGGTTCATTTTATATAACAAAAAGTTAGAAACAGTGGACTTGAGCCACCTAGTAATTGAAGGGGCCATGCCCCCCCCCCCAAGATTTAAAAAATTTTAAGTACTAAGCCCACCCACAATTGTGAGGATTTGTGAGGATTAAATTTATAAGGCCCACTTACAATTTTTTTAAGTACTAAATCAAAAGGCCCACCTCCATTTCAACCCCTTTTCATTTCATATCGCTTCATTACTTCATTTCTTCCGCCATTTGCCCATTTCTTGGTTCTTCTTCTTGAAGTCTCAGGGATGGAGCCACCTAGAATTGCAGGGGCCATGGCCCCCAAGATTTAAAAAAAAAATTTTAAGTACTAAGCCCACCTACAATTGTGAGGATTTGTGAGGATTAAATTTATAAGGCCCACTTACAATTTTTTAAGTACTAAATCGTAAGGCCCACCTCCATTTCAAATTTTTCATTTCATATCACTCATTACTTCATTTCTCCGCCATTTGCCCATTTCGCTCTCTCTTCTCGAAGTCTCATGAGTATGATCATGGGTTCTCGCCCTAGCCCTAACATAGGACCATTCGTCATTGACTTCAAAGTAGCTCAAGACATCAAAAAGGTTGCTTTCTTTCTTCTCCAAAGGCTTCCGTATTTCTTGTGTATTTCTTTTCTCCTTTCTTAATTTCTCTTGCATTGTCTAAGCTTGTGCAAGTATCAATAACTGAATCCATGATCTTTTCAAAAAAAATTTTTTGAAAAAATAAGACTTTTTTTAAGCTATTGCTTATTTATTACTAGTCTTTCCTTAAGACTTTTTTCATTTAGTAATTATAATTATACAATGTTTTGATTTAAAATTATCTTCAACGCTCCGCACTTCAATGTTTTGATTTAAAATTATTACCTGCTCAATGTTATCTTAATGTTAAAATTATACAATGTTTTGATTTTTAAAATTTTTAATTGCAATTTAGCTCCTCCATTGAAATTGGTTGATTTGCTTGGAGTTAATAAAGGAAACCTTGGTGATTCATTAGTTTTGGTGGAGACCCTTGCTCTGTTGCTTCAAGAGATTTGTAATTGTATAAAAGGTACTAATTTCTCTCTTCTTGAGTTCTTTCTAATTAATTTGTGTAATGTTTTTGAATCGATTTGTTTATGTGAATCGATTTATATTTAATCTATATTTAACTACGTTAATTCGATCTATATTTGTTTATGTGAATCAAATTTTCATTGTGTATTTGCGCTTATAATATTGATGATAGTGTAGTTAATTGAATTTTTGGTTTTTGTTTTAGAGTAATGGGAAAATCACATACTATCGATTCATTTTTCAAGAGAAAGCAATCAAATCATGTCGACACATCTTTGCTTACCCCGAGCCTAATGTTCAAACATATCTTCCTATCCCCGAACAAGAACAACGCTCTCTAAAATCACCAAGAATTGAAGGTAAAAAATGGGATATTAATTATTTGGAGCGTGATCTTGGAAAACGATCGAAATATGTAAATGTCCCGTGATCTACTTGATAAAGTTCGACGAGCTTACATCAATTACTATCCATATCAATGCATTATTCCCGAGTACCCTTTTTTCGGATCTAAAAAGCATCCTCGCCGCTTTCAATCATCATGGTTCAAGGTATTTCCATCTTGGTTGTAGAGTATTCCTCTTCAAAGGATGCCGACTTTGTCTACCTTTGCTATCTCTTTAACAAAGAAGGTGCACAACACGGGCAAAGTAGTTTTTCAAAAGATGGATTTAATAGTCGGAAGAAAGTAAGGATGGGAAAAATTGTGCATTTTTGAATCATGTGGGAAAAGATCCAAATTCATTACATAAAATTGCTCAAAAATCATGCGATGATCTAATGAATCAATCACAACATATTCAAAAGTTATCGAGAAACAAATTTCAACAATAAAGGCAAACAATCGATCATGCGACTTAAAGCCTCAATTGATTCAGCCACATCTTACACTCCAAGGTACGGCTTTAAGAGGTCATGATGAAAGGAAAAGTTCCATCAATCGTGGTAATTTTCTTGAATTAATAAGCCTTTTTATTTGAGTATAATGAAAATGTTGCAAATGTCAGGTTAGAAAGGGCTCCTCAAAATGCCTCATATACGCCACCCCAAGTCCAAAAAGAGATTTTACTTGTTTACTCAATGAAAATTAGAAAGGCAATTTGCAGGAAATCTGTGATGCAAAATTTTGTATTCTTGTCATGAAGCTCGAGACCACCAAAAGGGAGCAAATGGCTATTGTTATTAGATTTGTTGATAAAGATGGTTTTATTCGGGAGCGCTTTTTTGGTCTCATACATGTATCAGATACGAAGGCGCCAACTCTAAAGAACGAGATATTTTCTACTCTTTCCCGTTATATCTTGACTTTCATAATATTCGAGGTCAAGGATACGACAGAGCAAGTAATATGCGAGGTGAATGGAAAGGGTTACAAGCTCTAGTTGCTAATGAATGTCCGTATGCATATTATGTCCATTGTTTTGCTCATCGTTTACAATTGGCATTAGTTGCAACATCTAGAGAAGTTACTTTTATACATCAATTTTTTTCAAAATTGAGTTTTATTATAAATATTGTGGGCGCTTCTTGTAAACGTAACGATTAATTGAAAGTCGCCCAATTATCCGATATCGCTTCATTTGATTTCCATCAAGAGCTTTGAGACCGGGACAGAATGAATCGATTGGTACTTTACAAAGGGCCGAGATACACGATGGGGTTCTCACTTAAGGTCTCTTTCTAGCTTGATAAAGATGTTTAGTGCAACTTGTCGTTTTTATCAACATCATCGATGATGGAACTTGGGATTAACGTGGAGATGCCGATTCTACTTACACTTTTTTTCGACTTCTTTTGAGTTTGTGTTCATCTTCAGATCTTATGAAAGCAATTATGGAAATCATCGATATGCTTTCTCAAGCTTTGCAGAGAAAGTCTCAAGATATTTTAAATGCTATGCACCTTGTGAAAACCACAAAGAAACTTATTCAGAAGTTGAGAGATGATGGATGTGATACTTTCATAAAGAAGGTGAAGTCTTTTTTGTGAACGACATACAATAGATGTCCCAGATTTAGATGCTTTATATGTTAAGAGAAGAGGTCGAGCCTCGACATCAACAAGATAAATTTACAAAGATCGAGCATTATCTGATTGATATATTTGCGCCTATAATAGACTCTCGCCACAAGAGTTAAACAATAGGTTTAGTGAGAGTACGATGAAGTTACTTGTTCTAAGCTCTACATTGATCCGCAAAATGGGCATACGCCTTTCAATATTGATGATATTTGTAAGCTTGTAGATGAATTTTATCCCAAAGACTTCACAAGCAGCATGAGAAAGAGGACTTAAGGATACAATTGCAAAGATTACGAAGTTTGATGTACTCCAACATCAAGAATTTCAAAAGTTATCCACTATTTCCGATCTCTCACAATGGTTGGTAAAAACTAGAAAGTCAACAATCAATCCACTAATCGATAGACCGATCAAAGCTTGTTTCTAACTCTTCCTGCTTTCTACCGCAACTACATGAACGCGGCATTTTCACTTGAAAGTCATGTCAACTTCAAACAAGATGGAGGATGAATATCTTACAAATTCTCTTATTGTCTACATTGAAAAGAAATTGTGAAAATAGCTTCAAGATGTAATCAATCATAAATGGATTTTGTGATTCGAAAGAACGCCGAAAGTGCAATTCTCGACAAAGCTTTGATATGTTCTAAAAGACTTTTTTGTTATGTTTTGTTGTCTTTGTCAAAGCAAATTCTATTCCTACATGGGCGGACCCAGAGCAGGGCAGAGGGGGCACATGCCCCCACTGAATTTTCACCTCTTCATATGTATATATATATATATATATATACACCACTCTTATTAATATATTCACAAATTTAAGGTTATATTAGTACACTTATTATGCTATTGAAAAAAATAATATACTACTATATTGTTAAAATAAAATACTACTATAAGAATTTAGGTATTTTATTAATTAAAAACAAAGGAGTTACAAAGCTTAAAAATTGTAAAAGATTTATGAGTTTTATAATTTACTCAAATTTTTCAAGAAAAAAATGCCTAGAAAATATTAGTAGTAGTATAAAATTCGAGATAAACATCATTATATTTATTCTCTCAATAATGTCGCCAACTGTTGCGGAACAATCCACCAGTCACTTAATCAAATTTAAACATTTTAAAGTATACTAAAATGGTTATCTATCATATTAACAAGATAGTAGCATATTCTTTTTTTCGGCTATATAATAGTAGTGTACTAATATAACTCAGAGTACTCTACTTATTTTGTTTTACTAAGCCTTAAAATTTGTGAATATATTAATGTTATTGATATATGATATTTTGTAACTATTAAAAAATGAAAGGCTATCATGCAACAATTTTAAGTAAGAAAACCTCAAAAATGCTATTGTAAAATAATATTTGAGAATTATTTAATTTTGTGATTCATTTTATTAAATTTTTATTCTTAAACAAATTTTTTTTCGACTTTGACCCCACTAAACTTTCAGTCGGATCCTACTTTATTCCTATATTATTTTTGTTTTAGTAAAATATGTTTTGTAATTAATGATTTAATATATATTTTTTGGCCCCAAGACTAAATCCTGGCTCCGCCCCTCCGTCCCTGGTTAGAAAACATCATATACGCAAATTTATATAGCAAGAAAGTTTTTCAATTTGAACCTTGATCTAAATTGAAGTAGTCTAATAGTAGAAAGTAAAATAAGCACAAAATTCAAAACACAAATTTAAGCATCTCAATTGAGGTAATAATAAACCACTCATCACAAAAAGAAACACGGTTAAAGTAACCAAAAATTATTAATTAAAAAAAAAATCAAACCTTTGGGTGTGTGGAAATTGGAATGTCTTTAACCACACCTCCAGTAGAACTAATAAGACTGTGTGGCAAATGGGTCGGCCGGATCAAGTGAGCTGGTTGAGACCCATACGGAACCCGACCCGGATTGGGAGCACATGGGCGTGGCGGGAAGCCGCCAGGGTTGGTCATGACGACTGGCTGATCGGAGGCGGTGGTGGGTTTAGGGAGGTATCCTCGGCCGGAGGTGGCCGGATGGTAGAGAATCCCTCGATCAGCCGGCGGTTGCCGATTCAGGGATAGGAGTACGTGTTGGAGCCTTGGGGCAACGGTGGCATAATCTGGGTGGCGAGAGTGGAATGCGGCTGTGGCTGTGGTTGTCGCGGTGGCGGTGGTGGGGAAGTGGGGATAGATTGGGGTTTTGTTACCGGATGGTGGGGGTGGATTAGAGAAAAGACGAGGGGCGGTGGAGGAGGGAGGATTTGGTGGGGAAGAAGAGGATATAGCCATGGTGGCGGGTAATTTTGGGTTTGAGAGGTATTTTATTTAATTCTATGTTTGTTTTGAAAATCATATAAGTTGCCTACTTCAATTCCAGGTTTTAAAATTGATAGCGCAAATTGCAAACCAAAAACTGAAACCGACGATATCCATGATTTTTGTTGCGACCAAATGTGATTGTTGTATTAAATGAATATGGATATCTAAATCTATATTTACTAGTTCACCCTAATAAATCATAAATCATCTGGGTCATTTAAAAATTTAGGATAAATTTCACCATTCGTGTATTGTATTGTTAGAGACACGGGACACAACTATTAACTAAATAATGATGGATATTTTCACGAGCCATCCTCCCACCCCTCAAGTCTCAAATAAGAATTAATAATGTAAAAATATCAAATAAAAATAGTGCTCCTCTGAATATATTTCGATTATATCAAATAAAAACAGTGCTCCTTTGAATATATTTCAATTTTTCATTTTTTTTAGTTTTAAGAAATCTTTCGAATTTAATTTCTATTGATTATAGTTTCGTGCTAATGAATTTTCGAAGAAAAGAAAAAGAAACTCCATTTCTTTCAAAAATTAATTTATTTGAGTTTGATTTAAATAAAGTTATGAAACTTTAAAATGTTAAATCATGATTTTATTTATTTTTAAAATATCAATTTGTACTTAGTTTATAATTGACACGTGTAATTTATAGAACCATATCAATAAAGGGTAATAATATAATAAATTCGCTTACGGAATATTTTGGAAACATATCATATCCCATTAAGGGTATAAATCTCATAAAGCTTGATCGGTTAAGGATTGCCAACCTTGAAGGTCTTTAAATTCATATAGGATTCTAAATTTTAACTCGTGAAGAGGAGGACTTTCATGTTATAAATAAGAGATTTTTTCGCAAAATTTAAGGTACGCAACTTCTTACTTCCATAATAATTTCTCTCCTCAGACAGTTCCTCGGCTTAATCATCGGAGAGTCCTCCCGAAAGAACCCCAACTCGTGGACTTTTTACAGTTTTTCTACGAGATCAAGACTTCGCCAAACAAAGGTCAAAGTTCATGGGTTGACCAAAACCTTAATTTGGAGTCAGGACGATTAGATTAGCATCGTCAGTGGGAAGACAACAAAAGTTGCCTTTTTTATAAACCGCATAATCAACATGGTGCATACTCACGCTTAGCGCATCGGTGTCTCAACCCTCCACATCATCCACATCCTAACAATCAAGAACAAGTAGCACAATCTACTCAAATTTCTCTCACCATCCTCCTCCACCCTTTCATATCTATGAAGAACATGTCCGCACTCATTGCGAACTATATAATGTACACTCCCATCGTCCACTCCAAGTATATACTATATCTACGAAGAACATGGTCAAGATGTAGGGTGGTCCGTGATGCGATCACCTTTAGTGATGAATAAAATAATTGCTAAAACCTCGCCGCCATAGGGTCCGAACCGCCATAGTAACGGCTTTTGGCTATGGCGACGGCTCAAACGCTTATGGTGACGGGTTTAGCGATAGCTTTATTCATTACTAAAGATGGTCCGCATGAGGACCACCCCCGCATAGAAGCTTGTTGTTTATATATACAATCAGCGGTGCATACCCATTTATTTTACATACCCCGCCACCACCTTTAGCTACTGATCGGCGCGATTATATGGTCCATCGCTATAGAATGTATAAATGGTTGATATGTTACGCGCGCATTTGGCTCGACGTGTTTCTAAAAGCTAAGACTACCGTTCTCTAATATACGCGACAGACCGAACCGTCGCCTGGTCCATCGCTAAAGGTGGTGAGCAAGGTATGTTAAATAAAGGGGTATGCATTTGATCCTCTTCGTGTATATATATATATATATATAACTCCCAAGATATAAATGGAGAGGATTATTCACATGTTTATTATATCCAGATAATAAACCATGTGGATATCCACCGGGTCAACCGCTCCATGGGCGCACAGGTTTGGATCTAATAACCAACATCTCCCACTCACCTATGGCGAGGAAGACGTTGTTATCATATAAGCTAATAAAGTCTAAATGTGTAGGCTGAAAATTTTGTTTAGTTACCGAATCGTGCGACCACTGAGTTTACCTGCAATGCGGGAGCTCTAAATTTAACCCGTTAGGGCCAAAATAGAGACATCAACCATTTTAACAAAATATGTAATGTGGGAGCCGTCAAGCTAAACTGGTTAAGGTTTGCATTAAAGCTATAACCTCTCAAACTCAGAGTACCCCGGACTAACTTCAATCTTCATTTAGTTAAGTATCTCTGATCCCCTCAGAGTGGCGTACTTAACACCTTTAGGCCTTTTTCTATTTTGCATCTCACTTATTACTATATCGTTTCCAAAAATGTCATAGTTGTGACGACCCCAAAATCGGAACCAACTAAATCCATAATCGGGACCAATTAAATCCCGATATCAGGCGTTAACAACTATATTGTTCTCAAGTATCAATAGTATAATTGATAAATTTGCTAATAATTTAAAACTTTTCTTCCTCGCCTTTTTGCGGCTCATTTAATCGCAACTTTATGATCCCCTCAGATTAGCATAGTAATTGAGTTATGAAATGTTTGCAAGATTAAGGATAATTCAAAGAAAGATTATTTGTTATCTGGACAATAAGAAAAAGAAGGCGAACAATGGAATAATGTTTTCTTTATTTGAAATAAAACATATATGGTATTAGGAGGATGATGTAAAAAATATAATGTAAATCAGAAAATGTTTAATGAATGGGAATGTTTATTTTGAAATGAGAACATATTGTAGTGATCGGTCAGACGTAAAAATTATATGTAAATTCTATTTATTTTGATCAAGGAATCATAAAATCTATATGATTCCGACAAATATGTAATCGTAAAGGTTGCGATTCACTGAATGCAAGAAAGAAAGAAAAATAGAAAAGTTTTTAATTATTCGCATTTTTAGCTATTATATGATGATGTGAAGTCAATCAAAAGAGTATTTAACGACAAGGCCTGGATTAAGTTAGTCCCGATTTTGGATTAAGTTGGTCCCGATTTTGGGGTCAGAATAATAGTTGTCGGCAATAAGTGCCGAACATGGTGAAATTAAGTTATCTTCCTTTGCCTTTTAATGTTACTCGAATCAATCAACCGCTTTCCCGTAATCACCCCATATAGTCTCATAGTCCAACTTTAGAACTCAAACCAAAGTAGCAATATTAATTCATCTCTTTGTAATATAGTCAAAGATCACAAAGAGTAATTTATTAAAGGATCAAGGAATACCTTATCCTTTAAAGGATTAAATACATAGTGAAAAAAATATGGATTCATTTTCTCACCTCCTTTATTTTTTCATTAAACTCATAAATTATATATTATCACAACGCATTAATTAAATAGTCTTGTTGTGTGAACTTCAATCTAGTCACCTCGAAAGTGCTTAACTTCAAACTTTCAAATTGTTCACTTTTCGAAGTGTTATTTTTGAAATTTTAGGTCCATATAATATGTCACAGTAGACAATCTCACTATTATGAGCATATGTCATATAGTCATACCGTGTGGATCTTAGTTCACTCACTCCTCTAGTGCCCAACTCGAATTCTTGAATTGCTCACTTCTTTAAGAGCCAACTCTAAGATTTTACATCCTAAGTTATTTACCACGTTAATATGGATAAGGGGACTTACCATATTCTATTAAACACACTTAAGCTCATCTTGGTTCTAACCAAGGCGATATATTAAAATATCATTTTCACGCTACTAAGTGCTAATCGACCGCTATCCAAAGCAAAAATTAAATGAAATATCTCATTTTCACTCGCTCAAAGGCCAATTGATTGTTATTTAAAACATCAATTGCTCGATATCCAAAGCGCCAAAGGTGATTGCTCATGTATAAGAGCCAATCAACCTGTTAGACATATAATTCTAGAATACAAATATAATATGTAATTATTGTTAATAACTGGTGAACTCAATTTATCATATGTCAATAAAGACAATGTGGGAAATAACAAGTCTTTTGCATTAAATGAAAAATAATTCCAATACAATATTCAATGATATGAATTTCTAATATAAGTCAAATAATAAGTGATACATCGAAATGTCATAAGTACATTAAACCCTACGAAGTCTTAAAGAGCGAACATGTCTCTGAAATGCATCTCTAGGAATCAGTTTCTTTAGGGGATCAATAATCATCTGATCGATGGGTAAATACTTAAGTACCACTTCATTATTTGCTACATTCTCTAGAATAAAGCATGTCCTCAATTCAATATGCTTTGTCTTGCCATGATAGTTGGGATCCTTGATAAAATCAAGTGATGTTGTGCTATCACATAAAACTTTATCCAAAGCCTAATGTACATCATTAAGATCTTTAAAGAACCTCCTTAGCCATAAGGCTTCTTGCACAACTGAAGTGCATGCTACAAACTCTGACTCCATCGTGGATAAAGTCACACAAGTTTGTTTCTTGCTTATCCAGGTGATGGCACCTCCATTTAGCAAGAATGCATATCCTAAGGTAGATATCTGATTCCCATGATCACGTCCATAACTAGCATCGGAGTATCCAACTATTTGAAGATCAGATTCTCCATAACATAACATGTAATCTAATGTGCCTCTCAAGTATCGCAGGATCCTCTTAATTTCTTTCCAATGAGCAATTCTAGGGTTTGACTGATATTGACCATGAACTGGAACTACAAATGTTATGTCTGGTCATGTACACTAAACTCAATATATTAACTTTCCAATAGTTATAGATATGGAACATAGGATATTTTCTCAATATCTTCGGGAGAGGTAGGACAATGCTCAAGGCCAATAGCATCACCTTTTGCAATAGGAGTGTCAATGGGTTTATAGTTGGCCATCTAGAATAATTACAGAACCTTCTTAAGTTAAGTATCTTGGGACAAACCAAGAAGTGTTCTTGATCGATCTCTGAAGATCTTTACTCCAAGAACATATGTTGCTTCTCCCATGTCCTTCATTTTAAAGTTAGAGGACAACCACCTTTTACTGGCGACTATCATCTCCTTATCATTCCTAGCAAGTGTAATGTCATCAACGTACATCAAAGGATAAGAAAATTTCTATTAGACCTTTTAAGATATATGCAATGGTCCTCTTTGATCATCGTAAACCCATCATCAATGACCGCTTGATGAAACCGAAGATACCATTGTTCAGATGCTTGTTTCAAGCCAAAATGGAACGCTTGAGCTTGCAAACTTTGGTTTCTAAAACTTTTTCAATATAACCTTCGTTGTTCCATGTATATCTCTTCAAAGAAGTTCTCCATTGAGAAACGCAGACTTTACGTCCATTTGGTATAATTCTAGATCCAAATATGTAACCATAGCTGATAAGAGATGGATCGAGGCAAATCTCACCACAAAGTGAGAAAGTCTCCTCATAATGAATCATTTCTTGTTGAAGCGAACCTCGCTACAAGGCGCGAGCTTTATATTTTTCAATAGAACCATCCGCCTTTGCGCTTAACTTTCGAGAACCCATTTGTTCCTAAAAACTTTCCACCTAGTCGAAAAATCAACCAAGTCCTGCACTTTGATTAGTTCTTATAGATTCTATTTCGTCATTCATCAGATTTTTTCACTTACTTGATATGTATGACATAACTTCTTAATAAGGTTGAGGTTCATCGTGATCTTACGACGCCCATAAAAGCATTTCCTTTAATCTCAAAGAGTCGACGTGGAATATCGCTTCTTCGACTTCTTCGCAATCAATAACATGCAAAAGCGACTTTTCATTCGATGGAAAAGTACTTAAAAGAATATCACTCTCACTTTCTATAAGAGCCAAATGATTGAATTATTTAGTCTCAACCATCTAATTAGGTGCGTCATTTTCTTCCTCCATCTCATAAAAGTCTTTATCCTTCCTAACATCACTTCTGCTCAGAAAATCCATTTCTAAAAATTCTGCATCTCGTGACTCAATTTCAGATATAGTACCATCAAGCTGCTCACCTATGAACACGTAGCCTTTAGAGTGTTTAGAGTACCTTATAAAGATACATTTCTTACCCTTTTCGGGTCCAACTTCCCTACTCATGAGAAGTGATGTGAACATACGCCATCAACCCCATGGCGCAAATTGCCAAATCAGTTTTCTTTCAAATTTCACAATTCATACGGGTGGACTATACTGATTTTAAAGGTAGTTGATTAAGTATATGTGTCGCAGTTAACAATGCATCTCCCTAAAAGAAGATAGGCAAATTAGCTTGCGCCATCATAGATCTTACCATATTAAGTAGTATCCGATTTCTTCTTTCTATCACACCATTTTGTCATGAGTACTAAGAATTGTCGCCACCGATGATTCCTTTTTCTCACATAGTTCCTTAAACCGATCGATAGATATTTGTGGCCTCGTTAATTTAGAGTGCTTTAACATTTTTATCTAATTAAGTCTCAACCTCAATCAAATAATGTCTAAAGCAATCCAAAGGCTTCCGACTTATGAGAGATTAAGAACGCAGTTTCGAAGTGCGTGAAATCATCTATCATAGTGAGGAAATATGAATGACCAAGTTTATCCTTCACATTCATTAGGCCACATATATCCGAATGAATAGTCAGAATGTGTATTTGCCCTCGTGGCTTTACCAAATAGTTTCGGTAGAATTATCTGCATACAAGGTTCACAAGTAGGCAAGTCGACCTTAATGAAGTGGGCCTAAAAGACATTCTCGAGCTAGTCCGGTCATCATGTCTTGTCCAACACTACTTAATCTAGCATGCCATCAATTGAACTATTATGTTCACCCTCAACATAAGTAAGATAAGAATATGAATCATTATTATAACTAGAATTAATAATATCCAAAACCATCAAACCATTATTTATAAAACCAAATCCACAAGCATTTGTCCCACGAGAGATAATAACTTGCTCTCTCTTAAAACCATAGAAAACCATTTCTTAAAATAAGCAAGAATGTAGAATAAATTATGCTTTTACATCCTACCATAAAGTACATCATGCAAAATTAATGATGAAAGATCCTCAGATCTCCGCTTTTAAGCTTAACGATTGGGAACTATTTTAGTTTTAAGCTTTCTAAGAATTTAGATCTCATTAGAATGATCATCATCATTATTCTAAAAGTATTGCTTAAAACTACGGGTTTATCACATATTATAACATAAAGATCATGTAGATAATTAAAAGCCTTTAATAAATAAATACTTTTTATTAATAAATGAATAAGATTGTTACAAAGTATATGTTTTATTATCAAACATGATTGGCTTGTGTGCATACTACTTTTAATCTCCCACTTGCACTAAAGCCAATCGCCATGGTATCTCATACCCTTCTTCTCAAAGTGACGATTATCCTGCTGTTGGATAGGCTTTAGTTAATGGATATGTAATGTTGTTCATGAGAGTTCACTATCTCTATAGTGATTTCCCATCTTTCAATGATTCATATAATCAAATGAAAGTGCCACAACACATGTTTAGATCCAAGATGAGACTTAGGAACTATTCCTAATTCTATAATGAACTTTTCATCCAAACAATCAACTGGTGCAACTTCATTTATAGCTATATACTTTGTCTTTATCACTAAACCAAAGAACTCTTTGCTATTTGAAACCATTCTAATTCATCGCATGTTGATATTCTCCTAATACGACCGATCAACATCAGTCTCGTGATATTTCATCGCATACATGATAGTTACTCATGTGATCTCTTTTTTGGAGTCTTTGGGGACTATTAAGAGATACACTCCATGGTTCATCAACACGAGATGTCTCTTGTAGAGTTTGCCATGCTAAATAACTTTAGCATTAAATGAATATATGTTCCTCGGGTTGCTTTAAAGCATCCTTTTAAATCAATCTATATAGATTTGTATCCCCAATTTAGATACTCTTCCATCATTCTTGGAGGATTATTTCGATAACTTTATCTTTATTAATCAGTAGCATTAGTATGTCATTCCTTATCCGTAGTATATCAACATATAATACTAGAATGTCACGACGCCCTCTCCATCGACCCTTTTGTACACACTAGGTTCATTCTTATTTTTGATAAAATCAAACTCTTTTGATTATTTCATCAAAACGAATGTTCCATTTTGAGAAACTTGCTTCAATTCATTTCTCTAAGTGTTCACAACTCTTACCTCATCAGATGTAATCGGGTTCATCATCTTCTATGATGTGTACCTCATCATCATCATCTATGATGAATCCATACCTCTTAGGTATCTTCTTTGACTATTCCGCATTTATGATTCTTGCCAGGTACAATAGTCTATCTATGTGTTCTTCTTATTCGACTTTATAAAGGTTTTGTGGTTCTTGAACTCTTCAAGATCTATTATCCTCCCACTAGCCCTTCAATGATAAACACCTTTATCTTAGAAGGTAGCATGTTTCAGAATAAACATCTTTTGCTAAGTAGATTATAGAACGATAACCTAAACTTACTTTTAGGATGTCCCACAAATCTACACTTGTCAAATCTTATCCCGAGCTTATCCTTTGAAACCTTTTTCACATAAGCTAAACAACCCTTTATCTTAACATACTTAAGATTAGGAATCCTCCCTGTCCATAACTTTTATGGAGTTTTCAATGGATTTTGAGGTTACTTTTTCGTAGATATGCAACCATTTCTAGATACGACCCTGTAAGGATACCGGAATGCTCAGAAATTATTATGGACCGCACTATGTCCAACAAGGTATAATTTTTCCTTTCGTATACATCAATCAATTATTGCATATCAGAGGCGCTCATTATGAGAAAACCATTTGAGATGATTTAGAAACTTATCAAGACAAGTATTTATTCCTCGATCTAATCAAAGAATCTTAATACTTTGTCAATTTGTTTCACTTCAATTCTTTTGAACCTTTCAAATAATTCACACTTGTATTTTAGCAAATGTATACATTCAACTCTTTGAATGATCATCTCATTTTCTTATACTAGTTTGTTCAATTTGTAAAATTATTTTCACGTAAGTCAAGTATACAAAATCCATTAAGTAATATTCCATTTATACAAAATATTATTATTATAAATAGAACAACAATTGTTCTTAATTATATTACCAAAAATTTTATCGCCCAACAATAAAATGGAAATAATGTTTCTAACAAGAATTGGAATACAATAACAACTTATCGACTTATAGATTTGCTCAGGCATTGCTAAACAATAAGTTTTTATGGCTAATGTGGCAACCTTTGCTTCATTTCCCACACATAGATTACTTATATTTGTTTAGCTTTCTACTTTTTTTGGTCCCTTCATAAATCTATATTTATGATAACCAAAGTTGGTATCCAATACCCAAGTAGAACCTCGACTTAAAGAAAAGTTTATTTTAAATCATGAACAAATTTGTATTTGTAAATCAAACTTCACTAAGCTTCTTTGTTAGCCTCTCGCAAGATGTTTCTCGCAGCTTTTTTCCAAAGGTCCAAAGCTTATTGCAAAGGAAGCAAACCCTTTTGCTATCCGTGACGCTTTGTTCTTATTATCCTTTATTTTTGCCTTTCAATTTACCTTCTTTGAATCGTTCTTCTGTTCAAAAGATCCTTTGGCCCCTACGAGTAAGACATGGTCTTTCTTGGTTGGAAAGTGACTCTCAATATTTTTCAACATGTTAAGCAAATCAGCGAGGCTGATATCTAGCTTGTTCATATTAAAATTCACAACAATTGTGAAAGGAGTCCGGGAGTGAGTGCAAGATCAAATCTTGGCTAAAATCTCCATCCATGACAAAACCTGTTGTCCTAATTGATCAATCAAATTGATAATATTAAGGACTTTTATCTCAGATCAGAAGTGTCATCGATCATTCTAGATCTAAGAGCTCCTTAGATATCTCGATATCTATTAGTCCCATTTTCCTCACCATCAACTACTTGATGTGTAGAATATATAGTAGAGCATCTATAGTTTCATGTCGACATCAAGCACGCTACTCATGGATGCGAGAATGATGCATCGAGCTAATCAGGCATCATCTTCATCACTTTCTAAAAGTAACAATCTCTTCCTCGAGGCTTTGTTCTGCAACCATCAGTGGATAGACGATTATGACATAAGATAGCTTTTCAAATGCATGAGAACTATTCTCAAATTCCTTAACCAATCCAAGTAATTCAGTCCGGTTAAATAGTATTTAATATGTTTCGCAGTGATAGTGATTTAGACATTGTAAAATACTGTAAATGAATTTGTAATTAACAACATTTTAGCATACATTCTTTTATTAATTACCAAAATAAATTAAGTCTTGTTTTAAATTGGTATCTCCCACTATTTTCTTCAAAGTATATTACCCCTCACTTATATAGTTCGGCAAAATCTAATTAAAGATTTGCTAGTGAGAATAAGGATCTCATTTCAAATGTATATAGCCTTATGGTGACACAACAAACTATATATAAATAAATAGGTAGACAACTCTCACAATTACATCAACTATGCAACTCCTCAGATTTTGCCTCTTAGATTATTTTGATCAAGTGGTGGCACATCCAAATCAAAATTATCTAAGTTAAGTCCAACCTAGCACTCCATATATTCAAAAAGAAAATATTGTCCTTGTGGTGACACAACAACAATAATAATATTGTTCAATTTTCTTTATAAGATCAAATGTGATAATTAATATCTTAAATACTTAATACTTGCCTTGTGGTGACACAACAAACTCATATTAAATATTTAATACTCTATTAATTTTATCATGTTAGTAGGCGACGCTCGATATTCCAAATATCTTTGAACGCTTAGACTTACTATAAAAAATTTGAGGGGTTTGTTATTAATTTGTCTCATCTTGTTTAAAGGCATTTACATATATATATATATATAAAAATACGTAATCATATTAATGAACATGCTAAACATGTTTGCATAATATATAATATATATAGTATAAACATGCACATATAAAATACTATATTCTACCCGATTGATTATGGACTTTTATTCTAGTTTGTTCACTAGAGCCACTAAGTGAACCAAAAGGTCAAACCCTCAGAGGTACAAGAATTAATATTTAAATATAAATATTACATTTAAACTCTGCTCCATTACAAACGGGTCTTCAAGCGCCTTCATTCTTCGTTTCCAATTCTTCAAAATTAATTCTAACTATTCCTATTACAAAACTATTTAAAATAAATAAAACCTTGATCAAAGCAATAAGGGAAGTACATAGGAGGGAGATAGAATTTACATTAAGAAAAATTAGAGAAGACGAGGTACGCAGACCCTATTTAATAAAACCCATACATTCATGCATCCAACTAAAATAAAATCCAATCACATTAGTCAATAGTCCATAATCAATCCCATTTATTATCAAACACATCACCATATGCATCAATAAATAACATTCATCTCATGAATAATAAACATTCAATATATATATTGATATCATTTAATGGGCAAATTTAGTTAGTATAAAATCTAATTTTGAATTAAAATAAACTCCTTTATTTTTAATCCAAATTTAAATCAAAATAAAACTATTTTATTTTAATTTATTCAATTTTGAATAAAATAAACTATTTTATTTTAATCAAAATAAACTCCTTTATTTTAATTAATTATGGAATTCAATTCCAAATAAAAAAATAAAACTCCTTTATTAAAGGAAACACTTGATTCTCTTTCTATTCATAAATAAACACCTTTATTTTGAATAATATGAAATCTTATTTCATATCTAAATAAACTCCTTTATTTAAGAAAATACTTTTTCTCTTTCCTATTCACAAATAAACTCTTTAATTTTGAATAATATAAAATCTTATTTCATATCTAAATAAACTCATTTATTTAAGGAAACATGGAATCTAATTTTAACTTTAATTAGTTATCATGGAATCCAATTCCAACTCTAATTAGTTAAGATGAAATTTAATTTTAAAATTAAAATAAACTATTTATTTTAATTATAAAATTATTATGTTAATATTATATATATATATATATATATATATATATATATATATATTAACGTAATTCCTTGAAAACATTCCTGTTAACTTCCTAGTATACATATATGGTAATCATATAATATATATGATTACTTGAATCCTCATAATCCTTAAGTAACCAAGCACGTGACTTTTGCAAAATTCGGCTGCAACTATTATATATATATATATATATATATATATATATATATAATAACCTTGGATCCTGCTAACCTTTTAAAAGATGATACCATGTTACCATTTTGTAAAACAAAACAGTGAACCATTATTTAATTAATCAATTACGCAGGATCAATTAATCAAATACGCAGGATTCGCAAATAACCATTATTCCTTGAGTATCATATTTATACATATAAGTTCCTTGAACGTTGAATGTGCAGTAAAGGAACAACACAACCGAATTGGGAAACAAGCCTATCGAATCACGTTTTTTTTTGAATAAATTTTATACAATAAAATTATGCCCAATTAAATTGTTCTAAACACATATCAATATACATATCAAATTAAACAATTAATAATTCGCATAAAGGTTTGGCTCTGATACCACTGTTAGGTTTGTAATATTCATGAACGCAATCAAATTGCATAAATTAAGCGAAAACGTGTAAAATCAGAGTTTTAAAATTTTACAAATCATATACCCGGATCACCCTTTATGCACAATTATTAATTAAACGAAAAAGAAAGAACAAGAATTATACCCTTAAAGATTTGAGCTTCCTCAGGTACAAATTCACCTCTAATCCTTTCGCGTTCAACTTGAATCCACCGGGTTTGGTTGCTTCCTTTGATCAACGTTAGCCACCCAAGTGTTTGGCCTCTAGAGGTGATCCACCAAGGAAGAAGAAGGATTCAAGAAGATGGGTGTTTGACAAAATCCTAGTTTTTCTATCTCTCATAGAAAAGGGCATACTCTCCAACAATTGAATCACGCCCGTCACAGTGAATAAGTCAACAACCACACCACCCATAAAAAGACTCCTCTTATTTATAGATGTAGTCAACCCTCCTTAATAATTAAGGAATTGGTTTTATTTTAATTAATTAAACTCCTTTAATTAATTAGCTCCTAATCTTATTAGAATAATTAATTAAAATCTTTAATTAATTAGCCTCCTAATCTTATTAGAATAAATGAGAGTACTAATATTAAATTAATTTCCAACTCTTTAGAAATTAAAATAATAATAATTGTAATAATATTAATAAGACTCTTCTTATTAATTTATATATTTAATATTTCTAAAATATTAAATAATAATATTAAGTTATTTAATTTATTCTATCACCATAGATTAAATTAAATACACTTAACATATTATTACGATTATGCCATTAACTTCTTAAATAATTATTCTTCCTTTTATGGTGTGACCCTTTTGTTCTCCATATTAAACCTATTGTGAATAAATCAATTAGAATAATTCTAATCTTATTTAAATAAATAAATTAAAATATTAATTTATTTAAATAAATTATATTTATTCTACAATAGGATAAGCCTCCCTAAAGAATCAACGACTTTCCGTATAATATAGATTTCAACATTAATCATAAAAGAACCTTTAAGTAAATAGTTAACGATAATTCAATCCTACCACCATACAATGTCCCAATTAAATATAAGACATGGAATTACCACAAGTCTTATTTTATTTAATTATATGTTTTTCGATCCTTAAATGCACAACTCCAAATAATGCAAATTAGAAACTCCTTTCTAATTTCATTCTGCTCGCCAAGGACTACTAGGTTGTCATTTATCTAATCACATAGACATTTCTCTTTTTACTGTAAGTGGTAGATTCTTTATCGATCATACATTATCTCCATGTACAACTTATTATAACCAAGATACCCTTCGATACCCTAAGGGTCTTAAGGAATAAGTCAAAGTATAACTCATCATACACAAGATACTATGATGATCTCAAGTCCAAGGATCACTTGACTACTATCATCACTACAGAATTCCTATCGACGCATAAGTAAAACTCCATTAGTATTCCTTAATGAGCCAATGCTCAAAGGAACTTATTCTCTAATAAGCACCTACATACTTGCTTTTAGTGTTCCACAATAAATGATCATGAGATCAATCATCCTCATCCAATGAGCAAGTTAACGATGTATTAATCTATCCGGATTTACTAATCCCCAATTTAGTAATCCAACGATTGGGAACTATTTTAGTTTCAAGCTTTCTAAGAATTTAGATCTCATTAGAATGATCATCATCATTATTCTAAAAGCATCGCTTAAAGCTACGGGTTTATCACATATTATAAAACAAAGATCATATAGATAATTAAAAGCCTTTAATAAATAAATACTTTTATTAATAAATGAATAAGATTGTTACAAAGTATATGCTTTATCATCAAACATGATTGGCTTGTGTGCATACTACTTTCAGATGTGTCACCATGTGACTTACAATTGCCACGTTATTTGCCATGTGTCGTTGATGTGGCTTAGTCAACTGACATGTGTCAAGGCACTGGGCCACTTGCAGATCACCATGTGGCATTGACGTGGCTGCTGTTAGGTTTGTAATATTCATGAATGCAATCAAATTGCACAAAATAAGCGGAAGCATGGAAAAACAAAGTTTTATAATTTTACAAACCATATACCCTATGTAAGACCCCAACTTTTATGAATAAAGATTATTTTCTCTCAAATATATTTTGAATATTATGGTGTGATATGATATAATCTTATAATAATGTGGGTAATATTTACAAAATTTGCAAAAGTAAGTAAGTTGGTTATATAATATTCGATTGGCCTGGGAATATTCGCTTTAACAGAGAATATTCGCACGACGACGGACAATCATCGGTGGACCCCACAACCAAGTATTGTCGTAATAAAGAAAGCTTATTGCATTATCTTTTATAAAAATAACTACGCCAAGTGTTACCGTTAAAAACCGCTGAACTACCCTTGTAGTAAAGTATAGTAATACGCTGGGTCGCATAAGAGCATACCAGATTGGGTTATCGATGCTTACGTAAAGTTAGTCACCAGCTTATACTCAATTATTGCTACAAAGAATTGCCGTGATCATATCCGCGCATAATATGATATATTATTAAATCAATAATTGAGATGACAAAGTTGTTCATATTATTAAATCGCAATATTTACAATGTCTAGAAGTTCACAAGGAGAGGTTTCGTCACCTAATTACGCTACCAATAGGAGAAATCCTTATCGAAAGCCCCTCTTCTTGGGAACGACCGTCATTAAATATTATGAGTTATAATATTAATGATGAATAAGTTCGTGTTGATTAAATATGAATTTGATAGATTCATTGTGTTGGAATTATTAGTGTTAGTGGAAATTGACTTTTATTTCGATAATAATTGATGTCTAGAGGATATATTGTTCAATCGGGTATTCGGGGCACTTTTTGTGTCGGAGTACTATTCACGAGTTACTATTCACCCAATTACTATTCACTTTAGTATTATTCACTCGGGTATTTGTTACACTTTTCGTGTCAGGGTACTATTCACGGGGTTACTATTCCTGAAGTACTATTCACGGGGTACTATTCACCCGAAAAATATATTTCTTTTCGTTCCAAATTATTTTTGGGTACAATATTATTCCATGAGGAGATGTGCTAATTTTTCAGACCATTGGTTGAAATTATAATAGTAAATCAATATGGATCGTTGGTTTAAAGATTTAATAGTAAATCAATATGGATCACTGGTTTAAAGTTTTAATAGTGAATAGTATGGACCGTTGCATTAAGTTTTAATAGTAAATCAATATGGACCGTCCGTTTAAAAGTAAATCAATCTGGACCGTTCATGAATTAGTTACTATTCATTCCATTCTCATATAAATAGAAGCTCATTCCTTCATTATTTCTTACGAATTCACTGAAACTGTAGAGAGAGAAATTATAGAGAGAAAGAAGAAGAGAAGTCTGCTACCTCACTTTTCCAATATCCAGTTCTTCTAAGGTAAGGGGTATTATTTCTTTCATATTAATGAAGAGAACTTCTGTTATTCCATTCTTTATTATTCTCGTGAATAACTCAGATACGCTTACTTCTATACTTGGTGAAATTCTTCCGTTATTCCATTCTTTATTATTATGTTGAATAACTCGCCTATGCAAAGTACCGCATACATGGTGAAATTCTTCTCGTTATTCCATTCTTTATCATTCTCGTTGAATATCCTCGCTTGCATGGCGACACGCTCGACCGGGTTCCATTAATTATTATTCTCGCTGAATAACTCGTCTCAAAGGCCTATCGCATGCACGGTGATTTCTGTTGTTATTCCATTCTTTATTATTCTCGCTGAATATCCTCGCTTGGCTCAATTTCTCCCGACTTCGTTCCGCTTTTTTATTATTCTCGCTGTAATATCCTCGTCGTATGCGCTACGCACGCATGACCTGGTTCTATTCTTTATTATTCTATTGGAAATAACCTGTCCGTGCAGTCTATCGCACGCATGGTGAATCCTTCTGTTATTCCATTCTTTATTATTTTGTTGAAATAACTTGTCTATGTGGATTACCACATGCATGGTGAATGATCCTTTGTATTCATTCCTTATTAAATTATGGAAATGATCTCAGATATCGCGATTACCGCACGGCGCTAAAATCCATTTGCAGTTTCATATATTATATTATACTCAGTTGATTAAAGTTTTGGATTCTATACTCCATGAAATTAGTAAAATATCCTGGATATTTGCGCTTCATCCAGTATCTTTTCATGAAAATATTCTTCTGAGTATTCTTGAATTTTTCTCCACATAGCAGTATCATGTTGAAAATTTGGACGTTGTTGGTTCCTGGATAAATTAATTCTTGAACTTATTTTATTGAATTATTATGTCATTGTCATCATCCTCATGCTTATATTATAATGAAAGTCATCTTTGGCTTATGTGCATAGATGGACTTAGTATGATTACGACCAGGATCATTTGGTATAATCATGACCAGTAATGTTATAAATGATATGGTAAAAGTCCTCAAAGGGCCTGTAAATGCATCGATGGACAATTTTGGTATGATTATGACCAGGATTGTTAGGTATAGTCATGACCATCGATGATTTAATGAATATCCTCGACCAGTAGTACATGGATGATTAGATGATGTGTTTTATTTATTGTCGAGTCTCAAATGATAAAAATTGATGAAAATATTTTAAACCATGTAAGATAGTAGATTTTATTCTCTACTTGACTCTTCTAATGGATCGCTTGTTGTATACCGCAGCTTAAACTTGATTTTTATTGTATTTTATCGCTTAATATTGTTAAAGACTAATGATAATTTATTCTCGCATTATCTTAGTCATAATATTTCTTATCGGGCTAGTTGAGCTCACCCTTTCTTTCACCGTTTCTCTTCAGTGAAATGAGAATATAGTCGACGAGCCTGGGAACGGGTGATGGTCCGATGATAAGATTAGTAGTCCTCACTATTTTTTTAAATAAGTAATAATAAATGTAATGAGGACTCCATTGAGTGTGGATATTGCATTTAGATGACAATATTCTTATTAAAACTCTCGCTTTATGTTTTGTCGTATTTTACACGATACGCTTGTATTATTGTTGTATTTGTATTTTTTGTACCATGTATACCTATTTTGGGGGCGCCACAAATGGTATCAAAGCTTAGGATACGATCCATGGTCGAGATGTGAGGCAAGAACTAGAGTGGAGAGATGGGGAATTCCTTCGCTAGTATAACCTACCTAAGTTTATTTGGTATTTAATTGGGATAATATAGGGATAATATGTGATATGTTAATTAACCCTTGTTTTGTTTCAGTATTTGAAAATGACATCCAAAAATGTTGAGATAAGCAATGAAGCACGTGAGACCGTTGAGTCACCAACTATCAATGCCCAGGGTAATGTGCAACAGGAAGATAATAATCCTCATGAAAATAATAACACCGATGAAATGGTAAACGATGGGATGGTCAGAGGCTTTATGCAATTCATGCAACATCAAAGCGGCGCGCCTCTCATTCAAAATGCAGTGGAAACATCGATAACTCAATTTGCTACCGCTAAGTAGTTCAAGGAGCCGACCACCGAGTTTTTGAGAGTCAAAACCACTTAAAGCGAGACGTGATAAAGCGTATCAACAAGATATTTGATGTCTTGGGATGCTCCGAGGAGCAAAAGGTTCCCTTCACCACCTTCATGTCATGAGAGAGACAGACAGACATCGGTGGGAATCAGAAGCGACTCAACTCGCCAGATCAAGATGTCTTCGGGAGAAGTTCCAAGAGTCGTTTCAACGACAAGTACTTTCCTCGAAAGTATTCTTCATACGAAGGAGGTAGAGTTCATTAAGCTTCGAGCAAAAAATATGATCGTAGCAAGACGGGCTAAGTTTGCCGAATTATCTCTTGGCCATATTCCACTTGGTTGATAATGAGGAGAGAATGACGCGGATGTTTCTAAGAGGTTCAAGCCCGAGATACGCCAATACCTTATCTCTCATAAACCGTGGTTTGTATTCGATGTTGTGAATAGGGCCTCGCTTATCGAGCGCGATAATGAGTCAACCCAACCAAGAGAGAGTAGCCGACAAGTCGATAATACCAAAGGGTAGCAATCATCAAGCGGGTTGACAACAAATGTGGAGGAATCAATATGCCGTAAATGATAACCACTTTGGTGGTAATCATGGCCAAGACAATCGAGTGGAAAGTTCAAGAAGAGAAGGTTCAAAGAAAGATGGAAAGACGCCAAAGACCAACACCCGCTGTTAAGAAGGAGAACGACCGCTTTATCCGATGTTACAAATGTGGAGGGAAGGACATAAGTCCAAACCGCATGATGCGTACCAAAGCATGTTATAATTGTGGAAAGATGGTCACCCAGCCCGATTTTGTCGCGGCACCAAAGTCAAATCTAGCCGGGATGGAGGCATCCAAGGGTATCCTGCATAAGACAAAACCTAGAGTTCAAGGGAGAGCGCTTATCGAATTTCCCAAAAAGCGAGGAATCCGAACGAGGTGATCACGGTAAGCTAATCATAAACTCTAAAATAAGTTTATACTTTATTTAATACCGCTTCTATCCATTCCTTTATTTCTCCCATCAAGCGCCAACTTTTAAATTTGACCAAGAAATTAGACTTTGACTTATCTCGCTGAAACTCCGCTGGGAGAAACCTTCATTACATCCACGACTTATAAAGTCTTGTTTAATTCAAATCCAGAATCGCACGTTACTCTATCGATCTTTTCTTTGAAAATACTTGATTCGATGTGATTTTAGGGATTGATCAAGTTAACTACTCATTATGCTAAAATCGATTATTTTCGTAAGGTTGTTAGCTTTCATATTCCTAACCAAATTTATTATACTTAATTCAAGCAAATTAAAACCACTAAAATCAATCACCGCTATCTCAAGACATAAAGTTATTCGCTTATTGAAAAACAAATGTCAAGCTTTCTTAGCTCATGTCATGAATCTAAACAAAAATACGCCGCTTTTGAATGATATTTCTATTGTTAATGAAATTCCCGACGATTCCCGTAAGAACTTTCGCCTACCCCGCAGCGTGAAATCAAATTTTATATCGATCTTGAAACCCAGATAAACCCATTTCCAAAGCCCCATATCGAATGGCTCTTATCAACTTCGTGAGTTAAAACCCAACTACATGAATTGTTAGACATAGGTTTCATTCGGCCCCTAGACGCTCTCCTCGGGGTGCTCTGCTCTATTCATGAAGAAGAAAGATGGAAGTATGCGACTTTGTATTGATTGTTGGGAGTCAATCATGTCACCATCAAAAATAAAAACCATACCTCGTATTGATGATCTGTTTGACCACCAGGGTTGAAACTCCGCTGGGATAAACCTTCATTACATCCAATCGCTTATAAGTCTTGTTTGATTGAAATCGGTAGAACACACGCTACTTGTCGATCTTATTTCTTTAAAATACTTGCATTCGACGTGATTCTGTGGATCGATCGGTTAACTACTCATCATGCTAAAATTGATTATTTTTGTAAGGTTGTTAGCTTTCATATTTCTAATCAACCTACTATGCTAATTCAAGCGACCAAACCATTAAAATCAATCACGATCATCTCAATCCATAAAGCTATTCGCTTATTGAAAACTGATGTCAAGCTTTCTTAGCTCATGTCACGATTTAAACAAAAAATACGCCGATTTGAATGATATTTCTATTGTTAATAATTTTCCGATGTATTCCCCAAGAACTTCCCGCCTACCCTGAGCGTGAAATCGAAGTTTGGTATCGACCTCAAACCCTGAGACGAAACCCATTTCCAAAGCCCCATATCGAATGGCTCCTATTGAACTTCGTGAGTTAAAACCCAACTACGTAAATTGTTTGGCATCGGTTTCATTCATCCTAAAGACGCCTCCTTAGGGTACTCTGCTCTATTCGTGAAGAAGAAAGATGGAAGTATGCGATTTTGTATTGATTATCGGAGTCAATCATGTCACCATCAAAATAAAAACGTACCTTGCCTCGCATTGATGACCGTTTCACCAATCAGAAGGCGCCAAATTCTTTTCAAAGATCGATCTTCATTCCTGATATCATCGCTTAAGATTAAAACCGATGACATTCCAAAGATCGCTTTCGTAACTCCCAGCAGACGGCATTATGAATTCCTAGTCATGTCTTTTGATCGACTAATGCTCCCTGCCTTTTCATGGACATGATGAACCGAGTATTCAAGGAATATTTGGATCACTTTGTGGTCGCTTTTATTGATGACATCCTCATATACTCCAAAACCCGTGAAGACCATGAGAAACACTTGAGGTCGATATCCAAAAGCTTCGTGAAAAACAAGCTATATGCCAAGTCAAGAAATGCGAGTTCGCTTGAGGAAGTTGCATTCCTTGGGCACGTAATATCAAATCATGGAATATCCGCTGACCCGACAAAGATTGAAGCAATTCAAAGTCGGGAGAAACTCTAAGTCAAATGATCAAGTATATAGCTTTCTGCTTAAATGGTTATTATCGAGAGATCAAGTAGAAGGGTTTTCAAATCACTACTCCATTAACTCAAATTGACTCAAAAAGATACAAAGTTCTTGCTAGAGCGAGGAATGTGAGAAGAGTTTTCAAGAACTCAAGAGAGACTCATTTTAGCACTGCTCGACAATACCATCCGCTCAAGGGATTTGTCATCTACAAAGTGATGCTTCGTAAAGGGTTAGATGTGTTCTCATGCAACATGGGAAAGTCATAGCCTATGCCTCACGATTAACTCAAAGAATATGAGAGGAATTATCCTACTCATGATCTAGAGTCGTCATCGCTGCTTTTGGCGCTTAAGATTTGGAGGCATTACCCGTATGGAGAGAAGGTGGAAATCTATACGGATTATAAAAGCCTCAAATATTTCTTCACTCAAAAGGAACTCAACATGCGACAACGACATTGGCTTGAGTCATTGAAAGATTATGATCATACCATTCAATACCATCCTCGAAAAGCGAACGTAGAAGCCGACGATCGAGTAAAAGATCATACGCGGTACGAAAAGCGATATTGTCAATGCAAAGGCCCATTTTATATGACTTACAAAGGATGGAGATAGAGTTAAAGACTCCAAGGACCCATATTATGATGGCGAATATACGAGTAGAACCGACTTTAATCGATAAAGTTAAAGCTACTCAAGCTACAAACCTGGAGCTGATGCGTATGAGGAAGAAAGTGCAAGAAGGTGCTATGCCGGAAGCAAGAATCGATGAAGAAGGAATAGTTCGAGTAAACTCCAGACTTTGTGTTCCTAACGATTCTGACTAGAAGTATAAAATCATGATGGAAGCGCACAACACACCGTTTACAATCCATCTTGGGAGTACCAAAATGTATCATGATCTTCGACATACATTTTGGTGGAGCAATATAAAGAGAGAGATAGCGGGGTTTATCTTAAGGTGTCTAACTTGTCAACGAGTCAAGACGGAGCATCAAGTGCCAAAAGGTCCATTGCAACCACTTGAAATTCTAGAATGGAAGTGGGAGCACATTACCATGGATTTCAAGCATCGGTCTTCCCAAGGTTTCTCAAGGCATAGATGCGATTTGGTTCATTGTTGATAGATTGACCAAGTCTGCTCATTTCTTACCGATACAAGAAACTTATACACTTGAACGTCTTGCTAGTATGTATATAAACGAGATTGTAAGATTGCATGGTATGCCAGTATCCATAGTTTCTGATCATCGAAACCCAAGATTCACTTCAAGATTTTGGGTTAGTTTGCAAAAAGCTATAGGTACGGATTTACTATTTAGTTCGGCATATCATCCTCAAACGGATGGACAAATGAAAGGTCAATTCAAACTCTTGAAGATTTATTAAGACTCGTGTCCTCGACTTCAAGGAAGTTGGGACAAGTTCTTACCATCGGTGGAGTTTTCCTACAACAACAAAGCTTATCAAACAAGTATCGGTATGGCTCCATTCGAGGCGCTAGTATGGAAGAAAGTGTCGTTTCAAGATATCTTTGGGATGAGGTGGGTGAAGCAACATTGTTGGGACCGGAGTTGGTACGTATGACTACGGAAAAGATTCAAATGATCCGACAACGTATAAAAACCTCACAAGATTGACAAAAGAGTTATGCTGATCTTCATCTAAAAGAAGTGGAATTCGATATTGGAGATCATATGTTGTTACGTGTTGCTCCATGGAAAGGAGTTACAAGATTTGGAAAGAGAGGAAAGCTCAATCCTGATTCATTGGCCCATTTTTAATTCTCGATTGAGTAGGAACTATGACCTATAGACTCGCCTTACCGCCAAGTATGTCTCGTGTTCATAATATTTTTCACATATCTATGTTATGTAAATATGTGAAGATCCCGAACCACATTATTGAATTAGAACCAGACGAGATAGATGAAGATTTAACGTATGAAGAGTTACCTATTAAAATCTTGGATAAGAATGATCATATTTTACGCTCCAAGGTTATACCTCAAGTCAAAGTTTTGTGGAGAAATCACGATATAGAAGAAATGACCTGGGAGTTAGAATCTGAGATGAAGTCAAGATATCCTTACCTCTTCGATATACCAGGTACGTACCCTAATTTCGAGGATAAAATTTCATAAGAAGGGGAGGTTGTAAGACCCCAACTTTTGTGAATAAAGATTAATTTCTCTCGAAATATATTTTTGAATATTATGGTGTGGATATGATATAATATTATAGTTGTGAGTAATATTTACAAAATTTGCAAAGTAAGTAAGTGGTTATATAATATTCGATTGGTCGAGGAATATTCGTTTTAACAGGGAATGTTCGCATTTACTTCAAGACAATCATCAGTGGACCCCACAACCAAGTATTGTCGTAGTAAGAAAAACGATGTAATTATCGCTTTATAAAAATAATAACTACGGAAGTGTTACCGTTAAAACCGCTGAACTACCCTAGAGTAAAAGTACAAAGAATACGTGTGGTCGCATAAGAAAGACACCAGATTGGTTATCGATACTTACGTAAGAAGTCACTCGCTTATACTCAATTATCGTTACACTAATTGTCGCATCATATCTCTCATACTATTGATTTGATTATTGTCATAAGATCATCCGGATAATATGATATATTATTAAATCAATAATTGAAACGAAAAAGTTGTTCATATTATTAAATTACAATATTTACAATGTCTAGTAAGTTCTCATCAATGAGAGGTTCGGTCACCTAATCATACGCCAATAGTAGAGAAATCCTTATCGAAAGCCCCTTTCCTCGGAATGACCGTTGTTAAATATCGTGAGTTATAATATTAATGATGAATAAGTTCGTGTTGATTAAAGATAAATTTGATAGTTCCATTATGTTGGAATTATTAGTGTTAGTGGAAATTGACTTTTATTTCGATAATAATTGATGTCTGGAGGATATATTGTTCAATCGGGTATTCGGGACACTTTTTGTGTCGGAGTACTATTCACGAGTTACTATTCATGAGTTACTATTCACCCTATTACTATTCACTCTAGTATTATTCACTCGGGTAATTGGGACACTTTTTGTGTCGGGGTACTATTCATGGGGTTACTATTCTCGAAGTACTATTCACGGGGTACTATTCACCCAAAAAATATATTTCTTTTCGGTCCAAATCATTTTTGGGTACAATATTATTCCATGAGGAGATGTGCTAATTTTTCGCAATCATTAGTTAAAATTATAATAAGAAATCAATATGGATCGTTGGTTTAAAGTTTTAATAGTAAATCAATATGGATCGTTGGTTTAAAGTTTTAATAGTAAATCAATATGGATCGCTGGTTTAAAGTTTTAATAGTAAATTAATATGGACCGTCCATTTAAAAGTAAATCAATCTGGACCATTCATGAATTAGTTATTATTTATTCCATTCTCCTATAAATAGAAGCTCATTCCTTGATTATTTCTTACGAATTCACTGAAACTCTAGAGAGAAATTATAGAGAGAAAGAAGAAGAGAAGTCTGCTACCTCACTTTTCCAATATCCAGTTCTTCTAAGGTAAGGGGTATTATTTCTTTCATATTAATGAAGAGAACTTTTGTTATTCCATTCTTTATTATTCTCTGAATAACTCAGATACGCTTAACTTCTATATACTTGGTGAAATTCTTCTGTTATTCCATTCTTTATTATTATGTTGTAATAACCTGTCTATGCGAAGTACCGCAAACATGGTAAAATTCTTCTGTTATTCCATTCTTTATCATTCTGTTGGAATATCGTGTTTGCAATGTATTACCTTTGACCGGTTCCATTCTTTATTATTCTCGTTTAATATCCTGCTCATACGCTTACGTATTTACCGTTCCATTCTTTATTATTATATCGGGAATAACTCGTCTGCAGCAAATTATCGCACGCACGGTGAATCCTTCCGTTATTCATTTCTTTATTATTCTCGCTGAATAACCTCGCCTATGTGGATTATCACATGCATGGTGAATGATCCTTTGTATTCATTCCTTATTAAATTATGGAAATGATCTCAGATATCGTGGAATACCGCATGGCGCCAAGTAAAATCCATTTGCGCTTCATATATTCTATTATACTCAAATTGGTTAAAGTTTTGATTCTATACTCCATGAAATTAGTAGAATATCCTGGATATTTGCGCTTCATCCAGTATCTTTTCATGAAAAAATTCTTCTAAGCATTCTTGAATTTTTCACCACATAGCAGTATCATGTTGACAATTTGGACGTTGTTAGTTCCTGGATAAATTAATTCTTGAACTTATTTTATTGAATTATTATGTCATTGTCATCATCCTCATGCTTATATTGTAATGAAAGTCATCTTTGGCTTACGTGCATAGATGGACTTAGTATGATTATGACCAGGGATCATTTGGTATAATCATGACTTGTAATGTTATAAATGATATGGTAAAAGTCCTCGCTGGCCTCAGAATGCATCGATGGACAATTTTGGTATGATTATGACCAGTGGATTGTTCTAGATATAGTCATGACCATCGATGATTTAATGAATATCCTCGGCCCGTAGTAGTACGTGGATGATTAGATGATGTGTTTTATTTATTGTCGTCGAGTCTCAAATGATAAAAATTAATGAAAATATTTTAAACCATGTAAGATAGTAGATTTTATTCTCTACTGACTCTTCTAATGGATTGCTTGTTCCACCGCAGCTTAAACTTGATGTTTATTGTATTTTATCGCTTAACATTGTTAAAGACTAATGATAATTTATTCTCGCATTATCTTAGTCATAATATTTCTTCGGCTAGTTGAGCTCACCCTTTCTTTCACCGCTTTCTTCTCTTGAAATGAGAATATAGTTGGGACGAGCCTGGGGAACGAAATGATGGTCCAGATGATAGCATTAGTAGTCCTCACTCTTCTGTTAAATAGCGTGACAATAAATGTAATGAGGACTCCATTGAGTGTGGAAATTGTCTAGATGACAATATTCTTATTAAAACTCTCAGTTTATGTTTTGTCGTATTTTACACGACAGTTGTATTATTAAGTTGTATTTGTATTTTTGTACCATGTATTTGGCGACTCAAATTAGGTGATGTATACCTATTTTGGGGGCATCACACCGGATCATCCTTTATGCACAATTAATAATTAAACGAAAAGAAGAAGAATAAGAATTATACCCTTGAAGATTCGAGCTTCCTCAGGTACTAGGTCACCTCCAAATCTTTTCGCGTTCAACTTGAATCCACCGGGTTTGGTTCTTTCCTTTGATCAACGTTAACTACCCAAGTGTTTGGCCTTTAGAGGTGATCCACCAAGGAAGAAGAAATATTCAAGAAGAAGGGTATTTGGCAAAACCTTAGTTTTTCTCTCATAGAAAATGGTGTACTCTCCCAACTATTGAAATTATGTATTCACGTGTTTTTATGAAAGTGTCAACCCACCTCACCCATAATAAGACCCCTCTTATTTATAGATGTAGGCAATCCTCCTTAACAATTAAGGAATTGAGTTTTATTTTAATTAATTAGGCTCTTTATCTTATTAGGAATAATTAATTAAACTCTTTTAATTAATTAGTCTCCTAATATTATTAGGAATATATGAGAGTACTTTTATTAATTAATTCCCAAACTACTTTAGGAATTAAATAATAATAGTAGTAGTAGTAGTAATAATAATAAGACTCCTCTTATTAATTTATATATTTAATATTTCCAAAATATTAAATAATAATATTAAGCTATTTAATTTATTCTATCACCATAGATTAAATTAAATATACTTAACTTATTATTACGATTATGCAATTAACTTCTTCAATAATTATTCTTTCTTTTATGGTGTGACCCTTTAGGTTCTCCATATTAAATCGGTTGTGAATAAATCAATTAGAACAATTCTAATCTTATTTAAATAAATAAATTAAAATATTAATTTATTTAAATAAATTATATTTATTCTACAATAGGGATAAGCCTCCCTAACAATTAACGACTTTCCAGTTAATATAGATTTCAACATTAATCATAAAAGAACCTTTGAGTAAATAGTTACCGTACAATTCAATCCTTCCACCATACAATGTCCCAATTAAATATAAGACATGGAATTACTGTCAAGTCTTATTTTATTTAATTATATGTATTTCGATCCTTAAATACACAACTCCAAATAATGAAAATTAGAAACTTCTTTCTAATTTCATTCTGCATTAGCCAAGGACTACTGGGTTGTCATTTATCAAATCACATAGGACATTTCTCTTCTTTTACTAGAAGTGGTAGATTCTTTATTGATCATACATTATCTCCATGTATAACTTATTATAGCCAAGCATACCCTTTGATATACCCTAAGGGTCTTAAGAAATAAGTCAAAGTATAACTCATCATACACAAGATACTATGATGATCTCAAGTCCAAGGATCACTTGTACTACTATCATTACAGGAATTCCTATCGATGCACAAGTAAAACTCTATTAGGTATTCCTTAGCGAGCCAATGCTCAAAGGAACTTATTCTCTAATAAGCATCTACATACTTGATTTAGTATCTCCACATAAATGATCATGAGATCAATCATCCTCATCCAATGAGCAAGCAACATATGTACTAATCTATCCGGATTCACTAATCCCCAATTTAGTAATCCAACGATTGGGAACTATTTTAGTTTTAAGCTTTTTAAGAATTTAGATCTCATTAGAATGATCATCATCATTATTTTAAAAGCATTGCTTAAAACTATGGGTTTATCACATATTATAAAGCAGCATCATGTAGATAATTAAAAGCCTTTAATAAATTAATATTTTTTATTAATAAATAAATAAGATTGTTACAAAGTATATGCTTTATCATCAAACATGATTGGCTTATGTGCATACTACTTTCAGCTGGCACGTCATCATCTTCAACCTCCAACTAGGATTTTTAGGTGTGAAATTATAGTTTGATACCCATTTTTAAAACTATAATAACTAATTCGATTTAAGTCCAAAAAATGGAAATAATATATCCACGGAATCATATTAAAAAAAATCTACGCAACCATGAGATCAAAAATTTGATACGAACTTTGAGGAAAAATAGTTTTGGATTTTAAAAAATATTTACAAGCAACTAGGGTTTGAAATATTTTTCAAAATACAAAACCAATTAGAACGAAATTTTGCAGGCTATATATAATCATCATATATTCTAAAACATATTGATATTTCATAATCAAATAATATCTCTAACATGTTCTACCATAATCATGCTATTTAAGCTTTCTTTTTGTAACAAAAAATACAAAACATATGACATCATGGACAACATATATAGAGCACCTAATTCTAGCATAAGATAGCTCTAATACCAATATAAAAATATATAACATACACACAGCGGATATGAACAGTAAAATTTTCATTTTCTAGTTACCTCTTAAAGTGTATGTGTGACGCCCCCAAAATAGGTCCACATGACCCATTCTGAGTCGCCAGATATCACTCTATAAAAATCAAATACAAACTTCATTTATAGAACTGTTGAACTGTCGTGAAGAGTACGACAACAGATAAGCTGTGAGTTTTAATACAATATTGTCTCGTAGACAGTATCCAAACTCAAATTGTTACAATGCCATATAAATACAGCAGCAAATATTTTAAGACCCTAAAGAAGAACGAGAAGATTACTATTATATTCATTCTAATGAGGTGCACTTTTGACGCTTTCAAAGTCGGGTTCTCATCACCCTATTGTTGTTCGCCAAAATCAATTATTAAGTGACGAATAAAATACGACACACATCTTAGCTCCTCAATACAATTATCTCGTGCATGTCATGCCATTTTATAATGTATTGAGAAACTTCGATAGCCTCGCACCATCACACTATTTCCTCATTATCCCCGGCCGACCCAAATACACTCTTATTACCCGAAAGGAATTGTGAAGCAAAGGGTGAGCATAAATAGACCAAAGAAAGAATATCATGACTAAAGATAATTAAATTATCAATAGCCTTCACAATAATAAATCGTAGATTTAGAACATATGGTAGATGATAAAACTTTTCAACCATAGTTGCAGCGGAACGAGCAATCCATTAGAAGAGTCAAATAGACCATCAGGTCTATTATCTTTTCCATGTTAAAAGTCCATCAATAATGTTTTATCCCTGTAACATCAATCAACAATTCATGTCCACAATCATATGAATAACTCATAATCATAATTGTGATTTTAATTCCTCTTCGCACCCAGGACGAAGATAATTTTCATCACATATCTTCACCTGAAACATCAAAAATCATGGTTATACCAAATCAAAATTCCTGCTCATAATCATACTAATAAATTCATCTTTGCACTACGGCCAAAGATATTCATTAACAATTTATTCTTTGCACTACAGGCCAAAGACATACAACTGTATTTTAGAAGAGTCAAGAAGAGTAAAGTAGAACATGATATCTACTATCTTTTACAAATTAAAAGTGTATAATCAATATTTTATCGCTGAGACTCAACTTAATAAATAATCCACATCATCGAATCATCCTTGCACTACGGCCAAGGATATTCATGTAATCATCAATGGTCATGATTATACCGAATAATCCCTGGTTATAATCATACCAATAACTGTCCATCAAGGCACTACGGGCCAATGAGGACTTTTACCACGTCATCTATAACATTACGGGTCATGATTATACCGAATGATCCTCGGTCATAATCATACCAATAAACAGCTCAAATGCATGTATGTATATAAGCCAAAGATACTCAACAATCAATACTTCATCTTTGCACGTAAGCCAAAGATATACAATCAGAAAACTAATAATCAATACCATCTTTGCATCGTAAGCCAAAAGATATACAATCAGAAAACTAATAATCAATACCATCTTTGCACATAAGCCAAAGATATTCAACTGTAAAACCAATAATTAACAGTCCATCTTTGCACGTAAGCCAAAGATGACTTTCATCATAATATAAGCATGAGAATGATGACAATGATATAAACATTAATCAAACGAAAATAAGGATAAATATTAAAGACTTTAAATTTATCCAAATATTATCAATCACTTAATAAACTCATAATCTAATATTATTAATATTATAACAATATTTTAATCACTTCTTAAACTTATAAATAATTTATTTTAATTGTTTACACTTTACCAAATAATGCATTTAATCATTCAAAAATGCCATACTCATAAGATTTCATCACCAACGATCAAATCCCTCATCAAAAATATGCATATACCCTATATAGGATTCCCAAGTCATAAAATCATATTTTCCAATTTTGTTACTTCACATAACATATTTAATTCATTTACTCATAACTAGTTCATTTTCATGAAAAATACCAAATCAGTCCCAAAAATATTTCTTTTCTGGGATTTAACAGAATATAGTCCCATATTGAACATCTATTTTTTTTCAAATTTTTTAAAATTTATTTACTATTTTTCATATGGCCAAAACTGTCGAATATTTAGACATTTATCATAAATTGTACTTTTGTCCAAAAATTCCAAAATTTACAGGGTATACTCCTGTTATATACATGTACTCCCAATAAAAATTTTACCAATTTTGGACTTATCTACAAGGAGTTATAAGGGTTTACTTTTAAAATAGTCTTTTTCCATAAAATTCATAACTCCTAATCTATACATCCAAAAATCGCCATCTTTGGACACAATATAGAAAAATCATCAAATTATCATTTCAAATTTTTCCAGAATTTTTGAGGGTCAGAAAAATTACGAAACTGCAAATGGATTTTCACCCGCCATGCGGAAATCCACGTAGACAGATCATTTCCACAATTTAATAAGGAATGAATACGAAGGATCATTCACCATGCATGCGGTAGTCCATATAGACAGGTTATTCTAACAGAATAATAAAGAATGGAATAATAGAAGAATTCACCATGCATGCGGTAGACCGCATGCATGTGTTATTCCCAATGTAATAATAAAGAATGGAACCAGTCACGCCAGAATCCGCATGCATGTGATATTCCAACAGTAATAATAAAGAATGGAACCAGTCAAGCGTAATCCACACGCATGTGATATTCCAAATGTAATAATAAAGAATGGAATAACAATAGAATTCACTAGGCATGCGATGATAAGCCATCACATGCATGTGTTATTCCAATGTAATAATAAAGAATGGAACCAGTCATGCGTAATCGCATGCATGTGATATCCCAACATAATAATAAATAATGGAATAATGTAAGAATTTCACCATATATACTAGAGTCCGCACAGATACAAAAGTTATTCCAATGTAATAATAAGGAATGGAATAACAATAGCTCTCTTCATGAATAATCGAAAAAGAAATAATACCCTTACCTTGTAAGAAACCGGATACTTTGAATAAAGTGAGGTAGCAGACTTCTCTTCTTATTTCTCTCTATAATTTCTCTCCATAATAATTGCTCTATAGCTTTAGTGAATTTGTAACGACCCCAAAATAGGTCCATTCCATCCAACCCATTTTGAGTCGCCAAATACATGGTACAGAAAACAACTACAACTTTATTACAACAATTGTCTTGCAAAATACAACAACACATATGTTGTGAGTTTGGATACAAATATATATCAATCTGTGACTCATGTCCCAACCGTGGACAAAGACTTTCACAAAGGACACCTTACATAAAGGTATAGTCGAAAACCTGCTTTAAAAATTAGAATCTTTGGGAAGTGCTCAAGGAAACCTTCGTATACGGGAGACCATGCGATAGGTTATGATAGATATCATATGGCCATAGAATTATCCTTGGTCAATCTAATAGACCCCAAAGAAAAACGAGAAGATTACTATCATATTCTTCCCAATGGTGAGTCTTCTCTTGACATATCATTATCTCCACTGCCTCTAATTGGGTATTATACTCCAAACAAACACCAAGATTATATAGGTAGTCTTTGGTAGATATACTCAAAGAAGTGGATGAGCACAATCTGTCTTTATGATGACTCGAGGTTGTATGTCATTAAACATCTTGTATAATAGTGACAAAACACCCTTCCAAAGTTGAATTCACCTCACCTCAACATCTATAGACCACCGCTCTATTCCCCGTTATTCCCGCTTGTCCCAGCTACACTTTTATTACCTGAAAGGAATTGTGAAGCAAAAAGGGTGAGCACAACTAGCTCAGTAAAAATATCATGACTAAAGATAATTAAATTATCAATAGCCTTCATCAATAATAAATCAGAGATTTAGAACATATGGTAGATGATAAAAAAATTTCAACCATAGTTGCAGCGGAACGAGCAATCCATTAGAAGAGTCAAATAGACTATAAAGTCTATTATCTTCTCCATGTTAAAAGTCCACCAACAATGTTTTATCCCTGTAACATCAATCAACAATTCCTGTCCACAATCACATGTATAACTCATAATTGTAATTGTTGTTCTAAATTCCTTTTCTCATTCAGGACGAAGATAATTTTCATCACTTGTCTTTACCTGAAACATCAATGATCATGGTTATACCAAATCACGCCTCCTGCTCATAATCATACTAATAAATTTATCTTTGCACTACGGCCAAAGATATTCATCAACAGCTCATCTTTGCACTACAGTGCCAAAGATATTCAACAACAGTCATCTTTGCACTACGACCCAAAGATATTCATCAACAATTCATCTTTTGCACTACAGCCAAAAATATTCATCAACAGTCATCTTTTGACTACTGACCCAAAGATATTCATCCCCAATTCATCTTTGCACTACAGCCAAAGATATTCCTCAATAGCCATATTTGCATTACATGCCAAATATATTAATATCTCAAAGAAATATATAATCATTTCGAATTTATATAAACAATAATTATAACCATGTTGATCAATTCACCTTTGCACTTAAGCTAAAGATATTCAATTATAAATTCAATGGTCATGATCATACCACCACAATTCAACTTTTCACTATCGCCAAAGAGAACCCTAGTCATGATCATACCAATAATCTACCCATCTTTACACTCCAAAGGAAAGAGAATTTCAACATCGTGGTTATAAAAATATTATATATGATAATAAAATCAATATAATCAATATATAGTTTTAATCCCCATAGTAATATTCATAAATCAACTATAATTTGGTTAGAAAAAAAACCAATTTTGTCATGAATAAGAACTCATGAATAAGAACCGTGAATAGTAACTCATGAATAGTAATTCGTGAATAAGATCTCATGAATAATAAACCCGATTCAAAAGGTAAAAATTCCACAATAAAATCCATACCAATATTTCTAGTATAATGATATTGAAAGAATAATATTTTTTTTAAGCTTATAAACAATTTATTTTAATTGTTTACACTTTACTAAATAATACATTTAATCATTCTAAAATGCCACAAACTCATAAGATTTCATCACCAATAATCAAAATTCTCATCAAAAATCTGCATATACCTCATGTAGGATTCTCAAACCATAAAATCCTATTTTTTAATTTTCTTACTTCACATAACATATTTAATTCATTTACTCATAACTAGTCCATTTTCATGAAAAATACCAAATCAGTTTTAAAAATATTTCTTTTCTGGGATTTAGAAGAATATAGTCCCATATTGAATATATATTTTTCTCAAAATTTTTAAAATTTATTTACTATTTTTCACATGGCCAAAACCAATTTAATATTCGGACATTTATCATAAATTGTACTTTTATCCAAAAATTCTGAAATTTACACGGTATACTAATATTACATAGATGTACTCACAATAAAAATGTCATCAATTTTGGAGTTAATCACAAGGAGTTATAAGGGTTTTCTTTTAAAATAGTCTTTCCTCATAAATTCCATAACTCCTAATCTATACATCCCAAAATTGCCATTTTTGGACACAATCAACAAAACTCATCAAATTATCATTTCAAATTTTTCCAGAATTTTTGAAGGTTCAGAAGAATTTCGAAATAATAACCCTTAAAATCCCTTATTATCCCTTACCTCAAAAGAGCAAGATTTCCATTCGGAATAACGTTGAACGAACTTGCACCGTATAGCAATACTCAAAGTATACTCAAAATACTCACAAGAATACGCTCGATAATATAAAGAGAGAAAACTTCAGTTTCTATTGTGAATTTCAATTATAACCTAAGCACCCTATTTATAGGAAATTGCTTAGAACACCAAAGCAGAAAATTTATTAAAATATTAATATATATATATATATATATATATAATCTTCTACGCATGCCTAGAATCAAATTTTCAGCCATCAAACACATGTTAAAGATGCCCCAAACATGTCAAAAACGTTTTTCTTAATTAATTAATTAAAAACTCCAAAAAAAAAATGATAATTAATTAATCAAAACTTCAATAATTCATAATAAATAGCCCTTTTATCGTAAAATTCAATCACGCGAGTTTTTATAGGAAATTCAATTCTCTACAACTTTACGTAAGAAAGTTTTTCTAAATTCCAAACAAAAATTGACCAAATCCACAAACGAGCGATTTTACAAAATAATCAAATTTCGATCGAAGAAATGGGGTCCACCGACATGTTTAACATGTTTTAAACATTTTGGTAACAAAAATACTCCTCCTCATATACTCATATATCCCATATTCATCGTAAAAATATCACCATTATTATATTATTAAAAATATAATAATATATTTAAATGAATTATTTTATCGTAAAAAGATAAAATATTAATTTTCAATAATTTTCACATTAAAATTTTCTCCATCTATATCCACATAAAATGAATATTTTCCTCATCATAAAAATCAATAATTAATTATTCACAAATAATATTATATAATCACAACATTGACAACGAGGCAGTTCCCAGGAAAGAGGGGGCTTTCCAATAAGAATTTCTCTCATCGGCGCGCCGCAATTAGGTGACCAAACCTCTCCTCGACAGTAACTTTCTAGACATTGCCAATAATGCTATCTAATAATATTATTCGATAATATGAATTATTGTCTCCGATAATGGAAAATACCGTAATGACAATTTATTGAAACAACAAGAATATAAAATATCAATGCAAAGAATTATTGAATCAATAAAATAAAATATTGAATAAGAATTATCGTAATAATTATTGAGTAGTGTCTTCTTCACGTAAAAATCAATAATTGGTGCAATACCGCAGTGCTACAGATATTTTAACCAATTTAGTATTTTTTAACAAGATAATTGAGAATAACTACGCCTGTCATTTATAAATAACTTATATTTGTCGTTTTCTTCATCCAATCGCTTTCAGATGGGGGCCCATAAAAGATCAAGGCCGTACGTATTTAATATTCCCCTACAAAGAAGAATATTCCACGACCAAACGAATATTCTCCGACAACAATGAATATTTTATAGCCACTTCATGTATTTTGTAAAATTTGCATAATTCACCCATAACTTTAAACTTTTATCAATTTAACCATTTACCTAATAATAATTATAAGAAAAAATTGAATAATTTTATTTCATAAAATTCGGGGTCTTACAGAATTGGTGAAAAATAATGAAGGAATGAGCTCTTATTTATAGGAAAATATAGTTTTAATAATTGCACATTTTGGGGCTCGAAATATTACAGTATAATACCTTATTCTTTTTCTTCCTTTTTAATTTAGTCCTGCAAGTATTATCAAACTTGCACCACCTCTCCTAATAGTAAATCATGTGAATCAATAGTAAATTATGTGACTCAATAGTTCTAAACATGTGAAAAAATAATTACAGTATAGTACATTCATCTATACCTTCATTTTTAATTTAGTCATGCAAGTATTATCAATTTTGCACCAACTCCCCTAATAGTAAATGAATGTGAATCAATAGTACACACATGTGAACACATAGTTATAAGCATGTGAATTAATAGCAATCAATTACTTATTTATCCGATTAATTACCCGATTAGTCAGTATAACTTCCAGACATCAATTATTATCGAAATAAATGTCGATTTCCACTAACACTAGCAATAGTAAATAATGTGAATCAATAGTTCAATCATGTGAATCAATAGTTATAATCATGTGAAAATACGAATTACAGTATAGTACCTCCATCTATACCTCCATTTTTAACTTAGTCATGCAAGTATTATCAATCTTGCACCAACTCCCCTAATAGTAAGAGAATGTGAATCAATAGTACACACATGTGAACAAATAGTTATAATCATGTGAATTAATAGCAATTAATTGCTCATTTACCCGATTAATTACCCGGTTGGTCAATATAAATTCCAGACATCAATTACTATCGAAATAAATGTCGATTTCCACTAACACTAATAATCCCAACACAATGGAAATATTTTTCTCAACAATTTCATTTTTGAATTTTCAAAGTTTGACTTTTTCCAAAAAAGTCAACTATTGACTTTTTTGACCAAAAAGTCAACCCCGGTAAATTTTGTGTTTATAGTTTATTTCTACTAATTTCATCGTTCCGTACTAAAATACCACGTCCGTGTCTCCAAATTCAACTCAAAACTCAAATTCGATTTTTAATAACATTCATCATTAATATTATAACTCACAATATTTAATAACCAGGTCGTTCCTAGGAAAGAGGGGACTTTCCGATAAGAATTTCTCCTTATTGGCGCACAATTAAGTGACCAAACCTCTCCTTGACAGAACTTCTAGACATTGTCAATATTGCAAATAATAATATGAATAACTTTGTCATCTCAATTATTAATTTAATAATATATAAAATATTATGCAGATGATACTGTGACAATAATTGAATCAATAATATGAGAGATATGATGCAACAATTATTGTAGCAATAATTAAGTATATCTGAGTGACTTTTCACATAAGCATCAATAATCAATACCGTGTGCTACTATGTAACCACACGTATTACTGTACTTTTACTACCGGTTATTTTATGACAACTTGCTTACTTTGAAAAAATTTCACATATCACCCTTAACTTTAACTTTTATCAATTTAACTATTTACCAAAATAGAAAAATTGAATACTTTAATTTCATAAAATTCGGGATCTCACAGTATGCCCACTGCAACGAACGACTAGAATCACGAACTCAACGAACAATGCTCTCAGCAGTAATTTTGACTACGTTATTACGAGTACCAAATATATACTCCACAGTTCGTGTAACTTCAAAGCTTTCAAGCTTTCAAATAGACTTCGAATGGCTTATACATGCTAATTTGCTTTGGTGTCTTGTGTCTATCTCTAAAGATAAATCAGCCCTATCCTTTTTTTATATACTAGATAAAGGAAGAGTAACTTATATATTAAATAATAGTTAAAATATACATAACTTCCATGTTTAATATATATAACTCCCATATATATGACTTCATGATTTTATATATATATATATATATATATATATATATATATATATATGTAACTCCCTAGTTAATATATATATAACTCCATGTATATATATAACCTCCCTAGTTTATATATATAAGTGACCGATCCATTTATAACGTTGTAAATAAGTATTTATCTTTACAACAAATCTTGATCGTCCATCTGGATATCTAATGACTTATATTGCTCCCGTCTGCAGTTTAATTTCCAGTATTTCACAGTTTAATAATGCGGATGGGAAAAATAACCTAAATGCCCCTCCTTGTGAAAGTCTCTCATCCGTAATATTAAACTGCGGACAATAACTCCCTTAGGATAAGGGATGACGTCGTTGCAGTCTTCTCCCGTCCGCAGTTTAATACCGCGGACGATGTTTAAATTATAAAACGGTGTCGTTTTTAATAAAAAATTATTAACTCCCATCCATAATTAAATATTAAAAAACATAAGTCCAAAGTGGAGATAAAATGATGACGTATTATTATTAACTCCCTTTCACAGTTTAGTATTGCGGACTCTAGAGTTATTTAGTAAAATGGTGCATGAACTATTTCAGAAAGAGTCGATGCCATTTTTTTTGGCTAGACAAGGACTTAAAGTATTTTGTTGATTTATTTATAAATCTTTCAAAATATTGTTGATGTTGCTATCCTATGTAAATTTCTTTGGTACAGATTCGAAGGTAAGCCTGAGTATGAATAAACAAAGGTTTTTAAGTCGTAAATCGACTAGCACGTGAGTTTGCCAAAACTTAAACGTAAATATGTTTGATGGAGTAGTGTTGTACAACATAAAGTACTACAGGCTGATCACCTAGACGTGTTCGTAAGGAATATCAGACTTATGCTCTTAGTGCCAGGTTGTCCTTTTCAAAGAAAGAAAAAATGGAATGTTCATGGTCTTTGACCAGACTCAAAATTTAATTAGTGTTTATCATCGTAAATGTTTTAAAGGAAAGAAAAATGCTATTTTGATTATTCATAGTACTTCATAACTATTTATTTAGTTATAGAAGATAAATCATATGATTCTTGATTTTTTTGTTGCAATATAAATGTCAAACTTGATGAGATTGAATTATATGATTGCAGCTAAGAACGAACGGATCAAAGGATCCGATAAAGACATAAGAAAGGCCAAGATGGATAAATAGTTATCTTATAATAGAATAATATTACTTTTGTATTGATTTAATACTATGACAAACGAAAGAATGTAATGGTTACTAAAGAAATTGGGAAGGGATTTATTATTTTGTAATAATTAGTAAACATATTCATGTCAATGACGTATTTCAATTGAATGTATGTGTAGTTAGTAGCACCGTGTAACACCATATCTAGGGTTGAAAGATACCTGAATTTAGGGGCATCACAGGTTGGTATCAGAGTTGATATGTTATAAAACTTAAGGGGGAAGAACCTTAGGATATGGTTATAAAAAGAGTAGAAGAAGTCAAAAGTAAATAAACTCAAATCGAGTTTCTAAGTGATGAGTTGAGAAAATTCATTACAAGAAAAATTAAAAGAGGAAATTAACCCTAAACAAATTAAATGTGATATGTGATTATAATATTTTGTTGCTATGTGATAATCAGTATATTATATCTTATTGTAGATGTCAGGAGATAGTTCTATGCATAGGGATATACATGTCGTAAGTGAGGAGTCTGTTAACTAAATAGAGTCAGTACCAATGCCAGTAGCAGAGGTACCAGTAGTGAATATGGAGGAAACTGAACCAGAGGAAGAGGATCCTTCTAAAGAGGATTATGAGAACCTTGGATTTACATCCATGTTTGATGGAGTTTTTGAGGAGAAAGTGGAGCTGGCATCGTTTAACGCGGTGGTACCTACTGAAGAGCTGACACCTGCAAAGTCAATGAAGGCATTATTTATGTCGATGTTAGATAGGAATGTCTAGATAAGCAAAGAAATACGTGAGCTGAGGGAGGAAGTCAATGACATCCAGGAAGCTAAGGAGGACATGGACACTTTTTGGGAGATGGAGCACGACAAGAAGGTGTTAGCCAAGGACAAGGTCCGGGAGCTGAAGCATGAGGTCTAAGAGCTTAGGGAGGAGCTTACGACCAAGAAGCAGAAGATCACGAGGATGTCCTATATCTATAGGAGTGCTCATGAGGACTACCAGGGAAAAATTACTCCATATCCATTGGAGGTAGGGCAGACTAGGCACACTATCAGTAGAGATATTGTGGCTAGTTTTGCGGAGGAGAAGTATGTTAATGCCATTACGCAGGTCTAGTATAAGAACTGGATGAAGTATAGATATGTAAATATTTGTGAATCTATGTAATGACGTAAAAACCTCTTTTGTATAATCAAAGGGTAGTCTTTTGTAATTCCCAACTTTTGGAAAATCAATCGCAGGAAAGTAATGTAAATAGTTGAAGCTATGTAATGACGAAGGTTTGTAGTATTATACTATAAGAAAGAAGCATATGAATATAACGAAGTTTATTAAAAATGTTGTGTAATGAGTTGAGTTATTATTAATTGTTGGATAATAACCAACTGAAAGAAATAAATAATAATGAAACTTTATTTATTTAAACAGAAAATACCGCTACAAAGACGACAAAGAAACCAAGAAGATGAGTCTCATAACAAGAATGAGCAAGGGGGTCAGAAGAACCCAATGCAAGAGTTTGTTAATTTATTAATAGCTGCATTCAATAAAATTGGGGCAAATGTGTTAGTTAATCTTGAGGTAGTACATGCTACTACTTTTAAGGAGTTTAAAAGTGTAGGTCCGCCTTAGTTCAAAGGAACTATGGACCCAATAGAAATCTAGACATGGGTGAAGGAAATTGAGAAGGCGTTTGTAATTGTAAATGTTGAAGAGGAGCAAAAGACCCCTTTTGCTACCTATATGATGAAGGGAGAAGCTAACTTCTGGTAGGAGGTAAACCAGGGAAGAGCTGGAGAGGGAGTTGTTACGTGGGAATGGTTCAAGGAGATTTTCTTCGAGAATTACTTTCCCACGAGCATGTAGAGTGGGATGGAGGTGAAGTTTCTTGAATTGAAATAGGGGGATATGACTATTCCCCAATATGCTGCCAAGTTCAATGAAATGGCAAGATTCGCTCCACACCAGGTGGATACTGAGGCGAGGAAGGCATGAAGATTTGAGTAGGGCTTGAAACCCTGGTCCTATAGTCGGATATCGATGTTCCAAAGTAATTTCTTTGAAACCATTCTGGAGAAGGCTATTTTAGTGGAGGTTAGGAGTGAGGCTTTAAGCCAATACCACTGAGAGAAAAAGAATAAGAATAAAGGTGACAGAGGAGTCAAATTAGAGAGGGAGCCCGCGGAAGTGGCAGTGCATGTAACAATCCAGAATTTTAAGTTGTAATTTCAAATATTTATTGAATTATATAAATATTTAATTGATGTGTTTATTGTTGAATAAATATTTGTTTAATTTGATTTGATTGGATTATTTATTTGTGAAGGAAAATAATTATGAGATCATATTCTAATTTAATTTAATAATTAAATTAGAGAGTTGATAGGGATTAAATGTATTATTATAATGTTTTTAATTTAATTTGGTAATAAATGTGTGACAATAAACTATGCTATAAATGAGTTATAAAAATAAATTAAAGGAGTTTAATTTAGTTTTTGCCAAACAAGGCTTAAAGATATTAAGTCTTTAATTTTTAAAGAGTTTTTGCCAAACAAAGCCTTATGGCTTTTAAATTTTGAATTGTAATTATAATAAATAATATAAATAAAATATAAATAATATATATTAAATTATGGTAACTGATAATTTAATATTGCCATTAGTAAAACATCGGTTTTAGACGTTGGGTTTGTGCGTTGGCTGGAGTTGTATTTTATTTTACGTGAAAAACATTTGACTTAAGCCTAAGAAGAGAAAAGAGAAGAAGTTGTCAGAGAATTTACAGAGAAGAACTAGAGAGAGTTTGAGAGGAGAGGAGAGAAAAGTTGTGAGACCCCAAATTTTATGAATAAAGATTTAAATTTCTTGAAATATTTTTTTTGAATATTATGGTGTGGATTTGATATAATGTTATAGTTGTGGGTAATATTTATAAATTTTGCAAAGTATGTAAATTGTTATAAAATATTCGTTTGGTCGGGGAATATTCTTTTTATCGGGGAATATCCGTACGACGGCACAATCATTGGTGGACCCCACAACAGAAGTATTGTTGTAGTTAGAAAATGACAAAATTATTATTTTATAAAAATAACGGTGAAAGTGTTACCGTTAAAACTATTGAACTACCCGGTAGTAAAAGTACAGTAAACGCGTGGTTGCATAGTAGCACACGGTATTGATTATTGATGCTTACGTAAGAAGTCACTCAGTTATACTCAATTATTGTTATAGTAATTGCTGCATCATATCTCTCATATTATTGATTCAATTATTGTCACAGTATCATTTGTATAATATGATATATTATTAAATCAATAATTGAGACGACAAAGTTATTCATATTATTATTTGCAATATTGACACTGTCTAGAAGTTCTGTCAAGGAGAGGTTTGGTCACCTAATTGCGTGCCAATAAGGATAAATCCTTATCAGAAAGCCCCCTCTTTCCTGGGAACGACCTACTTGTTAAATATTGTGAGTTATAATATTAATAATGAAAAAGTTCGTGTTGATTAAAGATGAATTTGATAGTTCCATTGTGTTGGAATTATTAGTGTTAGTGGAAATCGACATCTATTCCGATGATAATTGATGTCTGGGGGTTATATTGATAAATCGGGTAATTAATCGGATAAATGAGTAATTAATTGCTACTAATTCACATGCTTATATAACTATTTGTTCACATATGTGTACTATTGAATCACATTCTTGTACTATTAAGGGAGTTGGTGCAAGATTGATAATACTTGCATGACTAAGTTAAAAATAGAGGTATAGATGGAGGTACTATACTATAATTCGTATTTTCACATGATTATAACTATTGATTCACATGATTAAACTATTGATTCACATTATTTACTATTAGGGGAGGTGGTGCCAGTTTGATAATACTTGCAGGACTAAATTAAAAATGAAATAAAAGTTGGATGTATTGAACTGTAATATTTTGAGCCCCAAAACGTGCAATTATCGAAACTATATTTTCCTATAAATAGAAGCTCATTCTTCCTTCATTTCTCACCAATTCACTAAAGCTTTAGAGCAATTATTATAGAGAGAAATTATAGAGAGAAAGAAGAAGAGAAGTCTGCTACCTCACTATTCCAATATCCAGTTTCTTCTAAGGTAAGGGGTATTATTTCTTTCAGATTTATGAAGAGAGCTATTGTTATTCCATTCCTTTATTATTCATTTGAATAACTCAGATACGCGACTCACCGTATACATGGTGAAATTCTTCTGTTATTCTATTCTTTATTATTCTGTTGGAATATCCTGTCTGTGTGTATTACACATGACCAGGTTCCATTCTTTATTATTGGTTCCATTCTTTATTATTTTGTTGGAATATCTTGTCAGTGCGAATTACGCATGACCTGGTTCCGTTATTTATTATTCTGTTGGAATAACTTTATCTGCATGGATCTATCGCATGCCCGGTGAATTCTTCATTATCCCATTCTTTATTATTCTATTGGAATAACTTATTCTCACGCGACTCACCGTATGCATGGTGAATTCTTCATTATTCCATTCTTTATTATTCTCATTGGAATAACTTTTATCATGTGGATTACTGCATGCATGGTGAATGATCCTTTGTATTCATATGAATAATATTTTTCATTCAAAAGGGGTTTCTGTCAGGTGCAGTTTCATAATTTGTCTGACCCTCAAAAATTATGAAAAAATTTAAAATGATAATTTGATGAGTTTTCTAGATTGTGTCAAAAATGACAATTTTTGGATGTATAGATTAAGAGTTATGGATTTTATGGGAAAAGACTATTTTAAAAGTAAACATTTATAACTATTTGTGCTTAACTCCAAAATTGGTGAAATTTTTATTGGGAGTACATGTATATAACAGAGAGTATACCAGAAATTTGAATTTTTGGACAAAAGTACAATTTATGATAAATGTCTAAATATTCGCAATTTTGGTAGTATGAAAAATAGTAAATGAATTTTAAAAATTCCGAGAAAAATATATATGTTCAATATAGGACTATATTCTGCTAAATCCCAGAAAAGAAATATTTTTGGGACTGATTTGGTATTTTTCATGAAAGTGAACTAGTTATGAGTAAATGAATTAAATATGTTATGTGAAGTAACAAAATTGGAAAATAGGATTTTATGCTTGGGAATCCTATATAAGGTATATACAGATTTTTGATGAGGGATTTGATCATTGGTGATGAAATCTTATGAGTATGGCATTTTTGAATGATTAAATGCATTATTTGGTAAAGTGTAAATAATTGAAATAAATTATTTATAAGTTTAAGAAGTGATTAATATATTGTTATAATATCAATAATATTAGATGATGAGTTTATTAAGTGATTGATAATATTTGGATAAATTTAAAGTCTTTAATATTTATCCTTATTTTCGTTTGATTAATTCTTATATCATTGTCATCATCCTCATGCTTATATTGTGATGAAAGTCATCTTTGGCTTACGTGCATAGATGGACTTGGTATGATTATGACCAGGGATCATTCGGTATAATTATGACCTGTAATGTTATAAATGATGTGGTAAAAGTCCTCAGTGGCCTGTAGTGCATTGATGGACAATTTTTGGTATGATTATGACCATAGATTATTCGGTATAGTCATGACCATTGATGATTTAATGAATATCCTTGGCCGAAAGTGTGGGATGATTCGATGATGTGGTTTATTTATTAAAATCGAGTCTCAAATATAAAAATTGATGAAAACATTTTAAAACATAGAAGATAGTAGATATCATGCTCTACTTGACTCTTCTAATGGATTTCTTATTCATTGCAGCTTAAACTTGATGTCTATTGTATTTTATCGCTTTAACATTGTTGAAGACTAATGATAATTTATTCGCATTATCTTAGTCATAATATTTCTTACTGGGCTAGTTGAGCTCACCCTTTCTTTCACTATTCTCTTCAGGAAATGAGAATATAGCTGGGACGAGTCGGGGAACGGAGTGACAATCCAGATGATAACATTAGTAGTTCTCACTATTCTGTTAAATAGTGTGATAATAAATGTAATGAGGACTCCATTGAGTGTGGATATTGTCTAGATAACAATATTTGTATTAAAACTCAAAGCATATGTTTTGTCGTATATTACATGACGTTTGTATAATTAAGTTTGTATTTGTATTCTGTACCACGTATTTGGCAACTCAAGATGGGTGATGTATACCTGTTTTGGGGGCGTCACAAAAGTTCTGTGAATTACAAGCACTTTGTCTTCTAACAAGGGTTAACCAAGCAAGAGAAGGTATACTTCTAATTTCCAAAAGCTTTAATCCTTATGTATGAAAAGTTTCTGTGTTCTTGAGTTTCACTGTAGTATAAAGTTCTTTAGAAAATTGTTTGTAATCCAAATTTTTATGATTGGTTAATAAATTATGTGTAAATGTAATTGTGATGTTATAACTAGCATCTATATATGATTGTAGTTTACATGTACGTTCAAAAAGAAAGAAAATAGTTTTACAATGAATATGTGTATGAACATGGCTTGTAGGAGCATCAAAATTGATAGTTGATTGTAAGCTAATAGATAAATTGAGCCTTGAATATGTTAATTCCGTAAGAAACGAAGAGAACGTAGTTAGAATGAATTAATTTGGAGTATAATTGTGATCACAGTGTTGGTTTGTCAAACAATGTCAAAAATGGAGTTTTTGGTTTAAAACATGGCATTCAAGAATTTAAATTTTCTGAAGTTGTGGTTTAGTTGTTTGAAATCAGTATATATTATGGGTAATGTTTATGTGTAATCTATGTAAGTTATACGTGTTAATTTAAGTGCTAGAAATTAAGATACAGGTCAAATTAGCTTTGTTTCTGTTCTTCGTGCCCAAAACTGTAATTCGGCGCCGCAACGCCAAACATAGCGCCGTAGCTCCAAGTCTCACGCCACGCGCCTTACTTAGCAATCATGGTTAAGCCTCAAGCGTCCGCAGTTGTCATCGCTTTGAGGTTGTGCCTCACACCAAGATCGCCAAAGACCATACCAAACGCCGCCCCTCAAAGTGTAAACTATTAATACAGCAAATTCAGCTTAGCGAAATGGCCGAAAATTGTTTTTTATTACACAAAGTCTGTAATTGTTGATATGGTGTAATATTATGACTGTTAAAATGTAATTTTTGTTAATTATGGTATTATAGTGCTAAGAATGAGAATTTTATTAACAATTAACGAGTTTTATTATTACATTACTAGTGTAACTTGATTATGTGGTTAAAAATCAAGCCATACATGAAATAGATACTTATTTGTATACAGAGTATATGTAGTAACTAATTGTGTCATAATGACATGTGTATAGGATACTGTGAATTGAATTATTACGGTTTAGCTTACACTCAAGGCAAGTTTTCTAACTCTAAACTTTCTTTGAGCAAGTTTCTTAACTCTAAATTATATCGTGCAAGTTTCTTTACTCTACCTTGTTTATTATTGAGCAAGTTATTCCTAATCCTATTTATACAATTCGTGCAAAGTTATTTAACCTAAACTCTTACTTTAAAAAGGTTTCCTACTTTAACTTGTTATTTAGCATGCAAGTTTCTAAATTCTGATACACTAATGTTGAACAAGTTTTATCGTTCAATTTACTATTTATTATGCATGCTCAATACTCAATTCTAAACAAAATTCTAACCTTAGCTTAATATTGTTCAAGCAAGGTATGTTATGTTATTCAATGCTTATGCTCTTAGATTATTCCTAAAGTATGACCTTAATATACAATGTTGATTCATTTATAATTTATTCCATATCATAATATTATTACATTCTTATTCAACTAATCCTTAGTTGATGTTCGTTAAACTCTAAATTACCTTGAAACTTATCTAAACCAAACTTACTTTAGTGCAAACTCTAAATACTAAGATGAACAACCCTATTACAGGGGATAATTTACGCATATCGTTTAAATATTTGTGCATAATACATTGTACGAATGGATGATCCCCCTAAGTACAAGGAGTCCCTATAGTCTTATGACTGTTAAAGCTTAAGTTGAAAGAATACTTATAACTATGGACATAGTTCACGGTCTTTTGACCCTCAAATATATATTTCAAATTCTATTCCTGATTATTATTGATAAAGCACATTATTCAGTTCTATTGAGCCTATTCGTTTGGCAGTTGATATGATGTTTATTCATTGTCATTTCAAGTGAGCATTGTTTGCTCACTCTTGCTTATATAAATATTACAGCTAAAGTTGAGAAGGTCGATGAACCTACCACCAGTAAAGGGAAAGGGAAGATGAACATGTATTGAAGACTTGTAAACCTGTTGACTTTTATATTGTCAGACTTTATTTTAAATCTTGTGATGTAGTTATTTAATTTTTGGCACATGGTGTTTGTATTTAAAGGTTAGATAACCTGGAGATTTTATTGAACTTATTGATGTAATCCTTTAATGGGAAGGTTTATTATTAAATTTTATTATGTTTGGGTAGTTAGACATGAATGTTTTATCAAGTGAACACCAAATCTTGTGGGAATGAAGTACCCGGATTTGGGGGTGTCACAGTGCACCGAAGTGGAAGGGATTTAACTCTAGGAATACTGGAGTGAAGCAAGGAGATCTTAAGAGGAGGATCGAGGCGTGCAAGAATTGTGGGAAGGCTTATTTAGGAGTATGTCTCAAGGGTAAGGCAGTTTGTTATAATTATGGGCAGGAAGAGCATATCTCTCCTAACTGTCTGAGTCCAAAGAAGAACCAGGGATGTTTTGTATGTGGGTCGATTGACCACATGGCAAAGAACTATTCGAAGAAGGGGTCAGATAGTAATAAAGGAGCTAGTATTGGTAACTTAACTATTATTGGTCATGTACCACCGAGTAAACCAATGACCAGTACTTTTAATATAACTGTCCAGGATGCAATCACATTAGGAGATGTAGTTGCAGGTATTATCCCAATCAACGATATTAATGTTTATGTGTTGTTCAATTCGGGTGCTACTTGTTCTTTTATAGCATGTGAATTTGATAGATGTTTAGGATTACTCCCTGAAAGATTGCCAATACCTTTAAAGACTAAGGTAACAAACAAAGAAACAGTTCGTGTTGAACATATTCATAGGAGCTGTTGTGTAGAAATAAAAGGTAGATTTAATTCCGATAAAATTGAGAGAATTTGATGTAATTCTCAGGATAGATTGGTTGTTTAACCATGTGGCAATTATTGATTGCCAAAAGAAAAGCGTAAACCTTCGGACTTTGAAGCAGCCCAAGGTAGTATTCTATGGTAATAAATCGCCGGGACATTCTTGTTGTCTTACTATGACACAAGCTAGAAAATTATTAAAGAAATGATGTGTAGATTATTTGTGTCATGTTGTTGATACCCAGTGAGTAGGAGAAACATTGAAATAAATACCTATAGTAAAAGAATTCGCAAATGTATTTCCGGACGAATTGCCAGGTCTTCCGCCGGATAGGGAGATCGAATTTTTAACAGACATTGTGCCAGGAACAGAACCAGTGTCTAGGGCACCGTATCGTATGGCACCAGTGGAAATGAAGGATTTAATGATTCAATTACATGAACTGTTGGATAAAAAGTACATTCAACCGAGTGTCTCTCTGTGGGGAGCACTGATATTGTTTGTAAAGAAGAAGGACGGATCACTGAGACTTTGTATCGACTATCGAGAGTTGAATAAGCTAACGATAAAGAATAAATACCAATTGCCCAGGATCAATGATCTATTTGTTAAGTTGAAAGGGGCGAATTATTTTTTTAAAATAAATTTGAGAACGGGGTATCATCAGTTGAAAGTAAGGAAGGAGGTAAGACAACGTTCATGACTTGTTATGGTCATTATGAGTTCCTGGTGATGTCGTTTGGGTTGACGAATGAGCCAGCCAAATTCATGGATATGATGAACATAATGTTCATTATGTTCGTAGTGTTTATCGATGATATTCTAGTCTATTCTAAGATGCCAGAAGATCACGCTGAAAATTTAAGATTAGTGTTGAAGACACTAAGGAAGGAGAAGTTGTATGCGAAATTCACTGAGTGTGAATTTTGTTTTGAAAGAGTGCAGTTTTTGGGGCACATTATTGACAAAGACGAGATTTCAGTGGATCCAGTGAATGTGGAAGTAGTAATTAATTGGGAACAACCGAATACACCGACGGAGGTGAGGAGTTTCCTAAGATTAGCAAGATACTATCGAAGATTCATCCAAGATTTTTCTAAGATAGTTACTCCATCGACAAGGAAGACAGTGAAGTAAGTATGGACAGAGAAGTGTGAAGACAGTTTTCAACAACTGTAGAAGAAATTGAGTGAAGCCCTGTATTATCTTTACCAGATGATACGAGGAATTTTGTAGTATATAGCGATGCTTCGCATAAAGGACTGGGTTGCATGCTCATGAAGCATGGCAAGGTCATTGCGTATGCATCACGACAGTTAAAGGATTATGAGAAAGGTTATTCTACTTATGACCTAGAACTGGCAGCGGTGGTTTTTGCCTTGAAGATTTGGAGGCATTACCTGTACGGAGAGAAATGTGAGATATACAAGAACCACAAAGTCTAAAATATATCTTCACGCAGAAGGATTTAAATATGAGACAGAGAAGATTGCTGAAGATGTTAAAAGATTACGATTGTGATATCTTGTATCATCCAAGGAAGGCGAATGTAGTGGCTGACACTTTAAGTAGAAAGGGTAAGGAAAAGCTGTCAATGTTAACGGCTCAAAATGAGTTAATAACAGATATGGCAATAATGGAGTTAGAAGTAAAATTACTGAGTGAATCGGGGAAAAAATTGTTTACAATGGAGACTCGACCTACAATTGTGGAGAGAGTAAAAGAAGTACAACTCGGGGAAGATGAGTATGAACAAATGAAGAAAAGAATAGCATATGGAGAAGGGACAAAGTACAGTCTTGATAACGATGGGTTATTAAGATTTGAGAAGAATTTGAGTTCCGTGTGAAATAGAATTGAAAGAAGAGATATTATAAGAGGCTCATAGTTTGAGGTACTCGATTCATCTTGGTAGTACTAAGATGTATCAAGACCTTCGACAAAACTTTTGGTGGCGAACATGAAGAGGGAAATAGCGAGTATGTTAGTAGGTGCTTAACTTGTCAAAAGGTTAAGGCCAAACACCAACGACCAAGTGGATTGTTACAATCACTGGAGATTCGGAATGGAAATGGGATTATATCACGATGGAATTTGTGGTAGGACTTCCAACGACGCAGAAAGGATACGATGCTATTTGGGTAATAGTGGATTGTTTGACGAAGTCGGCTCACTTTTTTCCGATAAGAGTTAGGTTTAACCTGAAACAGTTAGCTAAACTTTATGTCAAAGAGATTGTTTCAAGACATGGAGTACCATTTTTGATTGTGTCCGATCGTGATCTATGATTAACATCGAATTTCTGGAGAAGTTTGCAAGAACAGATTGGAACGCAACTAAAGTTGAGTATGACATATCATCCACAATGGATGGAAAAAATGTAAGAACAGTTCAGAAACTTGAAGATATGTTAAAATCTTGCGTCATGGATTTCAAAGAGAACTGGCATGATCATCTACCGTTAGTAAAATTTTCTAATAACAACAGTTATCACGCAAGTATAGGCATGCCGCCTTACGAAGCGTTATACGGAAGAAAATGCATAACTCCACTGTGCTGGGATAAGGTAGGTGAACGTCGAATGCTAGGACCTGAAATGGTGCAGCAAACGACAGATGTGGTTAAGTTAATACGTACCTGACTCATAGCAGCTTAAGATAGACAAAAAAAGTATGCAAATCCGCATCGAAAGAAGAGAGAGTTTAAAGTCGGTTCGTATGCATTTCTGAAGGTATCTCCTTAGAAAGGAAAGATATGCTTTGGGAAGAAGGGAAAGTTAAGTCCGAGGTTTAGAGGACTTTTTGAGATATTGAAGATAGTAGGTGAGGTAGCTTATGTTATAGCTTTACCTCCGGAGTTGAAGCATATACACAATGTGTTTCATGTTTCAGTATTACGCCCTTATAAACTATATTATAAGCATGTAATAGAGTACGAACCTATTCAGGTTGAGAAAGACTTGACGTATGAAGAAATTCCGATTCAAATTATTGATAAGAAAGAGCAAGTTTTAAGAAGTAAAGTAATACCTTCGGTGAAGGTACTATAGAGGAACCACAATGCCGAAGAAGCAACGTGGGAACTCGAAGAGAAAATGAAGAAGAATTACCCTCATTTATTTGCTTAACTTGTATAGAGATTCTAGGGACAGAATTCTTATAAGGGGGGAATAATATAACGACCGAGAGAATCGAACTTTAATGTAAATTAATTTTATTTGATTATATTGAATAAAATAAGAAAAATATTTATTATTTCTGAGTAAAGAAGTTAAAGGTCGTTCTATGACCTAGAATGAATGAATGTGGTTAGTATTCTGATTGTGTGCTAGGATTAAATAGTATGAATTTCCAAGACGAAAGTAAAAGTTTTCTGAGAAATTTTAATAAAATCACTATTCGTCCATTTCTGCTCAGGAATTATTTTCGAAAAATACATAATTATAGAATTCTGAGGAAATATGAATTATCCAATAATAATTCAGTTATGGCAAACGCAATTTTTTGCATGCGTACTCAAAATCTAGAATGTTAGGGAAAGTGAGTTTCTAAGAAAATGAATGATTAAGTATAATAAGAAAGTTATTATACGGAAAGAATACGAGTATAATACAATGTATTGTACAAGTATAATACAAAGAATAGTACGACGTATAATATAAATATTATACGAAGTCAATACAAGAATTATACGGTAAAAATATGTAAAGTCAAAGTCTTGGTCAAACAAAGTCAAGATTGACTATTTGATTAATGGACTTGGACTTTTCCAAGCCCAAATGAATTAAAAGGAAGGCCCAATGATAAATTTAATCAAGACCCAAATATAATTTAGTTCAAGCCCAAAGATAGGCCCAAATTGAATTAATTTTAGCCCGAACCAAGAACCGAACTCGTGGGTCGAACAGTTGATCAAGCAGGTGGGTAAAACCCATGGAGCAACCCATGTGGGCCCCCCATGGGGTGAATTAGCCAACCATGAGGTGGCCAAGATGTAATAACCCAATATTTTCAATAAGAAATTTTGCGAATAATTTTTTTTTATAAGGATGGGAATATGTGCAAAGTAAAGTATATGTATATATCTGATAAATAAAATTATTTATTAGATGTAACTAATTTTTTTTTAGAACTATTGATCATTATAGATTATATTCTTATAATAAAATTATGTTGTAATAAAAATATTTATTATTTATTTTCCATGAAAATATGATTATTGTATATATGATATGGATATTATGATATGTATTTATTATATTAATTAAGTTAATTATTTTAACTTAATTAATAATGGTATCTATGAAGGTTATGTCAGATATGAATTCAAAACCCTAAGTCTGGATTTTGAATAAGGAATGAGAATAATAATATAATATTATTTATATTTTAGTAATATAAACATGCCTGATATGTGTGTAATGTTAATGTGTGGAACAGTTATAGTAAAACAGTACAAAATTCTAGCATTACTGATAAACTATAGTACAGAGTCAACTATGACCGTAGGGTTTGTTAAGTTATGTGTTATGTAATTAATGACCATTATTATGTTTAATATTAATTAGGTAAACCCCTAGTTAATATTTAAAAACCCTAATTACTAAATTAAAACCCTAATTGCTAAGTTATAAACCCTAATTATTAATTTAGCAAGCTTATGGTGATTAGTACATTATAAAGCCTAATTTATAAGTCTTATGTGATTAAGAAACTTAATTTAATTAAGGAACCCTAATTCACCTTTTTAGAAACTAAGATTCCTATTTTGCCCTTATTACATAAACCTAGATAATGAGTTTAAGAAATCGTAGGGTTAAACCCTAAGGGTCAAACCCTAAGGGTTAGAAATGAATTGACAACTTTGCCACTAAAAGTAAGTACCAAATGACCAAATTGTCTTTCTTGCATTATTTAATAGATAACTTGTAAAACTTGCCATAACTTTAGTTGGTGACCAACTCTAGCTAGCCATGTGGTCTAGTAATAGCCTTTAATCAATAAAAATCTGATAGACATGATCAACCATAAGCATTACACCATATTATATAAGATCAAAGAGAGAGAAAGGTTACTAACTTGCTCATTTATACACCAACACTCAACCAAGACTCTCTCAACTTCAAACCTCCAAAATTACCTTGCTAGAGCAGTCCTTAATCAAGCCCCACTATCACTTCTAGTAGATCAGAAGTCAGATTCAAGGATCAAAGCTAAAAAGGAGGTATAAACCTTAATCTTTAAAATCTGATGTTCTGATGTTAGATGTTGTTAATGATTAGTTAGATATGTGTTAGAGGGTGTCTTTTAATGATCGGGGTTGCTAGATAGTGGATCCATAACATTTATATGCTCGAATTTAAGTTTTTACAAAATCTGGGAAATTTTCAAAAGTAGTCTGACAATCGAATGTCAGACCACATAGATCTTTATCTGGTTATCATTTTTGTTGTTTAAATGTTTAAACTTATAGTATGACATGTGGTCTGTATTCTGAAACTTGAATCTAGCTCAGATCGTGCACAGAATGAAAGTTATGGGTGGTCAAACCCCATTGACCGACCATGACTTTCGGTTTTCTGGGTAACCCAGATTAGCCCAGAAGCGCCTGACAATGACTTTGTGTCCTCGGATCTTGCTTGTTGTTGTTTCTTTGTTAATTTTGTTGCATCTAAGCTATAGTCGGTTATGTGATCTACAATATCATGCCTTTAGATTACCTAAATGAATAACAGACAGAATGTGGTGACCGGTCAAAGTAGCATGGTTGAGCATGATAGCGGTTTTCTGGGTAACCCAGAAAACCTATGAGCACAGTTTCTGACATGCTTTGACCGTCGTAGATTTACTTGCTGTAATGTTGTTATACTATTTTTATGTAATGGAATTGTTTTCTTACATGTTGTCTACAACCTAGAACCTTTAGATCACAAAACGGATAGAAGAACAGTAAGTAGTAGAAGCTCAAAGTGGGCCTCACGAACTGTTCTTCATTTCTAGGTAACCTAGAAAATGAAGAACGGCTCTGACAACCACTTTGCATGCTTAGATCTCTTTTGTGTTATGCTATTTGGCCATGTTTGTTGTTGAATGATGTAGTTTTACATTAGTTCTACAAGCTGTGATCGATAGTTAGCCCAGAAACACATTACATGTGAATGAATGATTATCGGTCAAAAGTAGGTCACTCGATAATCGCTTAAGCTTGTTCTTGAGCCTCAAGAACACCTAAAGCGACACTTCATCATCGCTTAAAAGGCTATAGCGATGCACTTATTAATTTTAATTATATTAATTTCTAAAAATCATTTAAAAATAATAAATAAATTATAAAAATTATAAAATCGCTTTTAAAAATTATTTTAAGTTATAAAATTAACTTTTAATAATTTGACATATTTTCCATAAATATTAGTAATTATTTGAATATTATTAATATTTAATTTATTTAATAAATGAATTAAATAAATTAACTAAAAATGATTTTCTAATATTAAAATCATTTTAAATGATAATAAGGTGTTTAATAATATTTTAAGTTATAAAATGTAACTTTCAATATTTAATGTAAATTTCATTAATTATTTAATATTAATGATATTAGATTTATTTAATAATTATATTAAATAAATTAGTTTAAAAATAATTTTAATATTATAAAAATTATTTTAAATGCAAATAAAGAGTTTAAAGATATTCTAAGTTATAAAATATTATTTTTAATATTTTAAGATAAATATCATTAATTATTTATTATTAATGATATTAGATTTATTTAATAATAATATTAAATAAATAGATTAAAAATGATTTTATTGATTTAAAAATCATTTAAAAAGGATATAAGTGGTTTAAAAATATTTTAAGTTATTATAAATGACTTTTAATATTTTAGTGAATAATACCTTAATATTTAAATATTAATGGTAATTTTTTAAAAATGATTTGAAATGTTTTAAAAATTATTTAAGGGTAATAATTAATACTTTAAAAATATTTGGAGTTATTATAAAATAACTTTGATATTTTGGTAAGGGTTGCATTAATACTTTAATATTATTAATGATAATAGAATTATTTAATATTTAAATTATTTAATAATGATTCCAGAGTTTGAAAAATTATGATAAATTATAATAATTAATTATAAATTATTATAAGTCATTTATAAATAATATGATTGATATTTAAATTATCCAGATTAATATTTGAATTACAGATTAGAGTTTTATCAACGATAAACTCGATAATTACCCGATAAAGCCGTCGGTACACCAAAATGTTACCAAAATTGATCCGAACCTATATAGTTTGACTGTATAAGTGTTTGATTGTGTCTTAAAGACTGATATATCTATGTGACAATGTGATTAGGTTATGTGTTGACTATAAATAACAGTATAATGTGTTATGATATGTTATTCTAATCAATAGAACAATCTTATAAATGATAGGTCGTTGAATTAAGGATAGAACTAAGTTATGTAAGCAGCAGACCAGACAAGTATCCTACCTTTGCATTTTCTTTATGCAATGAGCATGAGTAAGAATGTTTCAGAATTATATTATTATTATGCTAAATTATTAAACATATTGTGATATATTCTATATCCGATCATTGTTTATCAACATGATATTATATTATATAATTCAGATATATATTCTGTTCGTTATTTTCTAAACATGGTTATACAAGTGTCCCCACTTGGATAATCATATATATATATATATATATATATATATATATATATATATATATATATATATATATATATATACACCTATTGATCCCGGTATGTATATCGTTAAGAAAAAGTCGCCTAAGCTATTTGACTAGCTAGACACAGATTTAGAAATATTGTTGAATATGATAAAACCTTTTGTATCCAATCAAATTGTTTTGGTTCAATTTCCGGACTAAGTATGAACATCCCGATCAAGGAAAACTTTTATCTACTTCAAGGTAGGCGACAGAGAGTGAACGATAATATCGTTCTTGCATGTAGTATTGATCAATACAGGGCATAACGGGCTGATCACCCCCTCGTGCCCGTAAGTTATAACGGTTTGCGGATGAAGTTCTGCTAAACCTATTTGAAAATTGAGAACAATGTTCATAGTATGTCACCTTAACCCTATTTATAGTCAGTACGTAGTTTCAAAAATTTGATAGAGAGTTGTTATGATATTATTATCGGTTCAGATTACTTCACAACCATTGATTTGTTGTAGAATGGTAGTACAAAGAAAACATTTAATCCTTTCAGCTAATAATTATAATTGTTATTACTTGCTGGGCACTAAAATGCTCATCCTTGCTTAAATTAAATATTTTCAGTCAAGTATGATCAACCAAAGGGCTCTGCCAGGAACAAAGGGAAAGGAAAGCTGTCAGAATAAGTTGTGTTATCTTGTGTAATAGTTAGCTAGACTTAAATAAGATGATGATATTTATTATCTATCATGTAATAAAATGTTTTAAGGTCGCGTACCTGGGATTCAGACTCTGATATGTAAATTAAGTTTAATATTTATATTATTGTTATAATTATTATTAGTATTATTCCGCTCATAGAAATAGTATCGTGAAGCACCGAGTTCGGGTTTCAAGTACCTGAATTTGGGGGCGTCACACAAGCTTCTTGAGGAAGCTTGTTTAAGAAGGTGTGAATATTAAGGAGGTGCCCAAATGACTATTTTGCCCTCACTTTGTAATTTTTATAAAAACAAGCCATTTGCTTCATTTGTTGTTTACAAAATTTCAACTAACACTTGAGCATTATATTGAGAGAGAAAAGAGAGTATTTCCAAGTAATCAAGGAGAAGAAGAAACTAAATCATTCAAGTAATCAAGAACAAAGCAAGAACATCAAGAGGTAAAAGCTTTAAACCTTAATCTTTATCTCTTTTCAATTTTGATTTAATGGAGAAGCGATTATTGGTGGTGTATGTATCATCTGATGACATAAGGATGAATTTTAATGGACTAAAAACACTAACGGATACCTAATAAGTGAAATCATAACGAATGATTAAGAACTTAATGAAGAAAAGCATGAAAATTTAGAGCTTGTTTTTTATGAACAAGTTTAAAACCATTGCGTAAAAGTTAAATGCTTATTGTTTGGTTAGGATGATAGATGATTGAATGATGAATTTATTCCATTTAGAATGGAGTAAAAAACTGTAATAACGAAGTTATGTCAAAATTTTCAATAAAAGACGTTAAACGTAAGAATTGTAGTTAACTATGATTTTTGGACAAAAATGGAATGTTAATAATGAACCTAAAAAACTTAGGTTTTGTTAGTATGTTAAAGAACACGAAGTTTATGAGTCATAGACTCAAGAACGGACGAATTCAGACATCGAATGAACGAATTACGGACGAATGAGTGAAAAACGCTCAAGAACGAAGAATGAATGAATTAGCTTTTGAACGAACCAATTCTGAGTTATAACGAACAAGATACGAGTTCGGGAAGGGAACGTGTTGAAAAGATTTTACACTTGGAAAATTTTTCAAACAAATCAAGCCAGCAGCAATGGCGCCTCAAGGCTTTAAATTGGCGCCGCACGCCTTGATTCGAGAAGGTAGTCTGCTTGAAATATAAGCCTCGGTATACTCGTAAACAAAGGAGCACGGAGTCAATAACGCGCATCTAGAGTTTTGACAAGTGAAAGAAAGTTTATGAATGTAAAAGTTGGGGAATGATTAAAGATTGATAATGAACCTTAATTAAACCTAAAGTAACATCCTAAAGGGTGATTAAAACTTTAAGTTCAACAATCAAATGTCAATTCAAGGTTATGAAATTATAAATGCAAAGTACGTAAACGATATCCGTGAACTGTATTCGCGTCGAACGAACATTTGAGATTACATAGGTTGTAATTACTTGAACGTTGAACAAAGATGGTAACTTGTGACATTTAAATGTTATAAAGTCGTAATGAATGATAAATAACTTAACGAATGTTATTAATTTAACGATTCAAATAGGTTATACAAGAAGGAGAAGATATTATAAACAGTGTGTATCGATTGTTGTTAGCTAATTGGTATATTATATGATTATGTCATGTAGAACATATAAAGACCAACGTAAAGTGAATTAAAAGCTAGAAGACACTCGAGGCAAGTTTTCTAAACCCTTGTCTATACTTGGTGTTAGACAAGCTTTGTGAATTCATGTAATGATATGCATGAACTGTTTAAGAAAGAGTCAATGCCATTTTGTTTCGATTAGACAAGGACTTAAAAGTATTTTGTTGATTTATTTACAAATCTTTCAAAATATTGTTGATGTTGTTATCCTATGTCAATTGTTTTGGTACAGATTCGAAGGTAAGCCTGAGTATGAATAAACAAAGATTTTTAAGTCATAAATCGACTAGCACGTGAGTTTGCCAAAACTTAAACGTAAATACGTTTAACGGAGCAGTGTTGTACAATATAAAGTACTATAGGTTGATCACCTAGACGTGCTCGTAAGGAATATCGGACTTAGGGTCTTAGTACCAGGTTGTCCTTTTCAAAAAAAGAAAGAATGGAATGTTCATGGTCTTTGACCAGACTCAGAATTTAACTGGTGTTTATCATCATTAAATGTCTTAAAGGAAAAAAAGTGTTATTTTGATTATTCATAGTATTTCATAACTATTTGTTCAGTTATAGAAGATAAATCATATGATTCTTGATTTTGTTGTTGCAATATAAATGTCAAACTTGCTGAGCTTGTTAATACTCATTGCTTGCTTAAATTATATGATTGATGTTAAGAACGAACGGATCAAAGGACTAAGGAAAGGTCAAAGGAAAGGCCAAGATGGATAAATAGTTATCTTGTAATAGAATAATATTACTTTTGTATAGGGGTGTTAGCCGAGCAGAGTAGCTCGATACTCGACTCGAGATCGGTTCGAAAATATGATCCAAAACTCGAATTCGAAGTTGATTCGAGTCGAATATAATCCATATTCTGTTTAATGATACACGAGTCGAATTCGAGTATACCAGTATTCGCTCAGATTAGGGTTCGAGTATTTCATTTTTTCTCGAACCATACTTGATACCTACTCGATGGATCATATTCGAATACTAGTCTGATCCATACTAATAAGCTAAATATGTGATATTTGTATCAATCTTTATAATTTATAAAGTATAGTATTAAATTGTGTAAACTTGTACTTAAATAAATCAGTGAATTGATTGTCAATTCGTATTACATTCTTTGTAATTTCTTTACATAAATAAAAGTAAAAGACTTTTATATATACACATTAATTCAATAATCAATTTAGTATGTAGTGGTTCAGTATTAAGAGAAATGGTTCACATTCGAAACTCGATTTGAAGGCTCATGAGTAACTCATTCTGTAAATGAGTCGAGTACTTACGAGCAGAGTAGGTCCGAGTAATGATCCGAGTCGAATCTGGCGCAAAATTAGAAATTCCTTATCGAATTCGAGCTCAATTTTTTTGAGTCGAGCCTAATCTGAGCATTAGTGTTCGCTTAGATTCGACTCGTTTTCACCCCTACTTTTGTATTGATTTAATACTATAAAAAACGAAAGAATGTAATGATTACTAAAAAACATGGGAAGTAATTTATTATTTTGTAATAATTAGTAAACATATTCATGTCAATGACGTATTTCAATTGAATGTATGTATAGTTAGTAGCACCGTGTAGTTAGTAGCACCGTGTAGTTGAAAGATATCCGAATTTAGGAACGTCCGGATGCTCTTTTATGATGAATCATTGCGAGTGGTGATCAGGTACAAACGAAATAAATTCGCATTGATACGTTAGAACAGGTGCTAAAAGCACCATACACATGTTACTAATGTACATGTGTTAACGCATTTCCCTGTTCATTTCATCGTGTATATGTCAGAATGAGACTGAAAAGCTTCACTGCCGTTATAAATTGTTCACTTAATCATGAGTTGAGTTTAGACCAGCGTGAAATGGTTCGTAACTCGTTTCGTATTTAATTTATTAAAACAATTAATATAAAAAATATATGAATAATTAACCTAATAATTATTTTAATTTTATTTAACTAGACTCCTAGACTCGCTTAAGCTTGCAAGCTCAAGCTCAAACTCAAACTCAAACTCAAACTCAAACTCAAACTCGTTTGTAAATGAATCGAATTCAAATAACATATTCAAACTCTACAATTAGTATAACTTTTAGTTGAGCTCAACCTCCACAAGTCAAAGCTCGCCTAGCCTTTGTTTACAGTTCTACTGTTCTAAACTTCTAATAGCACAAGTATTTTTTCTAACAAATCCCTACATTTGATATTTGAGAAGACTAGACAGGATTCATCAATCAGCTGCAAGCATAAAATGCATAAAAAGATTCAGTCTACCAATAGCATACATAGAAAGCCTTACAATTATCAAATTAACTTAACCTAAATGCAAATGTAAATTGAACTTCTAGCTGACCCTAATACAATGTTGTAATATTTTTTTTCCTGCCAAAATATTGCATCATTTGAGAAATGTCTTGTCAAACAATAAACCTGAGGCACTTGTGAAATGCTCAAGCAAATGTCCTGCGCAGATCATTGGCTCCATGTGCAAAATGACATCTTTCCCCAAAAGTGCATGACCCCTTCGTAAAATTCTCACACACCTTTGTTTTGAAATTTGCCGCTGCTGCTGGAGGAGCTTGCGCAGGCATAGCCATAGGGTTTCTTCCAGGCCCTCTGTTGGCAGCACCAATGTTCAGGATAAGCTCATGTACCATAGCACTAGCCTGTTTAATTTGATCAAAGGTCCCCTCAAGCTCAATGTTCCGTTGATTAGAATCTGTGTCATGCTCCCTTATGGCAAGCTTGACCCCAGTCATGCGGCATATTTGCTTTGAATTAACGCCACCCTTTCCGATAACAGCTCCAGCAAGTGATGCATCAATGCTTATCTTGGCTGTTGCTGATGCACCAAAGTTGGCTGCTGCAGCTAATGCAGGTGGAGATGGTTCAACCCTTCCACCGTAGGGGCCCATATGTCGCAAGGCTCGAGGATCTTCGTAACTTGAGAAAGCTGGTTTACCAAGCTCCATCTCACTATGGGCATAATGGCATTTATCACCAAACTTGCACCCTTCTGCAGTGTTGTATTTGTTGCAGAGCTTTGTTTTGACCGTTGAAGCAGGACCATTAGAGAAGGGTGGCAAGGCGGGTTTTCTTGCAACTGGCCCACCCAGATTTGTCATCTGATTTGGTGCAGTATATCCACCAGGAACATAATGCAGAAAGTGACACCCCTCACCAAACTGGCATCCAGAGGTGCTGCATGTCATGAAGAACACTTGAGAAACAAAATGGTTGATAATCCATTACTGAGACGCAAATTAAATACAACACTCTTTCAACTTCATAGAGATCTGATCAACTCCATGTTTTCAGCACAACATAATGAAACAGTGAGACATCAAGAAATTAACAAACAAGTAAACGGAGGCACAACAATTGAAGCATCCAAATATCCTATGCTCAATCACACTTGCGCACAAGAAAACTTACGTTCATTTTTTCCACCTTCTTCAACCAAAGATCCAATCCAAACGGACCATATAGTCAAATGTTTTGTCTGTGATATTGGTCTTCTTTCAAAATCTTGCTTTTACAATTAAACAAGGTATACTTTCTCAAATAGAGAAAGATGGTATAAATAACACCCATGCAGCTTTGCCAGGATCTTCTACATTATGTTTCAAGTGTATTACTCTAAAGCAGATAATGCATGTTACTTTTTCGTTTTCCATTTTGGATTAGTGACGAGACATGTACCTTAAAGAGGAGCTGCAGAAAGCATGGAATTAGTACATATAGTAATTGCGCATACAAGCAGTTTAATAACACCAACTAGTAATTGTGTGAGAAACATATGCAGTAACACCACATGAGTTTACCAGAAATGGCTTTTCAATATTATAAACAATAATTGCTTGTTTACAATTGTATTCTCCCTGAGAAACACTGCCTCTGTTCAACAACCTTTTCACATTCTTAAGTTGAGAAGAATAATCATTAACTCCAGTATAGACAGCATAGAATGCTTGTCTAGCTTAAAAGTTTAAATACAAACTTGATTTGATACTTGAAGATAATAATTAATATTTAGAGCATTATTTAGGATGAATTAAGATTACAACCTGAAAAACTTCATGCATGGCTTTTTGCTTCCTACACCAGTTCCAAAGGAATCCATTTCTGTTACAGAAAATTTGATTACTTTGTTTCAGTTCAAATTTCAAGTATTCTTAATTAAACAACTTTGAAGAACATCCAGAAAACTGACAACATTATTATTAACTTTAATGACAGCCACGTCATTAGCAAAATTAACAATTCATTAAAACCAAGCTAACTAAACTCCGCTTCACAAATCTGGAATTTACCAATGCACTAAATTCATAAAATCAAACCTAGTAAGTAAAAATTTACCTTTGACAAATAGTATAACATTTTAACAATACTGATTTAAGTTTACTAAATGTGCTTTTAGGTTTGTCAAAAATGAAGTCCGAAAACAAATGCAAACACAGAACCAACTTAGACACCATCCATACATGGCAAGATCTCTTCTCTTTTAGTACTTAACGAGATCCTCAATACGATTCTCTAATCTCACTACAAGCATTTTTCAGGTCCAGTCATGCTTCTATGTAAAGCTAATATAATGTAAGGAATGGAGGGAGTTATTGTTAATTAATAATAATTAGAGGTTAGTTAAGTTAATAAGTTAAGTAAGGGTGTCTTAGTCTTTTTAATTGCATTAGTCAGGGCAGTATTGTATGTTCCACTTTACTACTGTTAGAACTCATGTGTTAGGCATGAGGAAAATGAATGATTGAAACCCTTTTTCCTTCCCAATTTATCTGTTCTCTCTTTTTCTCTCTCTAGTTCTCCCTCTACTTTCCATGTCTCTTTCATTTTCCCCCATCTCCTTACCATTTACTACAGTAAGCTCCATTTTAGCTTGCTAAGTATTGAATTGGTGATAACCAATTCATTACAATTGGTATCAGAGCCTTCGAACCTGCACCTGTGGCCACCAACAACCAACAATTGAGTAACCTAGAGTCTCATGTTCATGAGCAAACCAATACCATCCAACAGCTGCAAGAGTCGATCTCCACACTGCAACAGGGATTCGATACAAAATATACAAAATTGGGGCTAATGATGAAGAACTTTGAGCCCCTTTTGACCCTATACGAGTGAAGTAGAAGGATCCCAACCAACCAGGTACTTCAAGTTCTGCGTCCATTTTAGGCCCTTATGAGCCCCCTTCAAAGCCAGATAAGCCTAATAACATTTTTAAAACTATTAAGTTTGAATTTTCAAAGTTTGATGGGAAAAACTCTAGGTCATGGATTAGCAAATGTAATAAACTCTTTTCCCACCATGTGGTTCCTGAATCCCAGAAAGTATTTTTGACTACTTTGAGTTTGGAAGGGGAGGTTGAGTCATGGTACTTACGATTTGTGCAGGAAGGGTAAGAGCTGACCTAGGAAGGGTTAATAGAATAAATTATTACTAGGTTTAGCCCAAAAGCTAGTGATAATCCTATAAGAGAGTTGAAGAAACTGCAACAAATTGGGTCAGTTGATGATTACACGAAAAAGTTTGAGGAATTGAGGGGTTGGGCCTTAGCCAGGAACCCCACCCTTAATGAAGAGTTTTTTATGAATTGCTTCATGGGGGGGATGAAATTGGAAATCTAGTTGGGAGTTTAGGAACTCAAGCAAAAAAACCTTAAGGAAATGATTAGGTCGTCTAGGGTGGAATTAGGTTGTCTAGGGTGGAGGCCAAATTAGAGGCTTTGCAGTAGGATGATGAATAAGCCCACTGGGAGTCCATTTTCCCCAACCTGTGCTCATGCCACAAAACAAACCTGCTGCAGTGATTAATGGTGATACTGTGAGGTCATTACCCATAAGGGGACTCACTAGGGAACAAATCAATGAGAAAAAGAAAAAAAGGATTATGTTCCCATGTGATGAGCCCTTTGTGCAGGGCCATACTTGTAAGAAACCTCAGTTGTTCATGATGTTATCCACAGACTGCCCAGAACTTGAAGAAGCTAAACATTGTGGTGAAGCAAAAAAGGAAAGAATGCCAGGGGAATGCGAGGAGCATAAAGCCCAAATCACCCTACATGCCCTCTCAGGCCATATCACTAATAACACTGTCAGGCTTTTGGGAATGTCACATGGGAAGTTTCTAAGGATGTTGGTGGATAATGGCAATACTAATAACTTCCTCGATCCCCAGGCAACTAAGAGAATCAAAGCTACAATAAGGGAAACCAACTCCACCTCTGTGACTGTTGCACAACTCCATCTCTGTGACTGTGACTGTGACTGTTGCAGATGGATTTAAGGTTTCTAGCCATCAACAGTGCCCTAAATTTTCCTGGTCTATACAAGGGAAAGAATTTCATACAGATTTTAGAATACTACCATTGGGAGGCATTAATGCAGTATTGGGAGTACAGTGGTTAAAGCTCTTTAACCCAATCACCTTTGACTTCCACAATTTGCAGTTGACACTAGCAAAGGAAGGAAAAACTATTATACAAGGTGAATCTGATTAAGTATCCCCAACTATCCAACTTATGAATTCTGGAAGGTGTTAAACTCTGCAACTCATGGATATTTTGGTTATCTGTTTAGGATGTACCAAGGAGAAGAAGAAAACACATTGGTGAAGAGGGACCAGGACGGTAGAAGTGGAGAACATGTCACTGATTCCATTAGTGGAAAATGCTCCCAGATGGAAAATCAACTTGCAAGACTTTTCTGTGATTTTTCAAAAGCAAAAAGGACTGCTTCCAGCTAGAACCCAGGATCACCACATAAAATTAAAGAAGGGTAGCCAGCCAGTGAATAGATACCCTTATGTTCAAAATGTAGAGAGAGAGAAGATTGTAAAGGAAATGTTGTAGAATGGCATAATTCAACCTATGCATTCCCAGTTCTCCTAGTTAAGAAGCATGATGGAACATGGAGAATGTGCATCGACTATAGAGCACTGAACAACATGATAGTTAAAGACAAATTTCCCATCCCAGCCATTGATGAGCTACTTGATCTTGATGAATTACATGGCTCCAATTGGTACTCCAAATTGGAACTGAGGTCTGGATACCATCAGATTATTAGAGTGAACAAGGACAATATACCAAAAACAGCCTTCAAAACTCATACTGGCCACTTTGAGTTCTTAGTGATGCTTTTTGGGCTAACTAATGATCCAACCACCTTCCAATCATTGATGAATGAGATATTCCAACCTTACTTAAGGAAATTAATTTGTACTAGTATTTTTTGACGATATACGAGTTTACTGATCAAGGTAAAAGCAGTCGCATGATTAAATGGCCCTTACTGATCAATATAGTTCTGAGATTAACTGGATACTATAGGAAATTAATAAGAAACTATGGGGTAATCAATAAGCCCCTAACTGAGTTACTTTAGAAAGATATGTTCTTATGGAATGACAAAGCCACTGAAGCTTTCCAAGCCCTCAAGTAAGCCATGAGACAATCTCCAATCCTTGCTATGCCAAACTTAATGAACCATTTGTGCTGGAAACAGATACCTCACACTTTGGCATTGGGCCAGTTTTAATGAAACAAGAAACGCTCATAAAGGCTCATAGCCTTCCTCTGTAAAGCCATAGCACCCCAGCATTTGGGGTGGTCAACATATGAGGAATTAATAAATGTGGTATATGCATTCAACATGAGACACTATTTTCTAGGGAACAAAGTTTATATCAAGATAGACCACCATAGCTTGAAATACTTGTTGGATCAAAGGATTACAACTACAAACCAACAAAAATGGATTACCAAACTGATGGAACTTGACTATGAGATAGCGTATAAGAAGGGCAAAGAGAACAATGTCGCTGATAATTTATCTAGAGAAGCGGGGGAACCCACAATGCATAACCACTGCTCAACTATCACTCAAGTAAACAACCACTGCTCGACTATCACTCAAGCAAACACTACTGAAATCACATGAGCCTAGGGCTGTTCAACACATTCGGTTTTTTCGGTTTTCAAGGCGAACCGGACCGAACCGGCCGGTTCGGTACAAAAAAAATCGGTTCGGTACCGATTTGGTATAAACCGGTTTTCGGTACTGGTTCGGGTTACCTATTTCATAGGTCCGGTATATACCGGACCGAACCGGTTGAACCAGTTCAATCCCTTTTTAAAAATTTTTTTAACTTAACTTTGTAGAATTGGCTTAAAGTCTCTTCTATTAATAAAATAGAACTATAGAAGTAAAACAAGAAAAGACATTGTAGAATATTTAGGACTTGAATAATATTTGAATTGGTGGTCTCCCCTATTTATAAAATAGAGGTAAGACAAAAGAATACAAATTAGACAATGTGAGATATTGGTAAGACAAGAGAACAAATATTAAAGAACATATGTATGGTTGTTTGTAAGTCCCACATTGATTAATAAAAATTTAAGAAAGTTTTCTACCAAGTGAAGGCCAAGTCCGACATTGGTTAATTGGTAAAAATCTAAGGATGTTTTTCTTATAAAATAAGTACCAAGGGAAGCCTTAATAGTTGGTGGTTTACAAGTTCCATATGGATTTAATTGGTTAAAGTATAAAGAAGTTGGATAACCTTAAACTATTTATCAATAAGTTAGGAAAGCCCTACACTCTTGCAACTTTAATAAGAAGTCTAGAATAATTATCTTAATAAGAAGTCTAGAATAATTATCTTTGTTGAAACTAAAATATATATTACTAAAAGAGAAAATCAATTAAGGCCAAGAGAATTAAATAGTTAATTAATTAATTGGATAGAATATGGTTGTTTGTAACTCCCACATTGATTAATAAAAATTTAAGTAAGTTTGTCTTATAAAAAGACTAACAAGTGAAGGAGATATTTGTTGGTCTCCAAATCCCATATTGGTTAATTTATAAAAGTCTTAAAGTTTTCTAATAAAAAGACTACCAAGTGAGACCTTAATAATCAAGTCCCACATTGGTTAACTTATAAAAGTCTAAAGAAGTGTTCCTTATAAATAGACTACCAAGTGAGACCTTAATAGTCAAGAAAGTCTAAAAAAAAATTTCTCATAAAAAGACTTTTAGCTTAAAGAAGGCTGGTATGCTTGGGCCGAATTTTAAGGCTAGTATTATTAAATTTCTCACCTTGGGCCAAAATTTGGGCTTAAAAAAAAAGCAAGTCTTAAATTTGCTCTTTCTTGGGTCGGATTTTGGCCTAAACTTGGGCTGAATTTGGCTTAAAGATTGGGTCGGTTCAAGCTTGGTAAAAATCGATCTCGAACCAAGAACGGACCAATGTCGGTCCGAGATATATGGATTCTCTTAAGATCTTTGGTTTCGATACCCTATTTTGGGTACTTTCGGTATTCGGTCCAGTTCGGTTCAGAATGGTTCAGTCCGGTTTTTTACCGATTAACACCCCTACATGAGACTGCAAAACAATGACTGCAGTGGTCCCCACTTGGGTGCAAGAGATAGCACATTCATGGGAAAAAGATGATGGGTTAAGGGATATTATAAAATGCCTTGCCTGGATATTCTTTACACAATGGAAGACTCAAGTTCCAGGACAAAATGGTGGTGGGTCCAGATTTAGACCTAAAGAAGAAGTTCCTAACTGAGTTTCATAGTTCACCTATTGGAGACACTCGGGTATAAAAGGTAACTTTGAAAGGATCAACAAGTTTTTCTGGTGGCCTACTTTGAGACAAGATGTTACTACTTCTGTGAAGGAATGTGACATCTGTCAACAACAAAAGCATGAAACTGTGTGGCTTCCCCAGGACTGCTACAACCCTTGCCCATCCCAGAGACACATTGGGCGAACATTTCTACGGATTTCATAGAAGGTTTGCCCAAAATCAGAGGGAGTACAGTTAGCTCAAGTCTTCATTTCACACATTTACAAGCTCCAAGGATTACCTTCTACTATAGTATCTGATAGGGATTTATCAGTCTTTTCTGGCAATCCCTCTTTAGGATGGTGGGGACTAAACTACAAATGAGCACAACCTATCACCCTCAAACAGATGGGCAACCTGAAAGGTTAAATCAAGTCCTAGAATGCTATTTCAGGTGCATGGTCACATAGAAACCTAATAACTAGGCATCATGGTAGCATTAGCTGAGTGGTGGTATAATTCCAAGGCCTACAAGCTACTCATTTTGAGATGCTCTATAGATATAAACCTCCTCACCTAAATTTCCATCAGTTTGGACAAATACATGACCCTACTACTACCAGACAATTGTGCAAGAACAAGTCTCAGCTATTGCAAATGATGAGGCAACATTTGGTGGAAGCTCAATCTAGAATTAAACATTATGCTGACAAGAATAGAACTGAAAGATCATTTGTGCCTAGAGATATGGTCTACCTTTAGGTCAGACCACAAAATCTAAACATGAAAAGCTAACCCCTAAATACTATGAACCCCTAAATACTATGGACCATTCCTGGTAGAGGACATAATTTGTACAGTGGCTTACAACCTTCACCTATCTGACTATGCCAAGATTCACCATATTTTCCACGTTTCTGTACTAAAGAAGAAAATTGGTTTGAACTTCACTTCTCCTACATTACCTTCCATTGATTCTGCAAGGCAATTTTTAGTGGAGCCTATTGTTGTGCTTGATAGGGGATGGTTAAAAGAAACAATGCAGCTGGAGTGGAGGTCTTGAGTTAGTTAGTTAAGGATGTCTTAGTCTTTTTAATTGCATTAGTCAGGGCAGTATTGTCTTTTCCACTTTGATACCGATAGAACTGTGTTAGGCGTGGAGGGAGCATTTGCACCTCTCTCGACTGATGATGTGAGGGTATATATGTATTGGATCTTATCCATATTTTGGTTATGAAATGAATGATTGAAACCCTTTTTCCCTCCCAATTTATAATTTCTCTCTAGTTCTCCCTTATTTTCATCCATCTCCTTACCATTTACTGCAGTAAGTAATGAATTGGAGGTGCAGAATTTGAAATTATTAAGGAAATTCAGGAAAATAGACAGTGATGGAGAAAGAGATTAAAGCAGAGAAGTTAGAGTAGAGAGGCTGAAAGAGCAAATAGAGAGAGAAACAGATTGTTTTCATTCATTTCATACTGTGAATTGATTTTCATACATATACTTTCATCTCACTCACACCATAGTAAACAAAAAGGAGCTGAGCACATGCTCCCTTCACAAGACTAACATCAGCTCATAATAGAAAAATGATGGAAAAACAATAATGACCCAAACATTACAACTGAAATACCCTGTTACTATCTTGACTTAACTAACTGAATTTACTACATTCCTTACATTCCTTCCTCCTTTGAAGGCAACCTCGTCCTCAAGGGTGAAATTGTGGAACCCTTTTGTGCAATCGACCCCAATTTTCCCAAGTGGCTTCAGAGGGCAGAGTATTAACCCATTGCACAAGAACCTCCACTTCAGCTGCATTATTTCTCGGCCATTCTTATATCAAGGACAGCAATAGGCCCCACTAAAGATTGCCCTACTGAGTTCATAGAAGGTAATATAGGTGAAGCAGTACAGTGTAACCCAATCTTTTTTTTTTTAGCTGAGACTGAAGGATAGTGTGGATCTTGGCATACTAGGTAATTGGAGTTTGTAAGCCACTGAGAACCAATTCTATCCTTTACCAAGAATGACCCATAATATTTAGGAGTCATCTTTCCATACTTGGATTGTGTGAGGTTTGCTTGTAAGGTCCGACTTTGAGTTAAACCATATCTCTAGGCACAAAGGACCTTTCTGTCTTATTTTTGTCAGCATAATGTTTGATTTTGGACTAGGCCACCACTAAATGTTGTTTCATCATTTGCAACAACCGAGATCTATCCTTACAAAACTATCTAGTAGTGGGGTCATGAATATGCCCAAACTGATGGAAATTTAGGTGAGGCAACTTATATCCATAAAGCATCTCAAAAGAGGTAGCTTGTAGGCCTATGTGAAAGTGAGTATTATACCACAATTAAGCCAAAACCAACCATGATGCCCACTTATGATGTTTCTGTGTAACCATGCACCTGAGGTAGCATTCCAGAACCTGATTCACCCTCTCAGTTTGCCCATCTGTTTGAGGGTGGTAGGTTGTGCTCATCTACAATTTAATTCCCACCATTCATCAAAGAAGGCTGATAAACACTTTGTCCCTATCAAATACTATTGTAGAGGGTAATCCATGTAATTTATAAATGTGTGCAATGAATTCCTGAGCCAATTGTGCAGCAGTGAAGGGATGTTTTAATGGGATGAAGTACCCATATTTTGTGAGTCTGTCCACCACCACCCAGATAACTGTCATTCCCTCTGAATTAGGTAAACCCTCTATGAAATCGATGGAAATGTCGGCCCAAGGAATCTCTGGAATGGGCAAGGGTTGTGGCAGTCCAGGAAAAATCATAGTTTCATGCTTTTGTTGCTGGCAGGTGTCGCATTCCTTCACAAAATCAGTGACATCATGCGAATAGTTGGACACCATAAAAATTTGTTGATCCTCTCGAAGGTTCCCTTGATGCCCGAGTGCCCTCCAATAGAGGAACTATGGAATTCAATCATAAATTTCCTCCTTAAATCAGAATTTGGACCTACCACCAGTTTGTCTTGGAATTTGAGTCTGCCATTACTGAAAGAGTAGCCAGAAAGAGCACTTGGGAGTCAGTTGGAGTATAACATCCTTCAACCCATCATCATCTTTCTCCAATGATTGAGCTATTTCTTGTACCCAAGTTGGAATTACTGAAGTTATAGTGTTGCAATCATCCACACCATCTTGAGGGATGGTCACACAGTGGCTCAAGGAAGTGTGTTCTCCCACCTTTCTAGATAATCAGCTTCAATATTCTCTTTGCCCTTCTTGCATGCTATCGCATAGTCCAGCCCCATTAGTTTAGTTATCCATTTCTGTTGATTTGTAGTTGAAATCCTTTGAACCAATAAGTACTTTAGGTTGTGGACATCTGTCTTTATATAAACCTTGTTTCCTAACAAATAATGTCTCCATTTGTTGATTGCATACACTACTGCCATTAGCTCCTTCTCATAAGTTGACCACCCCAAGTGTTGAGGAGCTATGACTTTACTTAAATAAGCTATAGGCCTCCATTTTTGCATTAGCACTGCTCCAATACCAGAATGGGATGCATCTGTTTCTAACACAGAGCTCATTGAAGTTGGGCATAGTAAGAACTGGAGCATGTGTCATGGCTTCCTTCAAGGCTTTGAAAGCTTCAGTGGCCTCAGTATTCCATATGAACTTATCCTTTAACAATTCAGTTAAAGGCTTACTGATTATATTATAATTTCTTATAAACCTCCTATAGTACCCAGTCAGTCCCATAAATCTCCTAAACTCCTATATATTAACTGGCAAGGGTCAATTAATCATGCATCAGATCTTATCTTGATTAGTGGAGACACCCTCATGGGTGATTATATGGCCCACCCGTCTTGTTCCAAAGAAACTCCTCTTAGCAAACAGACAATGGTCTTGCAATAACTGCAGCATTAATCTCAAATGCTCCAAGTGATAACTTTTACTGTATACATACAAAAAATAGTACAAATTTTCTTAAGTATGGCTAAAATACCTCATTCATCAATGATTGGAAGGTGGTTGGGGCACTAGTGAGCCCAAATGGCATCACTAGGAACTCAAAGTGGCAATTGTGAGTCCGAAAACCTATTTTTGGTACATTATCCTTGTTACTCTAATTTGATGATATCCAAACCTCAGGTCCAGTTTGGAATACCAACTAGAGCCATGTAGTTCATCAATTGCTGGAATGGGAAATTTGTCTGAAACTGTCATATTGTTTAGTGCCCTATAATCTATGCACATCCTCCAGGTACCATCATGCTTCTTGACTTAAGAGAACTGGAAATGCATAGGGGCTATTGCTAGTTGCTAGGTTGAATAATCCCATTCTGCAACATTTCTTTTACAATCTTCTCTATTTCTCCCTTCTGAACATAGGGGTACCTGTAAGGTTTGAGGTTTGCTGGTTGATTTGCCCTCATTTAACCTTATATGATGATCCTGATTTCTGGTTGGTGGAAGTCCATTTGGCTCTTGAAAAACCACAGAGAAATCTTGCAACAAATTTTTCATCTGGGGACATTTCTCAATAATGAAGTCGGCCTCATTCTTCCCATTACTACTTCCCTCATCCCATTCCACAATTATGTTTTCTTCTTCTCCCTGATACATCCCAAACAAGTGCCCAAAATACCCATGAGTTGCAGAATTTAGCACCCTTTTGAACTCACCAGAATTCATGTATTGGATGGTTGGGGCCATCTGATCAGATTCCCCTTGTAGGAGAATAGTCCTTCCTTTTCTAGGGAAGTCGAAGTAAAAAAGCTTTAATTAAAAAAACTTTAACCATACCCCATAGTGGCACCCTAAAATTGCATGTTTGAAATTCTTCCCCTTTTATGGACCAAGTCAGCTCTAGACAGTGTTGATGGCTAGAAACCTTAAATCCATCTGCAACAGTTACAATGATGGCATTGGTCTCCTTTAATGTAGCTTTTATTCTTTTAGCTGCCTGGGGATCTAGGAAGTTGGTGCTACCAATATCCTTAGAAACTTCTTGTGTCATCCCTAGAAGCCAGACAGTATTGTTAGTGATATGCCCTGAGGGAGCATGTAATATGATTTGGGCTTCCTGCACTTCACACTACATTGGCAACCCTCCCCAATGGACTCGGTGTCTTCATGTCAATGTTCAAAAAAGCTTAAAGCGGTACGACACGTTTTTCTCTGGACGAGACGAGGCGTAAGCTTCGAGACGGAGCGAGGCGAAAGCCTCGATTTGAAACCTAAAAGTTCCCAAAAAAATATATAAAAATGCTAATATAATCATAAAATAATCCATAATTATAATAAAAAAAATTATATATATAATATAATACAGTAATAATACTAGACCTGGCAAACATGGCCCAGTTCATGGTAGGACCAGCCACTATAATTTGGGCTGCATTTTTTAGCCCAATAAAATCTTAGCCTTTTTGGCCCCTGCTTTTTAGCTGACCAGTGAAGGCCCTACCCGACCGTGGGTCTGCAACTTTTTTTTTTTTTTTTAAACAAAATGTTGCTACTTGTGGGTTATGAGGCTTGAACACAAGACTTGTAAGTAAATAAATAAGAGTTCAAACCAACTGAGCTACAACAACTGTTTATTTTTAATACAATCTTCAATATAAAAATATATCAAATAAACCTACAAAATTCATAATATATAAATTCCTAAAATATGGAAATACCCTTGTCCTTCCTTGTTCAAATAAACATACAAAATTCATAAAAAAATTAAGTACTTCAAACTCCATCTTTCTTCAGATTGAGCCAAGCATTAACTAGATGTACCTTATGTGACATATAAGTTAGATAATGTGAAACCTTCCTATTTGAAGGGGCCTGTTGAGGAAGTTTAGTAAATGTGTATTGTGCGGAAGGACAGTGTTTCCCTTTCTCCCTTTTCCTTTTAACTAGTCCCTACTGAAATGTTCTGTTAATTTTTTGGCATTTGGTAGATCGGACAAGGCTGGAATACTGCTTGCTAAAGAAGTATTACTGAAGGGATTGCAAGGCAACAAGTAAGCAAGCCTATTGTTTATTATAAATTATTTTATTATTTTTAATATTTATTATTATTACTATTTTTGGTGTAGCAAGATTTTGTAAAAAAAAAATAGAGGAAGAAGCCCGCGGGCCGGGCCGAGCCAGCCCAACCCGGGCCACGGGCCTCACAATTGTAGCCCGCCAAAACCCGGGCCATTTTGGCCCGGCTCGCGCTCGGCTCGGGCCCGCCCGTTTGCCACCTCTAAATAATACATTATACAATAAGAAGAGAGAGAAAGAGAGAACCTGTCGAAGTCGCACGAACTGAAGAAGAGAGAACATGTTGATCGGCTTGAATTGAAGAACCTGTCGCATACTTAGGGTTTTTTTAATTCAAATCAAGGCGTAGGCCTTGACACACCTTGAGGCACAACGCACTGAGGCGTAAGCCTCAACCAAATGAGGCGCAAACTTCTAAATTTCTCTTTGACGCGTCAGCCTCGCCATGGACAACTCCTACCTTGCTATGAGGCGCGCCTCGAATGCAATTTCGAACCATGCTTCAAGTTCTAGGCCTTCTAGTCCATCTATAGCTGAGGGCAACATCATGAATAATTGTGGTTCCTTACAATATGCCCTAGCACAAAAGGCTCATCACAAGAAAAGCATAATCCCTTCCTCCGTTTCTCATTGATTTGTTCCCTAGTAAGACCCCTTACAGGTAATGTCCTTACAATATCCCCATCCACCATGGAAACATGTTTGTTTGGTTGCAACGGTACAGGTTTGAGGAAAGTGGAACCCCCAGTAGGCTTATTCATTATTGTGCTCCTTTTGAGCCAGACCTCCAATTTGGCTTCCTCCACCCTAGACAATCTAATCATTTCCTTTGAGGTTTTTTGGCTTGAGTTCCTGGACCCCAACTGTATTTCCAGTCTTAATCCCCCATGAAACAATTCATAAAAAATTCTTCATTAAGGCTAGAATTCCTTGCTAAAGCCCAACTTCTCAAACTTCTTCCTATACTCATCTGTTGATCCAATTTCTTCAGTTCTCCTATTGGATTATCACTAGCCTCGGTGCTGAATCTGGCAACAATTTCCTCTATTAAACCTTCCCAGGTCAGCTCTAGTCCTTCCTGCACAAATCTTGAGTACCATAACTCAGCCTCTCCTTCCAAATTCAAAGTGGTCAAGTAAACCTTCTGAGAGTCGGGTACCGTGTGGTATGAAAAGAGTTTATTACATTTTCTGATCCATGACCTAGGGTTTTCCCCATTAAACTTTGCAAATTCAAACTTCTAAGTCCTAAAAATATCATCAAGCTTATCTGGTTTAGGAGGGGGTTCATAAGGACCTAGAATGGACCCTGAGGGAGAAACCGAGGGACCTGGTTGGCTAGGCTCTTTTTGCTGCACTCGTTGAGCTAGGAGAGCCACAAAATTCTTCATATGTTCCAATTTTGCATCAAATCCCTGCTGCAAAGTTGAGACTGACTCTAGCAATTGTGTCTGCAGCTGTTGTATAGATGTGTTTTGCTCATGAACATGAGATTCCCAATTGCTCAATCGTTGATTGTTGGTGGCCATAGGTGCAAGATCAAAGACTTGATACCAATTGTAATGAATCGGAGTTGCAAAACTTGAAATTATTAAGGAAATTCAGGAAAATAGACCGAGTGGATTGAAAAAGAGAGATTAGAGCATAGAAGTTAGAGTAGGGAGAAGAAAGAGCAAATAGAGAGAGAAACAGATTGTTTTCATTCATTTCATGCCTTCAATTGTGAATTGATTTCCATACATATCTCACTAACACCACAGCAAGCGAAAAGGAGCTGAGCACATGCTCCCTTCACAAGACTAACATCAGCTCAAAATAGAAAAATGATGGAAAGACAATAATGACCCAAACATTAAAACTGAAAGGACTGAAATACCCTGCTACTATCCTGACTTAACTAACCGAATTTACTACTTCATTCCTTACATAAGCTCCATATTAGCTTGCCAAGTAGTAAATTACATATAACAACACAGCGGCGAAAAAACACAAAAGTACAACAAAATTAGATTCTATGAATATTCGATGCGTTTGATATTTGGGGATCGCAACACAGCGAGATAAATCCGAATATACACAATTATTTCAATCAAACAGGAAAATTATTAGAAGATACATATCACTTAATTTAATTCAATAGATGAACAAGTTAAACGTTAGTGTATAAATACTTATCGATAGAAAGAAAACAAATTAACAAACAAAAAAGTAACCTTGATCCAAAATTCTAACTAGAGAGGAGTAGAAAGAGAGACTAACCATTCTTAGATCTCTTGGGACCTCCGTTCCAAACTCCATCTTGTCTTCCTCTCTTCCGCCCAAACTCCATTATTATCCTCAGATCCAAACAATTAACTCAACAAAAACAAGAACAAAACAAACCTATGCTACAAAAAACCTGTGCGGATACAAATGTAAGTTTATGTGGGTGAAAAGATTTAATCTTGCGGGTAGAGGAAGGAGATGATATTGCAGCTGCAAAATCCTAGGGTTTGGAGAGGACAGAGAGAAAGGCGGTTCCGCGGAACTGAAATTAAATATTCAAATTTGGTTTAGTTTTTTGGTCTCGATTTTTAGCTCGGTCACGTGACCTTAAATATGGGCCTTACGTCATATATTACCTATGGAATCTGGTTACATTTCTTTTACTAACTCGCGCCTTAATTGGGCCTCGGGCTCTTTTGTAGGCAGGCTAACATAGTGCTGCTCCGCAAGAGTGGAAAAATGACCAACTATCATCATCTGCATATATGACAAAATGGACATGAATAATGTAATTTCGTGTTTAAATAATATTCTTTGAAATCTTTATTTGAATGTATTGAAAATGTATTTTTAATTCATATTTCATCTATAAAATAATAAATCATCTTCTTATGATCACTAAATTCATCCCCTTTGATAGACCTGACAAAACATAGCCCAAGTTCGTGGTAGGATCGGCAAATTACACGAGACGGGTTTTGAAATTCTGAATTTTAGTCTAGTAAAATTCAGACGTTTTTACCGTCTGTTTGTCGTAAAAATTCAAAAATATAGCATAAAATAAAAGACGAATTGGTCTCATTACATGAAACCATGACCATATTGAAACTTTAAATTTATAAATTTTAAATAAAAAAAACATGGACCTTTTTAGCCTTAATTCATACTCATCCTGATTCTTAGTTTGAACTTGGCCCGCCCGTTTGTCAAGTCTACCCTTCGAGTCGGCCAAGTCCAAGAACATCGCCACCCTTTTTCTAGTGTCATGTCAAAATATTGCATTGTCATTAGGTAAATAATGATAACATAGATTAAAATTGATGTTAGATTATTTATTTATAAAAGGCTAAATTTTATTTCTAATAAGTTTCACAAATCTAAAAGTTATAAATACAGAAAACTAAAATACATTATAACTCTGAGAATTCTTACAAAAAATTGAAAATAATATGTAAGTATATAGAATTATAACTCTGCAACACTACATTAATTCCACATTATGATGCTATTGCATAATAATACTCATCTTGATCTACAAAAATTGATGTTAGTGATAAAACTTCTTTCTTAATGATGTTTGGTCTCTTTTTTTATTATATTTAATTATGCATAGTTACATATTCAAATATATTACTCAATAAAAATCGACAGACGGTATAAATTGAAAATAAATTTTCCATCTAAGTTTTCTTAGGTTGCTCTTTAAGAATAAGCAAGGTCACTTATAAATAAACAAAAAATTAATAAATAAAACTCAATTTATGAAATAAAGGGAGTAATTAGTTCATGAGCATATGTTTGTGCTAATTAAAACCTGGTTCCACATTTTGTTAAATTATATGGAAAAAATAAATACATTTTTAAAATTAATGTTAAATATGTTAATAAATATCTACTAATAATTACTCTATTACTGGCAAATAATAATGAAAATTGAATATTATTAAACAAGAACGTAATCTCATTGTCATGTTGATTATATAAAACAATTCAACTCGATCATGATGACCTTAATTAAGAAATGCAAGTAATTTTTTTTGTTAGATTTTAGATAGGTTCGTTGATATCTTTGTATTTAAAAGAGTTATAATTTTAAAGATAATGTTACGTGAATGATATTTTTGCATAATATTTAAGATGAATAGTTGTGTTCATGTGTTTTTAGGAGGTGAGGTTTTGACGAAAAATCTAAATGACTTCAGATACTCAATAGGTCCGAGAAAGGTTGTCATCATACAATGTAACACCTTGTATAACACGATGATTCATAAACTCTACATCCTTCCGATGGAATTTCAAATTAAGTTGTAAATATCCAAGCTATATTGTGAATGAGGTGTCCAAGTTTTATAGATTGAAAGTTAAAAATGACAATGACGTTAATATTATATTGGGCATTCTAGAATGATGATACAACAATAATTGTGGAGTATAATTATATATCGAGCTTGATCAACAAGTTTGTTCATCATTCATGGGTCCTGATAATTTTTTAATGAGGTATAGTGGATACACTAATTTGTTAACTCAGCTCAGCCCATCAATTTTGATAGTCAGAAAATATTTTTCTCAATATGTCATATGGAGTTGCTTCTCAAATGTATCAAAATCAGGACTTTAATGCCTAAACAAAACAATTACATATTGTTTTACCAAATGACCAGACTTTTATTTCTCCTTAAATACTTTATTTGTTTTCCTAACAACAATTATGCTTTACTATCCAATTAACATAATTAACTTTAATTAGGACCAAAAGGGCTAAGAGACTTATAGCATGCTTAATGACTATATAATGGATGCCTAAATCTAAGTTAGTGAAACATAATTTATGACTCCTTTTATATAATAAAATTCTATTGTCTTATTTAATTCCATTCTAGCACTACATCCGTAGATAACATATATATACATGTTACAACACCTATCATAACTTCGTGATTCCATTATTAAACCCGTTACTTACCGAATGCATATTGATGCATAAGACCACCGATAATAAAAAAAATATGTCCAAAAATTTTATTTCGCACAACAAACATTAAATAATTAGATGAAATATGTAGTTGCATAATAAATAAAAAAATTGCAGGTATCACACAAGTCGACTGATACTTTTATTTCACAAAACATCTTATACTTTAATTAGACGAAATACTAAACTGAAACTTATCTTATATTTTAATTATTAATAAAATATAAAGAAAAATACGAGATGATACATATAGGGTTAAGCAAATAAACTATTAACAATAACTACATGTGGGTGGAACGTGCGCTATGTAATGGACCGTGTTACTCAACATATCGTGTCAATCCATCAATACAACTTGCCTTTCCTTACCGGATAGGAGGTCAATACTGCTTCGGTCGCTGCGGACTTGTAGCTCGTCAGTCTACCTAGTGTGTTTGTAATATCAGTTTGTTTGGCAACCATATACATAAGATGTGATGAATTTGTTGCAACAATATTGTAGCACTGGTCAGGGTCTTTGGTGTGTTAGATGCCCACTTATATGTTTTGAGGTGGTGGAATGATATTATGCTGATAGAGTGTCAGTTTAGTATACGACAATTCATACCTCGGGCGCTAGAAAATATCACACATCTTCACAGCATTATTGGTGGTTCACATACAATTTGGGAGGCACAACACCACTACTACATAGCGTTGTGGGGTACTTGGCCAACTCTTGTTGGTACTAGAGAGGATACACACGATCGTCTAGAGTGTGACCCTGATTACATGCCTTGGTATTGAAGCGTTACACAACGTCAGATTTTGAATCATAGGTTGGCTCAACAAACGATGAGGGAGTTCGAGGGGACACATGGAGCTACTACTTATTTGGTATGTTAGAAAATAAACATTGCATTATTATATTGTAACATCCAATAAATGTCAAATTGACTCAAACCACAAACTAAGACTATTTATATATTACAACTCTAATAACTAATAACTAAATAATTCCGTAACACAAATCAAAGTATCAAAACATAAAACAAAATATCTAAACAATTTAGTACAATTATATAAATACTATTATACACATACTGTCTAATCTTACAAATTTATCATTCTCATAAATTACAAAATTATTTTGTTTATGGTGATAAAAAGAAGCATACTGATTATTGCTCAATAATATTGTTATTCTTTTTAATGATTATTAATATTATTATTTGTTATAACTTTGCATAGACTTAAAAAAATATAATAAATCACCATAATTAATTGATGTAAAAAAAGTTTATGATCTAATTGAAGGTGAGTGGTTTATACATCATTGTAAATACGTTTTTTATTTTATTTTACGTATTACATGACATATTCTACTTTATTATCTTAGAAATTGAGAATCTTTCACGTGTATTGTTATCCAATTTCGCAATTAGCAAATACGTACAAATATACACGATCAACAAATAATATAATGATAAAAAAAATTATCAATCTCTCGAGGAATTATTACTAATAATTACCAATTACCAAAATTGTATCAAATTAACCTTATTCAAACATATGATTTAAGATTATGAAATGAAAGTAAAAACTATTTAAACTAAAATTTAAATTACTGAACAAAGGTTAATATCAGATTAAGATGTTAAGACTACAATTTCCCCGACGCCTCATTTAAATCTGTTCACTCTCCTTTTAATTAAATAACCAAAACAAATCGTTAACCGATAATTCAAAATTATTTATAGGCCTTTTCCGATGGTCAAACAAAAATATCCCTTCTAAATAAATCACTATATTCTTATGTGAAATAAATTAGAATAAGATTCATTAAATTCAGATTCTCCAATTGGTTACACAAAACATATATGTATATTCCTATCCTATACACAAATCATGTTATTCAATTCTAAGAAGAATAAACTAGACTCATGTTATCATATTTAGGTCTAAACACTATAATCCACTTTCCAATTTCACATTGGTTACCAAAATAGTCATTAACTAGACAATCAAAACATGAAGAACAAAATATGATAAATGATTTGCATATGATTAACAATAATAAAAATGAAAGTAAATTAATTCAAATTAAACATTGGGTTCCATTGCAATCTTAAAATAAAATTTAATTCATAATGAAATAAGAAAACATCATCCAAAATTTAATCAACATCCTTGGATTACAAAAATAAAAAAAAATATTAGAGAATAAAAACTATGATAACGTATTCCTCGGTCTCCAAAGCTCTGCCTTCAATTCTTGTCCTCCTTTGTGTTTTTCCTTATGTTCCTCGTCTCCAATTATAATCAGCAATCCTTGAGCCACGTATATCATAACAATTGCAAGATGCGTATTTATAGTACTTCTCAATGTGACCTAGCATACGTAGTATCAAATTCATCAAAACGCAGCGTCCCAATTCTAATGAACCATCCATTCTGACGAACCAACGCTTCGATGACTACATGTAGTGTAGTGCTGGCCTTGCTTCTTGTGCACGCGCCTTCTGCATGTGTTGCGCCCTAGCGCCCCATTCTGCTGCAAGGTCCGCGCCTAAGTGCCCCAACTTGGCGCCTCAACTCTACCTAGCTTGACTTTGACCAGAAAATAACAAGTTTTATATCCCAACTCCACTTTTTTGCTCCCCGCTTATTTTTCCTACACAAGCACATTAAAACACATAAAAAGTAACAGAAAATACTCGAGAACCACAATTTAACAGGCTAATGCGTAAGTGTCTACTTTAAAATTAGGGAATTGATATTTCCATATCACTTTTTGATATTTCCACACGTAGGATCTACATATTAGCTAATAAAAATTTGACACATCAGCTAATATGTAGGTCCTACGTGTGGAAATATCAAATAATGATGTGAAAATATCAATTTCCTAAAATTAAAGCACTACACGTTAGTGAGTAGATTAGTAGGTCATAACCTAGTGGGAAATCTCTTGCCACGTACCAACCATTCACAATCTTTCACGTCTAATAACAAATTAACCTTAAACGCTACCAATATTACCAACATGTCTGTCGCAGTCACAACTATTCTGGTGTCCAATTTCATAACTACACTAGAACACAACTTATCATAGGTATAGTTGTTAATTAAAGAAACTGATAGAAAAATCCGAGCTACCACCATACATAAAATCAACTAATTCCATCAAGGGCTAAATACACTTCTGTCCCTCGAAGTATGACACCTTTTACACTTATGACCCTAATGTTTAAAACCTTACATTAGAATACTCTAAGTACACTTAAGTAAACAAAAGTAATCCCAAAAACTTTTCTGACCAAAAAACACGCCTGAATGTAGGCGTGGCATCGAAGTAGGAGTGTATTTCACAATATTTGTAATTTAAAGTGTATTTGTAGTGTATTTTGTCAATTAAAACAAATAATTCCATGTATATATGTATTTCCCTCCAACTGACATCATTATTTTCCCTCTAAATCCAATACTGCTTATTTTCCTCCATCAATTTCGATCCAACAGACTGTTGATCATCCCCTATAAATCAGCTCTCATGGTGTAAAGAGAAAAAGAAGGAGTAGAAGAAATGCAGAGAAGGAGAAGTGCGAGAAGGAGAAGTGAAAAGAAGAAATTACATACTTGGAAATTCTATGGCTTTAATTTTGTGTCACTGTCATCTTCCAGCTGAACTAAGGACATCTTGGACTGATAGCAATCTAGGTAGTAGATTTTTTTTCTTGCCAAACTATTAGAGTTCAAGGATGTGGTTTCTTTTACTGGCATGATCCTTCAATGCAAACAAGAGCAATCCAAGTTATTCCTGGCCTCCTTAGAAAGATTTTTACAAGTGAGCAAGAAGTAACAAAGCTGCAAAGAAGAGATAAATTTATAGAGGAATAATAATATTTTTGTTGAATATTGTAATGTGTATGAAAATTATGGGAAATGATGTTTCTAGTATGCAATGAAAAGTATTGAAAAGCATAGTTAATGTTGTTATTGACTATCCATGCTTTTATGAATTATGAACGAAAAGAAGAGTTCAATCACATCTGAACACCATTCAACATTAACAGACTACACCATTTAAAACAAAAAATAAAGTTCAATCACATGTACAAAACATAATACACCAGTTTAGCAATAACAAAGTCCAAAACCTTCACCATTATCAGATTGCAATATTCAAAATCATACCAGTACCATAATATCCTCAACCATTAACATACCATTTATAATTCACCTTTCAGAACACTATGTAACACACACACACCCAAATTAAAATAAAAATATTATATTCATCATTCATCATTCACAACTTAACATATATTTGTGATATAACACATCATCATTGAAACTTTTCAAACTATATTAACATGTAGTTCCTAAGTTTGCAAAGTGTCACATCAAAATATATAAAGTATCTGAAGTAGTAGCCACAAAAAATATGTTGCAATCACTACTATATGCCCCAACAACTATATCAACTAGCACTCCCAACAAAAATATCAAGTAGCAACCCCAAAAATATGTTGCAATCAAATAGCAGCCCCCAAAAATATATCAAGTAGCAACCCCAACTAATATCTCAATTAGCAGCCCCAAAATTATATATTATATACCCTAAAGTACTAGTCCCAGTCCTAACCCCCTAGTTCCTAGAACCAGACTCCTACACAAAAGATTTTATGTTCTTCAAAGTAACATAACTCTTCTCCCCTTTGACAATGATTGGTGTCCCTGTGATACCCCCAAATCTGGGTACTTCATTCCCATAAGATTTGGTGTTCACTGTCTAAACATTCATTTTTAACTACCCAAATATAATAAAATTTAACAACAAACCTTTCCATTAAAGGATTATATCAATAAGTTCAGTAAAATTCCCAGTTTATCTAACCTTTAAATACAAACATCAAATGCGAAAAATAAAATAATTACATGTCAACAATTAAAACAAAGTCTGACAATATAGAAATCAACAGATTTATAAGTCTTCAACACTTGTTCATCTTTCCTTTTCCTTTACTGGTGGTAGGTTCATCGACCTTCTCAACTTTAGCTGTAATGGTTATATAAGCAAGAGTGAGCAAACAAATGCTCACTGGAAGTGACAATGAATAACAATATCATAACAACTGCCAAATGAATAGGCTCAATAGAACTGGATAATATTCTCTATCAATGATAATCAGGAACAGAATTTGAAATATATGTATCTGAGGGTCACAAGACCACGAACTATGTTCAAAGTTATAAGTATTCTTTCAACTTAAACCTAAATAGTCATAAGACTGTAGGGACTTCTCGTACTTAGGGGGATCAACCCTTCGTACAATGTATTATGCACAAACATCTAAACGCTTACGCGTAAATAATCCCTTATAATATGGTTGTTCATCTCAGTTTTAATATACGAGTCCGCACCAAAGGAAGTTTAGTTTGGATAAGTTTTAAGGTAATTTAGAGTTCAACGAACATCAACTAAGGATTAGTTGAATCAATATAGTTTAATATCACTTCAAGTTCTCGATAGTAATATGATATGAAATAGACATGAATTATAAGTGAATCAACATTATACATCGAAATCATGGTTTATAAATAAACTAGGAAGCATAAGCATTTGAATATTATAACAAACCTTGCTTAAACAATAATAAGCTAAGGCTATTAATCTTACTCAATAACAGAAGTGAGTTAATTAACGTGCATGATTAATAACAAGTTGAGGAATAAAACTTGCTCAACATGAGAATAACAGAATTTAGGAACTTACGTAATAAGAAACAAAATTAAAGATAGGAACCCTTCTCAAAGTAAGAGTTAGGTTGAAGAGTTTGCATGAACATAATCAAGTTAGAATAGATATATAAGTAGGTTTAGGAACTTTCTCAATGCATCAATAAGGTTTAAACACTTGCACAATCGTAAAAGTAGAGTTAGAGAACTTGCCTCGTGCGTAGGTTAAACAATCACTACTCACGTTCACCACAAGTCCTACACATACCATATGTATTAAAAATACACATTAGTTACAATAATATTAGCTTCATGAGTTTCTTTCCCACTTTTAGTATAGCTCACTAACTAAGTTTAAGTTTAAACAACATCACATCTTTTCATGAGCATCACATTTTAGCTTTATTACAACTACTTAAGTGATTATGTCATTGCACCATATACACATTAACAACTTGATACAACATCCTATTACATGTCCAACATGTTATCATTCTCTTTAGATTAGGTTATACTAATACACAAAGGATTGCACTTGCATTCGCGCATCCCGACGCCCTCCGATTGCCTTCAAATGCACAACAGTCCTAAACATGGCCATTTTGACCCTTCATAACGAAATCAAATTTAAAAACTTAAAGAATAAAAGTTATAAGCCTATTCGTTCTCGTTCCGAATCATCTTGAATAACATCAATTAGAGTTCGTATGAAAAAGTTATGCTCATTTTAGTAAAACATGTCTGGTCAGTTTTTTTTTCAAAATTTGGCTAGACAGACTCCGCCGGGGCGGGGGTTTTTGCTCTAGGATAGCTCGATGGAGCAAGGGTCCCTTCTGCGATTTCACGAATTATCATCTCGAACACTACAGAAAGCCAAATTAGGCCTACAAACTCCTTTTTAACAACCATACCAACCTACCCAAGGTGTAATATGTTTACAGAAACATAAACTAATATTTATAATACGTTTCTAACCACATAAACAACATAAACATCAAGATTACAATCTTTAATTTCACTATTTCTCTTATTTCCTCTTCTTTTGACTTTCATAGAGAAATTCTTCACTATAAATTCGTTTTACAACCAAAATAGTTAGTTTCAATTACGTTGCTTTCGTTTCTTCATATATTTTCACAATCAATAAACAATTTACACTTATACTATGAATTAAGTACCAATTTTAATTCTAATTTAAGCCATATTCAACATATGTCAATGTAAACTTACTGTAATATGATTTCCTCCATAATAAATATATTACATGAATCAATTTACTCTAAATCATCTATAAACTACATGAAAACAATTTATATCAACAATTATCATACAAAATCACATAGTAAATAATTAATCCTTCACACCAATTTTACAGAGAATTTTTGAATAGGATAAAACTAAAACTTTGAAAAATAAAAAGGTAGGGTTATACCTTTGCTAGAAGATGATTACAACAACTTCTTCTTCTAAATTCTCAATTCACAGAGAATTTTCTCTTCTCCCTTCTCTCTTTTCTTTCTTTCTTTTCTCTTATTTTCTTCTTCTCTGTTCTTTCTCCCTTCTCTAACTTACGTACTTAGAAACATATAACGTATAATATAATAAATATAAATTATATAATATAAATATATATGTAACTGATATCAGTTACATCTTTTTGAAAATCAAAAGCCATAAGGCTTGTTTGGCTAAACCATTTTAAAACTTAATAACATAAAATCGTTATGCCTTGTTTGGTAAAACCTATTTAAATTAAAGACTTAACATTCATTAAGCCTTGTTTGTCAAAACTGAATTAAACTCCTTTAATTTATTTTAATAACTCATTTATAACATAGTTTATTGTCACACTTTTATTACCAAATTAAATTAAGAACATTATAATAATCCATTTAATTCCTATCAACTCTCTAACTTAATTATTAAATTAAATTAGAATATTATCTCATAATAATTAATTTTCTTAACTCATTAATTATTTATTTAACAAATAAATAATCAAATCAAATCAAATTAAACAAATATTTATTCTACAATAAACACACCAATTAAAATATTTATATAATTTAATAAATATTTGAAATTACAATTTAAAATTATGGATTGTTACAGTCCCTTTATAAGATGATTGTGTTTAGGGTAATCCATTACAAAGACAACTCCTATCATGTACATTATTCTTTATTCCACTTATGCCACTTTGAACCTAAAAAAGACAATACATGAGTGATTTTCATTCAAATTGAACACTGTAATCGAAAATAACTGAATATATATATATATATATATATATATATATATATATATATATATATATGTGAACCAAATTAATACTTAGACTAGTATTGCCAGTAATTTTTCCTTGCTCACCTCTTTGAGATGTTGAGGTCCTCATGAACTAAAATGAAATATAAAAATATATCAATATGTTGCTAACAATAACCAAATAAAGGAGTATATTGTTATATTACTTACTGGTAGTTTTGATCTTGTTTAAGATTGTTGAGTTGCAACAGATGGTGTTAAATATATTTCCTCTTGGTTGACTGCAGCTTCATTAGCAGGTTGGTTCCCTTTTTTCTTCTTGTGAAATCTTGAATTATGTCTTTACTGCCAACAAAATCTACATCTAAGAGAATTCTGAATTTTTTCCCGAAATTCCCATGACTTCTATCTCCTCTTGGCTTTGGTTCATCTCTATTCCTTTTCCTCCACTTCTTTGGCCTACCAAGAAGTTTGTTGTATGTTGGAGGTATCATTGTTAGACTACCTTGACCCTCGACTTCCCACATATCTGAACTTTCCATTGGAGCAATAACTGGTGCATAAACTAACTGATAGGTACAGATCTTGTAGAGATTATTGACATATGCACTAGGATCCATGTTCTTGAAAGACATACATGCAATGACATAACTACATGGTATGCCAGTGATATCCCATCGCCTACAACTGCAACCCTTTATATCTAAATTAACTGAGTACTGATCTCCATACATTATCCCTCTTCAGTAACCAATTCAACTGTACTACCTGGATTTAGCCTATTCAACTCTTGAGCATACTACCACAACTTCACATATTTTTCATTAATGCTGCCATAGATCATATTCATTGCTTTAACCCTTGATCTATAAGCTTGAGCCTCTGATATCTTCACAATATCTTCCTTCCAAACAGTTTCTACAAAGGTGGCAACACTTGTCTTTGGATTTTTTTTGAATTCATGAACATACTTCTTTGTAAGCCACCTAGAGTTAACATGCTTATTTCTAGCATTTCTCGAACAAGTATGGTGACAATGGATGCATGTCATGTGTTGTTGGGATAACCTTGACAATATGATTGAAGTGTCATTCATGATTGTCAGAAGAATACGTACTCCCTTCGTATAAAAGGGAATAAGGTTATGTTAGCACCTCGAAGGGAAGAAATCAGTTCGACTTGGATAATCGAAAACCTGAATCTATTGTTCATATCTAGATTCCTAACGAAGGCCGATTGTGAAGGTGTGATGTATGCCCTCTTTCCTTATGGGAGCAGTGCGACAGATAAGAACCCAGAAATATTAGCCGATGTGCAAAAGTTTCTTTCGAAGTTTGCTGATTTGATGCCCGAATAGCTACATCATGGATTACCTCCGATGAGAGCCATTCAAAACTAGATAGATCCCAGGATTGAGCTTACCGAACAAAACAGCTTACATACTCAGTCCTAAGGAGTCTAAAGAGTTATAAAGGCAGGTAGTGGAATTAATGGAGAAGGTTTATATTCGTGAAAGTATGAGCCCATGTGCGGTACCAACTTTGTTAGTGCCGAAGAAGGATGGAACTTGACGAATGTGTGTTGACAACAGAGCAATCAACAAGATTACGGTAAAATATATATTTTTAATAACTCGCTTGGACGATATGCTAGATCAGTTGTCCGAAGCAAAAGTCTTTTAAAGATTGATTTGAAGAGTGGATATCATCAGATAAGGGTAAGACCCGGATATGAATGGAAGATGACGTTAAAAACTCAGCATGGTTTATATGAATGGATGGTCACTCCCTTCGGTCTTTCCAATGCTCGCAGTACATTTATGAGGTTCATGCACCAAGTATTGCGACCTTTCATGGGAAAGTATATAGTAGTCTACTTTGATGGTATTCTAATCCACAGTCCGAATTGGGAGTCACACCATGAGCACCTATGAGCCGTCTTAGAGGCATTGAGGAAGAAACATCACTTTATCAATCATAAGAAGAGCTCTTATTTCACAGCTTCGTTAACTTTCTTTGGATTTGTTGTCTCAACCGAGAGTGTTCATGTCAATCAGTCTAAGATCGATTCAGTCTTGGCATGGCTTATGTGACAGCCCCAAATCCGGGTCCCAAATCACCACGGATTCGGTTCAATCATTCTATAACTATTTACGAAAGATATAAACATAAATTGTTTATATAATACACTTTACACACTATTCTCCAAAATCGAGTAACCTTAACTTATACACAATTCATAAACTATCTAACATATAACATTATTATCAAACTATACTATTATAAACTAGCTGCACATTTTATCCCAAGCTGAACTTGACATTAACCTTTTCCTGTATCCGAATGCATTCGCCTTATCTGCAATGTTTATCATGATATAACAAGGGTGAGCATTAAAGTTTCCCAGCAAGTTTAAATACAATTTAAAGATATATCATGATTGAAAGAGTGAATAATAAGCTGGCTATAATTCATCAATATAATTGAGAATTAGCACGAACAAACTTTTGACTGAATAAGTATTAAACATGAACAAATTTATCTGGACCAACGGTAATGAAGGTGATCAGCCTTTCATACCTGACTTATACATGCAAGATGTACAGAGTACAATTCTACATGGCAATCAGCAATGATTAACCATAAGCATATCCGAATGAAACAACTCTTAGTAGAGTTAAGAAAAACTTGCCTGAACCGTTGATTACCGTTACGCAATTTATAACGCTTTATCCGAAGACCTAATATTAGTAATATAGATTTCCAATATTAGAATAATATCATCACAGTATAATACTATAATATATATATTCATAGAATAACCTAAACACATAACACATAACCCTATCAGTCTAGAAACTACCTAAGACTCGGTATCAAGTCAAACTATTTAAGTCTGAGATGAATCCGACAAAATTCTAACATCCCGACGGTCTAGTCGGACAAAACCCAAGTTTAAGTTCAATTAAACTCTGCCTAATTAATTAACAATTATCACATATAATTTTCTTATCAGTCAAGACATTATTCATAGGCCTGTAATAATTTTTAGATAATTATTACCATTTATCATGATTTTTAAATCATTTATATCGTATTTAAATGAATTAAATACCACTTAATTCCTTTATCATTAATATTTATTTATTATTAAATATTAATGAAAATTATAGCATAATAATATAATTATAATATATCAAAGTATTTTTAATACCTTAAAATATCCGATAATTGCTATTAATATTAAAATATTAATATTTTCATGTCAAAATATCAAAAGTTATATTTTATAACTTAAAATATTTTATAACACTTAAATCATTTTTATATAATTTTAAACCATTAATTCTATTTTTCCATAATTTATTTAATATATTTATTAAACAATTAATTACCATTAATAATAAATTATTAATGAAATTCATCACAAAATACTAAAAGTCATCAAAAATAACTTAAAGTATTTTCTAACACCATAATATAATTTTTCATGAATTAAAACTATTTTTAAATAATTTATTTAATATTATAATTAAATAAATAAATACCTTTTATATTCGAAAAATATTAAATATTTTTGAAATATACTCAAAATAATTAAGAACTATTTTTCAGGCTTTAAAATATTTTTCATAATTTATTATGTATTTTTAATAATTAAAAACCATTTATTTCTATTTATTTAATTAATTAATCTATTTTCTGAAAATAAGTGTCACTAAAGAGCCCTATAGCGACAGAACCGCCGCTATAGGTGTTCTTGAGTGTTCTTGGCCAATTCCCAGAAACTCATGTCAGAGTTCATGCTACCTTGTTTGACCAGTAATTAATCTATGATCTAAGTACTTTATAGGCTTGCAAAAGTGTTAAGGTTGTAGCATAAGTGTAATACTTCAACTACATACTAAGTTTATGATCAAACAACAACATATAAGCTAGATCTGGGCTCCAGAAATCATTGTCGGAATGTTTTGAATTTACGGGTTTTTGAAATTCAAACATTAAAGAAGGTGCTACTTTGAAGCTTCATAACATGTAATCTAGGTCTGATTTGTGTGATCTAGAAGTTCTAGTTTGTAGTCTTGATAACAAGGTACCATTATATCACATAATATTAACTTAACAACATCACACATGTAAAATCTGAGCCGGTCAAACTAAGCCACAAAACTGTTCTTGGCCGAATTCTGGGTTTCCCAGATTTCTTCAAAGCTGGTGGTCAACGCATGTTTGACCTTGATTAACTTTCATCCTGGTTATGATCTAAGTGATCTAATGGAATTTATGAGAAGAATACCTATCAGACTACAACATAACAACAGCAAATTGGCCAAACTAACAAACAACAACAAAATACAAGCCCTACAAAATCACTGTCAGATAAAATTTGGGTTTCTGGGCTGCCCAGAAACCCATTTCGTGATTGGTCAACGTAGTTTGATTGCTTGTATCTGGAGATCTAGACATGGTATGATCATGATTCCAGTTCCAGATTGAAGCCTACATGGCATACTACAGATCTATAACTTACAACACAACAAAACATTAACAGGTAAAGATCTAGAGGCCCTGACATATGGCTGTCAGGCCTTAAATTTCCAGATCATCAAATGACACTCTCTAACACATATCTAGCCAACAAATTACAACATATTACATCAAATCATGAGATTTCTAAGTTTAGGGTTTTTTTATACCTTTCTAATGCTTGATCTTGAATCTGATCATTGATTCTGTTCTTGGAGGGCTAGAGACTTGTTATAGGCTTGTCTTCACTCCCTTTCCCTTCTCCATTTCGAAAGTTAGAGAGAGAGAGGTCTTGGAAAATATGAGAACTAAAATGGCCCCTTTCTCTCTCTTTGATCTATAAAATTGATAGGGTTAAATGTATTTGCTAGCAAGTTGTAGCTAATTTTGGACACATGGCTAGGCTAGGGCTAGGATTAGTTCACCCACTCAATATCATGGCAAGATTTGCAAGCTACCAATTAAAGAATGTGTCATAAGGGCATTTTGGACATTTCCTCACCATTTTAATTCTATAATTGTCATTTAATACAAACCCTTAGGGTTTGACCCTTAGGGTTAAAACCTAAGGTTCCATAAATTAATTTTCTAGGATTTCCGGATTAAGATTTTCGAAATATAAAATTAACATTTCTAAATTATAATTAAGATTCGCTAACTATATTAAGATTTCTTAATCATAATTCAAGTTGGCTAATTGGGATTAATATTTCCTAATTAATATTGCTAATTTAGCAATTAAAACCACCACTGTACATTTAGGGTTTTCTCGATGTAATAATTAGGGTTTAAAAATCTGAAATTAGGGTTTGCTAAATAATTAAGCTTTTCCCTAATTAATATAATAATTAATTGCATTTAAGCATTATAATTATCATTTAAGTTCCCAGATTAGGGTTTCAAATTCCCAGAGTCTAAAATTAGGGTTTTCAATTTCCGAATTAAGGTTTCGGATTCCCGGAATTGAAATTAGGATTTCCAGAACCGATTTCTAGGGTTTCTTATCCATTGCTAGGGTTTTCTAACTGAACGTTGACGTTCTTAATAATATTAGGGTTTGACATTGATAAAATTTATCTGGTCAACCCGTGACCTTTAACCACATTCTGAACACATAATACCATATTCACAGAACATAAACACATATACACTTAATCTTGAATAATTCACTAAAATCCTTCACAGAATTTTGAAACCCTCAAAATTCCTTCCCAATAATATCAAATGCATACACTTATTTTCTGTCTAGGTCTATTATTTGACCTTAAATCAATCATTTAAGATTTTAATAAATTGTCTAAATTCTCGGGTCGTCACAGCTTACACTGAAGACTGTACATTACGTCAAAAGTTTTCATGGGTTGGCATCTCTTTGACGTAATTGCACCCATCACCGAGTGCCTTAAGGAAAAAATATTCCAATGGTCTAAGGAGGCCGAAGACAGTTTTCGGCTGATTAAGAAGAAAATGACCGAAGTACCAGTACTAACACTTCCTGACTTCGAGAAGCTGTTTGAAGTGAATTGTGACGCATTAGGGATCAGCATTGGTGGGGGTTCTGAGTCAAGAAGGTTGACTAATAGCTTTTTTCAATGAAAAGATATCCGGATCAAAGAAAAATTATTCCATTTATAATTTGGAGTTCTATGCTATCGTTCAGTCTCTAAAACATTTGCGTCACTACTTAGTACAGCGGGAATTCATCCTCATTACTGATCATGAGGCCCTGAAGTACATTAATGGTTAACATAATTTGAACCGAAGGCTTGCTAAAATGGGTGGCATACTTATAGGAATTGACCTTCACTTTGAGACATCAGGCATGAAGTTTGAATCGTGTTGTCGACATGTTAAGCCGAAGAGCGTCACTCCTTAGCACCATGTGTAACATGATCGTATGGTTTGAATTCTTTTTTGATATGTAGAGAGAGGATCTTTCTTTTGGTTAGATAATTCGAGAAGTAAGTGAAGGTCAGTGGTATGACTTTGTGTTTTATAATGGGTATCTGTTTCAGGGATTACAGTTATACATTCTGGATTGCTCAATTCGGCAGAAGATAATAAGTGAACTCCATAATGAGGGTCACTTCGGACGTGATAAAACATTAGCCTTGGTGTCGACTGACTATTATTGGCCAAAGATATCGAGCCATGTGGCTCACTACATGCAGAGATGTTATGTATGTTAGAGGTCCAAAGGAATTCTTATTAATGCAGGACTGTTGGGAGCTTTCGTTGACACTCCAAAATTAATACCTTACTTTTACTCTATTAACATAAAAATTAGTATAGTGACATACAAAGATCGATCCCACAGAGAGTGATATGTTTTATATTTATCCTAATGTTTCTAACAAAAAGTAAAGATTGAGGGGTTTAGAATTTGTATTAAACTAAATAAAGATAACCAAATAAATTAAAGTTTCAGTTCTTCAGTTCAGTTTCACCTTTTAACAGTAACAATGTAATCAAGTTAACATTATTTTTCATTCAATGAAACTGTTAGCCCTAGATAACAACAAGCTCTGTTATAAGAAATTCCTCTTATATTATCACTTAATGAAACATTTTTTTCACAAGATTATAACTATCATCTAACCTAAAACAAGCTCTCTAGATTTAATATAACAATAACATTAAAAACCAAGGAATTAGACTAATCCAAGCAATAAACACATAAGCTCAGATTGTTTAACTTTTCTCTTGATAACCATAGGAATACTCAAAAGCTTAACCACAATCATGTATCACTAATCACTACTTATGATAAGGAACAATATCAATTACGCGTAATACCACTCCTTAATCTAGCAGATGTTATTAATTAACCAATTCAATACTATAGAAATCAAATCAGTCAATCTAATATCATATAAACAACAACTTATTATAAATGAAATTAAATTTCCACTATTTAATATTTTGAAATAGTAAGGGTTGATTTGATTAATGTGGTTAGTTATGGGTAAAATGCGCAAATATTCCAAATAAGCAAGTAGTTATAAAATATTCATTTTTATCGGAGAATATTCGTTTGGTCGTGGAATATTCTTACTGTCGGGAAATATTCGTACGACGGCGCAGCCTTGTGTGGGCCCCATAACGGAAAATGATTGGATTAAGAAATTGACAAGTATAAGTTGTTATAAATAACGACGTAGTTGTTACCTTTAATATCATTAAAGTACCCTTGGTTAAAAAACACAAGAAGCACTCCATTGATTGCAAATTATTGATTCTTACGTAAGAAGGCACTACTTAATAATTGTTATAGTAGATACTGTTCAATATTTTATTTTATCGATTCAATAATTGATGCGTTGATATTTTATATTATTGTTGTTTCAATAATTGTCATTACACAGTATTTTTATTATCAGATCAATAATTCATATTATTTGAATAATATTATTAGATAACATTATTGGAAATGTCTAGAAAGTTCTGTCTAAGGAGAGGTTTGGTCACCTAATTGCGCGCCAGTAAGGAGAAATCCTTATTGGAAAGCCCCCTCTTTCCTAGGAACGGCCTAGTTGCTAGTATTGTGATTCTATAATATTATTTGTGAATAATTAATTATTAATTTATATGATAAAGAAAATATTCATTTTATGTGGATATAGATGGAGAAAATTTTAAAGTGACAATTGTTAAAAAATTGATATTTTATCTTTTCTGATAAAATAATTCATTTAAATATATTATTATATTTTAATAATATAATAATGGTGATATTTTTACAATGAATGTGGGATATATGAATATATGAGGAGGAATAGTATTTTGTTGTTGCAAGTTGTTTAAAACATGTTAAACATGTCTCAGGGCCCATTTCTTGACCGAAATTTGATTATAGCCTATAAAATCGCCCGTTTGTGGATTTCGGTCAATTTCTGTTTGGAATTTGGAAAATTTTCTTCTGCAAAGTTGTAGATAATGGAATTTCTTATGGAAAAGACATAAGGTTCGAATTTTTCTGACAAAAGGGCTATTTATTATGAATTATTGAAGTTCTGAAATAATATATTTTTGGAAGTTTTAATTATTTTTTTAAGAAATTTTTTTTTGTTATTGTTGGTGGGCCCCACTAGTATTGAAAACATGATGAATTCAGATACAAGAGGTGGGTGTGAAGATTTATTAAAAATATTAATATTTTATTAAATTTTCTTCTTTGGTGTTCTAAGCATTTTTCTATAAATAGGGTGCTTAGGTTAGAATTGAAAATCACACCAGAAACTAAAGTTTTTTCTCTCTCTATATTATCGAGCGTATTCTTGTGAGTATTTTGATACTTTGAGTGTTGCTATACGGTGCAAGTTCCTTCAGCGTTATATCTGATATTCCAGCCACAAGTATTATTCTTTTCGAAGTAAGAGATGTTATTTTTTTAAAAAATGATATTATTTCTTCTAATGTCATTATGCCGGATTATTGGTAAGATTTTTCTTGTGAAATTCTTGTCTTTTAGTGTCGGAGTTACTATTTACGTATACGACACTATTCATGTATATGGCACTATTCACGAATACGACACTATTCACAGAAAAATTAAATTTTCATTTTTTTTCTCCAAAATATCGATTATGAATACTAGCTTTGATTGTATCCATGTTTTGATCATTCTTGAATTTTACTTCACTATGGTTATTTATGAAGTATTTTTGAACTTGGACTGTTTAAAGTACGAATCCTTAATATTTGTTCTTTTGTTTCACCGGATTCGTTTTCTTTAAAATATTTTTCATCATCCTCGGTCCTAAATGATGATATTATTGAATATCTTTGGCCTGTAGTGCAAAGATGGTTGATTTTCTTATGAATATCTTTGGCCTGTAGTGCAAAGATGTACAGTGTTGAGATGAACATAATCGACTGATGAATATCTTTGGCACTCAGTGCAAAGATGAATATTTGATTCAAGATGTATATTGATTGATGTTACAGGGATAAAATATTGAGGATGGACTTTTAAATTCATAGATAATAGTAGATTTCATTCTCTACATAACTCTTCTATGAATTATTATTTCCGCTGCGAATATTGTCTGAAACTTGTTGTCTATTGTATTTTATCAGATTTTTTCCCTGTTGAAGACTAATGATAACTTGTTCTATATTATCTAAGTCATAATATTCTTTACTGGGCTAGTTGAGCTCACCCTTTTCTTTTTTGTTCCATTTTTCTTCTCAGGAGGTGAGAATGTAGTGAGTACTAGTCGGGGTATGGAATGAAGGTTCTAGAAAGTCGTTTTAGTAGTCCTCACCATTTTTGTAAAATAATGTATCAATAATTGTAGTGAGGACTTATTTGGGTGTGAATATTGTCTAGATAACAATATTTGTATTTAAACTCACAGTTTATGTGTTGTATTAATAAAGTTGTAGTATTGCTTTACATACTATGTTATTGACAACTCAAAATGGGTGATGTATACCTATTTTGGGGGCGCCAGCGATTAGTATCGAGCTTAGGGATATGATCTCCAAGCGAGATCGGGAATAAAACTAGGAGGAGAGAGAGTAAAATCATTCGCTAGTGCGTCCTACCTAAGCTTATTTGTTGGTTGGTCAGAGTATATGGATATTATGTGATATGTTAATTTCTTTAATTAACCCTTGTTTTATGGCAGTATTTGAGAATGTCGACTGAGAATGTTAACAGTGGAGCAAATGAGACCGTGGAGACACCTTTACCCACCAACGAGGAGAACGTGCAACAAGCTAGCAATGTTCCTCCTGTGAACAACACCACTGAGCATATGATGAATGACGGAATGTTTAGAAGCTTTTTTGCAGTTCATGCAAAATCAGACGAGGGAGACTCGTGCACAAAATACAGGTAAAAATGATAACAACGCACTGTTTGTCACAGCCAAGCAGTTTAAAGAGTTGGGACCACCAGAATTCTGGGGAAAGCCGGATCCGATTAAGGCAGAAACGTGGGTCAAACAAATTACCAAGATATTCGATGTCTTGGGATGCACTGAGGAACAAAAGATTCCATTCGCCACCTTTATGTTCCGTAATGAGGCAGATTATTGATGGGAATCTGTGAAGCGTACCCATCCAGCCGCACTCAGCATGTCTTAAGAGACGTTTCAGAAACTGTTCAATGACAAGTACTTTCTTGAAAGTATTCGTTATATGAAGGAAGTGGAGTTTGTTAGATTGGAACAAAACAACATGACGGTGTCCAGTACGAGGCAAAGTTTGTAGAGTTATCCAGGTTTGCACCTCATTTGGTGGAGAATGAGGAACGATGACGCGGATGTTTCGAGAGGTTTGAAACCCAAGATACGCCAATATCTTATTTCTCATAAATTTTCTCTCTATTCAGATGTTGTCAACAGGGCTCAATTATTAGAGCGAGATAACGAGTACGTTCAACCGAGGGACCACAACCAGGATCATACCGGTGACAGCAGTCATCAGAACAACGATAACCAGCAGAGAAAGAAAAATACGGACAAATGCGGTAACCACTCTGGTGGTAATCATGGCCATGAAAATAGAAGAAGCGAGTTGGGGGGAGATTTTAAAAAGAGGAGATTCAACAATGATAATGTGAAGACGTCAGCACCAGCAGCAACTGGTTCTAAGGGAGGAGAATGACCACCGGTTGTATGCTATAAATGTGGAAAAAAGGGACATATCAGCCCAAACTGCCCACAACAGTTCAAGGTATGTTATAATTGTGGAAAAGAAGGACATATCGCTTGAGATTGTACGGTAGCGAAACCAAGTCCAACGGGGATGGTGACTCAAAAGGTCATCCCCGTAAAAGTCAAAGTCAATCTGCCTTAGAAGCGCTTTATCGTGGATCGGTCAAAATGTGAGGAACCTAAACGAGGTGATCACGGGTAAGTTAGTCATAAATTCTTGCAAAGTTTATACTTTACTAGATACCGATGCTACCCATTCATTTATCCACTGTTTATAAATCTTGTTTGATCTAAAGTTGGCACCACACATTACCTGTTGATCTTATCTCTTTAAAGATACTTGCTTTTGATGTGATTTTAGGGATTGATTGGTTAACTACTCATCATGCCAAAATTGATTGTTTTCGTAAGGTTGTTAGTTTTCATATTCCTAACCAACCCATTGTATGCAATTCAAGCAACTAAACCACTAAAATCAATCACTGTCATATCAAGTCATAAAGCTATTCATTTATTGAAAAACGGATGTTAAGATTTCTTAGCCCATGTTATGGATTTGAATAAAGACACGTCAAATTTGAATAATATTCCTGTTGTTAGTAAATTTCCGTCAGATTTCTGAAGAACTTCCTGCCTACCCCGAACGTGAAGTTGAATGCTTTATTGATCTTGAACCTGGTACAAAGCCCATTTCTAAAACCCCATATCGAATGGCTCCTATTTAACTTCAGGAGTTAAAAGTCCAACTACAGGAATTATTGGACATCGGTTTCATTTGTCTTAGTACATCTCCTTGGGGTGCTCCTATTTTATTTGTAAAGAAGAAAGACGGGAGTATGCGACTTTGTATTGACTATCGAGAATTGAACCATGTCACCATCAAGAATAGGTATCCGCTACCTCGCATTGATGACTTGCTTGACCAGTTGCAAGGAACACAATTCTTTTCAAAGATCGATCTTCGTTCTGGATATCATCAGCTGAAGATTAGAACTGAGGATATTCCAAAGACTGCCTTCAGAACTCGGTACGGGCATTATGAATTCTTAGTCATGTCTTTTGGATTGACTAATGCTCCTGCGGCTTTCATGGATATGATGAACCGATTATTCAAGGATTATTTGGATCAGTTCATTGTTGTCTTTATTAATAACATCCTCATATATTCCAAAAGCCGTGAAGATGAGCACCATTTGAAGCTGGTACTCCAAAGGCTTCGTGAAAACAAGCTTTATGCTAAGTTGAAGAAATGTGAGTTCTGGCTTGAAGAAGTAGCATTTCTTGGGCACGTGGTGTCAAAACATGGAGTATCTGTTGATCTAGCGAAGATTGAAGCAATACAAAGTTGGGAGAAATCGAATTTGGTGACCGAAGTACGTAGCTTTCTGGGCTTAGCTGGTTATTATCGGAGATTCGTGGAAGGATTTTCTCGAATCGCTACTCCTTTAACTCAGCTAACTCGGAAGGATACAAAATTCGTATGGAGCGAGGAATGCGAGAAGAGTTTCCAAGAGCTTAAGAGGAGACTCATTTCGACACCTGTTCTGACAATACCATCTGGTTCGGATGGATTTGTTATCTACAACGATGCTTCAGGAAAAGGCTTAGGATGTGTTCTCATGCAACGTGGGAAAGTCATAGCCTATGCCTCGCGACAACTTAAAGAATATGTGAGGAATTATCCTACTCATGATCTAGAGTTGGCAGCAGTTGTTTTCGCGCTAAAGATCTGGAGGCACTATCTATATGGGGAGAAATTGGAGATATATTCAGACCATAAAAGCCTCAAATATTTCTTCACCCAAAAGGAACTCAACATGCGGCAACGACGTTGGCTCAAGCTGTTAAAAGATTATGACCACACTATTTAATACCATCCTGGAAAAGCAAACGTGGTAGCTGACGCGTTGAGTAGAAGATTATATGCAGGAACGAGTGCGATGATGTCAAGTATACGTATAGAACCAACTTTAATCGATAAAATTAAAGTTGCTCAAGCCACCAACCCGGAGCTAATGCATATGAAGAAGAAAATACAAGAAGGTGCTATTCCGGAAGCGAGAATCGATGAGAAGGAATACTTCGAGTCCACACCAGACTTTGTGTTCCTAACGACTCTGATTTGAAGTACAAGATCATGATGAAAGCACATAATACACCGTTTGTAATCCATCCTGGAAGTACCAAAATGTATCGTGATCTTCGACATACATTTTGGTGGAACAATATGAAGAGAGAGATTGCAAAGTTTATCTCGAGGTGTTTAACTTGTCAACGTGTAAAGGCGGAGCATCAAGTGCCTAAGGATCCATTGCAACCACTTGAGATCCCGAAATGGAAGTGGGAACACATTACCATGGATTTCATTCACGGGTCTTCCCACCTGTTTCTCAAGGTATAAATGCTATTTGGGTTATTGTTGATAGATTAACTAAGTCTCCGCTTCATTTCTTGCCGATACGGAGACTTATTCCTTGAACGCCTTGCTCATATGTATGTAAATGAGATTGTGAGATTTCATGGCATGCCAAGATCCATAGTTTCGATCGTGACCCAAGATTCACTTCACGATTTTGGGTTAGTTTGCAAAAAGCTATGGGCACGAATTTACAATTCGATTCGGCGCATACCATCCTCAAACCAGACGGACAATCGAGAGAGGACTATTCAAACTCTTGAAGATCTATTAAGACTCTGTGTCCTAGACTTCAAAGGGAGTTGGGATAAGTATTTACCATTGGTGGAATTTTCTCCTACAACAACAGTTATCAGGAAAGTATAGGGGTAGCTCCATTCGAAGCATTGTATGGAAGAAAGTGTCGCTCTCCAGTATGTTGGGATGAGGCGGGTGAAGCAACATTGTTGGGACCAGAGTTGGTACGTATTACTACAGAAAATATCCAAATGATTCGACAATGTATACAAACGGCACAAGATCGACAAAAGAGTTATGCGGATCTTCATCGAAAGGATGTGAAATTTAGTATCGGGGATCATGTATTGTTGCGTGTTGCCCCATGGAAGGGAGTTACAAGATTTGGGAAGAGAGGAAAGCTCAATCCACGATTTATTGGTCCATTTCAGATTCTTGACCGAGTAGGAAATGTAGCCTATAGACTCGCGTTACCTCTAAGTATGTTTCGTGTTCATAATGTTTTTTATATATCTGTGCTTCGTAAATATGTGAAAGACCCAAACCACATTATTGAATTAGAACCGGATGAGATAGCCGAAGACTTAACGTACGAGGAGGTACCTATCAAGATCTTTGATAGGAAGGAGCATGTCTTACGTACAAAGGTCATACCACAAGTCAAAGTTTTATGGAGGAACCATGCTATTAAGGAAATGACCTGGGAGTTAGAAACGGAAATGAAAGTGAGACCTTTTTGAAACACCAGGTACGTACGTCAATTTCGAGGACGAAATTTTATAAGGAAGGGAGGTTGTAAGACCCCAACTTATTATAAATGAAATTAAATTTCCTCTATTTAATATTTTGAAATAGTAAGGGTTGATTTGATTAATGTGGTTAGTTATGGGTAAAATGCGCAAATATTCCAAATAAGCAAGTGGTTATAAAATATTCATTTTTATCGGAGAATATTCGTTTGGTCGTGGAATATTCTTACTGTCGGGGAATATTCGTATGACGACGCAGCCTTGTGTGGGCCCCATAACAGAAAGCGATTGGATGAAGAAAACGACAAGTATAAGTTGTTATAAATAACGACGTAGTTGTTACCATTAATACTGTTAAAGTACTCGGTGGTTAAAACACAGTAGCACATGGTATTGCACCAATTATTGATTCTTACGTAAGAAGGCACTACTTAATAATTGTTACAGTAGTTACTGTTCAATATTTTATTTTATCGATTCAATAATTACTGCGTTGATATTTTATATTATTGTTGTTTCAATAATTGTCACTACACAATATTTTCATTATCAGATCAATAATTCATATTATTTGAATAATATTATTAGATAACATTATTGACAATGTCTAGAAAGTTCTATCTAAGGAGAGTTTTGGTCATCTAATTGCGCGCCAGTAAGGAGAAATCCTTATTGGAAAGCCCCCTCTTTCTATAAAGTGACAATAGTAAGGAGAAATCCTTATTGGAAATCCTTAAAGTGACAATTGTTAAAAAATTGATATTTTATCTTTTCTGATAAAATAATTCATTTAAATATATTATTATATTTTAATAATATAATAATGGTGGTATTTTTACAATGAATGTGGGATATATGAATATATGAGGAGGAAGAGTATTTTTATTGCAAAAGTTATTTAAAACATGTTAAACATGTCTGTGGGCCCATTTCTTGACTGAAATTTGATTATAGCACAGTAAAAATCGTCTGCTTGTGAATTTTAAATTCAATTTCTTTTGAATTTGGAAAAACTTTCTTCTGCAAAGTTGTAGATAATGGAATTTTCTATGGAAATGACATAAGGTTCGAATTTTTCTGACAAAAGGGCTATTTATTATAAATTATTGAAGTTCTAAAATAATTAATTTTTGGAAGTTTTAATTATTTATTTAAGAAAAACGTTTTTGTTATTGTTGGTGGGTCCCACTAGTATTGAAAACATGATGAATTCAGATTCAAGAGGTGGGCGTGAAGATTTATTAAAAATATTAATATTTTATTAAATTTTCTGCTTTGGTGTTCTAAGCATTTTCCTATAAATAGGGTGCTTAGGTTAGAATTGAAAATCACACCAGAAACTAAAGTTTTCTCTCTCTATATTATCGAGCATATTCTTGTGAGTATTTTGATACTTTGAGTGTTGCTATACTTTGAGTGTTGCTATACGGTGCAAGTTCCTTCAGCGTTATATATGATATTCCAGCCAGAAGTACTATTCTTTTCGAGGTAAGGGATGTTATTTTTTTTAAAAATGATATTATTTCTTCTAATATCATTATGCCAGATTATTGGTAAGATTTGTCTTGTGAAATTCTTGTCTTTTAGTGTCGGAGTTACTATTCACGTATACGACACTATTCTTGTATACGACACTATTCACGAATATGGCACTATTCACAGAAAAATTAAATTTTTATTTTTTTTTCCAAAATATCGATTATGGATACTAGCTTTGATTGTATCCATGTTTTGATCATTCTTGAATTTTACTTCACTATGGTTATTTATGAAGTATTTTTGAACTTGGACTGTTTAAAGTACGAATCCTTAATATTTGTTCTTTTGTTTCACCGGATTTGTTTTCTTTAAAATATTTTTCATCATCCTCAGTCCTAAATTATGATATTATTGAATATCTTTGGCCTGTAGTGCAAAGATGGTTGATTTTCTTATGAATATCTTTAGCCTGTAGTGCAAAGATGTACAGGTGTTGAGATGAACATGACTGACTGATGAATATCTTTGGTCTGTAGTGCAAAGATGAATATTTGATTCAAGATGTATATTGATTGATGTTACAGGGATAAAATATTGAGGATGGACTTTTAAATTCATAGATAATAGTAGATTTCATTCTCTACATAACTCTTCTATGAATTATTATTTCCGCTGCGAATATTGTTTTGAAACTTGTTGTCTATTATATTTTATCAGATTTTTTCGCTGTTGAAGACTAACGATAATTTGTTCTATATTATCTTAGTCATAATATTCTTTACTGGGCTAGTTGAGCTCACCCTTTTTCTTTTTGTTCCATTTTTCTTCTCAGGAGGCGAGAATGTAGCGAGTACTAGTCGGGGTATGGAATGAAGGTTCTAGAAAGTCGTTTTAGTTGTCCTCACCATTTTTGTAAAATAATATATCAATAATTGTAGTGAGGACTTATTTGGGTGTGAATATTGTCTAGATGACAATATTTGTATTTAAACTCACAGTTTATGTGTTGTATTAATAAAGTTGTAGCTGTTTCTGTACCATGTTATTGACAACTCAAAATGGGTGATGTATACCTATTTTGGGGGTGTCACACTGATTATCAGAATAAGTCTCATGTAAGAAGGAATCAAATAATGTAATTCAATTAACCATTAACTATAAATAAGGTTCCACATCCCTTTAGAACTGAAAATAAAGAACTTACCTCATGTCTTCAATCTTCAATCTCCCAAGATTAGGGTTTACAATGATGTAGCTAAGGTGATAAAGTACTTAAAACTTGACTAGGAACATCTATTTATACTCCTAGGTTAATCCTAGTTATACTAGAACTGAAAAAGATAGCTAAAATCCCTTAAATCACGCACAAATCTGTTGAATTTGTGCTATGAGGCCGGGGCCTCATTCTATAACTAAACCTGGGGTCGGGGCTTGGTATGAGGCTGGGGCCAAATTATGTAGTTGAAAATGAGGTGGGAGACTCATTTTACAAAGAATTCTAGGTTGGAACCTCGTTTCATAGTTGAAAATGAGGCTGGGGCCTGGTTTAATAGAGAATTTGAGGCTGGGGCCTCATATTTGTACTATAAACGAGACTGGGGCCTCGTTCCGAAACCTCACTCGTAACACATTCAAGAACTTAGGTTTTAACTCCAATGCCTGGCGCAACCAATTTTTCATATTTTTTCGATTTTAGCTCCAAATCCTCCTGAAATCAATAAACACATTAATAAGTCCACATGCACATAAAACATGTAATAAAAACAACCATAAAAAAAAATCAAAATCATAGAATATTTTGCACTCATCAAATTCCCCCACACTTAGTCTTTACACGTCTTTGTGTAAACCAAAACAAGAGTTATGTTATCATTTAGTAGAATTCTGTTAGTTCCTGGAGGCACAATAGTTATCCAGAAGGGGGGGGGGGGGGGTTGAATAGATATTTAAAATTCTTCTCAAAATACTTTGTTAGTTTTGTTAATGATTCAAACACATCGGAATTAAGATTTGTTTGAACTCCCTCTTAGATATGGTGAGTTAATGAGAGTGAGGTAGTTATAACAGTTATAGCAGTTATAACAGTTATGGCAAGAATGTAATAGACACAACAGTTTTAAGTGGTTCAAAGCACTTAAAGCTCCTAATCCACTCTTCTACTCCTCGAGTAGAAAATCCACTAAGGATATCTTTTACACTTTTTGAATCTCACAGATTCCTTCTAGACCAGCAGTCTAGGCACTTCTTAGTTCACTTTTGAACTCTTCAAGTCTAGCAGACTTGGTTCTTCATAGTTCACTTAGAACTCTTCAAGTCCTTCTGACTTGGAACTTCTTACTTCACTTGGTTGGTAGTTGATGAGTTCTTGATTGGTGCTACTCTGTTGCCGTTAAGCTCTTGTTCGAAAGAGCTGAGTAGCTGAGCAAGCTTTCTCTTTTTCTGATCGTAGAGTTGAGAGTTGAGTGTTCTTCAGCGTTTTGTTCAATGCTTGCTTGCCCTCTTTTATCTGCAAATGTTTTGCATATATGTGATCCTTGAAATGTATCCATTGAAGATATCCGTTGAAGCATTAAATGCGTTTGACATTTTTGAACTTTGATGGAGACTTTTCTGCACATCTTCTGATTAGTATTCTGGCCCACTGACACAGCAGACTGCCATCTCACCTAACACCTGAAAAGATGTTTTCCTCTGACCCATGGTAATTTCCTTAGCTTATTCAATACGTTTCTTTGTTGTATACTAAGGATATCTTTTGTGTCATTGGGACTGGTGAGGACTTCAACGTTTATAACCCATTCCACATTTGTTGGGATTTATCTTTAAACAAATGGGCAAGGCTTGATGCTTCTGACATACATATGATGCTCTACGATTCTGATCGTGGTGTCTTGCCACCTTGATGCTTGATCCGATACTTAGCAAACAAGAACACTATGATTTCTCTTAAGGACCTGACACACTACGATCTTCACTTGCTTGTCTTTTAGACTCTATGTTTTTGAGAGCACACTACGATCTCTGAGTTGGCTCGGCAAACATTTGGACCATTCTATGATTTCCAGAGAGGCCCTTCAAGGCAGATACACTATGATCCTCGATACTCTGCGATTCTTCCTTGGCTTCTGCAAACTCTCGATCAGCTCAATAGACTACAATTTTATTGAAGCCTATCTATTACATCTCAAGACATAGATCAACCTAACATCTTTGATCTCCTCATAAATACATTCATTTACAGAATGATAAACATTAAAGGCTTAGATCAACCTAACAAATTTGATCTATCACTAAGTCCTTCTACATATATTCCTTGAAGGACTTTACATAAAATCATGAGCATTTACTTTAAACATCAAATCAAAATATGCAGTTTCCCAATTATCTCCCCCTATTTGATGTTGACATAACCAAGGAGATTTGTGCCATTATTATCAATTTCTAGATGCAATTTCTAGAAAGTAAATATGACTTAATATTTCAGTGAACAACTAAAATTTCTAGAGAATAAGCATGAATTTATTGATGTTTGAAGATAGATATTACATTTAAGTTTAGTTACATCAATAGGAATTAAATTTCAACTTATCTTTGTTTCTTCGGCCTTTTGCCTCGTGGAGGATTGGCATACTCCTCAGCTCTTCTTTTTCTGCTTGCTTCATCTCTCCTTGCTATATCTTCTAGCTCACTTTGACTTAGTCTTTCATTGTGATCATGCCTATTCATGAATGTAGGATCTCCAATTGGCATTCTTAGGCCTGTGGTGGTCACTTCTTGTGAGTTAGGAGTAGGCCCTTGACTCCTTAATGGTTGAGCCATGATAATTGGCTGCTGATCAGATCGTTGAGTTTGATGGTGAGATTGCCTTAGAGGAGGAATCCTTGATGATTGAGCTAAGAATGTGCCTCTGCCCTTGCCTTGATCTCCTTTCCCTTTATTCTCCCCCTTTATGTCAGCATCAAGGGTTCGAATGTCTTCAGATAGACGAGTTATGCCTTGAACAAGTACGTTAAGCTGACTTTGGGATTGAGCAATGTCTTCAAGGTTCTCTTTAATGAAAGCATCAGATCGAGCTTCCCTTTGTTGGAGGATGGCCAGAATATTGTCGGTCTGCTTCATTTGGCCCATGGAGAATTCTTGAAATTCTTTCAATGCAGTTTGTAGATTTGTGATGCTGTCCATCATAAGGTTGTTCCGAGATTCCTGAGTCTTCTATAAGATCAGAACAACATCCCTATGTCTCTTAGCAGCTTGAAAGTGGATATGATCTCGGTCATTTATGCTCTGAAACATCTCTTTTATGATTTCCCTAAGTCTCTTTGTGAGTTCAGACTTAGGGTGCCTGGGAGAGCATTAGCAGCATTGATCATTTTAGTCAGTCTCATTTGAACGAGTTCAGTGTGAGCTTCAAGACTGTCTTCTATGTCTTTGGTCACTTTCTTGGACGCTTCTGACAACTCAGTTTTGGTGGGCAAATCTGAAATGAGTTCAATGAGTTGCGGACTTTTTGGAGGAGGGTCCCTTGTGTATTGATCTTGCAGGGTGTAGAGAGCAAGATCAAGGTTGAAATATTTATTTGAGGACGAGGAAGGAATATCTGATAGAGGGGCTGGTGTTTGGGCTTCATAAGGAGGTGACTCTACAATTTGAGCGTGTGACTCAACGATTGAGCTCGAGTCAGTAATCGTAGAGATGATAGGAGATTGGATCAAAATAAAGTTGGGAAAATTTGGTTCATCAGTTATAAAATGTTGGGATTCTATAACTGGGAATTGATTAAGTGGATGTAGAATCACTTCCAACCTTCTTGGCAGTTCATAGAATTGGTTGAAGAATGATGGTGGACAGTGATTACTTCTAAAAGAGATTGGGATAGATTGTACCTCATTTCCATTCTTTGAAGAAGGGCCATTTGTGATTAGCTTTCGGCCAAAGTTAAGGTTGCCTGGAAATCCATGAGCTAGCACTGAGATTGCTGGATATGCTTTGAAACTCCAGAACATGTGATCCCAGGAGTTGAGAATTTGAGCTCTATGGAAGGGCATCATGGGTAGATAGGAGAACAACTGATTATAGTTGGCTCTCTTATACCCATCACAGCCCACATCTATAATTTCTACCTCATCATCTTCTTCTTCTTCACTATCTTCTTTTTAGGACTCCACTACATCAATTACCTCCTTTTGACTTTCTTGCTCCGGGGCACTCTCATTCTCTTCAAGAGCAACTTCTTCTGACATAGGGATATCATGAGGCCCCCCTCAACATGATCATCCATTTTCATTTCGAATGGCTCCCCCTTAGTTAGAGCTTTGTCCTATTGTCTTGCTTCAGATAGTCCCTTCTCAGTGGCTATCTTTTTGTCTTCTTCTTTAAGTACTCATTTATTGACAAGGATGTATTTTTTGACCAATTTCCTTCTTGGTTTCCTGGGCTGAGCCACAACCTTAGGACTTTCTCCAGCTTTAGCTCTGATTGGTCGATCAATCTGAGAATCTGTTGTAGTAACTTCTTTGGGAGAGTTGTCATGTCTGGTCTCTACAATCGGTAGAGACTCTAAGATTAAAGAGATAGAGGGCCTCTTGGATTTGTGACTGTGTTTACTCTTTTTCAGTAGCTGAGAGATGGTAGCTCTGTCTTCATCTGCCTCAGCCTGCTGTTCTTTCCTTCTCAAGATTCTCTGAGTTTCAATGTCAGAAAATTCTTGAGGTACATCAGTGGTTGACCCCTGGGGTTCCTCTGTCATTTGAGCCTTTAGCTTTCTTTTTCCCTTGCTTTTTCTGACTAAAGCAATGGATTCTTCTTTGTTGATCTCTTCCTCTTCTTCGTCAGTCTCCTTGACAACATACATGTTTCCTGGAATCCCTAATTCCTTTGCATCACCAGTCCTTCCACTGGACTCAGACATCATTCTTACATTCTCTCATTGGATTCCTTTTCAGCTTCTCGAACAAATTGAGTCATTCTTCTGTTTGGATTTATGGATTCGCCTTCATCATCCCCAATTTTATCTCCCAAAGCAGACTGTAGGATGATGCTAATGAATCTCCCGTAGAGCATCTTTCCAAAGTTCTTTGATTTCTTCGAGCTTAGTATCCATTTCCCAATCTAGTCAAGTAGTAGAGCTCTATAGTTGAGTTGAATCCCATAACTTATGGCTGTCATGAGTTTGAGCTGCACTTCGTTTACAGAATCATGGCTGGAGCTCTTACAACATATGCATTTCCCAACAATGTCTGCCAAGAATTCATACCTCTGAGGGAACTCTTTCTTCTTGTATCCTTTGACAGTGGGGAACTTCTTGTGGTGCATTCTCTTAAGTCCTTCATGGAAATTGATGCCCTCTATGGACGAAAACCCTTTCGATTTAAAACCTAGGGCTAGATTTATGTCCTCAGCCTTGAGCTTGATTTCCACGTCCCTGACCCTCGTAGTGATGACGTCATTCTCGAACACACCATTTCTGTAGAATTCCTTTATCAGCTTAGGGTAGATCTACGTGCTCGTACCCAGAGCCTCTTCAAGACCAGCTTTCTTTATCAGAGATAGAGTTTTGAGAAATTTGGGATCAACTGTCTTGAACTCATCAAAATAGAGTCTGTAACCAGAGATAACATTTGAGGCTGCCATTGATTTCTTTGAACTGAGTATGGTTGTTTGAGTTTTTCGGAAAGTTAAGGTTTCTGCTTGTAAAGAGAGAGAGATGATTTTTTTGAACTTCTGATTTCAAAAAGGTGTTTTCAAACTGTACTTGTAACTTCCCTCTCTCTATTTGTTTAGTGGGGCATGTGTCAAATTCTGCTTGGCCCTACAAATTTGACTGATGAGGAATGTAATAATTTGCCCTTAGCTCCTTCTGAGCTAATGTGTCCTTTGGGAGGACTACGATCGTTGAGGTAGTCCTTATGATCGTTGAGTATGCACTGCAATGGTCAAGTCTGTTTTGCAATCGTCAAGTCTGCTCTGCATTCGTTGAGTCTGCCCTGCGATTGTTGTGTTTGCCCATGTCCTTGTGATGAACTTTTATTTTGTTGAACTTTGTCATCACTGGATGCTCCTTTGTTTTGTTGATGGAGCTCTGAAATCGTTGAATCGGCATTGCGATCGTTGAGTTTCATTTCACTACAGCTCTACGATCGTGGACTTCCTTTGGTCATGTCTACGATTTCGAGCATAGCCTTTATATCTGCATGGTTAGCACATACTAGAGCATAGATTTCATGGTTGTAAATTAAGCATGCTTAGCTCACTTATTAATTTGTTAAACCTGGATTCATCTAGAGGCTTTGTAAAGACATCAGCAAGTTGATTTTCAGTAGGGATATATTGTAAAGATATGGTTCCATTTTGCACATGATCCCTAATGAAATGATACCTTATTTCTATATTCTTAGTCCTAGAATGCATGACAGATTATGTGTTATTGCTATGACACTTGTGTTATCACAAAGAATGCTTATAGATTTGAATTCAAACCCATAGTCCGCTAGTGATTTTTCATCCGGAGGATCTCGAAAGCACAAAGAATTTGCCATCCGCAATGTATTCACTTTTGCAGCTTGAAGTAGATATCTTGAGTTTTGCTTCTTGCTATACCGTGACACAAGTCTGCTTCCTAGCAAATTTACAAAGTGCCATCGGTACTTTTTTCTGCATCTATTTGCAACTCCGCAAAGTCAAGATCTCAGATATTCTGTTAGTTCAAATAAGGACTCCTTGGGATACCAAAGCCCTAAGTGAGGTGTGCCCTTGAGGTACCTGAAAATCCTTTTCACAGCAGTTAAGTGTGATTCCTTAGGATTAGCTTGAAATCTAGCACATATGCATGTTGCAAACATTATGTCCGGTCTCCGGCGATGATATAGAAGAGAGCCTATCATACCTCTCAGATTGAGTTATGTCAATACTTTTACCTTTTTTATTTTTGTCAAGCTTGGTTCTTTGGAGCAATTGGGGTTTTCATGGAGAGGTCGATTCCATGCCATACTTTTTAAGTAAGTCTTTGATGTACTTGGCTTAGTTTATGAAGATTCCTTCATCATGCACTTTTACTTGCAGGTCAAGGAAGAAGTTCACTTTCACCCATCATGCTCATTTCAAACTTGCTCGCATAAGCTTGGAAAATCTCTTGCATAACTTTTCATCAGTAGATCCAAAAATAATGTCATCAACATATATTTGAACTAATAAGACTTTGTCTTTATACTTTCTAAGAAATAATGTGGTATCTACTCTACCTCTAGTGAATCCATTTTCAATAAAAAAGTTTGTTAATGTTTCATACCATGCTCTAGGTGCTTGTTTAAGACTATATAAGGCTTTGTCTAATCTATAGACATAATTTGAAAGAGATGAATTGATGAAACCTGGAGGTTGCTCTACATATACTTCTTCTTGAAGTTCACCATTTAGGAATGCACTTTTGACATCCATCTGAAAGACTTTGAACTTCATATGAGCAGCAAAGGCATTGAATATTATGATGGCTTCTAGTCTAGTAACAGGTGCACATGTCTCATCGTAGTCAATGCCTTCTTCCTGAGAGTAACCCTTGGCCACTAGTCTTGCTTTATTCTGGTTATTACTCCATCTTCATCCATCTTGTTTCTGAAGACCCACTTGGTTCCAATGACAGGATGACCTTTTGGTCTTAGAACCAATCTCCATACTTTGCTTCTTTCAAACTGATTAAGTTCTTCCTTCATGGCTTCTATCCAGCTGGAGTCTTCCATAGCATCCTCAATCTTCTTAGGTTCCATTTATGACAGGAAGCTTAGATAGAAACATTCATTTTGGGTGGCGGCTCTTGTTTTGACTCTTGCACTAGGATCTCCAATGATTAAGTCTTAAGTGTGATCTCTTGCCCATCTATTTCCTATTGGGACATCTGTCCTGATGCCTTTTTGTCTAAGATTTTCAAGATCAATTTTTGCTTCTTGATGTGGGGGTTCGTTGTCTTGCGTAGGCCTCTCTACGATCTCATTTCCTTGCTCAATGATTCCACTGTCTGGAACTACGATCGTAGTGTTGAGCTCGACGACCTCGTTCGTAGTGTCTGAACTGTCGTTCATAGAGTCTTGAGGCACTGTTTTGTCCAAGTCTGTTTCATCAAAGATGATGTGGATTGAGATTTCAATGCTCAATGCCTTTTTATTGAACACTCTGTAGTCCTTACTGTCTGTGGCATACCCAAGAAAGATTCCTTCGTCTGACTTGGGTTGGAACTTTGTCAAATACTGCTTTCCATTATTGAGAATGTAGCATGCACATCTGAATGCATGGAAGTAGCTGACATTTGGCTTTCTTCCTTTCCACAATTTATAGGGAGTCTTCTTAATCGTAGAGTGTATCCGTGATCTGTTCTGAGTGTAGCATGCAGTGTTGACAGCTTCTGCCCATAAGTACTCAGGCAGATGGGCTACTGCTAGTAGAGTTCTTCCAACCTCTATTAATGTTCTATTCTTTCTTTCAGCCACAACATTTTGTTGAGGAGTTCATTGAGTTGAGAAGTTGTGATTAATGCCATTATCTGTGCAGAACTGGTCTATTTCAGAGAAGTCGAATTTTCTGCCATGATCACTCCTTATAGCCTTAATTTTCTCCCCTTTCTCGTTCATTACTAGTCTGATCATCTTGATCAGTTGGGAGCTTGTTTCATCTTTCGAGGTTAGAAAGAACACCCATGTGAATCTGGTATAGTCATCCACTACGACTAGTGAGTATCTCTTTCCTCCAAGGCTCGTTGTTGGAATTGACCCAAATAGATCCATGTGAAGCAGCTGCAGGGGTTTGTCAATTGAGTTTGCAGTTTTGCTCTTAAATAAGCTTCTAGTCTACTTTCCAAGCTGACAGGCATTACAAGGCCTTTCTTTGACGAAGCTGAACTTGGGCAAGCCTGCAACTAGATCCTTTGAGGCCAGTTTAGACATCTCTTGAAGTTGAGATGAGACAGTCTTCTATGCCATAGCTAGCTCATTTCTTCAGATGCTTTAGCCAGAAAGCATATTATCTCGTCTGAACTTAGTTGACCAAGATTTACTGTGTAGACATTTCCTTCTCTTGTTCCGGTTAGCTTTATGGCGGATGTCTTCAGATCTCTGACTTGACATTGATTGTTGAAGAATGTTACTTGATGACCCTTGTTGCAAAGTTGGCTTATGCTCAGAAGATTGTGTTGTAGTCCTTCCACATAGGCCACTTTGCTGAAGGACACTGCACCATTTCCTGCTGAGCCATATCTGTGAGACCCCAAATTTTATGAATAAAGATTTAAATTTCTCGAAATATTTTTTTGAATATTATGGTGTGGATTTGATATAATGTTATAGTTGTGGGTAATATTTATAAATTTTGCAAAGTATGCAAGTTGTTATATAATATTCGATTGGCTCTGGGAATATTCGCTTTTAACAGGAATATTCAGACGACGACACAATCATTAGGTGGACCCTATTAATGGAATTATTGTTTGATTGAGAAAACGACAAAAATATTTTTATGAAAATAACGACGGAAGTTTTACTGTTAAAACTGTTGAACTACTCTGTAGTAAAAGTACAAAGAATACGCTGCGGGTTGCATAAGAGCACACAATATTGATTATTGATGCTTACGTGAAGTCAGTCACTCGCTTTTGTTCAATTATTGCTTCAAGAATTATTGCACAAAGATCTCACGTTATTTGATTCAATTATTTTCGATATTTTATATATTATTAAATCAATAATTGAGATGACAGAGTTATTAATATTATTATTTGCAATATTAACGATGTCTAGAAGTTCTGCCAAGGAGAGGTTTGGTCACCTAATTGTGCGCCAATAGGGAGAAATCCTTATTGGAAAGCCCTCTCTTTCCTGGGAATGACCTGATCGATTAATATTGTGAATTATAATAATGATGAAAAATGTTGTTAAATATATTGAGGTGTCTTTTTATGAAGTCGCGGAAGTTTATATATATATATATATTATATATATATATAAATTTTGTTTTATTAGTATTATTAATGTAATAAAACAGAAAAGCTTTTTATATAAAACAGAATACTTTTATAAAGTTATTTATTTTATTAGACTATAAATAGAATATATTATATTCTATTATGCATAGTATTTTGCATAGTAATTTTTTTTAGATAAAATGTAATACTTTTATAAAGTTATTTATTTTATTAGACAATAATTAAAATATATTATATTTTATTATGCATAGTGTTTGCATAGTGCTTGCATAGTATTTGCATAGTAAAATCTTTTATATAAAAAACATAATACTTTTATAAAGTTATTTGTTTTATTAGACAATAATTAGAATATATTATATTTTATTATGCATAGTATTTGTATAAGGCTCGATAGTATTTGTATAGTAAAATCTTTTTATATAAAATAGAATACTTTTATAAAGTTATTTGTTTTATTAGACTATAAATAGAATATATTATATTTTATTTAAAAGATTTTGTTTTATTAGAATATTTTATTAATACTTGCGTATAGTAAATAAATATGGACCGTCTGCTTAAAGGTAAATCAATCTGACCGCTCATAAATTAGTTACTATTCAGTCCATTCTCCTATAAATAAGCTCATTCCTTCATTATTTCTTACTTAATTCGGTGAAACTCTAGAGAAAAACTATAGAGAGAAAGAATAAAAGTATTCTGCTACTTCACTACTCCTATATCTAGTTTTTTCTAAGGTAAGTGGTATTATTTCTTTTCAGATTCATGAAGAGAACTTCATTATTCCATTCTTTATTATTCTGTTGAATAACTCAGATACGCTGCCAATGTGATATACATGGTGAAATTCTTCATTATTCCATTCTTTATCATTCTGTTGGAATATCCCGCTTGCATATATTACGTCGACCGGGTTCCATTAATTATTATGTCATTGGAATAACCTCGTCTGCGCGGCTCTATCGCATGCATGGTGATTTCGCTGTTATTCCATTCTTTATTATTCTGCTGGAATATCTTGTCTCTGCATGTAATTTCGCCTGGCTCGGTTCCGTTTTTTATTATTTTGTTTTGTATATCCATGCGTGCGTTTTACGCATGACCTGGTTCCATTCTTTATTATTTTGTTGGGAATAACTTGTCTGTGTAGTCTATCGCACGCATGGTGAATCCTTCTGTTATTCTATTCTTTATTATTCTGTTGGAATAACCTGTATATGTGGATTACCACATGCATGGTGAATGATCCTTTGTATTCATTCTTTATTAAATTGTGGAAATGATCTGTATACTTGGATTTTCGTATGGCGGGCAAAAATCCATTTGCAGTTTCATATATTCTATTATACTCAGTTGGTTAAAGCTTTGACTTCTATACTCCATGAAATTAGTGGAATATCCTTGATATTTGCGCTTCATCCAGTATCTTTTCATGGAAATATTCTTTTGAGCATTGTTGAATTTTACCCTACAAAGCAGTATCATGTTGACAATTTGGACGTTATTGAATTCTGTATAAATTAATTCTTGAACTTGTTTTATTGGATTCTTATATCATTGTCATCATCCTCATGCTTATATTATGTTGAAAGTCATATGTGGCCTGTTGTGCATAGATGGACTTGGTATGATTATGACCAGGGATTATTCAGTATAATCATGACCGTAATTTTACAAATGATGTGGTAAAAGTCCTCATTGGCCCATAGTGCATTGATGGACAGTTGTTGGCATGATCATGATCATCGATGAATACACGAATATCCTCGCCCGTAGTGCATGGATAATTTGTGGTTGTGATACTAATGAATATCCTCGGTCCGTAGTACGGGGATGATGTGGTTTATTTATTGTCGAGTCTCAAAGAATAAAAGTGATGAAAACCTTTTAAATAATAGAAGATAGTAGATTTTATTCTCTACTTGACTCTTTTAATGGATTGCTTATTCACGCAGCTTAAACTTGATGTTTGTTATATTTTATCGGTTTAACATCGTTAAAGGCTAACGATAATCTATTCTCGCATTATCTTAGTCATAATATTTCTTCTTGGGCTAGTTGAGCTCACTTTCTTTCTTTACCGCTTCTCTTGAGAAATGAGAACGTAGCCGGGACTAGTCGGGGAACGGAGTGACAGTCCAGATGATAACATTAGTAGTCCTCACTATTCTGTTAAATAGTGTAAAAATAAATGTATTGAGGACTCCATTGAGTGTGGATATTATCTAGATGACAATATTCTTATTAAAATCTCAGTTTATGTTTTGTCGTATTTTACACGACTGTTGTATAATTAAGTTGTATTTAAATTTTGTACCATGTATCTGGCGACTCAAGATGGGTGATGTATACCTATTTTGGGGGCGTCACAATATCCTCTTGTCCTGCCAGAGCCATTATCTCCAAAGATGACTGAAGGACCCTCTTTTTCTATGTAGTTAGACAGAAAGGCTTTGTTCCCAGTTATGTGCCTTAAGCATCCACTGTCCAGATACCAGGTTGTGATCGTGGAGCTCTGTTCCTGTGGTAACATTAAACTTTTATTTTGGTACCCATACTTTCATGGGTCCTACTTTGTTAGTACCCTTGGGAACCCAAATCTGCTTGATTTTGGGTTTCACATGTGTAGAATTATAACAGCATATTGCAGCCTTGTGACCAACCTTATTACACACAAAACATCTAATATGATGCATGCTTGTTATGAGGATTCTTCCTCCATTTGGAATTTTGTGGGTTATTAGTCATCCTTTTGTTAAACTGATTCTCCTTCTTCCATATGTCCTTGTGTTTCATGATTTGAGATGAGTGTACCTTTCCTCTATTATTTCTTCCCAGTTGGTTCGTGGAGTTGATTTTACTCGACTCTACGATCCTTTAAGGTTGGAAAGTAGTGGCTGGGTTACTCTTCTTTTTTCTGAAACCCAGGCCAACATGAGATCTTTTATTCCTTGGAATATGGATTGAATCAGAAGAGCAGGGTTGGACTGGTTCTTCCTTCTGTGAGGATTTCAAAAATATAATGCCTCTACTAAAACTTGAAGCATTACTAGTGCTAGTTTCCTTTACCTTTTCCACACATGACTCTGAGATGGATTTCCCAAAGCCTAATCACATTACGTCGAGACGCTTCTCTGGCTAGAGATCAGGGAGTCCATGGATGAAGAGGATTTGTTCCATGTAGAGACTGTCCTTTCTAGTTCCTCAATTTTAGAGGTTAGACTTGACTCTCTTTGTTCATTGAGCTCATTGGTCTGTTTTAACAACTTATTCTCGCCTTCAAACTTGGAGAGAGTCAAGATTAGAAGGGCTATTTCAGCTTCTTCCTGAACTTTCTCTTTCTCCTTTTAAAGAAGTGAATAATCTTTGGACAAAACTCTGAACCATTTCATGTATTGATGCAGATCAGATGTTATGTCATGCAGAGCAGTTCTTAAATCATCAATGTCTACATCAGGAGAGTTAAAGTCAAATACCTCATCTATACTCACTTCATGAATGTTGGAGTTCTTTTTATACTTTGCATGCTTGGTCATTAGGCAAAGATTTTCCATTTGAGGATCTTCATCATCTCCAGATTCAGGAGTTGAGTCATTTTCTGAGTCACTCCACGATCCTCCAGCTACAAGACCTTTGTCATTCTTCTGAGGCCTTCTGTTGCCTTTGATTTCCTTCTTTGGATGTGATTTCTTCTTTAGTTCTTCTCTAAGAGGTTTTTTGCAGTTTGCAATGAAATGTCTAGGCTTCTTGCAATTGTAGCATAGATCATTTATCTGCTCCTGGCTGCTGTAGTTGTTGACTTTCTTTGGTTTGCTGATTCTGCCTTGACGCATGAACCTTCTGAGTCTTTTTACCAGCATTGCAAAGTCTTCATGATCATATTCATCAAAGTTAGAGTCATTTTCAGTGTTGACTTTGGAGATGTTTGTCAGTTTCTTTGAGAGCAACTCCTTTATCCTTCTTTCTTCCTTCAGATAGAGTTTCTGCTCGTTGAGTCAGCTCCAGTTCATATGTAAGAAGATTGCCATATAGCTGTTGAATAGTCATTTCATGGAGATTTTTTGACTCTTTAATAGTAGTGGTTTTGGTATCCCACTTGCTAGGTAAGGCTCTCATGAAATTTATGATCAGATCTTTATTTGGATAGATCTTTCCATAGGCTCGTAGAGAGTTGACCAGTACGTTGAATCTTTCGTAGGTGGAAGTGACTTTTTCTCCTTGACCATGTGCAAACATCTCATATTGCTGAGTCAGGAGAGATTTCTTGTTTTCTCTGACTTCTTTTGTTCCTTCATGCATGATGAGCAATGCTTCCCAAACCTCCTTTGCTGTTCTGCTGTTGACCACATTCTCGAACATATCATCTTCTAAGGAGTGGAACAAAATATTCTTGGCCTTTTTGTCGAGTTGAACATCTCTCTTTTCATTGTCTGTCCATTCTTCTTTGACCTTGATCTGTATTCTGTTTGGGTCGTCTGGAGTTGGTGCAAGATTTGTAGGAACGTAGGGCCCATTCTAAACAGTTTCAAATAGATCTTCATCTATTGAATCCATATATGCTTGCATCCAAACTTTCCAGTTGGCAAATTTGTCTTTGTTGCACATAGGTGGCTTGCTGCCTCTTCCAGTATTTGATTCGCTTATCAAATGTGCCATTGGATCTACTTAAGCTTTGTAGGCTGTTTGATAGAACCTGCTTTGATACCAATTGTTTGTTCCAGGAGGCACAATAGTTATCTAGAAGGGGGGGGGGGGGGTTGAATAGATATTTAAAATTCTTCTCGAAATACTTTGTTAGTTTTGTTAATGATTCAAACACAGCGGAATTAAGATTTGTTTTAACTTCCTCTTAGATATGGTGAGTTAATGAGAGTGAGGTAGTTATAATAGTTATAACAGTTATGGCAGTTATGGCAAGAATGTAATAGACACAACAGTTTTAAGTGGTTTAGAGAACTTAAAGCTCCTAATCCACTCTTCTACTCATCGAGTAGGAAATCCACTAAGGATATCTTTTACACTTTATGAATCTCACAGATTCCTTCTAGACCAGCAGTCTAGGCACTTCTTAGTTCACTTTTGAACTCTTCAAGTCTAGCAGACTTGGTTCTTCACATTTCACTTAGAACTCTTCAAGTCCTTCTGACTTGGAACTTCTTACTTCACTTGGTTGGTAGTTGATGAGTTCTTGATTGGTGCTACTCAGTTGCCGTTAAGCTCTTGTTCGAAAGAACTGAGTAGCTGAGCAAGCTTTCTCTTTTTTAGATCATAGAGTTGAGAGTTGAGTGTTCTTCAGCGTTTTGTTCAATTCTTGCTTGCCCTCTTTCATCTGCAAATGTTTTGCATATATGTGATCCTTGAAATGTATCCGTTGAAGCATTAAATACGTTTGACATTTCTGAACTTTGATGGAGACTTTTCTGCACATCTTCTGATTAGTATTCTGGCCCACTGACACAGCAGACTGCCATCTCACCTAACAACTGAAAAGGTGTTTTCCTCTGGCCCATGGTACTTTCCTTAGCTTCTTCAATACGTTTCTTTGTTGTATACTAAGGATATCTTTTATGTCATTGGGACTGGTGAGGACTTTAACATTTATAACCCATTACACATTTGTTGGGATTTATCTTTAAACAAATGGGCAAGGCTTGATGCTTCTGACATACATATGATGCTCTACGATTCTGATTGTGGTGTCTTGCCACCTTGATGCTTGATCCGATACTTAGCAAACAAGAACACTACGATTTCTCTTAAGTACCTGGCACACTACAATCTTCATTTGCTTGTCTTTCAGACTCTACATTTTTGAGAGCACACTATGATCTCTGAGTTGGCTCGGTAAACGTTTGAACCATTCTATGATTTCCGGAGAGGCCCTTCAAGGCAGACACACTACGATCCTCGATGCTTTACGATTCTGCCTTGGCTTCTACAAACTCTCGATTAGCTCAATAGACTACGATTTTGTTGAAGCCTATCTATTACATCTCAAGACATAGATTTGATCTATCATAAATACATTCATTTATGATAAACATTAAAGGCTTAGATCAACCTAACAGATTTGATCTATCACTAAGTCCTTGTACATATATTCCTTGAAGGACTTTACATAAAATCATGAGCATTTACTTTAAACATCAAATCAAAATATGCAGTTTCCCAACAAATTCTATTTAACCATAGTATCAAAATGTTCAAGTTACAAATCTTGAATATCAACGCTAACTAAAAGAAATCTAATTAACACCTCATCAATAAACTCATAATTAACAACCATTCCATTTCACCAATGAATTTCATTAAATCAAACTTTATCCACATAAGTTGCTTTCCTATAATCTACATACATACTCAACTTAGTTATTATGGAATAATAACCATGCACACTGACTTATAACCCAGAACAAATTTCTCCTGCTATTTACATTTTTTCATAGAGCCTTCTCTTTAGCACAGTTGAATGCATTTTTATGCTTTGCTCACATTTTTCCTTTCTTGACTTGTGCAATGTGGCTTTTCAGAGTTACCTATGTAGCAAACTTTCCACCAACAACTCACAAACCAGATGGTCTTAGGGAGCTGGCAATAGACACACCCCTAAGGCTTACTTATTCTAGTAACAAAGGCCACAAAAGCTGACTATCCAGGCTACTTTTATCCATCACACTTTTCAACGTGAATACCGATGCTTTTTGAGGCTTAGATACCCAGTTAATTCATATAATGGACATTGAAGCAGATTTAATTTTTTTTTTCCTTTTGTCTTTCAGTCATAATTTTCATGACAATTTTTTCCGTAAAGTTCTGCAATAAACATAATTTGGAAGGACCGAGAATTTTAAACGACTATATTTTTACGAATAATTTTTTTTATTTTATTAATTATTATAATTATTGGTATCCATAATATTATGAACATATGCGATATGAATTAAGCAAGTTAGTCAATTTAATTATTATAAGTTGACTAAGAAGGACAGTTAAGATATATATAGTGTTCAAACCCTAATTTGAATTTTATATAGGGATTTGAATGTTAATACAATTATAATTGTATTTCAAAATGATAAGTATGTGCAGTATGTGATTGATGATTAACTATAGATCAGATAAGGTATAACATTAGTAAAGTCTAATTTTAGATTAGAAACCCTAATGTTCAGTTAGAAAACCCTAATGATTAGTTAGAAACCCTAATTCTAGATTTGGAAAGCCTAAACCCTATTTGGTGACCCTAAACCCTAATTTATAAACTCTAATTGTGATTAACAAACCCTAATGCTATGTAGCAAACCTTAAGGGTTAAAATTTAAGGGAAGCATGTGAAATAACCAAACTACCCTTAAAATTATTTGAGAAATGACCAAAATATCCTTTTAGATGTAAAAAGACCAAAATACCATTTATCTTAGATTTTAACAAAAGATAAAACCAAATCTAGTGAGTCACCACATCCCAGATCTCACATGTGTTTGATATCTTTCCAATCAGCCATTACATGACACCTAACAACAACTACATTCATGAATAAAGAGATAAGGTTTGTAAGAAAGAGAAAAGATAAGAAAACCCTTCACTTTAGTTTCTAAACATAGCCAACACTCTCTCTCTCCTAAGCCACAAAATGTTTAAAGAAACCCAGCCATAAGTTAAGCAAAAACCACCCCATAACCATACAAGATTTGGATTAGAGAGAAGAAATCAAAAGATTGCTCAAGAAGGTATAAATCCTAACCCTAAGCTAGATCTTGTATGCTTAGGTAGATTTTATGTTTTTATGTTTAACTATGTGCTATGTTATGTTATTTAGTGATCTGGGTTGCTAGATTATAGATCCATAACATTTAAATGCATGAAAATGGAGATTTAAGAAAACTATAAAAAACCCTTAAAAAGTGGCATGACTATGACACCCCCAAAAAAGGTATACATCACCCATCTTGAGTCGCCAGATACATGGTACATAAATTCAAATACAACTTAATTATACAATAATCGTGTAAAATACGACAAAACATAGCTGAGAGTTTAAACAAGAATATTGTCATCTAGACAATATCCATACTTAATGAAGTCCTCATTACAATTATTATCACATTATTCCGTAGAATAGTGAGGACTACTAAAGCCATTTATCCTGGACCATCACTCCATTTCCCGACTCGTCCCAACTATATTCTGATTTCCTGAAGAGAATAATGAAAGAAAGGGTGAGCTCAACTAGCCCAGTAAGAAATATTATGACTAAGATAATGCAGAATAAATTATCCTTAGCCTTCAACAATATAACAACTGATAGAATACAATAGACAACAAGTTTTAGATCAACAACTGCAGCTGTGACACCCCCAAACCCAGGTACTTCATTCTCACAGGATTTGGTGCTCACTAAATCAAACATTCATATCTAACTACCCATCACAATAAAACTGGATAAATAAAACCTTTCCCATTAAAGGGTTACATGAAAACAATCTACCAGGTTGTCTAACCTTTAAATACAATCATTCAAATGCGGAAAATTAATAAACTTCTTTACAACCATTCAATTTAAAAATTTGATAATCAAATATCAACACATTACAAGTCTTTAACACTTGTTCATCTTTCCTTTTCCCTTATTGGTGCTAGGTATATCAACCTTCCCATCTTTAACTATAATAGTTATATAAGCAAGAGTGAACAAACAAAGCTCACTTGAAACAACAATGAATGAAAAATCTTTACAACAACTATCAAATAAGAGGCTCGGTAGAATTAAACAATATGATTTATCAACATTCTGAAGTATATAACTGAGGGTCCTAAGACCACGAACTATGCCCATAGTTATAAGTAATTTTTCAACTTAATCATAAGACTATAGGGACTCCTCGTACTTAGGGGGATCAGCCCTTTGTACAATGTATTGTGCACAAACATTTCAACGCTAAGCGTAAGTTACCCCTAATAATAGGGTTGTTCATCTCAGTATTTAGAGTACAAGTTCGCACCAAAGTGAGTTTGGTTTGGATACATTTCAGGGTAATTTGGAATTCAACGAACATCAACTAAGGACTAGTTGAATGAAACCAATAACATCATACTATAGAATAATCGTAATTGAATCAACGTGGTAAATTAAAGTCATGCTTTAGGAATAATCTAATAGCATACAACTTGAATAAGTATAACACACCTTGCTTGAACAATGTTAAGCCAAGGTTATTTAAAATCGAATACTAAGCATGCGTAACAATTTGAATGATAAAACTGTTCAACATTAGTATGTATAATTGTGCATGCTGAACAACAAGTTAAATACAAGAATAACTTGTTCAATATAAAAATCAAAGTTTAGAAAGCTTGCATCATTTATAAGGTAATCGAATTTGGAAACCATAATTGCTTCAACAAGAAAATAGATTAGAGAACTTGCCTTGCTTCGTAAATTAAACCGAACAATTTGAATCACAATATCCTATATACAAATGTCATCATGACATAGTTAGTCACTACCACTTTACAAACATAACTAAGTACATTCATCATGTAGGTTTGATTATTTAATCACATAATCAAATTATAAAACAAGTTAATTGTTAATAACATGTTCATTCTAGATATAGAAATATTAAAATCATAACTTAATAGTCTTATTATTAACATATAACCATTCCTTTAGACTTTGAGTACAAAATTAACCACTGCTGCACCACTCAAAACTTCATATTATATATACTTACGATTTATATCATGTGGTTCGGTACTGACGACGTCACATTTATATTACCGGTACAGTACAAGGTGCGTGGTGCCAATATTCACAGAAGGCCCAATTATCATGCACAATAATGTTGTCTCATGAAGTCATAATATGGCTACTTAAAATCTGAAGTCTTCGATCGACAAATTTCAAAGAACAATATGAACAAAAGCTAATTTTGGCCTACAAGCTACTTTCTAATGATCTAATTAACATGTAATTCATATAGAGACTTCATATAAACATAATTCAAAGACTCTTAACATGTTTCTACTCATAAAACAACATAAACAACGCATTTACAACATACAATTCCACTTGCTTTTGATAAAAACTCACTTTTTATGTTTTTAATGAAAATAAACACTTTGTGATTTTGTTTTTTCAACCAAAACAGTTAATTCAAAGCATTTTATCAATGTTTATACATACTCTATTAAATTCAATAGTCAATTTATCAATTAAGCAACTAATTAACCCTTAATTTCTACCTTAAACTAAATAATATATATTCACAAAAACTCTCTCAGAAAAAAAATAGCTTTTCTTCACAACCCATACATAATATAAATTCTTTGATTATTCTCAGTTATAGCTTAAGAAAATAGTTTAACAACACTAGAGTATCATATAAAATCACATACATAACAAAAAAAAAAATTCAACTTCTACAAAACTTTTATGGAGAAAAGTGGGAGAGAGAATACAACTATAACTTTGAAAAGAAAAACAATAATAGAGTTTAGATGATACCTTGTTTGAAGAAGATGATGGCTAACCCTTTTGATTCTCAAGTTTTTTCTTCTCTCCAATTCCTTAGCCTTTCTTCCTCTCTTATTTTCTCTCTGTAAACTATCTTCTCCTCTCTATTCTAATTATACGTCTTAGAATATAACGTATAAGATATAATATATATTAATTGTATAATATAAATATAAATATAACTTATATCAGTTATCCAAGTTTTGAAAACCAAAAGCCATAAGGCTTGTTTGGCTAATCACTAAAAATAATAATCAATTAATCCTTATGCCTTGTTTGGTAAAACACAATTAGAATAAAGACTTAATAGACATTAGGCCTTGTTTGGCAAAACTGAATTAAACTCCTTTAATTTATTTTAATAACTCCTTTATAAAAGGTTATTTGTCACACTTTTAATTAATTAAAATAATTCTAATAACAATTTATTAAATTACTTTAACACGTAAATCAATACCACAAAATTATAATTTTTTATATAATTATAACTTTATTTAATCAACTAACACATCCTTTAAATTAAAAATTCAAATAAAAGAATAATAATTCAATTAATCAAAACTCTCTAACTTAATAATTAAATTAAATTGGCATATAATAATTAATTTCCTTAATTATTTATTTAACAAATAATTAACAATTATTCAACAATGAACACATCCATTAAATACTTAAATAATTCAATAAATATTTAATATAACAGTTAAAAATTCTGGAATGTTACATCATTCCTTCCTTACAAGGATTCTGTCCTCAGTATTGTGCACAAACATTTCAACGCTAAGCGTAAGTTACCCCTAATAATAGGGTTGTTCATCTCAGTATTTAGAGTACAAGTCCGCACCAAAGTGAGTTTGGTTTGGATACATTTCAGGGTAATTTGGAATTCAATGAACATCAACTAAGGACTAGTTGAATGAAATCAATAACATCATACTATAGAATAATCGTAATTGAATCAACATGGTAAATTAAAGTCATGCTTTAGGAATAATCTAATAGCATACAACTTGAATAAGTATAACACACCTTGCTTGAACAATGTTAAGCCAAGGTTATTTAAAATCGAATACTAAGCATGCGTAGCAATTTGAACGATAAAACTGTATAACATTAGTATGTATAATTGTGCATGCTGAACAACAAGTTAAATAAAAGAATAATTTATTCAATATAAAAATCAAAGTTTAGAAAGCTTGCATCATTTATAAGGTAATCGAATTTGGAAACTATAATTGCTTCAACAAGAAAATAGATTAGAGAACTTGCCTTGCTCGTAGATTAAACCGAACAATTTGAATCACAATATTCTATATACATATGTCATCATGACATAGTTAGTCACTACCACTTTACAAACATAACTAAGTACATTCATCATGTAGGTTTGATTATTTAATCACATAATCAAATTATAAAACAAGTTAATTGTTAATAACATGTTCATTCTAGATATAGAAATATTAAAATCATAACTTAATAGTCCTATTATTAACACATAACCATTCCTTTAGACTTTGAGTACAAAATTAACACTGCTGGACCATTACTTCTAACTCATGTGACATGTATACTTAATCTGCATGTGATGATAAGTATTCTTATTCCACATTTATACTACTAAAGTCACACACCATACGCTAAATCATAGCTCTTCGACTGAGAGCTTCGGCAACAGTATGAGCAAAAAGCCAATTTTGGCCTACAAGCTACTTTTTAACAGTCTAATTAACATGTAATTCATATAGAGACTTCATATAAACATAATTTAAAGACTCTTAACATGTTTCTACCCATAAAACAACATAAACAATGAATTTACAACATACAATTCCACTATTTTGATAAAAAAACTCACTTTTTATGGTTTTAATGAAAATAAACACTATGATTTTGTTTTTTCAACCAAAACAGTTAATTCAAAGCATTTTATCAATGTTTATATATACTCTATCAAATTCAATAGTCAATTTATCAATTAAGCAACTAATTAACCCTTAATTTCTACCTTAAACTAAATAATATATATTCACAAAAACTCTTTGTAAAAAAATAGCTTTTCTTCACAACCCATACATAATATAAATTCTTTGACTATTCTCGCTTATAGCTTAAGAAAATAGTTTAACAATACTAGATTATCATATAAAATCACATACATAACAAAAAAAATTCAACTTCTACAAAACTTTTATGGAGAAAATTGGGAGAGAATACAACTATAACTTTGAAAAGAAAAACAATAATAGGGTTTAGATGATACCTTGTTTGAAGAAGATGATGGCTAACCCTTTTGATTCTCAAGCTTTTTCTTCTCTCCAATTCCCTAGCCTTTCTTCCTCTCTTCTTTTCTCTCTGTAAACTATCTTCTCCTCTCTATTCTAATTCTACGTCTTAGAATATAACGTATAAGATATAATATATATTAATTATATAATATAAATATAAATATAACTGATATCATTTATCCAAGTTTTGAAAACCAAAAGCCATAAGGCTTGTTTGGCTAATCACTAAAAGTAATAATCAATTAATCCTTATGCCTTATTTGATAAAACACAATTAGAATAAAGACTTAATAGACATTAGGCCTTGTTTGGCAAAACTGAATTAAACTCCTTTAAGTTATTTTAATAACTCATTTATAAAAGGTTATTTGTCACACTTTTAATTAATTAAAATAATTCTAATAACAATTTATTAAATTACTTTAAAACGTAAATCAATACCACAAAATTATAATTTTCTATATAATTATTGTGACACCCCCAAAATAGGTATACATCACCCATTCTGAGTTGTCAATACACGGTACAGAAACAACTACAACTTTATTATTACAACAAAGAAAAGCGCTGAGTTTAAATACGAGATATTGCCATCTAAACAATATCCACATACAAATAAATCCTCATCATAATTATTGATACATTATTTTACGTAAATGGTGAGGACTACTAAACAACTCTCTAAAACCATCATTCCATACCCCGACTAAATTTCGCTACATTCTCGCCTCCCGAGAAGAAAAATGGAACAAAAAGGAAAAGGGTGAGCTCAACTAGCCCAAGAAAGAATATTATGACTAAGATAATACGTAACAAATTATCGTTAGTCTTCAACAGGAAAAATCTAATAGAATACAATAGACAACAAGTTTTAAATCAATACTGCATGAATGAAAATATTAATTCATAGAAGAGTTATGTAGAGGATGAAATCTACTAATATCTATGAATTTAACGATCCATCATCAATATTTTTATCCTCAGAACATCAATCAATATATATCTGAATCATATATTCATCCTCGCACTACTGAAGCCAAGGATATTCACCAGTTGGTCATGTTCATCTAAACACTACAGACTATAGGGACTCCTCGTACTTAGGGGGATCAGCCCTTTGTACAATGTATTGTGCACAAACATTTCAACGCTAAGCGTAAGTTACCCCTAATAATAGGGTTGTTCATCTCAAAGATTTAGAGTACAAGTTCGCACCAAAGTGAGTTTGGTTTGGATACATTTCGGGGTAATTTGAATTCAAATCGAACATCAACTAAGGACTAGTTGAATGAAACCAATAACATCATACTATAGAATAATCGTAATTGAATCAACGTGGTAAATTAAAGTCATGCTTTAGGAATAATCTAATAGCATACAACTTGAATAAGTATAACACACCTTGCTTGAACAATGTTAAGCCAAGGTTATTTAAAATCGAATACTAAGCATGCGTAACAATTTGAATGATAAAACTGTTCAACATTAGTATGTATAATTGTGCATGCTGAACAACAAGTTAAATACAAGAATAACTTGTTCAATATAAAAATCAAAGTTTAGAAAGCTTGCATCATTTATAAGGTAATCGAATTTGGAAACCATAATTGCTTCAACAAGAAAATAGATTAGAGAACTTGCCTTGCTCGTAAATTAAACCGAACAATTTGAATCACAATATCCTATATACAAATGTCATCATGACATAGTTAGTCACTACCACTTTACAAACATAACTAAGTACATTCATCATGTAGGTTTGATTATTTAATCACATAATCAAATTATAAAACAAGTTAATTGTTAATAACATGTTCATTCTAGATATAGAAATATTAAAATCATAACTTAATAGTCTTATTATTAACATATAACCATTCCTTTAGACTTTGAGTACAAAATTAACACTGTCAGACCACTCTGCAAACTCATATTATTCTACGCCACGCTTTATATGTGGTTCTTGCCTACATGACGTCACATTATACTACTAAAGTCACACTGTACATAAAAGTGCCAATAAGTAAGTAGTAGTGCCAATTATTGCATGGCTAATGTTGTCTCTATGAAGTCATAATATGCTATGCTTAAATCAAGTCTTCGATTGATACTTTCAAAGAATAATATGAACAAAAGCTAATTTTGGCCTACAAGCTACTTTCTAACAGTCTAATTAACATGTAATTCATATAGAGACTTCATATAAACATAATTCAAAGACTCTTAACATGTTTCTACTCATAAAACAACATAAACAACGAATTTACAACATACAATTCCACTGTTTTTGATAAAAACTCACTTTTTTATGTTTTTAATGAAAATAAACACTGTGATTTTGTTTTTTCAACCAAAACAGTTAATTCAAAGCATTTTATCAATGTTTATACATACTCTATTAAATTCAATAGTCAATTTATCAATTAAGCAACTAATTAACCCTTAATTTCTACCTTAAACTAAATAATATATATTCACAAAAACTCTCTGTAAAAAAAATAGCTTTTCTTCACAACCCATACATAATATAAATTCTTTGATTATTCTCAGTTATAGCTTAAGAAAATAGTTTAACAACACTAGAGTATCATATAAAATCACATACATAACAAAAAAAAAAATTCAACTTCTACAAAACTTTTATGGAGAAAAGTGGGAGAGAGAATACAACTATAACTTTGAAAAGAAAAACAATAATAGAGTTTAGATGATACCTTGTTTGAAGAAGATGATGGCTAACCCTTTTGATTCTCAAGTTTTTTCTTCTCTCCAATTCCTTAGCCTTTCTTCCTCTCTTATTTTCTCTCTCAGAAACTATCTTCTCTCTCTATTCTAATTATACGTCCTTAGAATATAACGATAAGATATAATATATATTAATTGTATAATATAAATATAAATATAACTTATATCAGTTATCCAAGTTTTGAAAACCAAAAGCCATAAGGCTTGTTTGGCTAATCACTAAAAATAATAATCAATTAATCCTTATGCCTTGTTTGGTAAAACACAATTAGAATAAAGACTTAATAGACATTAGGCCTTGTTTGGCAAAACTGAATTAAACTCCTTTAATTTATTTTAATAACTCCTTTATAAAAGGTTATTTGTCACACTTTTAATTAATTAAAATAATTCTAATAACAATTTATTAAATTACTTTAACACGTAAATCAATACCACAAAATTATAATTTTTATATAATTATAACTTTATTTAATCAACTAACACATCCTTTAAATTAAAAATTCAAATAAAAGAATAATAATTCAATTAATCAAAACTCTAAACTTAATAATTAAATTAAATTGGCATATAATAATTAATTTCCTTAATTATTTATTTAACAAATAATTAACAATTATTCAACAATGAACACATCCATTAAATACTTAAATAATTCAATAAATATTTAATATAACAGCTTAAAAATTACGAATGTTACATCATTCCTTCCTTACAAGGATTCTCATCCTCAATATTGTGCAATAAAACATTTCAACGCTTAAGCGTAAGTTACCCCTAATAATAGGGTTGTTCATCTCAAAGATTTAGAGTACAAGTCCGCACTAAAGTGAGTTTGGTTTGGATACATTTCGTGGTAATTTGAATTCAATGAACATCAACTAAGGACTAGTTGAATGAAATCAATAACATCATACTATAGAATAATCGTAATTGAATCAACATGGTAAATTAAAGTCATGCTTTAGGAATAATCTAATAGCATACAACTTGAATAAGTATAACACACCTTGCTTGAACAATGTTAAGCCAAGGTTATTTAAAATCGAATACTAAGCATGCGTAGCAATTTGAACGATAAAACTGTATAACATTAGTATGTATAATTGTGCATGCTGAACAACAAGTTAAATAAAAGAATAATTTATTCAATATAAAAATCAAAGTTTAGAAAGCTTGCATCATTTATAAGGTAATCGAATTTGGAAACTATAATTGCTTCAACAAGAAAATAGATTAGAGAACTTGCCTTGCTCGTAGATTAAACCGAACAATTTGAATCACAATATTCTATATACATATGTCATCATGACATAGTTAGTCACTACCACTTTACAAACATAACTAAGTACATTCATCATGTAGGTTTGATTATTTAATCACATAATCAAATTATAAAACAAGTTAATTGTTAATAACATGTTCATTCTAGATATAGAAATATTAAAATCATAACTTAATAGTCCTATTATTAACACATAACCATTCCTTTAGACTTTGAGTACAAAATTAACATCGCTGCACCATTCTCGCTAACTCTCACATTGCACAAGAATTGCTGCATGATGATGATAAGCATTTACATTTTTACATTTATATACTAGTCACTAATTTGTGGCTAAATCATAGCCTTCTTCGAGAGCTTCAAGAATAAAGATGAGCAAAAAGCCAATTTTGGCCTACAAGCTACTTTTTAACAGTCTAATTAACATGTAATTCATATAGAGACTTCATATAAACATAATTTAAAGACTCTTAACATGTTTCTACCCATAAAACAACATAAACAATGAATTTACAACATACAATTCCACTATTTTTGATAAAAAAAACTCACTTTTTTATGGTTTTAATGAAAATAAACACTATGATTTTGTTTTTTCAACCAAAACAGTTAATTCAAAGCATTTTATCAATGTTTATATATACTCTATCAAATTCAATAGTCAATTTATCAATTAAGCAACTAATTAACCCTTAATTTCTACCTTAAACTAAATAATATATATTCACAAAAACTCTTTGTAAAAAAATAGCTTTTCTTCACAACCCATACATAATATAAATTCTTTGACTATTCTCAGTTATAGCTTAAGAAAATAGTTTAACAATACTAGATTATCATATAAAATCACATACATAACAAAAAAAAATTCAACTTCTACAAAACTTTTATGGAGAAAATTGGGAGAGAGAATACAACTATAACTTTGAAAAGAAAAACAATAATAGGGTTTAGATGATACCTTGTTTGAAGAAGATGATGGCTAACCCTTTTGATTCTCAAGCTTTTTCTTCTCTCCAATTCCCTAGCCTTTCTTCCTCTCTTCTTTTCTCTCTGTAAACTATCTTCTCCTCTCTATTCTAATTCTACGTCTTAGAATATAACGTATAAGATATAATATATATTAATTATATAATATAAATATAAATATAACTGATATCATTTATCCAAGTTTTGAAAACCAAAAGCCATAAGGCTTGTTTGGCTAATCACTAAAAGTAATAATCAATTAATCCTTATGCCTTATTTGATAAAACACAATTAGAATAAAGACTTAATAGACATTAGGCCTTGTTTGGCAAAACTGAATTAAACTCCTTTAAGTTATTTTAATAACTCATTTATAAAAGGTTATTTGTCACACTTTTAATTAATTAAAATAATTCTAATAACAATTTATTAAATTACTTTAAAACGTAAATCAATACCACAAAATTATAATTTTCTATATAATTATTGTGACACCCCCAAAATAGGTATACATCACCCATTCTGAGTTGTCAATACACTGCATGTAAACAACTACAACTTTATTATTACAACAAAGAAAGCTGTGAGTTTAAATACGAGATATTGCCATCTAAACAATATCCACATACAAATAAATCCTCATCATAATTATTGATACATTATTTTACGTAAATGGTGAGGACTACTAAACAACTCTCTAAAACCATCATTCCATACCCCGACTACGTACTCGCTTACATTCTCGCCTCCCCGAGAAGAAAAATGGAACAAAAGGAAAAGGTGAGCTCAACTAGCCCAAGAAAAGAATATTATGACTAAGATAATACGTAACAAATTATCGTTAGTCTTCAACAGGAAAAATCTAATAGAATACAATGAGACAACAAGTTTTAAATCAATACTGCAATGAAAAATATTAATTCATAGAAGAGTTATGTAGAGGATGAAATCTACTAATATCTATGAATTTAACAAATCCATCATCAATATTTTTATCCTGTAACATCAATCAATATATATCCTCGAATCATATATTCATCCTTGCACTACGTGCCAAGGATATTCACCACCGTCATGTTCATCTAAACACTGCTCATCTTTGCACTACGGGCCAAAGATATTCATCGAAAATCATTCATCTTTGCACTACAAAGCTAAAGATATTCATCGAAATCATTCATCTTTTTCTACGGGCCAAAGATATTCAATAATATAATCATTTAAGACCGAGGATGATGAATTTTTTTTTTTAAAGAAACGAATCCAAAGAAACAAAATGACAAGGATTAAGGATCAAGGATTCGTACTTTGTTTTATCCACGTCCAAAAATACCTCAAAAATAATCATAGTGGTGTAAAATTCAAGAATGATCAAAACATGGATACAATCAAAGCTAGTATCCGAATAGATATTTTGGATGAAAAGAAAATTTTTATTTTTCGATGAATAATAGTCTTCGATTCGTGAATAAGATCAGATATCGTGAATAAGTCAGATATCGTGAATAAGAACTCAGACACCAAAAGTTCCAAATTTGATAAAACTTGAGATCAATATTTCAAAGATAATGATATTGAAGAAATAATATCATTTGAGAAGAAAATAACATCCCTTACCTCTTGAAAAGACAAAGATTTAACTGGAATATCGGATATAAAGCTATAACTTGAACTTGCACCGTATAGCAATACTCAAAGTATACTCAAAATACTCACAAGAATACGCCGATAATATAGAGAGAAAAAACTTGATTTAAATTGTAATTTTAATTCTAACCTAAGCACCTATTTATAGAAAAATGCTTAGAACACAAAAGCGTAAAATTTAATAAAATATTAATATATAATTATTAAATTATTACGCACACTTTTTATCACCTTTGAATTCAACATTCAACACAAGTAGCCCACCTTACAAAACTTTTAAAAAACGTTTTTGTTATTTTAAACAATTAAAACTTCTAAAATCAATTATTTTAACTCCTAACTTCAATAATTCACAATAAATAGCCCTTTTGTCGACAATTCGAATCTCGCGAGTTTTTATAGGAAATTCAATTCTCTACAACTTTACAGAAGAAAGGTTTTTCAAATTCCAAACAGAAATTGACCGAAATCCACAAACGGACGATTTTACAGGCTATAATCAAATTTCGATTAATAAATGGGGTCTCACGACATGTTTAACATGTTTTAAAACATTTATTGCAACAAAAATACTCTTCCTCCTCGTATACTCATATATCCCACATTCGTTGTAAAAATATCACCATTATTATATTATTAAAATATAATAATAATAATATATATATATATATTTAAATGAATTATTTTATCGTAAAAGATAAAATTTCAATTTTCAACAATTGTCACATTAAAAATTTTCTCCATCTATATCCACATAAAATCAATATTTTCCTCATCATATGAATCAATAATTAATTATTCACAAATAATATTACAGAATCACAATATTGACAACCGTGCGCCTTCAGAAAGAGGGGCTTCCAATAAGAATTTCTCCTTCTTGGCCGCAAGCAATTAGGTGACCAAACCTCTCCTTAGATGTAACTTTCTAGACATTGCCAATAATGTTATCTAATAATATTATTCGAGATAATATGAATTATTGCTTTCGATAATGAAAAATACTTGTGTAATGACAATTATTGAAACAACAAAGAATATAAAATATCAACACAATAATTATTGAACCAATAAAATAATCAAGCAAGAATTATCAGTAACCATTATTGAGTAGTGCCTTCTTACGTAAGAGTCAATAATTGGTGCAATACCGTGTCTTCTTGTGCAACAACGCGTATTCATCGTGTTTTAACCACCGGGTATTCCAACGATTAAGCAAATCTAGAATAATTACGCCGTTATTTTTAAACAACTTATATTTGTCGCTTTCTTCCTCCAATCGCTTTCAGCATGGGGCCCACATTATTATCATACTTGGCGTCATTTAATATTCCCCGACAAAGACAAATATTCCACGACCAAACGAATATTCCCCGACAATAATGAATATTTTATAACCACTTGCTTATTTTGAAATATTTGCGTATTTTACCCATAACTATTCACATTAATCACATCAACCCTTACTATTTCAAAATAATAATTAGAGAAAATTAAATTTCATTTATTAATTATTTGGGATCTTACAACCTCCCCTCCTTATGAAATTTCGTCCTCGAAATTGACATAAGTACCTGGTGTTTCGAAAAGATGAGGATACCTCGCTTTTATTTCTGTTTCCAATTCCCAGGTCATTTCTTCTATAGCATGGTTCCTCCACAAGACTTTAACTTGTGGTATGACCTTCGTGCGTAGGATATGCTCCTTCCTATCCAAGATCTTGACAGGTACCTCCTCATACGTTAAGTCTTCAGCTATCTCGTCCGGTTCTAACTCAATAACGTGGTTCGGGTCTTTCACATATTTACGAAGTACAGATATGTGAAACACATTATGAACACGATACATACTTGGAGGTAAAGCGAGTCTATAGGCTACATTTCCTACTCGGTCAAGAATTTGAAATGGACCAATAAATCGTGGATTGAGCTTTCCTCTCTTCCCAAATCTTATAACTCCCTTCCATGGGACAACACGCAACAATACATGATCCCCTATACTAAACTCCACGTCCTTTCGATGAAGATCCGCATAACTCTTTTGTCGATCCTTTGCCGTTTGTATGCGTTGTCTAATCATTTGGATCTTTTCTGTGGTCATACGTACCAACTTGGGTCCCAACAATGTTGCTTCACCCACCTCGTCCCAACATATTGGAGAACGACACTTTCATCCATATAATGCTTCATATAGAGCCACACCTATACTTGCCTGATAACTATTGTTGTAGGAGAATTCCACCAATGGTAAATACTTATCCCAACCGCCTTTGAAGTCTAGGACACAGTAGTCTTAATAAATCTTCAAGAGTTTGAATAGTCCTCTCGATTGTCCGTCTGCTTTGAGGATGGTATGCCGCCCAATCAATCGTAAATCCGTACCCATAGCTTTTTGCAATCTAACCCAAAATCTTGAAGTGAATCTTGGGTCACGATCCAAACTATAGATACCGGCATGCCATGCAACCTCACAATCTCATTTACATACATACTAGCAAGACGTTCAAGAGAATAAGTCTCCGTATCGGCAAGAAATGTGCGTACTTGGTTAATCTATCAACAATAACCCAAATAGCATTTATGCCTTGAGAAACCGTGGGAAGACCCATAACTAAATCCATGGTAATGTGTTCCCACTTCCATTTCTAATCTCAAGTGGTTGCAATGGTCCCTTAGGCACTTGATGCTCCGCTTTTACACGTTGACAAGTTAAACATGTTGAGATAAACTTTGCAATCTCTCTCTTCATATTGTTCCACAAAAATGTATGTCAAGATCACGATACATTTTAGTACTTCCAGATGGATTGCAAATGGTGCATTGTGTGCCTCCATCATAATCTTGTACTTCAAATCGTAGTCGTTAGAACACAAAGTCTAGAGTGGACTCAAGTATTCCTTCTTCATCGATTCTCGCTTCCTAAATAGCCCTTCTTCTTGTACTTTCTTCTTCATATGCATCGACCCGGGTCTGTGGCTTGAGCAACCTTAACTTTTCTATTAAAGTTGGCTCTATGCGTATACTTGACATCATCGCACTTTCGTTCTCAAGCATATGATCTTCTACTCAACGCGTACGCCTACCACGTTCGCTTTTCCGGATGGTGGTATTGAATAGTGTGGTCGGTAGTCTTTCAATAGCTCGAGCCAACGTCACTGCCAAGATGTTAAGTTCTTTTGAGTGAAGAAATATTTAAGACTTTTATGGTCCGAATATATCTCCACTTTCTCCCCATAAAGATAGTGCCTCCAGATCTTTAAGCAGCGAAAATCGATCGCCGCTAACTCTAGATCATGAGTAGGATAATTCCTCTCATATTCTTTAAGTTGTCGCGAGGCATAAAGGCTATGACTTTCCCATGTTGCATGAGAACACATCCTAACCCTTTGCCCAAGCATCATTTGAGATAACAAATCCATCCGAACCAGGATGGTATTATTAGAACAAAGTCTTAAAATAAGTCTCCTCTTAAGCTCTTGAAAACTCTTCTCGCATTCTTCACTCCAAATGAATTTTGTATCCTTTCGAGTCGATGAGTTAATCTGAGTAGCGATTCGAGAAAACCCTTCCACGAATCTCCGATAATAACCAGCTAAACCCAAAAAGCTACGTACTTCAGTCACCGACTTCGGTTGCTCCCAACTTTGTATTGCTTCAATCTTCGCCGGGTCAACAGATACTCCATGTTTAGACACCACGTGCCCAAGAAATGCTACTTCCTCAAGCCAGAACTCGCATTTCTTTAACTCCTTTGATATAACTTATTTTCACGAAGCCTTTGTAGTACCAAACTTCAAATGGTGCTCATGATCTTCACGACTTTTGGAATATATGAGGATGTCATCAATAAAGACAACAACGAACTGATCCAAATATTCCTTGAATACTCGGTTCATTATATCCATGAAAGCCGTAGGGGCATTAGTCAATCCAAAAGACATGACTAGGAATTCATAATGCCCGTCATCGGAGTTCTAAAGGCGCTTTGAATATCCTCAGTTCTAATCTTCAGCTGATGATATCCGTAATCGAAGATCGATTTTTGAAAAGAATTGTGCTCCTTGCAACTGGTCAAACAAGTCATCAATACGAGGTAGAGGATACCTATTCTTGATGGTGGCATGGTTCAATTCCCGATAGTCAATACAAAGTCGCATACTCCCGCCTTTCTTCTTTACGAATAAAACAGAGCACCCCAAGGAGATGTACTAGGACGAATGAAACCGATGTCCAACAACTCCTCAGTAGTTGGACCTTTAACTCCTCAAGTTCAATAGAGCCATTCGATATGGGGTTTTAGAAATGGGCTTTGTACGGGTTCAAGGTCAATAAAGAATTTAACTTCACGCTACGGGGTAGGCAGGGTTCTTCTTGAAATACGTCGGAAAGTTAATAACAACAGAATATTATTCAATTTTGACGTGTCTTTATTCAAATCCATAACATGGGCTAAGAAAGCTTGACATCCGCTTTTTAATAAACGAATAGCTTTATGATTAGATATGATGATGATTGATTTTAATGGTTTAGTTTCTTGAATTAGTACAACAAAGTTGTTTAGGAATATGAAAGCTAACAACCTTACGAAAACAATCAATTTTGGCATGATGAGTAGTTAACCAATCAATCCCTAAAATCACATCAAAAGCAAGTATCTTTAAAGAGATAAGGTCAACGAGGTAAGATAAGGGTGCCAACTTGGATTAGACAAGATTTATAAACGATGGATGTGATGAAAGTTTCTCCTAACGGAGTTTCCACAGATAGGTCAAAGTCTAATTTCTCCTGAGTCAAGTTTAAACGTTGAGCACAAGCGGAGAGATAAATGAATGGGTAGCACCTGTATCTAGTAAAGTATAAACTTCACAAGAATTTATAAATAGCTTACCCGTGATCGACTCATTTGGGTTCCTCGCATTTTGACGATCCACAACAAACGCTCTTCCAGAACCGCTGACTTTGACTTTTCTCGGGATGATCTTTTGAGTCACCATCCCATTGAACTAGGTATCGCTACTGCATGCAATCTCGAGCGATATGTCCTTCCTTTCCACAATTATAGCATACCGAATCTGTTGTGGTAGTTTGGTGATATGTCCCTCTTTCCGCATTTATAGTAGTATATGACCGGTGGTCGTTTCTCCTCCTTGGAACCAGATTCTTCTTTTGCACTTGTCGCCTTCACATGGTCGTTGTTGAATCTCCTCTTTTTAAAATCTCCTCCCCGACTCGCTTCTTTTATTTTCATGTCCATGATTACCACCAGAGTGGTTACCATTTTGTCCGCTCTTTTTCTTTCTCCACTTTGGTTATTGTTGTTTTGTTGATTGCTATCTCCCAGATGATCCTCGATTGTGGTACCTCGGTTGACCGTACTCGTTATCTCGCTCTAACAATTGAGCCCTGTTAACAACATCTGAATAGAGAGAAAATTTATGAGAGATGAGATACTGACGTATGCCGGGTTTCAAACCTCTCAGAAACTTCCGCGTCATACGTTCCTCATTCTCCACCAAATGAGGTGCAAACCTAGATAACTCTGCAAACTTTGTAATTACAAACACATCCTTTTAATTACAAATTCAAATAAAAGAATAATAATTCAATTAATCAAAACTCTCTAACTTAATAATTAAATTAAATTAACATATAATAATTAATTTCCTTAATTATTTATTTAACAAATAATTAACAATTATTCAACAATGAACACATCCATTAAATACTTAAATAATTCAATAAATATTTAATATAACAGTTAAAAATTCTGGAATGTTATAGCAGCGAAAATAAGCAATCCATTAGAAGAGTCAAGTAGAGCATAAAATCTACTATCTTCTATGATTTAAAAAGTTTTTCATCAACTTTATCACTGAGACTCGACAATAAATAAAATCGAATCATCCCTGCACCACGACCAAGGATATTCATGTAATAATCAATGGTCATGATTATACTGAATAATCTCTGGTCATAATCATACCAACAATTATCCATCAATGAACTACAGGCCAATAAGGACTTTTACCACATCATTACATCACATTACTACTACCATGATTATACCGAATAATCCACTGGTCATAATCATACCAAGTCCATCTATGCACGTAAGCCAAAGATGACTTTCATCACAACATGAGGATGATGACAATGACATAATAATTCAATAAAACAAGTTCAAGGATAAATTTTAAAGATTTATAATTTAATTTATCCGAGGAAATATATAACGCCTAAATTGTCAACATGATCTTTGCTTTGTAGAGTAAAATTCAATAATAATATTCATGTACCAAAAATAATTTGGACGTAAAAGAAATATATTTTTTAAGTGAATAGTACCCAAGTGAATAGTACTTTTGGAATAGTACCCTGTGAATAGTACCCCGACACAAAAAGTGTCCCGAATACCCGAGTGAATAATACTAGAGTGAATAGTAATCGGGTGAATAGTAACCCATGAATAGTACTCCGGCACGAAAAGTGCCTCGAATACCCAAGTGAATAATACTAGAGTGAATAGTAACCGGGTGAATAGTAACCCATAGTAACTCGTAAAAGAAAAATACCAAAGAAAATGATATTCCATGACGAGTACAAAAGAAATGATATCTCATACGACTATAATAGAATATACAAAACTGCAAATGAATTTTCACCCGCCATACGGTAATCCACGTAGACAGATCATTTCCACAATTTAATAAAGAATGAATACGAAGGATCATTCACCATGTATGCGGTAATCCACATAGACAGGTTATTCCAACAGAATAATAAAGAATGGAACTAGGTCATGCATAATCCGCACAGACATGATATTCCAACAGAATAATAAAGAATGGAATAATAGAAGAATTTTACCATGTATGCGGTACATCGCATAGACAGGTTATTCCAACATAATTATAATAAAGAATGGAATAACAGAATCTCTGTTCATAAATACGAAAGAAATAATACCCCTTACCTCAAAAGAAGACTGGATACCGGAATAGTGAGGTAGCAGACTTCTCTTCTTCTTTCTCTCTATAATTTCTCTCTATAATAATTGCTCTATAGCTTTAGTGAATTGGTAAAAAATAATGAAGGAATGAGCTTCTATTTATAGGAAAATATAGTTTCGATAATTGCACGTTTTGGGGCTCAAAATATTACAGTATAATACCTTCCTCTTTTCCTTCATTTTTAATTTAGTCCTGCAAGTATTATCAAACTTGCACCATCTCCCCTAATAGTAAATCATGTGAATCAATAGGAAATCATGTGAATCAATAGTTCTGAACATGTGAAAATATGAATTACAAAGATAATACCTCCATCTATACCTCCATTTTAACTTAGTCATGCAAGTATTATCAATCTTGCACCAACTCCCCTAATAGTAAATGAATGTGAATCAATAGTACACACATGTGAACAAATAGTTATAATCATGTGAATTAATAGCAATTAATTGCTCATTTATCCTAAGCATCTACCCGATTGGTCAATATAACCTCCAGACATCAATTATTATCGAAATAAATATCGATTTCCACTAACACTAATAATTCCAACACAATGGAACTATCAATTTCATCTTTAATCAACACGAACTTATTCATCATTAATATTACAATTCACAATATTTAACAACTAGAATCGTTTCCGGGAAGAGGGCTTTTCGATAAGGATTTCTCCTTATTGGCGCCATTAGGTGACGAAACCTCTCCTTGTGAACTTCTAGACATTGTCAATATTGCAAATAATAATATGAATAACTTTGCTGTCTCAATTATTGATTTAATAATATAACATATTATACGATGATATCTTGTGACAATAATTGAATCAATAATATGAGAGATATGATGCGTGATTCATCGTAGCAATAATTGAGTATAATCGAGTGACTTCTTACGTAAGCATCAATAATCGATACCATGTGCTATGCTGACCACGCCTATTCTTTGTACTTTTACTCTACTGGGTAGTTCAGCGGTTTTAACGGTAACACTTTCAGCGTTATTTTTATAAAAGATAATTACATCATTTTTTACTACGACAATACTTAGTTGTGGGGTCCACCAATGATTGTTAATAAATCGTTCAATATTCCTCGATAAAAAGAATATTCTCAGACCAATCGAATATTATATAACAACTTGCATACTTTGAAAAATTTATAAATATTACCACAACTATAACATTATATCAAATCCACACCATAATATTCAAAAAAAATATTTTAAAAAATTTAAATCTTTATTCATAAAATTTGGGGTCTCACAATGACAGTCAAAAGTCACAGCTTGTAGATCATTTTCTGTTAATTGTTTGAGCTTCTTAGTGTATCCTTGTTGTAGTATGCCATGAGTAAAGTAAATTGGAAGTGGAATCATGACCATAACATGTCTAGATTTTAAGTTATTAATGGTCAAACATGGTTGACCAGTCACGAAATTTTTTTCTTGGAAACCCAAAATTGTAAGACCCCAACTTTTTAATAAAGATGATTTTTTTATAAATATCATTTTTAAATATTATGGAATGAATTTGATATAATGTTATAGTTGTGGGTAATATTTATAAATTTTGCAAAGTACGCAAGTTGTTATATAATATTCGATTGGTCTGGGAATATTCGTTTTAACATAGAATATTCGTATTTACGACATTAATCATCATTGTGGATCCTACAATGTAATTATTGCCGGATTGAGAAAATGACAAAAATATTTTTATGAAAATAACAACGTAAGTTTTACAGCTTAAAACCGTTGAACCGCTTTCGGTAGTAAAAAGTACAATGTCTGGCGTGGTTGCATAGTAGCACATGGTATTGATTATTGATGCTTACGTGAGAAGTCACTCGGCTTTTGTTCAATTATTGCTTCATAGAATTGTTGCATAGTATCTCACGTTATTTGATTCAATTATTGTCGATATTTATATATTATTAAATCAATAATTGAGATGACAGAGTTATTAATATTATTATTTACAATATTAACGATGTCTAGAAGTTCTCGCTAAGGAGAGGTTTGGTCACCTAATTGCGCTACCAATAGGAGAAAATTCTTATTGAAAACACCTCTTTCACGGGAACGACACAGTCGATTAATATTGTGAATTATAATAATAATGATAAATGTTGTTAGATATATTGAGGTGTCTTTTATGAAGTCACGAAAGTTTATATATATATATATATATATAATATATATATATATATATATATTTAAATTTTGTTTTATTAGTATTATTAATGTAATAAAATGTAAAAACTTTTTATATAAAATAGAATACTTTTATAAAGTCATTTGTTTTATTAGATAATAATTAGAATATATTATATTTTATTATGCATAGTGTTTGCATAGTGCATGCATAGTGTTTGCATAGTAAAATCTTTTTATATAAAATAGAATACTTTTTATAAAGTTTTGTTTTATTTGATTATAAATAGAATATATTATATTTTATTGCATAGTGCATCATAGTATCCTTTCTATTTTCCTATAAATAGGATGCTTAGTTAGAATTGAAAATCACACCAGAAGTTCAGAGAATTCTTCTATAATCTTGAGCGTATTTCTTTAGAGTTTTAAGAAGCTTTGAGCGTAGTGCAAGTTTTCTTCAAGAATATCCTCGCCCTACCAGTCGGAATACTCTTCTTTTACGGTAAGGGGTATTATTTCTTTTTTTCGTCTTCATGAAGAGAACTTTTGTTATTCCATTCTTTGTTATTATGTTGGAATAACCTGTCTATGCGAAGTACCGCATACTTGGTGAAATTCTTCTGTTATTCCATTCTTTATTATTATGTTGGAATAACTTTGCCTATGCAATCACCGCATACATAGTGAAATTCTTACATTATTCCATTCTTTATCATTCTTTGGAATATCACATGCCGGTCGTATTACGCTGACACGGTTCCATTAATTATTATTCTATTGGAATCACCGTGCTGTGCGGTTACTATCGTATGCATGGTGATTTACATTTATTTATTCTATTCTTTATTATTTTGTTGGAATATCACGCTCGCGTTAAATTTACTTTGACTCGGTTCCGTTGTTTATTATTACATTAGAATATCCTCGTCTGCAATGCGTTCGCATAACTTTGGTTCTATTATTTATTATTCTATTGAATATCCTCATGCGTATGCGCTTCGCATGACTGGTTCCATTATTTATTATTATGTTGGAATAACTCATCTGCATGCGATTCATCGCATGCCCGGTGATTTCTTTTGTTATTCCATTCTTTATTATACTTAGTTGGTTAAAGTTTTGGCTTTTATACTCCATGAAATTAGTGAAATATCCTTGATATTTGCGCTTCATCCAGTATCTTTTCATGGAAATATTCTTCTGAGCATTCTTGAGTTTTACCCCACAAAGCAGTATTATGTTGACAATTTGGACGTTATTGGTTCCTAGATAAATTAATTCTTGAACTTATTTTATTGAATTCTTATATCATTGTCATCATTCTCATGTTTATATTATGTTGAAAGTCATCTGTGGCCTGTAGTGCATAGATGGACTTGGTATGATTATCATCAGGGATTCTTCGGTATAATCATGACCGTAATGTTACAAATGATGTGATAAAAGTCCTCATTGGCCCGCAGTGCATTGATGGACAGTTGTTGGCATGATCATGACCATTGATGAATACTCAAATATCCTTGGCTCATAGTGCATGGATAATTTGTGGTTGTGATACTAATGAATATCATTGGCCGTAGTGCAGGGATGATGTGGTTTATTTATTAAGCCGAGTCTCAGCGATAAAAGTGATGAAAAACCATTTTAAATCATAAAAGATAGTAGATTTTATTCTCTACTTGACTCTTTTAATGGATTGCTTGTTCCGCTGCAGTTAAACTTGATGTCTATTGTATTTTATCAGTTTAACATTGTTGAAGACTAATGATAATTTATTCTGCGTTATTTTAGTCATAATATTTCTTACTGGGCTAGTTGAGCTCACCCTTTTACTTTCATTGTTCTCTTCAGGAAATGAGAACGTAGCAGGGACTAGTCGGGGAACGGAGTTACGGTCCAGACGATAGCATTAGTTGTCCTCACTATTCTATGAAATAGTTTGTTAATAAATGTATTGAGGACTTATTTTGAGTTTTAATATTGTCTAGAAGACAATATTTGTATTAAAAGTCACAACTCATGTTGTATATTTAAGATTGTATTACTATTCTGTACCATGTATTTGGCGACTCAGAATAGGTGATGTATACCTATTTTGGGGGCGTCACAGTTGGTATCAAAGCTTAGGGATATGATCCCTGGCTATGATGTGAGACAAGAACTAGGAGGGGAGAGACGGGGAATTCCTTCGCTAGTATGACTTACCTAAGTTTATTTGGTATGTAATTGGTCGGTCAGAGTATAGAGATAATATGTGATATGTTAATTAACCCTTGTTTTATGGCAGTATTTGAAAATGACATCCGAGAATGTTGAGAACATCAATGGAGCACAGAGACCGTTGAGTCTCCGCAGATCAATAATCAAGGATAATGTGCATCAGGAAGGCGACAATACTCAGGCAAACAACAACACGGACCAGATGATGAACGATGGAATGTTCAGAGGCTTTATGCAATTCATGAAACATCAGGCAAGAGCGACTCCTGTCCAAAATGCAGGTGGAAACACTGGCAACTCTCAGACGATCACCGCTAAGCAGTTCAAGGAACTGGGACCACCGGAGTTTTTTGGAGAGCCAAAACCACTTAAGGCGGAGACGTGGATAAAGCAGATCAACAAGATATTTTATGTCTTTGGATGCTCCGAGGAGCAAAAGGTTCCCTTTGCCACCTTCATGTTGCGAGCAGAGGCAGATTACTGGTGGGAATCTGTAAAGCGTACTCAACCTGTCGCAGTAAAGATGTCTTGGGAGAAGTTCCAAGAACTGTTCAACGACAAGTACTTTCCTGAAAGTATTCGTCACATGAAAGAGGTAGAGTTCATAAATCTGGAGCAAAACAACATGACCGTGTCGCAAAGATCTGAAGCCAAGTTTGCCGAGTTTGTCCTGGTTTAGCGTCTCATTTGGTTGATAATGAGGAGAGAATGACGCGAATGTTTCTAAGAGGTTTGAAACCCGAGATATGTCAATATCTCGTCTCTCATAAACTGTGTTTGTATTCAGATGTTGGTAATAGGGCTCAGTTATTGGAGCGCGATAATGAGTCAACCCAACCAAAAGAGAGTAGTCGGCAAAATGATAATACCAGTGATAACAGTCATCGAAGCGGTGACAATAAGCGTGGAGGGAATCAACATGCCAGAAATGGTAACCACTTCAGTGGTAATCATGGATAAAACAATAAGAATGTACATTTCAAGAAGAAGAGATTCAACAATGATGGAAAGACGTCAGCATCAGCACCTGTCGTTAAGGAAGGAGAACGACCACCTATCATATACTTCAAATGTGGAGGAGAGGGACACATCGGTCCAAACTGCGCGATGTCATCCAAAGCATGTTATAATTATGGAAGAGAAGGTCACCTGGCCCGATTTTGTCGTGCACCGAAGACAAGTCCAGCTGGGATGGAGGCATCAAAGGCCGTCGCAGACAAGACAAACCCAGTAGTTCAAGGGAGAGCGTTTGTCGTGACCTCCCGTAAAGCAAGGAACCTGAACGAGGTCATCACGGGTAAGCTTATCATAAACTCTAGCGAAGTATATACCTTATTTGATACTGGTTCTACCCATTCCTTTATTTCTCCTACTTGCGCTCAACGTTTAAATTTGACTCCGGAGAAATTGGACTTTGACTTATCTGTTGAAACTCCATTGGGAGAAACCATCATTACATCCACTATTTATAAGTCTTGTTTGGTTCAAATCGGTACCCTCACATTACATGTCGATCTTATTTCTTAGAAAATACTTGCATTTGATGTGATTCTAGGGATTGATTGGTTAACTACTCATCATGCAAAAATTGATTATTTTCGTAAGGTTGTTAGCTTTCATATTCCTAACCAACCTATTATGCGAATTCAAGAAACCAAACCATTAAAATCAATCACTGTTATCTCAAGCCATAAAGCTATTCGTTTATTGAAAAATGGATGTCAAGCTTTCTTACCTCATGTCACAGATTTAAACAAAAATACATCAGTTTTGAATGTTATCTCTATTGTTAATAAATTTCCTGACGTATTCTCTGAAGAACTTCCTGGCCTACCCCCAGAGCATGAAATTGAATTTTGTATCGACCTTGAACCCGGTACAAAACCTATTTCCAAAACCCCATATCGAATGGCTCCTATTGAACTTTAGGAGTTAAAGACCCAACTGCAGGAATTGTTAGACATCGGTTTCATTCGTCCTAGTACGTCTCCTTGGGGTGCTCCTGTTCTATTCGTGAAGAAGAAAGATGGGAGTATGCGACTTTGTATTGATTATCGGGAGTTGAATCATGTCACCATCAAAAATAGGTACCCATTGCCAAGTATTGATGACCTATTTGACCAGTTGCAAGGAGCCAAATTCTTTTCAAAAATTGATCTTCGTTACGGATATCACCAATTAAAGATTAGAACCGATGACATTCTAAAGACGGCTTTCAGAACTTGGTACGGGCATTATGAATTCCTAGTCATGTCCTTTGGATTGACTAATGCTCCTGCTGCCTTCATAGATATGATGAACCGAGTATTCAAGGAATATTTGGATCACTTTGTGGTTGTCTTTATTGATGACATCCTTATTTATTCCAAAAGTCGTGAAGATCATGAGCAACATTTGAGGCTGATACTTCAAAAGCTTCGTGAATATAAGATTTATGCCAAGTTGAAGAAATGCGAGTTCTGGCTTGAGGAAGTAGCATTCCTTGGGCATGTGGTATCAAGTCATGGAATATCATTGACCCAAAGAAAGATTGAAGCTATTCAAAGTCGGGAGCAACCTAAATCGATGATGAAAGATCGTAGCTTTCTCGGCTTAGCTGGTTATTATCGGAGATTCGTAGAAGGGTTTTCTCGAATCGCTACTCCATTAACTCAGCGGACTCGAAAAGATGTAAAATTCAGTTGGAACGAGGAATGTGAGAAGAGTTTTCAAGAACTCAAGAGGAGACTCATTTCAGCACCTGTTCTGACAATACCATCTGGCTCGGAGGGATTTATCATCTACAGTGATGCTTCGGGCAAATGGTTAGGATGTGTTCTCATGCAACATAAGAAAGTCATAGCCTATGCCTCTCGACAACTCAAAGAATATGAGAGGAATTATCCTACACATGATCTAGAGTTGGCAGCTGTTGTTTTCGCACTTAAAATTTGGAGGCATTACTTGTATGGGGAGAAAGTGGAGATCTTTACGGATCATAAAAGCCTCAAATATTTCTTCACTCAAAAGGAACTCAACATGCGACAACGATGTTAGCTTGAACTGTTGAAAGATTATGATCATACCATCCAATACCATCTTGGAAAAGCGAACGTAGTAGCTGACGCGTTGAGTAGAAGATCATATGCGGGTACGAGTGCGATATTGACAACGCAAAGGCCCATTTTGTGTGACTTGCAAAGGATGGAGATAGAGTTAAAGACTCCATGGACCCATGTGATGATAGCGAATATACGAGTAGAACTAACTTTAACTGATAAAGTTAAAGGCGCTTCAAATTCTGATCCGGAGTGATGCGTATGAGGAAGAAAGTGCAAGAAGGTGCTTATCTGGGAAGCAAGAATCGATGAAGAAGGAATACTTCAAGTCAACTCACGACTTCGTGTTCCTAACGACCCAGATTTAAAGTATAAAATCATGATGGAGGGGCACAACACACCGTTTGCAATCCATCTTGGGAGTACCAAAATGTATCGTGATCTTCGTCATACATTTTGGTGTAGCAATATGAAGAGAGAGATATCGTTGTTTATCTCAAGGTGTCTAACTTGTCAACGAGTCAAGGCAGAGCGTCAAGTACCAAAAGGTCCATTGCAACCACTTAAAATTCCAGAATGGAAGTGGGAGCACATTACCATGGATTTCGTTATCGGTCTTCCCAAGGTTTCTCAAGGCATAGATGCAATTTGGGTCATTGTTGATAGATTGACCAAGTCTGCTCATTTCTTATCAATACGAGAAAATTATGTACACTTTAACGTCTTGCTCGTATGTACATAAACGAGATTGTAAGACTACATGGTATGCCAGTATCCATAGTTTCTGATCGAGACCCAAGATTTACTTCATAATTTTGGGTTAGTTTGCAAAAAGCTATGGGCACGGACTTACAATTTAGTTCGACATATCATCCTCAAACGGATGGACAATCAGAGAGGACTATTCAAACTTTTGAAGATTTATTAAGACTCTATGTCCTTGACTTTAAGGGAAGTTGGGACAAGTTCTTACCATTGGTAGAGTTTTCCTACAAAAATAGCTACCAAGCAAGTATTTGCATAGCTCCATTCGAAGTGTTGAATGGAAGAAAGTGTCGTTCTCCAGTATACTGGGATGAGGTGGGTGAAACAACGTTATTGGGACCGGAGTTGGTACGTATGACTACGGAAAAGATTCAAACGATACGACAACGTATAAAAACCTCACAAGATCGACAAAAGAGTTATGCTGATCTTCATCGAAAGGACGTGGAATTCGATATTGGAGATCATGTGTTGTTACGTGTTGCTCCATGGAAAGGAGTTACGAGATTTGGAAAGAGAGAAAAGCTCAATCCTTGATTCATTGGCCCATTTTTAATCGTCGATCGAGTAGGAACTGTGGCGTATAGACTCGCTTTACCGCCAAGTATGTCTCGTGTTCATAAAGTTTTTCATATATCAATGTTACGTAAATATGTGGAAGACCTGAACCATAGTATTGAGTTAGAATCGAACGAAATAGCGGACGATTTGACGTATGAAGAGGTTCCTGTTCAAATCTTGGATAAGAAGGAACATATTTTACGCTCCAAGGTTATACCTCAAGTCAAAGTTTTGTGGAGAAACCACGATATTGAGGAAATGACCTGGGAGTTAGAATCTGAAATGAAATCAAGATATCCTTACATTTTTGACATACCAGGTACGTACCCTAATTTCGAGGGCAAAATTTCATAAGAAGGGGAGGTTGTAAGACCCCAACTTTTTAATAAAGATGATTTTTCTATAAATATCATTTTTAAATATTATGGAATGAATTTGATATAATGTTATAGTTGTGGGAAATATTTATAAATTTTGAAAAGTACGCAAGTTGTTATATAATATTCGATTGGATGGAGAATATTCGTTTTAACAGGGAATATTCGTACGACAGCACAATCATTGGTGGACCCCACAACGGAATTATTATCGGATTGAGAAAACGACAAAAATATTTTTAAGAAAATAACGACGGAAGTTTTACAGTTAAAACTGTTGAACTACTCGGTAGTAAAAGTACAGTAATATGCATGGTTGCATAGTAGCACATGGTATTGATTATTGATGCTTACGTGAGAAGTCACTCAGTTTTGTTCAATTATTGCTTCAGTAATTGTTGCATAGTATCTCACGTTATTTGATTCAATTATTGTCGATATTTATATATTATTAAATCAATAATTGAGATGACAGAGTTATTAATATTATTATTTACAATATTAACGATGTCTAGAAGTTCTGCCAAGGAGAGGTTTGGTCACCTAATTGCGCGCCAATAGGGAGAAATCCTTATTGGAAAGCCCCCTCTTTCTTGGGAACGACCTGGTCGATTAATATTGTGAATTACAATAATAATGATAAATATTGTTAGATATATTGAGGTGTCTTTTTATGAAGTCACGGAAGTTTATATATATATATATATATAAATATATATATATATATATATATATATTTGATTTTATTAGTATTATTAATGTAATAAAATAGAAAAGCTTTTATATAAAGCGTAATACTTTTATAAAGTTATTTGTTTTATTAGACAATAATTAGAATATATTATATTTTATTATGCATAGTGTTTGCATAGTGCCTATATAGTGTTTGCATAGTAAAATCTTTTTATATAAAACAGAATACTTTTTATAAAATTTTGTTTTATTTGATTATAAATAGAATATATTATATTTTATTGCATAGTGCAGCATAGGATCCTTTCTATTTTCCTATAAATAGGATGTTTAGTCAGAATTGAAAACCACACCAGAAGTTCAGAGAATTCTTCTATAATCTTGAGCGTATTTCTTTAGAGTTTTAAGAAGCTTTGAGCGTAGTGCAAGTTTTCTTCAAGAATATCCTCGCCCTACCAGTCGGAATACTCTTCTTTTACGGTAAGGGGTATAATTTCTTTCTTTCGTCTTCATGAAGAGAACTTCTGTTATTCCATTCTTTGTTATTATGTTGGAATAACATGTCTATGCGAAGTACCGCATACTCGCCTAACCTGGTTCCATTAATTATTATTCTGTTGGAATAACCTGTCTGTGCGGTCTATCGCATGCGTGGTGATTTCTATTGTTATTCCATTCTTTATTATTACATTGGAATATCCTCGTCCGGTCGCAATTTCACTTTGACACGGTTCCGTTGTTTATTATTCATTTGGAATATCCTCACATGTCTGTGCGTTCACGCATAACTTTGTTCCATTATTTATTATTCATTTGGAATATCACATGCGTGCGTTTACGCATGACTGATTCCATTATTTATTATTACATTGGAATAACTTATCTCGTATGTCTATCGCATGCCTGGTGATTTCTTTTGTTATTCCATTCTTTATTATACTTAGTTGGTTAAATTTTTGGCTTTTATACTCCATGAAATTAGTGGAATATCCTTGATATTTAAGCTTCATCCAATATCTTTTCATGGAAATATTCTTCCGAGCATTCTTGAGTTTTACCCCACAAAGCGATGATCATGTTGACAATTTGGACGTTATTGGTTCCTGGATAAATTAATTCTTGAACTTGTTTTATTGAATTCTCATATCATTGTCATCATTCTCATGTTTATATTATGTTGAAAGTCATCTGTGGCCTGTAGTGCATAGATGGACTTGGTATGATTATCACCAGGGATTATTCGGTATAATCATGACCGTAATGTTACAAATGATGTGGTAAAAGTCCTCATTGGCCCGTAGTGCATTGATGGACAGTTGTTGGCATGATCATGACCATTGATGAATACACGAATATCCTTTGCCCGTATTGCATGGATAATTTGGGGTGGTGATACTAATTAATATCCTTGGCCGTAGTGCAGGGATGATGTGGTTTATTTATTAAACTGAGTCTCAGCGATAAAAGTGATGAAAAACCTTTTTAAATCATAAAAGATAGTAGATTTTATTCTTTACTTGACTCTTTTAATGGATTGCTTGTTCCGCTACAGTTAAACTTGATGTCTATTGTATTTTATCAGTTTAACATTGTTGAAGACTAATGATAATTTATTCATTGTTATCTTAGTCATAATATTTCTTTATGGGCTAGTTGAGCTCACCCTTTTACTTTCATTGTTCTCTTTAGGAAATGAGAACGTAATAGGAGGACTAGTCGGGGGACCTGAGTAATCTAGTCCGTGACGATAGCATTAGTAGTCCTCACTATTCTATGAAATAGTGTGTTAATAAATGTATTGAGGACTTATTTTGAGTTTTAATACATCTAGAAGACAATATTTGTATTAAAACTCACATTCATGTCATTATATTTAAGATTATATTTGTATTCTGTACCATGTATTTGGCGACTCAGAATAGGTGATGTATACCTATTTTGGGGGTGTCACAAAAATTGCCCAAAATTCTCTAACAGGATATTGGGAGGCTTAGATCTTCTTCATGTTATGTTGTTAGCTTGTGTAAGTGTATGACTTTTATACCCTGACACATGGACTATAAAACCCTGACAATAGAACACTTAAATCATAATTAGGATCCAAGTTATTAATTGTGACGCCCCCAAAATAGGTCTATAAAACCCATTCTGAGTCGCCAAATACATGCTACAAAATTTAAATACAAACTTCATTTATACAATTATTAACTATCGTGTAAAATACAACAAAACATAAGCTGTGAGTTTTAATACAAATATTGTCTCGTAGACAATATCCAAACTCAAATAAAGTCCTCATTACAATTATTATCACACCATTTTATAGAATAATAACGACTACTATAGCAACTATCTTGGACCATCACTGTAAGACCCCAATTTTTTTTTAATAAAATAGAATTTCCTCGATTTATTATTTTGAAATAGTAAGGGTTGATTTGATTAATGTGGTTAGTTATGGGTAAAATGCACAAATATTTCAAATAAGTAAGTGGTTATAAAATATTCATTGTTGTCGGGGAATATTCGTTTGGCCGTGGAAAATTCTTATTGTCGGGGAATATTCGTACGACAGCGCAACCTTGTGTGGGCCCCATAACGGAAAACGATTAAACGACAATTTTGAGTTTTTATAAATAACAGCGTAATGGTTACCGTTAATACTGTTGGAATACCCGGTGGTTAAAATACAATAATACGCGTGGTTGCACAGTAGCACAAGGTATTGCACAGTATTTTTAAATTATTGATTCTTACGTAGGAAGACACTACTTAATAATTGTTACAGTAATTACTGTTCAATATTTTATTTTATTGATTCAATAATTGCTACGTTGATATTTTATATTATTGTTGTTTCAATAATTGTCACTGCATAGTATTTCCCATTATCAGATCAATAATTCATATTATTTGAATAATATTATTAGATAGCATTATTGGCAATGTCTAAGGAAGTTACATCTAAGGAGAGGTTTGGTCACCTAATTGCTGGCGCTTGATGAAGGAGAAATCCTTATTGGAAAGCCCCTCTTTCTCTAGGAACGACACAGTTGTCATTATTGTGATTCGTAATATTATTTGTGAATAATTAATTATTGATTTATATAATAAGAAAAATATTTATTTATGTGGATATAAATGTAGAAATTTTTAGAAAAGTGACAATTATTGAAAATTGATATTTTATCTTTTCCGATAAAATAATTTATTTAAATATATTATTATATTATAATAATATAATAATGACGATATTTTTACAATAAATGTGTGATATATGAATAAATGAGGAGAAAGAGTATTTTTGTTATAATAAATATTAAAAACATGTTAAACATGTTGGTGGGCCCCATTTTGGATTGAAATTTGATTATAGCCTGTAAAATTGTCCGTATGTGGATTTCGGTCAATTTCTGTTTAGAATTTGGAAAAACTTAAAGCTATAAAATTATAAAGAATTGAATTTCCTATGGAATGGATATAAAATTTGAATTTTTCTAATTAAAGGGCTATTTATTATGAATTATTGAAGTTCTGGAATAATTGATTTTTGAAGTTTTAAATATTTTTTAAAGAAAAACATTTTTTTCATTTTGGTGGGCCCCACTTGTGTGGTAAATGTGCTGAAATCAGATTTCTAATGGTGCGTATGATTTTTTATATAAATATATTATTTTTTAAAATTTTTTGCTTTGGTGTTCTAAGCCTTTTCCTATAAATAGGGTGCTTAAGTTAGAATTGAAAATCACACCAGAAACTGAAGTTTTCTCTCTCTATAATATCGAGCGTATTATTATGAGTATTTTGATACTTTTAGTGTTGCTATACGGTGCAAGTTCCCTTCAGCGTTATATCTGACATTCTAGCCAGAAGTACTATTCTTTTGAGGTAAGAGATGTTATTTTCTTCGTAAATGATATTATTTCTTTCAATATCATTATGCCGGAATATTGGAATGAATTTTATTGTGGGATTTCTACATTTTTGTGTCGGGGTTACTATTCACGTATACGACACTATTCACGAATACGGCACTATTCATCGAAAAATGAAATTTTCTCTTCTTTATCCCAGATGTCTATTTTTGTTACTATCTTTGATTGTATCCATGTTTTGATCTTCATTCTTGAATTTTACTCTACTATGGTATATTATGGGGTGTTTTTGAACATGGATAAACCAAAGTACGAATCCTTAATATTTGTTCTTTTGTCTCACTGGATTCGCTTTCTTTAAAATATTTTTTATCATCCTCAGTCCTAAATGATGATATAACTGAATATCTTTGGCATGTAGTGCAAAGATTAATGATTTCCTGATGAATATCTTTGGTAGCGTAGAGTGCAAAGATGAAACAGTGTTGAGATGAACATGACCAATCGATGAATATCTTTGGCTCAGAAAGTGCAAAAAAGATGAATATTTGATTCAAGATGTATATTGATTGATGTTACAGGGATAAAATATTGATGATGGAATTTTAAATTTATAAATGATAATAGATTTCAATTTCTACTTAACTCTTCTAATGAATTGTAATTTTCACTGCGAATATTGATTTGAAACTTGTTGTCTATTATATTCTATCAGATTTTTTTCCCTGTTGAGGACTAACGATAATTTGTTCTATATTATCTTAGTCATAATATTCTTTACTGGGCTAGTTGAGCTCACCCTTTTCCTTTTTGTTCTATTTTTCTTCTCAGGAAGCGAGAATGTAGCGGGAAGTAGTCGGGGTGTGGAATGATTGTTCTAGAAAGTTGTTTTAGTAGTCCTCACTATTTTGTAAAATAGTGTATCAACAATTGTAATGAGGACTTATTTGAGTGTTGATATTGTCTAGAAGACAATATTTGTATTTAAACTCACAGTTTATGTGTTGTCGTATTTTGCACGAAAAATGTATTAATAAAGTTGTAGTTGTTTCTGTACCATGTATTTGGCAACTCAGAATGGGTGATGTATACCTATTTTGGGGGCGCACAGTTGGTATCAGAGCTTAGGGATATGGTCTCTGGCAGAGATCAGTGAATAGAACTAGGAGGGGAGAGACGAGTAAATTCTTCGCTAGTGTGTCCTACCTAAGCTTATTTGTTATTTAATTGGTCAGACATAATATAGGGATAATATGTGGCATGTTAATTTGTTTAATTAACCCTTGTTTTGTGACAGTATTTGAGAATGGCAGCTGAAAATGTTAACAATAGAGTGAATGAGACCGTTGAGACACCTCTAATCACCAACCAGGATAATGTGATGTCAGGCGAAGAAGAAATTATAGATATCCATGTGGTGAGTGAAGAATTAATAGTTGCACTCGAGCTAGTCGTAGAGGTAGCAGCTGAGAGTGAGGAAGAAGAGGAACCCGAGGAGAATTTATTAGAAGAAATTTTTGATCGAAATGTAGAACTGTAAGATTGCATTCGTGAGTTAGAAGAGCAGGCTGAAGAACGACAGGCGATCGTGGAGCAAAGGGATGCAACAATTCAAAATTGTGTTACCTGATGTGCGATGCTTGAACAGAAGCACTCTTTGGCAGAGTATAAGATATTAGAGCTGGAATCTGAGAATGCTATAATCAAAGTTCTGATGAAAGAAGAAACAACTGAACGAATGAGAATGGAGGATTCATGGGTAAAAGTTGCACGACACATTTATATTGTAAAAAAAGACGTTCGATCCAATAAGGCCAAAATAGATGAAATGGATTTCACTTTTTGGACAGCAATTAGGAGAATCCAACATCGAGTTCGAAATTATCCTGTGCAGAGCGGTCAACCCCAATTCGATATGGATCGGAGAGTAATGATTCAAATCATGGATCAGGAATGCGATGAAGCAATAAAGGGTGGAATGTACTTTATAGCAAAGTTAAGTCCAGTTGGGACGGTGGCACCAGAGGTGGATACGGACAAGTCAAAGTCAGCGGTTCCTAGAAGAGCGTTTGTCGTGACTACCCAAAATACGGGGACCCCGAACGAAGTTATCATGGCTTAGTTAATCATAAATTTTTATGAAATCTATACCTTATTAGATACCGGTTCTACCCATTCGTTTATCTCTCCTACTTGGGCTCAACGTTTGAACTTGACTACTGAGAAATTAGACTTTGACTTATCTGTTGAAACTCCGTTAGGAGAAACTTTCGTTACATCCACTATTTATAAATTTTGCTTGATTCAAGTTGGCACCATCACATTACCTGTTGATCTCATTTCTTTGAAAATACTTGTATTTGATGTGATTTTAGGGATTGATTGGTTAACCACCCATCATGCTAAAATTGATATACGAATTCTAACCAACCTGTTATACGAATTCAAACAACCAAACCACTAAAGTCAATCATTGTCATATCAAGCCATAAAGCCATTTGTTTATTGAAAAATGGATGTCAAGCTTTCTTAGCCCATTTCATGGATTTAAACAAAAATACGTCAGATTTGAATGATATTTATGTTATTTTCTAATGTATTTCCTGAAGAACTTCCTGGCCTACCCCCAGAGCGTGATATTGAATTTTGTATCGACTTTGAACCCGGTACAAAACTCATTTCTAAAATCTCATATTGAATGGCTCCTATTGAACTAGAGTTAAAAACCCAACTACAGGAGTTAGTACCCTAGCCTCTATCTGGTGACTTCCTTTGTGGAATGCACCGAAGCTAGACCTTCCGTAGGGGACGCCATATTCATACGGTGGTAAACTAATAAGTGTCATTGTAACGAGTTATCCAAGATTGGGATACGAGTCACAGTTGAGAGCAACCTAAGTCAGTAATCAAAATACGTAGCTTTCTAGGCTCAGTTAGTTATTATCGAAGATTCGTAAAAGGATTTTCTCGAATCGCTACTCCATTAACTCAGCTGACTCGAAAAGATACAAAATTCGAATGGAGCAAGGAATGTGAGAAAGGCTTCCAAGAACTCAAGAGGAGACTCATTTCGGCACCTGTACTGACCATACCATCCTGGAAAAGCGAATGTGGTAGCTGACGTGTTGAGTAGAAGATCATATGCGGGTACGAGGGCGATATTGTCAAACACAAAGACCCATTTTGTATGACTTACAAAAGATAGAGATAGAGTTAAAAACTCTAGGGACCCACGTGATGATATACGAGTAGAATCGACTTTAATCGATAAAATTAAAACCGCTCAAGCTACACACCGGAGCTAATGAATATAAAGAAAAAGGTGCAAGAAGGCGTTATTCTAGAAGTAAGAGTCGATGAAAAGAAGAAATCTTAACCTTCGATTTATTAGTCCATTTGAAATCCTCGATCGAGTAGGAACTGTGGCCTATAGACTCGCTTTACCACCAAGTATGTCGCGTGTTCATAACGTTTTTCGCGTATCAATGTTACGTAAATATGTGGACGACCCAAACCACATTATTGAGTTAGAACCAGACGAGGTAGCCGAAGATTTAACGTACGAGGAGGTACCTGACAAGATCTTAGATAGGAAAGAGCATGTCCTACGCACAAAGGTTAAACCGCAAATTGAGATTTTGTGGAGGAACCATGCTATTAAAGAAATTATCTGAGAGTTGGAATCAGAAATGAAAGCGAGGTATCCTCACCTTTTCGAAATACCAGGTACGTAAGTCAATTTCGAGGATGAATTTTCATAAGGAGGGGAGGTTGTAAGACCCCGATTTTTTTTTTTAATAAAATAGAATTTCCTCTATTTATTATTTTGAAATAGTAAGGGTTGATTTGATTAATGTGGTTAGTTATGGATAAAATGCACAAATATTTTAAATAAGCAAGTGGTTATAAAATATTCATTGTTGTCGGGGAATAGTCGTTCGGCCGTGGAATATTCTTATTGTCGGAGAATATTAGTAAAGCAGTATGTGTAGCCTTTATGTGGAGCCCTATAACTTGAAAGCGATTGGATGAAGAAAATGACAAGTTTGAGTTTTTATAAATAATGGCGTAATGGTTACCATTAATACTGTTGGAATACTAAATTGGTTAAAATATAGTAATAATCTGGCATGGTTTGCATAAAGAATACTACACAGATTGCACATTATTTTGAATTATTGATTCTTACGTAGGAAGGCACTACTCAATAATTATTACGATGAATTCTTTATTCAATATTTGATTTTATTGATTCAATAATTGCTACATTGATATTTTATATTATTGTTGTTTCAATAATTGTCAACGCATGAAGATTTCTCATTATCGGATCAATAATTCATATTATTTGAATAATATTATTAGACAACATTATTGGCAATGTCTAAGAAAGTTACATCTAAGGAGAGGTTTGGTCACCTAATTTATTACCAAGAAGAGGAGAAATCCTTCTTTGGAAAGCCCCTCTAACTCTGAGGAGCGACTTGATTGTCATTCTTGTGATTACAGAATATTATTTGTAAATAATTAATTATTGATTTATATGATAAGAAAAATATTTATTTATGTGGATATAAATGGAGAAATTTTTAGAAAAGTGACAATTGTTGAAAATTGATATTTATCTTTTCTGATAAAATAATTTATTTAAATATATTATTATATTATAATAATATAATAATGGTGATATTTTTACAATGAATGTGTGATATATGAATAAATGAGGAGGAAGAATATTTTTGTTACAATAAATGTTAAAAATATGTTAAACATGTTGGTGGGCCCCATTTTTGACTAAAATTTGATTATAGCCTGTAAAATCGTCTGTATGTGAATTTTGGTCAATTTCTGTTTCGAATTTGGAAAAAACTTAAAGCTACAAAGTTGTAGAGAATTGAATTTCCTATGGAATGGACATAAGATTCAAAATTTTCTAATAAAGGACTATTTATTATGAATTATTGAAGTTCCGGAATAATTGATTTTTGAAGTTTTAAATATTTTTTTAAAGAAAAATGTTTTTTTCATTTTGGTGGGCCCCACTTGTGTGGTAAATGTGCTGAAATCAGATTTCTAATGGTGCTTATGATTTTTTATATAAATATATTATTTTATTAAATTTTCTGTTTTGGTGTTCTAAGCCTTTTCCTATAAATAAGGTGCTTAGGTTATAATTAAAAATCACACTAGAAACTGAAGTTTTCTCTCTATATAATCGAGCGTATTATTGTGAGTATTTTGATACTTTGAGTGTTGCTATACGGTGCAAGTTCCCTTCAGCGTTATATCTGATATTCCAGCCAGAAGTACTATTCTTTTGAGGTAAGGGATGTTATTTTCTTCGTAAATAATATTATTTCTTTCAATATCATTATGTCGGAATATTGGTATGAATTTTATTGTGGAATTTTTACCTTTTTGTGTCAGGGTTACTATTCACGTATACGACACTATTCACGTATACGACACTATTCATGAATACGACACTATTCACCAAAAAATAAAATTTTCTCTTCTTTGTCCCAGATGTCTATTTTTGTTACTATCTTTGATTGTATATATGTTTTGATCTTCATTTTTGAATTTTACTCCACTATGTTATATTATGGGGTGTTTTTGAACATGGATAAATCGAAGTACGAATCCTTAATATTTGTTCTTTTGTCTCACTGGATTCGTTTTCTTTAAAATATTTTTCATCATCCTCAGTCCTAAATGATGATAAAACTGAATATCTTTGGCCTGTAGTGCAAAGATGAATGATTTCTTAATGAATATCTTTAGCCTGTAGTGCAAAGATGAACAGGTGTTGAGATGAACATGACCACCTGATGAATATCTTTGGCCTGTAGTGCAAAGATGAATATTTGTTTCAAGATGTATATTGATTGATGTCACAGGGATAAAATATTGATGATGGACTTTTAAATTCATAGATGATAGTAGATTTCATTCTCTACTTAACTCTTCTAATGAATTGTTATTTCCGCTGCGAATATTGATCTGAAACTTGTTGTCTATTATATTCTATCAGATTTTTTCCCTGTTGAGGACTAACGATAATTTGTTCTATATTATCTTAGTCATAATATTCTTCTTCAAGCTAGTTGAGCTCACCTTTTCCTTTTGTTCCATTTTTCTTCTCGAGAAGCGAGAATGTAGCGGGAAGTAGTCGGGGTGTGGAATGATTGTTCTAGAAAGTTGTTTTAGTAGTCCTCACTATTTTGTAAAATAGTGTATCAACAATTGTAATGAGGACTTATTTGAGTGTTGATATTGTCTAGAAGACAATATTTGTATTTAAACTCGCAGTTTATGTGTTGTCGTATTTTGCACGAAAAATGTATTAATAAAGTTGTAGTTGTATCTGTACCATGTATTTGGCGACTCAGAATGGGTGATGTATACCTATTTTGGGGCATCACAATCACTCCATTCCCCGACTAGTCCCAGCTATATTCTCATTTCCTGAAGAGAATAAATAAAGAAAGGGGTAAGCTTAACTAGCCAAGTAAAGAATATTATAACTAAGATAACTTAGAACAAATCATCCTTAGTCCTCAATAGTGAAATATCTGATAGAATACAATAGATAACAAATTTTAGATCAACAACTGCAGCGGAACAAGCAATCCATTAGAAGAGTCAAGTAGAGCATGATATCTACTATCTTCTATAATTTAAAAATCCATCATAAATATCTTATCTTTGTAAAACCAATCAGTAAATGTTTCAAATTAACAAATTATCCATGCACTACGGGCCAAAGATATTCGTTTGTATCACCAGTGGTCATGATCATGCCAAACAACTGTCCATCTATGCACTACGGGCCAAAGAGGACTTTCACCACAACATTTGTCTGTAACATTAAAGGTCATGATTATATAAATACACAATTCCGGATCATAATCATACCAATCAACAGTCCATCTATGCACTATGGGCCAAAGATGACTTTCAGTAGAATATAAACATGAGGATGATGACAATGATATAAATAATCAATCAAGTGAGATCAAGGATAAATATTAGAGATTTATAATTCAATTTATCTAGAGTTCAAGAATGTCTAAATTGTCAACATGATAACTAATTGTGGAGTAAAATTCAAGAATGATATTCATGTATCAAAAATAATTTGGACAGAAAAGAAACCAAATTTTATCATGAATAGTACCCCGAGTGAATAGTACTCCATAATTAATACCCCGTGAATAGTACCCCGAATGAAAATATTAAAATTTATTAAGAAAGTTCAGACCAATATTTCAGTGAAACGATACTAGATGAAGCGCAAAATTCAATGATATTTTATTAATTTCAGGGATTATAGAAGTAATACTTATCAAAGTAAGTGTAAATTTAGGAATATGAAACAAAATAATAACACTTACATACTATAGAGCATGAAAGAAAATAATATTCCTTACGAATATAGAACGAAATAATATCCCTTACCTTAGTAGGAGACTAAATCTGACTGGTATAGCGGAGATATTCTTGAAGAAATTTTGCACTATTAGTAACACTCAAAGTATTCTTATACTAGAAAGAAATACGCATAATATTATAGAAGAAGAATTCTCTGATTCTGGTGTGATTTTCATTACTTAACTAAGCATCCTATTTATAGGAGAATGACAGGGCACTATTTAAAATTTTCACGGGTGAACAGAACGAATTCACGGACAGAAAAATTTGACGAAAATTGATTTTACTATTCATCACTCTGTAATAAAATATTTTAATAAAACAAAAAATTTATATATAATATAATATATTTTAATTATAATATAATAAAATAAATAACTTTATATATATTATAAAAAGAATTCTGTTTAAATAAAAAGTTTTCTGTTTTATTACTATTATAATAATAATAAAACAAAACTGAGGCAACTTTTTACCAGCCATTTTAAAAAATGAGAAAGTAGGGGTCCATGTAATAAGCCAAACTTACAACAAATACTTCATGATAAACCCCTTTATTTATATCAAAAATTAAATAAATATTTACCACAAATCACTTATCTTCAATCAAACCATTTTTAATCTTTCAACACTTATTTATCATTAATATTATAACTCACAATATTGACAACCAAATCATTCTCAGGAAAGAGGGGGCTTCCGATAAGGATTTCTCCTTATTGGCGCACAATTAAATAACCTAAATCCTTTTCTCGACAATACTTTCTATACATTGTCAATAATGCAAATAATAATATGAATAATTTTGTCGTCTGAATTATTGATTTAATAATATAAAATATTGTGCAGATGATACTATGACAATAATTGAATCAATAATATGAGATACTATGCAACAACTAATATTGCAATAATTTAATAAAACTGAGTGACTTCTTACGTAAGCATCAATAATCAGAGATACTGTAAAATACTGTGTGCGAATATGTGGGGTCCACCAATAATTGTGTCGTTATACGAATATTCCCCGACAAAAATAATATTCCCCATCCAAACATATATTTTATGACAACTTGTTTACTTTGCAAAATTTACACATATCACCCATAACCATAATATTATATCAAATAAACACCTTATTATTCAAAATAATAATTAGAGAAATTAAAATTTTATTCATAAAAAGTTGGGGTCTTACAACCTCTCCTCCTTATGAAATTTAGTCCTTGAAATTAATGTACGTACCTGGTATGTCGAAGAGGTAAGGATACCTTATTTTCATTTTATATTCTAACTCCCAGGTCATTTCCTCAATATTATGGTTTCTCCATAAAACTTTGACTTGATGTATAACCTTTAAGCGTAGAATATGTTCCTTCTTATCCAAGATCTTGACAGGTACCTCCCCATACATTAAATCTTCCGCTATCTCATCTAGTTCTAATTCAAAAACGTTATGAACACGAGACATACTTGGTGGTAAAATGAGTCTATAGGCTACAGTTCCTACTTAATCGAGGATTTCAAATGGACCAATAAATCGAGGGTTGAGATTTCCTCTCTTCGTCGATTCTTGCTTCTGAAATAACACCTTCTTCTTAATATTCATTAGCTCTGGGTCTGTAACTTGAGCAACCTTAACTTTATCGATTAAAGTCGGTTCTACTTGTATATTTGCCATCTTCACGTGGGTCCCTGGAGTCTTTAACTCTATCTCCATCCTTTGTAATTTATATAAAATGGGTCTTTGTGTTAACAATATCGCACTCGTACCCGCATATAATTTTTTACTCAACGTCAGCTACCACGTTCGCTTTTCCAAGATGGTATTGAATGGTATGGTCATAATCTTTCAATAGCTCGAGCCAACGTCTTTGGCGCATGTTAAGTTCCTTTTGGGTGACAAAATATTTGAGGCTTTTGGAGTATATTAGAATGTCATCAATAAAGACAACCACGAAATGATCCAAGTATTTCTTGAATATTCGGTTCATCATGTCCACGAAGGCAACATGGGCATTAGTTAATCCTAAAGACATAACTAGAAATTCGTAATGCCCGTATCGAGTTTTAAAAGCAGTCTTTGGAATGTCATCAGTTTTAATCTTTAACTGATGATATCCGGAACGAAGATTGATCTTTGAGAAGAATTTAACACCTTGTAACTGGTCAAATAGGTCATCAATGCGAGGTAACGGGTACCTATTTTTGGTGGTGACATGATTTAACTCCCGATAGTCAATGCAAAGTCGCATACTCCCATCTTTCTTCTTTATGAATAAAACAGGAGCACCCCAAGGAGATGTACTAGAACGAATGAAACCAATGTCTAACAACTCTTGTAGTTGAGTTTTTAACTCCTGAAGTTCAATAGGAGCCATTCGATATGGGGTTTTGGAAATGAGTTTTGTACCGGGTTCAAGGTCAATACAAAATTCAATTTCACGCTCAAGGGGTAGGCCAGGAAGTTCTTCGGAAAATATGTCAGGAAATTAATTAACAAAAGAAATATCATTCAATTCTGACATATTTTTGTTTAAATCCATGACATGGGCTAAAAAAGCTTGACATCAGTTTTTCAATAAACGAATAACTTTATGACTTGATATGATAGTGATTGACTTTAGTGGTTTGGTTTCTTGAATTCACATAATAGGTTGGTTAGGAATATGAAAACTAACGACCTTATGAAGACAATCAATTTTAGCATGATGAGTAGTTAACCAATCAATCCCTAAAATCACATCAAATGCAAGTATTTTCAAAGAGATGAGATCAACTGGTAATGTGAAAGTGTAAATTTGAATCAAACAAGATTTATAAACAGTGGATGTAATGAAGGTTTCTCCTAACGGAGTTTCAACAGATATGTCAAAGTCTAATTTCTTAGGGGGTCAAGTTCAAACGTTGAGCACAAGCAGGTGAAATAAAAGAATGGGTAGAATCAATATCGAATAAGGTATAAACTTCGAGAGAATTTATGATTAGTTTACCCGTGATAACTTCGTTCGGATTCTTCGCTTTTTGAGAAGTCACGACAAACGCTCTTCCTTAAATCATCGACTTTGACTTGTCCAAGACATCCTTTGGTATCATCATTGCCGCTAGAATAGACTTCGCTATAGAGCATATTCCATCCTCAACTGCTTCGTCGTACTCCTGATCCATGATCTGAATCATTAATCTTCGATCCATATCGAATTGGGGTTGACCGCTCTGTATATGGTAATTCAAAACTCGATGTTGGGTTCTCCCAATTGCTGTCCAAAAAGAGAAATACATATAATCTATTTTAGCCGTCTTGGATCAGACTTTTCTTTATACAATATCAACGCGTCGTGTGGTTTTTACCCATGCATCTTCCATTCTCACTCGTTCAGTTGTTTCTTCTTTTAGATGATCTTTGACATTTGCATTCTCATATTTCAGATCTATTATTATATACTATGCCAAAGAGAGCTTCTATTCAAGCATCGCATATCGGGTAGCAAAATCTTGAATTGTTACATCCCTTTAATCCACGACCGCCTGCCGTTCTTCACCCTGCTCTTCTAACTCACGAATACGATCTTACAGTTCTATATTTCGATCATAAAATTCTCCTAATAAATCTTCTTCAAGTTACTCTTCTTCCTCACTCTCAGCTGCTACCTCTGCGACTAGCTCGGGTGCAACTATTAATTCTTCACTCATCACATGGATATCTCTAATTTCTTCTTCGACTGACATCCTACAATCAAATTTAATAACTTAATTAGTACTCCCTAATAAAAATCTTTGTTATAACAAGATATTATAATCCAATATTTATTCATTAAATGAATCTCCTCAATTCATCACTTAAAACTATATATGAGTTCATCTCTTGATTTTCAGATGTCATTCTTAAATACTGCTATAAAACAAGAGTTAATTAATGAAATTGACATACCACATATTATCCCTATATTTCGACCGACCAATTAAATAACAAATAAGCTTAGGTAGGACGCACTAGCGAAGGATTTACTCGTCTCTCCCCTCCCAGTTCTAATCCCAGATCTCTAGCAGAGATCATATCCCTAAGCTCTGATACCAACTGTCACGCCCCCAAAATAGGTACATACAACCCATTCCGAGTTGCCAAATACATGGTACAAAATTTAAATACAAACTTCATATATACAATTATTAATTGTCGTGTAAAATACGAAAAACATAAGCTGTGAGTTTTAATACAAATATTGTCTCATAGACAATATCCAAACTCAAATAAAGTCCTCATTATAATTATTATCACAATATTTTATACGATAGTGAGAACTACCATAGCAACCATCTTGGACCATAACTCCATTCCCCGACTAGTCCCAACTATATTCTCATTTCCTGAAGAGAACAACGAAAAAAAAGGGTGAGCGCAACTAGCCCAATAAAGAATATTATAACTAAGATAATGTAGAAAAAATTATCCTTAGTCCTCAAAAGTGAAAAATCTGATAGAATACAATAGACAACAAATTTTAGATCAACAACTGCACTGGAACAAGCAATCCATTTGAAGAGTCAAGTAGAGTATGATGTCTACTATCTTCCATGATTTAAAAATCCATCATCAATATCTTATCTCTGCAACACCAATCAATAAATATTTCAAATCAACAAATTATCCATGCACTACGGGCCAAAGATATTCGTTTGTATCACCAGTGGTCATGATCATGCCAAACAACTGTCCATCTATGCACTACGGGCCAAAGAGGACTTTCACCATAATATTTGTCTGTAACATTAAAGGTCATAATTATACAAATACACAATTCCTGATCATAATCATACCAATCAACAGTCCATCTATCCACTACGGGCCAAAGATGACTTTTAGCAGAATATAAACATGAGGATGATGACATTGATAAAGAATCAAACAAGTGATATCAATGATAAATATTAGAGATTTATAATTCAATTTATCCAGAATTCAAAAATATCCAAATTGTCAACATGATAACTAATTGTGGAGTAAAATTCAAGAATGATATTTATGTATCAAAAATAATTTGGACAGTAAAGAAAGCAAATTTTGTCGTGAATAGTACTATCCTGTGAATAGTACTCCGTGAGTAGTACCCCGAATGAAAATATTAAAATTTAATAAGAAAGTTCAGACCAATATTCCAGTGAAACGATAATAGATGAAGTGAAAAACTCAAAGATATTCTACTAATTTCAGGGATTATAGAAGCAATACTTATCAAAGTAACTGTAAATTTAGGAATATAAAACAAAATAATATCACTTACATACTATAGAGTATGAAAGAAAATAATATTCCTTACGAATATTGAACGAAATAATATCCCTTACCTTAGTAAGAGACTAAATCTGACTAGTATAACGAAGATATTCTTGAGGAAATCTTGCACTATTAGTAACACTCAAAGTATTCTTATACTAGAAAGAAATACGCACAATATTATAGAAGAAGAATTCTCTAATTCTGGTGTGATTTTCATTACATAACTAAGCATCCTATTTATAGGAGAATGACAGGACACTAATTAAAATTTTCACGGGTGAACAGAACGAATTCACTTACGGACGAATTCGGCGAAAATTAATTTTACTATTCATCATTGTGCAATAAAATATTCTAATAAAACAAAAAATTTATATATAATATATTATATTCTAATTATAATATAATAAAACAAATAACTTTATATATATTATAAAAATTATTCTGTTTTATATATAAAAAATTCTGTTTTATTACTATTATAGTAATAATAAAACAAAACTGAGGCAACTTTCTACCGGCGATTTTGAAAAATGAGTAAGTGGAGGTCCACAAATACTTCATGACAAACCCCTGTATTTATATCAAAGATTAAATAAATATTTACCACAAATCACTTATCTTCAATCAACCCATTTTTAATCTTTCAGCACTTATTTATCATTAATATTATAACTCACAATATTGACAACCAGATCATTCTCAGGAAAGAGGGGGCATTCCGATAAGGATTTCTCCTTATTGGCATGCAATTAAATAACCTAACCCCTTTCCTCAACAGAACTTTCTAGACATTGTCAAGAATACAAATAATAATATGAATAATTGTGTAGTCTCAATTATTGATTTAATAATATAAAATATTGTGGAGATGATACTGTGACAATAATTGAATCAATAATATGAGATACTATGCAACAAATACTGTTGCAATAATTGAATAAAACTGAGTGACTTCTTACGTAAGCATCAATAATCAGAGATACTGTACAATACCGTGTGCCACTGTGCAACCACGCGTATTACTGTACTTTTTATCACCGGGTATTTCAACAGTTAACGGTAAAAATTTTATCGTTATTTTTTATAAAAAGTTTATTTCTATCGCTTTCTGTACCCGACAGTTATTCCGTTATGTGGGGTCCACCAATGATTGTGTCGTTATACGAATATTCTCCTACAAAAAAAATATTCCCCGACAAAAAGAATATTTTATGACAACTTGCTTACTTTGTAAAATTTACACATATCACCCATAACCATAGCATTATATCAAATCAACACCTTATTATTCAAAATAATAATTAGAGAAATTAAATCTGTATTCATAAAAAATTGGGGACTTCATTAGAGGTAAAATATGGGTTGACCAAACTGAAAAGATGAATTTTTGGAGTTTCCAGAAATTTCAAGAACAGTTTCTTACAGGTACTTTGACAAAGGTAGATCTTGCTTATGTGATGTTGTTAGACTAAGCCAGTGTATCACTTTTGTAGCCTAACATGTCTACTACAACAGTGTGACACTGGATCACTTAGATTAGACACAGAATTCAAGTTATTAAATCTCCAATATGGTTACTCAACACTGACATAATTTATGGGAAACCTAAAAACTCAAGAACAGCCTTGACAAGAAGTTTGGCCACTTATATCTTCTTTATATGATGTAGTTAGACCCAGAAATTGTTATACACTCGTAGTTTTACATTAATACTACACCATTGATACATCATACCTATAAACAAGACCCAATGAAAATTATTTATAGTCAAAGTATCCCCTAGGGCATTGACCAAGGTTGTTCTTCATTGAGGAAGAACACCTATTGCGACAGTTTTTGTCACTAAAGCCCTTTAGCGATAGTTTTAATGTTAATTAATTAATTAATTTAAATATATAGAAATAATTATTAAAAATTCATAATTAAGTTTTAAATTAGAAAAATTAACTTTTAATATTTTAAAATAAATTTCATTAATATTTTAATTTATTTGAATATTAATGATATTAAATTTATTTAATAATTATATTAAATAAATTAATTAAAAATAATTTTAATATTTTAAAAATCATTTCAAAATGATATTAAAGGGTTAAAAATATTTTAAGTAAATGACTTTTAATATCTTGATATAAATCTCATTAATAACTTAATATTAATGATAATAAATTTATTTTATAATTTTATTAAATAAATTAGTTAAAAATGATTTTAATGATTTAAAATTATTTAAAAATAATATTAAGGTTTTAAAATGTTTTAATTTATAATAAATAACTTTTAATATTTTGACATGAAATACATTAATATTTTAATATTAATGGTAATTATTTAAATATGATTTTAATATTTTAAAAATTATTTAAAAGTGATATTAAGGTTTTAAAAATATTTTAAGTTATAATAAATTGTTTTTAATGTTTTTACATGAATTTCATTAATATTTTAAATTATTTAAATATTAATGATAATGAAATTATTGGAAAATTAAATCATTTAAAAATGATATTAATGTTTGAAAAATTATAATAAATGATAATAATTTTTGAAAAATTAGTATGAGCTTTTGAAAAATATTATAAATGATAATTAAATTATCTAAAATAATATTGATGCTTTTAAATAGAGTTTTATTGAAAATAAACTTGATAATTATCTGATAACGCAATTAGGGAATCAAAATGATACCGAAATCAAACCAGATTGAAATAGTTTGACTTAATAACTATTCTTATATGTTCTACTGACTGATATGAATACGTGACAATGTGTTTAAGCTTTATGATGATTGTAAATAGCAGTATTATAAGTTATGATGTATTATTCTAATTGAAAGAATAATCTTATTAATGATAGGTCTTGTTATAAAAGCTTAAACTACGTTGTGTAGTAGTAAACAACAATCAAGGCACATATCCTAACCCTTGCATTTACTTTATGCAATGAATCTTTGTAAGCAAGTTTCTGAACTATAATTTTATGGAGCAAGTTTCTATACTCTTTTATTATGCAAGTTTTTTTACTCTACTTTATATTAAGCAAGTATTTGAACTCTACTTTTATTGAGCATGTATATGAACTTTTGCATCCATGCAATGGCTCTGTGGTTCAACAAGTATTCCTAATTCATTCATATTCATGCAAGTTCTCGAATTCTATTCGATTCGTTCATTGATTACAAGTATTTCATTATGATTCATATATAATCAAAAATATTGGTATGTGTACATGATTTAAAAGTTGTCTAAGCTATTTGACTCAGCTAGACATAGTTTGAAATGTATCGTTAAACATGATTGGTTATGATAGAGTCGTACAACTAAATTGCTTTGGTTCAGACTCTAGACTGAGTATGAACATCCCAAAATTGGGAAATTTTTATTTTCCAAAGGCGGTTATGATGAACGCATACGTCGTTCTAGCATGTAGTGTTAATCAATACAGGGCATATGGGCTGATCACCCAACGTGTCCGTAAGTCATGGCAGTTTGTAGATAAATTTCAGAACAAACCTTTTTAAACTTGAAAATGAAAGTTCATGGTCTATTGAGCGCTCGACATTTATAGTCAGTACATAGTTTCAAAAATGTAAACGGTTTGATATGTTATTCAGAATTATTTCAGTTTACTTCATAACTATTGATTCGTTGTAGAAGTATACTTCAAAGAAAACATTTATTTATTTCAGCTAATGTTTATTATTTGATATTACTTATTGAGCAATCAAATGTTCATTCTTGCTTTAAACTTAAATGTTTTCAGCTAAGCGGGATCGAGAAGAAGGTTCTGGCAAGGACAAGGGAAAAAGGAAGCTGAAGGGATAAGTTATAAGGTGTTATTTGTAATAACTTGAGCTATGTATTATGATAATTTATTATCTATCATGTAATGAATTACTTAAAGGTTATCGTAATTGGGAAATAGACAACTTTGATGTAATATTATTAATTATTTAATATATCAAGTATTTTAACGAATGGTATCGTGGAGCACAAAGTACAAGTTTCAAGTACATGGATTTGGGGGTGTCACATCATGGTATCAAAGTTTTAGGTTAGAAACCTTAGGTGGGGATACCTTAGGCTATAACCTTAGGCTAGATAGAAGCGTTGAAAACACAAATAACTCAAATAGAGTTTAAAGGAGATGAATTAAATAAATTCATCATAAAATAATATAAAAGTAACTTATATGAAACTATTATTTGATATGTGTATATAATATGTATTATGTACTAATCAAGACAATTTATGTATAGATGTCCGAGGGAAAAGGATTAGGAGACTCTCATATTGTGAAGAAGGAGTAAATCACTCCAACCGAGCCAATATCTAAGCCAATAGCTGAAATAGAGGGTCACATTGAAAGCAACCCTGAAGAGGTGATCATATTGGAAAACATAGTACCAGAACCAATGATGGTGGTACTGAAAAATAGTGATTAGGACACAGAAGTTGGAGCTGATTAGGCATCAATTGAAGTGCAGACTTTGAAGAATAAGGTTTCTTCTCTAGAAAAGTTATGGGAAATAGAAAGAATATTAAATAGTTAATTGCAAAAGGCTTTAATCGAAATAATAGAAGAACAATATAAGCTAAAAATCCAAATTCATCAGATGGGAGCCAAATGCAATATATCGTGTACAGCTCCAAGCCAGAAGGGGAAAAGAAAGATGACAGATCGTGATATAGAAAATTCTGATTATAACCAAGGGAACTTTAAAAGAATAGGAAATTGTATAAACTGTAAAAGGAAACTTGAAGGCGTATGCAGGAAAGGGGAAAATGTATGCTACAATTGCGGACATGAGGGACATATATCTCTTCATTGTCCTCCAAAGTAAGGTGCATGTTTTATATGTGGGTTGGTAGGTCACCAGGTGTAAGACCCCGACTTTTATGAATAAGGATGAATTTTCTATAATTTTTATTTTTAAATATTATGGAATGAATTTGATATAATGTTATAGTTGTGGGTAATATTTAGAAATTTTGCAAAGTACGCAAGTTGTTTATAATATTCGATTGGTGGGGAATATTAATTGACTAAGACAATCATTGGTGGACCCCACAACGGAATTATTGTCAGATTGAGAAAACGACAAAAATATTTTTATAAAAATAACGGCGGAAGTTTTACCGTTAACTGTTGAAACACCCGGTGTTAAAAGTACAGGAATACGCATGGTTGCATAGTAGCACACGGTATTGATTATTGATGCTTACGTGAGAAGTCACTCAGATTTATTCAATTATTGCTTCAGTAATTGTTGCATAGTATCTCATGTTAATTGATTCAATTATTGTTGATATTTTATATTGAGATGACGAAGTTATTAATATTATTATTTGCAATATTAACGATGTCTAGAAGTTCTGTCAAGGAGAGGTTTGGTCACCTAATTGCGCGCCAATAGGGAGAAATCCTTATTGAAAAGCCTCCTCTTTCCTAGGAACGACCTGGTCGATTAATAGTGTGAATAATAATAATGATGATGAAGTTTTGTTTTATTAGTATTATTAATGTAATAAAACAGAAAATCTTTTTATATAAAACAGAATACTTTTATAAAGTTATTCGTTTTATTAGGCTAATAATAAAATCTTTTTATATAAAACAGAATACTTTTATAAAGTTATTCGTTTTATTAGACAATAATTAGAATATATTATATTTTATTATGCATAGTGTTTGCATAGTAAAATCTTTTTAAAAGTTATTCGTTTTATTAGATTATAAATAGAATATATTATATTTTATTGTAAACCAACCCGGATAGTCTGCTTTAAAGTAAATCGATCTGGACCGTTCATGGATTGGTTACTATTCAGTCCATTCTTCTATAAATAGAAGCTCATTCCTTCATTATTTCTTACGAATTCATTGAAACTCTAGAGAGAGAAATTATAGAGAGAAAAAAGAAGAGTTTTCTGCTACTTCACTACTTCGATATCCAATTTCTTAACGGTAAGGGGTATTATTTCTTTTGTATTCATGAAGAGAACTCCTATTATTCCATTATTTATTATTCTTTTGGAATAACCTGTATACGCAGGCTACCCTATACTTGGTGAAATTCTTCTGTTATTCCATTATTTATTATTCTGTTGGAATAACCTGTATACACGGGCTACCCTATACTTGGTGAAATTCTTCAGTTATTCCAGTCTTTATTATTCTATTGGAATATCTTGTCTGTGCGTTTTACGTCGGACCTGGTTCCGTATTTATTATTCTGTTGGAATAACCTGCCTGTGCGATCTATTACATGCCTGGTGATTTCTTTTGTTATTTCATTCTTTATTATACTCAGTTGGTTAAAGTTTTGACTTATATACTCCATGAAATTAGTGGAATATCCTTGATATTTACGCTTCATCCAGTATCTTTTCATGGAAATATTCTTCTGAGCATTCTTAAATTTTACTCTACAAAGAAGTATCATGTTTACAATTTAGACGTTATTAGTTCCTGGATAAACTAATTCTTGAACTTGTTTTATTGAATTTTTATATCATTGTCATCATCCTCATGTTTATATTTTTTGAAAGTCATCTGTGGCTTGTAGTGCATAGATGGACTTGGTATGATTATGACCAGGGATTATTCGGTATAATCATGACCGTAATGTTACAAATGATGTGGTAAAAGTCCTCATTGGCCCGTAGTGCATTGATGGACAGTTGTTGGCATGATCATGATCATTGATGAATATACGAATATCCTTGGCCCGTAGTGCATGGATAATTTGTGGTCGTGATACTAATGAATATCCTTGGCCGTAGTGCAGGGATGATATGGATTATTTATTAAGCTGAGTCTCGGCGATAAAAGTGATGAAAAAACGTTTTAAATCATAAAAGATAGTAGATTTTATTCTCTACTTGACTCTTTTAATGGATTTCTTATTCCACTGCAGTTAAACTTGATGTCTATTGTATTTTATCAGTTTAACATTGTTGAAGGCTAATGATAATTTATCCTGCATTATCTTAGTCATAATATTTCTTACTGGGCTAGTTGAGCTCACCCTTTCTTTCACTGTTCTCTTCAGGAAATGAGAACGTAACCGAGATTAGTCAGGGAACGGAGTGATGGTCCAGATGATAGTATTAGTAGTCCTCACTATTATGTTAAATAGTGTGACAATAAATGTAATGAGGGCTTATTCTGAGAGTGGATATTGTCTAGAAAACAATATTTGTATTAAAACTCACAGCTCTCTTGTTGTATATTAAAGATTGTATTTGTATTCTGTACCATGTATTTGGCGACTCAGAATAGGTGATATATACCTATTTTCGGGGCGTCATAGTTGGTATCAAAGCTTAGGGATATGATCCCTGGCTAAGATGTGAGACAAGAACTAGGAGGGGAGAGACGGGGAATTCCTTCGCTAGTATGACCTACCTAAGTTTATTTGATATTTAATTGGTTGGTCAGAGTATAGGGATTATATGTGATATGTTAATTAACCCTTTTTTTGTGGCAGTATTTGAAAATGGCATCTGAGAATGTTGAGAGCTTCAATGGAGCACAGGAGACCGTTGAGTCTCCACAGATCAATAATCAGGATAATGTGCATCAGGAAGGCGACAATCCTAATGCAAACAACAACACTGACCAAATGATGAATGATGGAATGTTCCGAGACTTCATGTAATTCATGCAACATCAGGAGAGTGTGGCTCCTGTCCAAAATACAGGTGAAAACACTGGCAACTCTCGGACGGTCATCGCCAAACAGTTCAAGGAGCTGGGACCACCGGAATTTTTTGGAGAGCCAAAACCACTTAAGGCAGAGACGTGGATAAACCAGATCAACAAGATATTTGATGTCTTGGGATTCTCCGAGGAGCAAAAGGTTCCCTTTGCCACCTTCATGTTGCGGGCAGAGGCAAATTACTGGTGGAAATCTGTAAAGCGTATGTCTTGGGAGAAGTTCCAAGAACTTTTCAACGACAAGTACTTTCCTGAAAGTATTCGTCACATGAAAGAGGTAGAGTTCATTAAACTAGAACAAAACAACATGACCGTGTTGCAGTACGAAGCCAAGTTTGCCGAGTTGTCTCAGTTTGCGTCCCATTTGGTTGATAATGAGGAGAGAATGACGCGAATGTTTCTAAGAGGTTTGAAACCAGAGATACGTCAATATCTTATCTCTCATAAACTGTGTTTGTATTCAGATGTTGTTAATAGGGCTCAGTTATTGGAGCGCGATAATGAGTCAATCCAACCGAAAGAGAGCAGCCGGCAAAATGATAATACTAGTGATAACAGTCATCGAAGCGGTGATAATAAGCGTGGAGGGAATCAACATGCCAGAAATGGTAACCACTTCGGTGGTAATCATGGCCAAAGCAATAAGAATGGACATTTCAAGAAGAGGAGATTCAACAATGATGGAAAGACGTCAGCACCTGCACCTGTTGTTAAGGAAGGAGAACGACCACCTATTATATGCTTCAAATGCGGAGGGGAGGGACACATCAGTCCAAACTACGTGATGCCGTCCAAAGCATGTCATAATTGTGGAAGAGAAGGTCACCTAGCCCGATTTTATCGTTCAACGAAGACAAATTCAGCTAGGATGGAGGCACCAAAGGACTCCCCAGAAAAGTCAAAGCCAGTAGTGCAAGGGAGAGCGTTTGTCGTGACCTCCCAGAAAGCAAGGAACCCGAATGAGGTCATCACGGGTAAGCTTATCATAAACTCTAGTGAAGTATATACCTTATTTGATACCGGTTCTACCCATTCCTTTATTTCTCCTACTTGCGATCAACGTTTAAATTTGACTCTGAAGAAATTGGACTTTGACTTATCTGTTGAAACTCCGTTGGGAGAAACCTTCATTACATCCACTGTTTATAGGTCTTATTTGGTTCAAATCGATACCCTCACATTACTTGTCGATCTTATTTCATTGAAAATACTTGCATTTGACGTAATTCTAGGGATTGATTGGTTAACTACTCATCATGCAAAAATTGATTGTTTTTGTAAGGTTGTTAGCTTTCATATTCCTAATCAACCTATTATGCGAACCATTAAAATCAATCACTGTCATCTCAAGCCATAAAGCTATTCGTTTATTGAAAAACGGATGTCAAGCTTTCTTAGCTCATGTCACGGATCTAAACAAAAATACGTCAGTTTTCAATGATATTTCTATTGTTAATGAATTTCCTGATGTATTCCCTGTAGAACTTCCTGGCCTACCCCCAAAACGTGAAATTTAATTTTGTATCGACCTTGAACCCGGTACAAAACCCATTTCCAAAGCCCCATATCGAATGGCTCCTATTGAACTTCAAGAGTTAAAGACCCAACTGCAGGAATTGTTAGACATTGGCTTTATTCATCCTAGTACTTCTCCTTGGGGTGTTCCTGTTCTATTCGTGAAGAAGAAAGATGGGAGTATGCGACTTTGTATTGATTATCGGGAGTTGAATCATGTCACCATCAAAAATAGGTACCCATTGTCACGTATTGATGACCTATTTGACCAATTGCAAGGCGCCAAATTCTTTTCAAAAATTGATCTTCGTTTTGGATATCACCAATTAAAGATTAGAACCGATAACATTCCAAAGACGGCTTTCAGAACTCGGTATGGGCATTATGAATTCCTAGTCATGTCTTTTGGATTGACTAATACTCCTGCTACCTTCATGGATATGATGAACCGAGTATTCAAGGAATATTTGGATCACTTTGTGGTCGTCTTTATTGATAATATCCTTATTTATTCCAAAAGTCGTGAAGATCATGAGCAACACTTGAGGCTCATACTCCAAAATCTTCGTGAATATAAGCTTTATGCCAAGTTGAAGAAATACGAGTTCTGGCTTGAGGAAGTAGCATTCCTTGGGCACGTGGTATCAAGTCATGGAATATCTGTTGACCCGGCAAAGATTGAAGCCATTCAAAGATGGGAACAACCTAAATCGGTGGATCAAGACGTAGCTTTCTCGGCTTAATTTGGTTATTATCGTGAGATTCGTAGAAGGGTTTTCTCGAATCGCTACTCCATTAACTCAAATTGACTTTAAAGATACAAAATTCGGTTGGAGTGAGGAATGATAGAAGAGTTTTCAAGAACTCAAGAGAAGACTCATTTCAGCACCTGTTCTGACAATACCTTCTAGCTCGGAGGGATTTGTCATCTATAGTGATGCTTCAGGCAAAGGGTTAGGATGTGTTCTCATGAAACATGGGAAAGTCATAGTCTATGCCTCTCGACAACTCAAAGAATATGAGAGAAATTATCCTACTCATGATCTAGAGTTGGCAGCTGTTGTCTTCACACTTAAAATTTGGAGGCATTACTTGTATGGGAAGAAAGTGGAGATCTTTACGGATCATAAAAGCCTCAAATATTTCTTCACTCAAAAGGAACTAAACATGCGACAGCGACGTTGGCTTGAACTTTTGAAATATTATGATCATACCATCCAATACCATCCTGGAAAAGCGAACGTGGTAGCTAACGCATTGAGTAGAAGATCATATGCGGGTACAAGTGCGATATTGTCAACGCAAAGGCCTATTTTCTATGACTTGCAAAGGATGGAGATAGAGATAAAGAATCCAGGGACCCAAGTGATGATGGCGAATATACGAGTGGAGCCGACTTTAATCGATAAAGTTAAAGCTGCTCAAGCTACAGACTTGGAGCTGATGCATATGAGGAAGAAAGTAAAAGAAAGTGCTATGCCGGAAGCAAGAATCGATGAAGAAGGAATACTTCGAGTCAACTCCAGACTTTTTGTTCCTAACAACCTTGATTTAAAGTATAAAATCATGATGGAGGCGCACAACACACCGTTTACAATCCATCTTGGGAGTACCAAAATATATCATGATCTTCGACATACATTTTGGTGGGGCAATATGAAGAGGGAGATAGCACTATTTATCTCAAGGTGTTTAACCTGTCAACGAGTCAATGCGGAATATCAAGTACTAAAAGGTCCATTTCAACCACTTGAAATTCCAGAATGGAAGTGGGAGCACATTACCATGGATTTCGTTATGGGTCTTCCCAAGGTTTCTCAAGGCATAGATACAATTTGGGTCATTGTTGATAGATTGACCAAGTCTGCTCATTTCTTACCTATACAAGAAACTTATACACTTGAACGTCTTGCTCGTATGTACATAAACGAGGTTATAAGATTGCATGGTATGCCAGTATCCATAGTTTCTGATCGAGACCCAAGATTCACTTCATGATTTTGGGTTAGTTTGCAAAAAGCTATGGGCGCGGATTTACGATTTAGTTCAGCGTATCATCCTCAGACGGATGGACAATCAGAGAGGACTATTCTAACTCTTGAAGATTTATTAAGACTCTGTGTCCTTAACTTCAAGGGAAGTTGGGACAAGTTCTTACCATTGGTAGAGTTTTCCTACAACAACAGCTATCAAGAAAGTATTGGCATGGCTCCATTCGAAGCGTTGTATGGAAGAAAGTGTCGTTCTCCGGTATGCTGGGATGAGGTGGGTGAAGCAACGTTGTTGGGACCGGAGTTGGTACGTATGACTAAGGAAAAGATTTAAATGATCTGACAACGTATAAAAACCTCACAAGACCGACAAAAGAGTTATGTTGATCTTCATCGAAAGGACATGGAATTCGATATTAGAGATCATGTGTTGTTACGTGTTGCTCTATGGAAAGGAGTTACGAGATTTGGAAAGAGAGGAAAGCTCAATCCTCGATTCATTGGCCCATTTTTAATCCTCGATCGAGTAGGAACTGTGGCGTATAGACTCGCTTTACCGCCAAGTATGTCTCGTGTTCATAACGTATTTCATATATCTATGTTACGTAAATATGTGAAAGACCCGAACCATATTATTGAGTTAGAACCAGACGAAATAGCAGAAGATTTGACGTATGAAGAGGTTCCTGTTCAAATCTTGGATAAGAAGGAACATATTTTACGCTCCAAGGTTATACCTCAATTCAAAGTTTTGTGTAGAAACTACGATGTTGAGGAAATGACCTGGGAGTTAGAATCTGAAATGAAATCAAGGTATCCTTACCTCTTCGACATACCAGGTACATACCCTAATTTTGAGGGCGAAATTTCATAAGAAAGGAAGATTGTAAGACCCCGACTTTTATGAATAAAGATGAATTTTCTATAATATTCATTTTTAAATATTATGGAATGAATTTGATATAATGTTATAGTTGTGGGTAATATTTAGAAATTTTTCAAAGTACGCAAGTTGTTTATAATATTCGATTGGTCAGGGAATATTCGTACGACGGCACAATCATTGGTGGACCCCACAACGAAATTATTGTCAGATTGAGAAAACGACAAAAATATTTTTATAAAAATAACGGCGGAAGTTTTACCGTTAACTGTTGAAACACCCGGTGTTAAAAGTACAGGAATACGCGTGGTTGCATAGTAGCACACAGTATTGATTATTGATGCTTACGTGAGAAGTCACTTAGTTTTATTCAATTATTGCTTCAGTAATTGTTGCATAGTATCTAACGTTAATTGATTCAATTATTGTTGATATTTTATATTGAGATGACGAATTTATTAATATTATTATTTGCAATATTAACGATGTCTAGAAGTTCTGACAAGGAGAGGTTTGGTCACCTAATTGCGCGCCAATAGGGAGAAATTCTTATTGGAAAGCTGATAAGTAGGTTTTATACCTACTTATCCGGTATCTGTTACTTGAATTAGTTGCTTATATTCATGTTCTTAGTTACTTTTCATACATTTTATGTTATTTTGTAGGCTATGACATGACATTGGCATGAAGAAGTAAGGGAAAGCAATTCGGACATCTTTTGGACTAAAATACGCAAGCAAGTGCAATAAGGGAATATTGAAGGACTTTTAACACCAAGTTAGATGCATGTTCTTGGCTTCGAACTTGGATTTTATGCTAGCTCTACTTCTTAGCTTTCCAGAACATCTTGAATCGTCTCAATCGGAGCTCGGATGTGAGAGTTATGGCCTTTTTATCAACGAAGATCAAAGCTAAGAGTTGTCATGTTTGCCATTTACATAGCATATACTTCAAGCCCGATTTCCACCTTGATCAAATTCGAATTTGCCAAAGCTCAAAGAATGAAAGTTGTAGATCTCGTCGTTATCTTCGATTTGATAGGTGGCAGGCCCCGTAACTCCAAGCGGATCAAAAGTTATGTCTGTTTTACCAAAGGACATCGTAGCAGAAAATAGAGTAGCGCGGACTGCACTAGCCAAAGAAGACGACTCGCGCCTTATATAGCGCTGATTTGCGCCTAGAAAACTTAGGCATAAGCCGATCGCGCTAGCTAGCGGGGAAAGGAGTAAAAATATGTTATTTGATGTCCAAATTGAGCTAGAATAGGATTCTTAGTTGCCTAACTTACTAGGATGTCCATTAGAACTCTAAATACTTGAGTTTAACTTGGATTGGGAGGCTAGTTCTAAGACTCTATTAAATCCCTCTTGGGATATATTTCAATAATGGAATTCTTTACTTTCTTTCATAGATTAGGAACCCTAGATTAGATTAGAATTGAAGATTGAAGCTACTGATTATCATTGGAGAATCAAATTGGAAGCAAGAGAATGCAGATTTGTTTATCTCAATTCTAATTTCTTTTCTTATTTATTTGTATCTTTTTAATGCTTAATCAATTGTGGATGATGGATTCTAGTTTATTTATGAATTAAACTCTATTTTGAGATTACTATGGATCTTATTGTGTAGTTTACTTTGATATGCTTCTTTGTTAGTCTTATTAGCTATATTTGGATTGTCTATTATGATTTGTAATGAATTGCTTAATTGCCTAGCTAACAATTACCGTGATAATCTATATGAACTCGAGAGATGAAGTATAGATTTAGATCTGATCATGATAGCATGTGTTTATGATTTTTGCATAGATGAAATTCATGATTTGTGTTTAGGATAGAGATATGCCTTTACGCCATATGTAGTCTAATAAGAACTTGAACTTCAACCCTTTTTAATTGTAATTCACATAGAGATATAGTGGGTTAGTTAATTAGGGTATTCAAATTGATTCTATCATCTGTGGATTTGATTTGATATGAGTATGGTGCATTGAGAGATGGCCATATTTTACTTTCGTGTTCTTGATTAACAATCCAGTATAAATAATTTGGCTTAACAGGAAGTGTGTTGATTTAAATGTAACAATAAGTGAAATTGTAATCTTAAGTCTTCAATATCTTGTTTCATTCTAGGGATAGTTAGTAATAGTTTATTTAATTATTTTAAATTAAATTATTAAATCATTTGTTTAAATAAGATTAAATTGGTCATGGGTTAGTACTTGGTGATTTTTATTAAATAATTCTCTGTGGGAACAATACTCAACTTATCACTTTATTACTTATTGACCACGTATACTTGCGTGTTGTGCGTAATTAGATTTTACCCAACAAAAGCCCCCTCTTTCCTGGGAATGACCTGGTCGATTAATAGTGTGAATAATAATAATGATGATGAAGTTTTGTTTTATTAGTATTATTAATGTAATAAAAAAGGAAAAAGCTTTTATATAAAAAAATGTAATACTTTTATAAAGTTATTCGTTTTATTAGGCTAATAGTAAAATCTTTTATATAAAAATGTAAATACTTTTATAAAGTTATTCGTTTTATTAGATAATAATTAGAATATATTATATTTTATTATGCATAGTGTTTTTGCATAGTGCCTGCATAGTGTTTGCATAGTAAAATCTTTTTAAAAGTTATTCATTTTATTAGATTATAAATAGAATATATTATATTTTATTGTAAACCAATACTGACCGTCTGCTTAAAGTAAATCAATCTGACCGTTCATGAATTGGTTACTATTCATCCATTCTTCTATAAATAGAAGCTCATTCCTTCATTATTTCTTACGAATTCACTTGAAACTCTAGAGAGAAAATTATAGAGAAAGAAGAAGAGTTTTTCTGCTACTTCACTACTTGATATCCAGCTTTTTTTTTAACGGTAAGGGGTATTATTTCTTTTGTATTCATGAAGAGAACTCCTGTTATTCCATTATTTATTATTCATTGGAATAACTCAGATATATCTGTGAGCTACCCTATACTTGGTGAAATTCTTACATTGGAATAACATGTATACGCAGGCTACCCTATACTTGGTGAAATTCTTGATTATTCCATCTTTATTATTACATCGCTGGAATATCACATGCATGCGTTTTATGCCGGACTGGTTCCGCTCTTTATTATTCTCATTAGAATATTACATGCATGCGTTTTACTGACGGACTGGTTCCATGTTATTATTCTCATTGGAATAACTTTTGCTGTGTGATCTATCACATGCCCGGTGATTTCTTTTGTTATTCCATTCTTTATTATACTCGGTTGGTTTAAAGTTTTGACTTATATACTCCATGAAATTAGTGGAATATCCTTGATATTTGCGCTTCATCCATATCTTTTCATGGAAATATTCTTACGGGCATTCTTGAATTTTACTCTACAAAGAAGTATCATGCTGACAATTTAGACGTTATTAGTTCCTGGATAAACTAATTCTTGAACTTGTTTTATTGAATTTTTATATCATTGTCATCATCCTCATGTTTATATTTTTGAAAGTCATCTGTGGCCTGTAGTGCATAAATGGACTTGGTATGATTATGACCGAGGATTATTCGGTATAATCATGGTAGTAATGTTACAAATGATGTGGTAAAAGTCCTCATTGGCCCGTAGTGCATTGATGGACAGTTGTTGGCATGATCATGACCATTAATGAATACACGAATATCCTTGGCCCGTAGTGCATGGATAATTTGTGGTCGTGATACTAATGAATATCATTGGCCGTAGTGCAGGGATGATGTGGATTATTTATTAAGCTGAGTCTCGGTGATAAAAGTGATGAAAAAACATTTTAAATCATAAAAGATAGTAGATTTTATTCTCTACTTGACTCTTTTAATGGATTGCTTATTCCGCTGCAGTTAAACTTGATATCTATTGTATTTTATCAGTTTAACATTGTTGAAGGCTAATGATAATTTATCTTGAATTATCTTAGTCATAATATTTCTTACTGGGCTAGTTGAGCTCACCCTTTCTTTCACTGTTCTCTTCAGAAAATGAGAACGTAGCCTGGACTAGTCGGGGAACGGAGTGACGATCCAGATGATAGTATTAGTAGTCCTCACTATTCTGTTAAATAGTGTGACAATAAATTTAATGAGGACTTATCCTGAGAGTGGATATTGTCTAGAAGACAAAATTTGTATTAAAACTCACAACTCTCTTATTATATATTAAAAATTATATTTGTATTCTGTACCATGTATTTGGCGACTCAGAATAGGTGATGTATACCTATTTTGGGGGCGTCACACCAGGCAAAAAGTTGTCCAGGGTTAAGGGAGGGTGTAGGAAATAAGTAGGATATATATGGTATGAACATGTATGATGTGTATATGATATGCATATGTGCGTAATGTACTATTCCCAAATTTTGTATAAATTGTAGAAGTGATTCCCGACTTTTGCTGTCACAAAGGGATACCGGATGTTTATATCACTAAATGATGTAAAGTACTATAAACTTGTTGAATGAATATGAATATGTGTTTGATTAAGGAAATAAGTTTTGTATTAAGATAGTAAGTGTTTATTTGATAATTGGTTAATACAGTAAAATGAGTTTTTCAAAATCCAACATTTTGATTACATGATTGTTTGAGTTTGAAATTACACGTTATATGTTAAAACTTATACGATGAGGTATAAAATGTAAAACAATAAAGAATAATTTATGGTTTTGTTTAACCAGATAATGCCGCCAAGAAGACGAAACTGAAACCAAAGAGCAGAAAAATCGGTTAACAATGCAGAAGGTCAAACAGACCCAATGCAGAATTTTGCTAATATGTTTGCTCAAGCTATGCAGAATGGAGCACCAGCAGCCATAAATTGGACAAACAATCGATTGGCGAATTTCAAAGACTTCAAGGCTGTAGGACCACCGGAATTTAGAGGGACCCTATAGTAGCCCAAACTTGGGTGAGGGAAATGGAGAAGGCTTTTGTTATTTCTAGGATAACAGAGGAGCAAAAGACGGCTTTTGCTGCCTATATAATGAAAGGGGAGGCAAATTTCTGGTGGGAGGCAAATCAAACTAGAGATGGAGAAGGAGAGGTGACATAGACTAGGTTCAAGGAACTTTTCTTTGAGAATTACTTCTCGTCCAGTATGCATGCTAGGATGGAGGTTAGGTTTTTAGAGTTGAAGTAGGAAAATATGACCATTTCGGAATACGCAACAAAATTTAATTAGTTAGCTAGATTCGCTCCACATCAAGTGGAAACGGAAGCAAGAAAGGCAAGAAGATTTGAGCAGGGCCTAAAATCTTGGCTCTACAATAAGGTGGCGGTGTTGCAGATTAATTCTTTTGGATTGCTGTTGGAAAAGGCTATTATAGCCAAATGAGGAAGTGAGGCTATGAGCCTCTATAATAAGGAAAGGAAGAATAAGGTTAATGTGACAACCCCAAAATAGGTACATACCATCCAACCTATTCTGAGTCGCCAAATACATGGTACAAAAAACAACTACAACTTTATTACAACAATTATCGTACAAAATACAACAACACATATGCTGTGAGTTTGGATACAAATATATACCAAATGTGACACATGTTCCAACCGTGGACAACACCTCACAGTGACACCTTACATAAAGGTATAGTCAAAAACTGTTTTAGAAACTAAAATCTTTGGGAAGTGCTCAAGGAAACCTTCGTACATGGGAGGCCATGCGTCTAGGTTATGATAGATATCATATGTCCAGAGAATTATCCTTGGTTGACCTAATAGACCCCAAAGAAAAACGAGAAGATTACTATCATATTCTTCCCAATGGTGAGTCTTCTCTTGATTTATCATTATCTCCACTATCTCAAATTGAGAATTATACTTCAAACAAACACCAAGATTATATAGGTAGTGCTCAGATATATACTCAAAGCAAGTGGATGAGCACATCCCTGTCTTATGATGATACGAGGTTGTATGTCATTAGACATCTTGTATGATAGTGACAAGACACCCTTCCAACGTTGGGTTCGCCTCACCCTCAACAGCTATAGACCACCGTTCTATTGCCCTGTTATCCCCCACTCGACCCAGCTACACTTTTATTACCTCAAAAGAGCAACACTTCTGACTGGATATCAGATATGACGCTGAAGGAAACTTGCACTGATGAATATCAACTCACCAAGTATCTAAATACTTACAAAATACACTCAATAATCTAGAGAGAAAAAGAGAGAAAACTTATGTTTTCTGGTGTGCTTTTCAATTCTAACTTAGCCCTCTATTTATAGGAAAATGCTAGAACGCCAAAGGAGACTAAAATAATAAAATATATTATTTATTTTTCTTATTCCACACCAACCTTCACCAACCAATTTTGAAGGCCATCACCATCTTTGAACAAAAAACATCACCACCCATGTGCCAACAACCACAAAAAACGTTTTTCTTAAATAAAATAATTAAAACTTTCAAAATTAATTATTTGAACTCAAAACTTCAATAATTCACAATAAATAGCCTTTTATCAGAAAATTCAAATCTCATGACTTTTTATAGGAATTTTAATTCTCTACAACTTTGCGAAGAAAATTTTTCCAAATTCCAAATGTAAATTATCCAAAATCCACAAAAGGATGATTTTAAACACCATTTCAACACCTTTTAAAATTCATAACAAATTATACGTTCGATTTTAACGGTTCAAAATTTGTGGACATATACTCTACTTATATATGTATAACATATCCAAAAATCACAACGATCCAACTATCGAATTAAAATTATAACTCACACAAAAAAAGCTTTAAGAACAATTAGATTTGAGTTTTTAATACCTCCAATCCGACAAAATCTTGATAAAACACTTCAATAATTCCACAAAAATAAATCCATCATCTATATCCACATCAAATAAATATTTTCTTATCACATAAATCAATAACTAATTATTCACAAATAATATTACAGAATCGCAATAATGACAACCAGGTGATTCCCAGGAAAGAGGGGGCTTTCCAATAAGGATTTCTTCTTACTGGCGCGCAATTAGATGACCAAACCTCTCCTTGACAGAACTTTCTAGACATTGTCAATAATGCTATCTAATAATATTATTCAAATAATATGAATTATTGATTTGATAATGAGAAATACTATCGCAGTTGACAATTATTGAACAACAATAATATAAAATATCAACGCAAAGAATTATTGAATCAATAAAATAAAATATTGAACAATAATTACATCAGTAACAATTATTGAGTAGTGCCTTCTTACGTAAGAATCAATAATTCAAAAATACTTAAATACCGTAGGTATTACTCTTTATGCAACAACGCCAGATTCTCGTATTTTAACCACCGTAATCCAACAAAGTTAACTTGGTAACAATTACGCCAGTTATTTATAAAAATACATACTTGTCGTTTTCCTTATCCGATAATTATTACATTATAGGGCCCACAAATGATCGCTACTGCAAATCATTTGGATATTCCCGACAAAAAGAATATTCCACGACCAAACGAATATTCTCCGACAACAATGAATATTTTATAACCACTTGCGTATTTTGAAAAAAAAATTCATATATCATCCTTAACTTTAACTTTTATCAATTTTAACATTTACTGAATAATAATTATAAGAAAAATTGAATAATTTTATTTCATAAAATTCGGGGTCTTACAGTTAAGATCGAAGAAGCTGTCAAGGTTGAAGGAAGCAGTGGAAGTGGGAAAAGGAAGTGGAATAATTTTGGAAATACCAAAAATAGGCAAGGAGGTATGAAGAAGCAGGGTTAGCAGTGTGAAAATTGTGGGAAAAATTACACGGGTGAGTGTCTGAAAGGGAAGTTTGTGTGTTTGAAATGCAAGCAGGAGGGAAACATCTCTCTTACCTTCCCTAATCCAAGAAAGAATAGCGGGTGTTTTATTTGTGGATTAACATATTACATGATGAGGGATTGTCCAAAAAGGAGAGCAGACGGGGGAAATGTGAATGCAGGGAAAAGTAGCGGAACGCTAGGAATAGCTGGTCCAACTCCACCAAATAAACCAACCGCAAGGACCTTCAATATGACGGTCCAAGATACAGTAGTAGCCAGAGATGGATTTCTAGGTATGATGCCGATCAACGATATCAATATATATGCTTGATTCAGATATAACCTATTTTCTTTACCATGAGTTTGTTAAGATAAGTACGTTTACCCTTATAAACGTTAGGAACCCTTGAATATAGACATACAAAAGATAATTTTAGGAAAAGATATATCGTACAATAATAACTCGTTAAGAAACGGATTTTGAAGGAGGAATTTGAGTTCTATTGGTAACTACCATAATTGGTGCAAGCAAACCACAAGCAATGGATCAATACGCGCAGCAGTTTCGGACTTGTAATACGGAATCTTATAAAGAGGGGAGAATGTAGTAATGCAATAAAATTTTTAATAAATAAAACTCTAAGGATAAACATAAAAATTAAACGTAAGGTAATGGTGATTCCGGGGACGGAATCCTTATAAGGAGGGGAAAATATAAGAATCGAGAATTTTAAACGACTATATTTTTTTTATTATTAATTATTATAATTATTGGTATCCGTAATATTATGAACATCTACGATATGAATTAAGCAGATTAGCCAATTTAATTATTATAAGTTGACTAAGAAGGAAAGTTAAGATGAATAGTGTTCAAAACCCTAATTTGAATTTTATATAGGGATTTGAATATTAATACAATTATAATTGTATTTCAGAATGATAAGTATATGCAGTATGTAATTAATGATTAACTATAGATCAGATAAGGAATAACATTAGTAAACTCTAATGTTAGATTAGAAACCCTAATGTTCAGTTAAGAAACCCTAATGTTTAGTTAGAAACCCTAATTCTAGATTTGGAAACCTTAAACTCTAATTAGTAACCCTAAACCCTAATTTGCAAACCCTAATAGTGATTAGAAAACCTTAATGCTATTTAGGCTTAGCAAACCCTAAGGGTTAAAATTTAAGAGAAGTATGTGAAATGACCAAATTACCCTTAAAATTATTTGGGAAAGGACAAAAATACCCTTTCGGATGTAAAAAGACCAAAATACCCTTTATCTTAGATTTTAACAAAACATAAAACCAAATCTAGTGAGTCACCACATCCAAGATCTCACATGTGCTTGATATCTTTCCAATAAGCCATTACATGACACCTAGCAACAACTACATTTGACTCAGCTAGACATAGTTTGAAATGTATCGTTGAACATGATTGGTTATGATAGAGTCGTCCAACTAAATTTCTTTGGTTCGGACTCCAGAATGAGTATGAACATCCCAAAATTGGGGAATTTTTATGCGCCAAAGGCGGTTATGATGAACGCATACGTCTTTCTAGCATGTAGTGTTGATCAATACAGGGCATACGGGCTGATCACCCAACGTGTCCGTAAGTCACGACGATTTGTAGATGAATTTCTATACAAACCTTTTCAAACTTGAAAATGAAAGTTCATGGTCTATTGACCGCTTAGCATGTATAGTCAGTACGTAGTTTCAAAAATGTAAACGGTTTGATATGTTATTTAGAATTATTTCAATTTACTTCACAACTATTGATTCGTTGTAGAAGTATACTTCAAAGAAAACATTTATTTATTCCAGATAATGTTTATTATCTGATATTACTTGCCGAGCAATTAAATGTTCATTCTTGCTTTAAACTTAAATATTTTTAGCTAAGCAGGATCGAATAGAAGGTTCTGACAATGACAAGGGAAAGGGGAAGCTGAAAGGATAAGTTATAAGGTGTTATTTGTAATAACGGGAGCTATGTATTATGATAATTTATTATCTATCAGGTAATGAATTACTTAAAGGTTATCGTAACTGGGAAATAGACAACTTTGATGTAATATTATTAATTATTTAAAATGTCAAGTAGTTTAACGAATGGTATCGTGGAGCACCAAATACGGGTTTTAAGTACCCAGATTTGGGGGCGTCACATAATTAGTTAAACAATTTTAAATCATGAAATTAGTGCACGTAGACAACTCCATAGATAACTCAGCCAAATAAGTATGTTTCTCAAATTCAAGTACTTATGTATCACAAATTCAATTCAAACCAATTAATATGGATCATGAATTAGTTTTCATCATTCATTAACCAACTAAGCATTAAACATATTCTGACATTCAACCTTAATTTTCAATCTCTGAATTTTAACCTTTTAAAACTTAGCCAAATATAATCATGGAACCAAAGCCAAAAGATTTCAAAGCTATAAATTTTTCAGAATGCTCACTAAAAATTGATTAGTATCCCTAAATAAAAACGTAAATATCCCCCCCCACACTCAAACCTTACATTGTCCCCAATCTAAGAAAATCATACAAAAAAGAAAGTAACTACTAGCTAACATGAAACTAACAAACTAAAAACTAAAGGGATAGAAAAAAAAATCAAATCTGAATCTTGTGTTGCCTCCCAAGCAGCTGCCCTTGTTTATTGTCAATGGCTCGACATCAATCTTCTCATTCTATGTAATTGGACTTGTGTACTTCAAGTGGACTGGTAATAGTTTCAATTCCAAATTAGGAGCATCTTTTGGATCATGATTCTGCTCCATTCTAGTCCCCAAATCCTCCTTGTATATTTGTATTCGATCAAAAGATTCCTACACTGAATATTTCACAACATCAATAGAAAAAACATAATTAACATTACCAAGATATGTCTTAGCCTCATATACATTGAACTGGACCTTTGCATCATCAATTTCCATGGTAAAAGTCCCATGATGTTTATCATTTAGTGTATTTTCTACTTGAACAGATGAAGATGTATCATCATCCATATCCTCCTTTTAAAAATCTACAGAAATTATCAGTTCATTTTCCTCTACCTCTTATTCCTCCTCATCAAATTCAATGGTGGCTTTAGACACTTCATTTCCACATATAGCACTGCTACCTGTTCATGAAGTAAACATTAACTCCTCTTTCTTCCATACCTCTGTACCACTTCCCAAAGTAATTTCACTTACATTCTCTATAGTTTGAGAAGGTAACCTCCTGGAGCCTTGAGATTCCAATCTACCAACTGTTTTTGCAAGCTGACCTATTTGATTTCTCAATTCTTAAACCGAGGTTTCTATCTCTTGCTGAAACTTCTGTGTTTGATTCTTGATTTTTTATGTATGACTCATGAATTCTTTAAACATATCCTCCATAGATGTTCCATAATTGGCAAGTACTTCTTTGTTATATGTTTGGTACTGAGGTTTAGCCTGCTAAAAACTGTGCTGCCTATTTGAAAAGACAGGTTTCATTAGTAGCCTAGTACTTTTATAGCTCAAGTCGGGATGATCTCTCCATCCTAGATTATAAGTGTCTGTCCCATGATCATACTGATGTTGATATTTTCCTAAGAATGTCCCTACAGTATTTACTTGTTGCACAATTTCATCCTCTTGTAATATTGGACAAGCATCTGTAGTATGCCCTCGAAGCAGGAAAATACTTCTCCAAGAACAACCTTTTGATGAATGTACGGGTAGAATTAACTTTAATCGATAAAGTTAAAGCCGTTCAAACTACACACCCGAATTTGATGAATGTGAAGAAGAAGCTTCAAGAAGGCGTTATCTTAACCCTCGATTTTATTGGCCCATTTGAAATTCTTGATCGAGTAGGAACTATGACCTATAGACTCTTTTTACCGCCAAGTATGTCGCGTGTTCATAATGTTTTTAACGTATCAATGTTGAGTAAATATGTGGACGACCCGGACCATATTATTAAATTAGAACTAGACGAGATAGCAGAAGATTTAACGTATGAGGAGATACGTGTTAAAATCTTGGATAAGAAGAATCGTATTCAACACTCAAAGGTTATGCCTCAAGAGTTAGAATCTAAAATGAAGTCGAGGTATCCTCATCATACCAGGTACGTACGTAAATTTCGAGGGCGAAATTTCATAAGGAGGGGAGATTATGAGACTCCAAATTTTATGAATAAAGATTAAAATTTCTCGAAATATTTTTTTGAATATTATGGTGTGGATTTGATATAATGTCATAGTTGTGGGTAGTATTTATAAATTTTTCAAAGTATATAATATTCGATTGGTCGGGGAATATTCTTTTTGTCGGGAATATCCGTACAACGGCACAATCATTGGTGAACCCACAACGGAAGTATTGTCGTAGTATGAAAACGACAAAAATATTTTATAAAAATAACGGTGAAAGTGTTACCGTTAAAACTATTGAACTACCCGATAGTAAAAGTACAGTAATACGCGTGGTTGCATAGTAGCACACGGTATTGATTATTGATGCTTACGTAAGAAGTCACTCAGTTATACTCAATTATTGCTACAGTAATTGCTGCATCATATCTCTCATATTATTGATTCAATTATTGTCACAGTATCATCTACATAATATGATATATTACTAAATCAATAATTGAGACGAAAAAGTTATTCATATTATTAAATTACAATATTTACAATGTCTAGAAGTTCTGTCAAGGAGAGGTTTTGTCATCTAATTGCGCGCCAATAAGGAGAAATCCTTGTCAGAAAGCCCCCTCTTTCCTGGGAACGACCTGGTTGTTAAATATTATGAATTATAATATTAATGACGAATAAGTTCGTGTTGATTTAAGATGAAATTGATAGTTCCATTGTGTTAGAATTATTAGTGTTAGTGGAACTCGACATTTATTTAGGTATTAATTGGTGTCTGGAAGTTATACTGACCAGTCGGGTAATTAATCGGATAAATGAGCAATTAATTGCTATTAATTCACATGATTATAACTATTTATTCATATGTGTGTACTATTGATTCACATTCTTGTTACTATTAGGGGAGTTGGTGCAAGATTGATAATACTTGCATAACTAAGTTAAAAATGGAGGTATAGATGGAGGTACTATACTATAATTCGTATATTCACATGTTTAGAACTATTTGTTCACATGATTTACTATTGAATCACATTATTTACTATTAGGGGAGGTGGTGCAAGTTTGATAATACTTGTAGGACTAAATTAAAAATGAAAGAAAAGTTGGAGGTATTGTACTATAATTTTTCGAGCCCCAAAACGTGCAATTATCGAAACTATATTTTTCTATAAATAGAAGCTTATTCTTCCTTCATTTCTCACCAATTCATTAAAGCTTTAGAGCCATTATTATATAGAGAAATTATAGAGAGAAAGAAGAAGAGAAGTCTGCTACCTCTCTACCCGATTATCCAGCTTTTTTCTAAGGTAAGGGGTATTATTTTCAGTATTCATGAAGAGAATTATTTTCTTTCAATACTGTAAGAGTTGTTATTCCATTCTTCATTATTATGTTGAATAACTTTGTATATGCAAAGTACCGCATACATGGTGAAATTCTTCTATTATTTCATTCTTTATTATTATGTTTAAATATCATATGCGTATGCGTTCGCGTGACGACCGAAATTCCATCATTTATTATTCTTTGGAATAACTTATACATCTGCTTAATACCGCATACATGGTGAAATTCTTCATTATTCCATTCTTTATTATTCTCGTTTAATATCCTCGTCTGCATGCGTTTACGCTTGGACCTAGTTCCATTATTTATTATTACGCCGGAATATCACTGCCGGTGCGTTCTGCATGACACAATTTCATTATTTATTATTCATTTGGGAATAACTTTATCTGCATGCGGTCTATCGCATTTATGTTGAATCCTTCATTATTTCATTCTTTATTATTCTGTTGGAATAACCTGTCTGTGTGGATTACCACATGCATGGTGAATGATCCTTTGTATTCATTCCTTATTAAATTGTGGAAATGATCTATATATGTGGATTATCGCATGGCGGGTGAAAATCCATTTGCGGTTTCGTATATTCTATTATACTCAGTTGGTTAAAGTTTTGACTTCTATACTACATGAAATTAGTAGAATATCATGGATATTTGTGCTTCATCCAGTATCTTTTCATGAAAATATTCTTCTGAGCATTCTTGAATTTTACTCTACAAAGCAGTATCATGTTGACAATTTGAACGTTATTGAATTCAGGATAAATTAACTTATAAATCTTTAAAATTTATTCTTGAACTTGTTTTATTGAATTATTATGTCATTGTCATGATGAGTTATGTTGGTTATTATGTGAAAACATGAAAGTTTCTTAGAAATCACAAAGGGTTGAAAATCAGATTTTGGTGAAAATGGAACATGAAATTCAATTGACCATATCTCCTGTTATATTTCGAATTTTTGAGTGTGGTTAAGTTCTAGAGTTAGATCTATAAGTTTTCTAACTTATGCAAGTAGAATCACTAGAAAAGGTATTGTAGATTTTCGTGTGGACTGATTTTAGCGAAGGAGTCAAAAACTGTCAATTTCAAAAAAACTACTGCCCAGATTTTTAAAAGGGCATTTTCGGCCACTTAATTTATGAGAATAATTTCGACCTTTTGGGACATGGAAATATATGGTATAAAGTACCTCCTGTCCAAAAATAAGCTCATTCCTACTTAAAATGAGCAAGTTATGACCATTTCAATATTTAGGTTTTTTCGACGAAAAACGCTATAACCGGAGTTCTATAACTCCGATGACCATGAAATTTAAACTGGAAGCTCACGTTAACATGTGTAAGATCCTGCCAAGATTTGGGAATTTCTGGAGTTAACCTTGAGGTAGCTAATTTCTTAAGGAATTAGTTAGAAATTAATTTTTGAAAAATAGTAAATGAATTTTAAAAATTCTGAGAAAAATATATGTTCAATATGGAACTATATTCTGCTAAATTCCAGAAAAGAAATATTTTTGGGACTGATTTGTTATTTTTCATGAAAATAATCTAGTTATGAGTTAAATATGTTATGTGAAGTAACAAAATTGGAAAATAGAATGTTATGGCTTGGAAATCATATATAGGGTATATGCAGATTTTTTATAAAGGATTTGATCACTGGTGATGAGATCTTATGAGTATGGCATTTTAAATGATTAAATGCATTATGTGGTAAAGTGTAAACAATTGAAATAAATTGTTTATAAGTTTGAGAAGTGATTAAAATATTGTTATAATATTAATAATATTAGATTTTGAGTTTATTAAGTGGTTGATAATATTTGGATAAATTTAAAGTCTTTAATATTTATCCTTGTTTTCGTTTGATTAATGCTTATATCATTGTCATCATCCTCATGCTTATATGGTGATGAAAGCTATTTTTGGCTTACGTGCAAAGATGAACTTTTGATTATTGAATTGTATATCTTTTGCTTACGTGCAAAGATGAATTGTTGATTATTGGTTTTATTATTGTATATCTTTGGCTTACGTGCAAAGATGTATTGTTGATTATTGGTTTTATTGTTGTATATCTTTGGCTTACGTGCAGAGATGGATTTGGTATGATTATGACCAGGGATTATTCGGTATAGTCATGACTATTGATGATTTAATGAATATCCTTGGCCCGTAGTGCAGGGATGATTCGATGATGTGGTTTATTTATTAAGCTGAGTCTCAGCAATAAAAATTGATTAAAATATTTTAAATCATAGAAGATAGTAGATATCATGCTCTATTTGACTCTTCTAATGGATTGCTTATTCCGTTGTAGTTAAACTTGATGTCTATTGTACTTTATCAGTTTAACATTGTTGAAGACTAATGATAATTTATTCTGCATTATCTTAGTCATAATATTTCTTACTAGGCTAGATGAGCTCACCCTTTCTTTCACTTTTTCTCTTGAGAAATGAGAATATAGGCTGGGACGAGTCGGGGAATGGAGTGATGGTCCGAGATGATAGCATTAGTAGTCCTCACTATTCTGTTAAATAGTGTGACAATAAATGTAATGAGGACTCCATTGAGTGTGGATATTGTCTAGATGACAATATTCTTATTAAAACTCTCAATTTATGTTTTGTCGTATATTACACGACAGTTGTATTATTAAGTTGTATTTGTATTTTTGTACCATGTATTTGGCGACTCAAGATGGGTGATGTCTACCTATTTTGGGGGTGTCACAGTTGGTATCAAAGCTTAGGGATATGATCCCTGGCTGAGATGTGAGACAAGAACTAGGAGGGGAGAGACGGGGAATTCCTTCGCTAGTATGACCTACCAAAGTTTATTTGGTATTTAATTGGTCGGTCAGAGTATAGGGATAATATGTGATATGTCAATTAACCCTTGTTTTGTGACAGTGTTTGAAAATGGCATCTAAAAATGTAGAGATAAGCAATGGAGCAAAATAATATGATCGTATCGCAGTACGAGGCTAAGTTTACGGAGTTATTCCGGTTTGCATCCCATTTGGTCGATAATGAGGAGCGAATGACGCGAATGTTTCTAAGAGGTTTGAAACCCGATATACGTCAATACCTCATTTCTCATAAACTTTGTTTATATTCAGATGTTGTGAATATGGCTTAGTTATTGGAGCGCGATAATGAGTTAGCACAACCAAAATGTAACGACCAACGACAAGATAATAATCGTACCGGTGGCAACAGCCATCGGAATAATGATGACCATCGTAGGGGAAATTATCATGCCAAGAATGGTAACCACTTCGGTGGTAATCATGGCCAAGATAATAGAAGTGGAAATTTCAAGAAGAGAATGTCATTTAGCTCGATTTTGTCGTATAGTGAAGTCAAGTCTAGCTGGGACGGTGGCACCAAAGGCGGATACGGACAAAACAAAGTCGGTGGTTTCAGGAAGAGCGTTTTTTGTGACTTCTCAAAAAGCAAGTAACCCGAACGAAGTTAGCATGGGTTAGTTAATTATAAATTTTTACGAAGTCTATACCTTATTCGATACCAGTTCTACCTATTCTTTTATCTCTCTTGTTTGCGTTCAACGTTTAAATTTGACTCCGGAGAAGTTAGACTTTGACTTATTGGTTGAAACTTCGTTAGGAGAAACCTTCATTACATGTGTTATCCAAGTCTTGGATGAGAGTCACAGTTTTGAATGATATTTCTATTGTTAATAAATTTCCTGACGTATTCTTGAAGACTTCTTAGCCTACCCAGAACGTGAAATCGAATTTTGTATTGACCCCATAACAAAACCCATTTCTTCAACCCTTAAATATTTCTTCACCCAAAACGAACGTATAATGCGTCAAAGACGTTGGCTCGAGCTGTTGAAGATTACGATTGTACCATTCAATATTATCGTGGAAGAGCGAACGTGGTAGCTGACGCGTTGAGTAGAAGATCGTATGCGTTTACGAGTGCGATATTGTTAACATAAAGACTCATTTCGTATAATTTACAAATGATGAAGTTAGAGTTAAAGACTCTAGGGACCCACATGAAGATAACGAATATACGAGTAGAATTGACTTTAATCGATAAAGTTAAAGCCGCTCAAGCTACACACCCGAATTTGATGAATGTGAAGAAGAAGCTTCAAGAAGGCGTTATCTTAACCCTCAATTTTATTGGCCCATTTGAAATCCTTGATCGAGTAGGAACTGTGACCTATAGACTCATTTTACCACCAAGTATGTCGCGTGTTCATAACGTTTTTAACGTATCGATGTTACGTAAATATGTTGACGACCTGGACAACATTATTAAATTAGAACTAGACGAGATAGCAGAAGATTTAACGTATGAGGAGATACGTGTTAAAATCTTGGATAAGAAGAATCGTATTCAACACTCAAAGGTTATACCTCAAGAGTTAGAATCTAAAATGAAGTCAAGGTATCCTCATCATACCAGGTACGTACGTAAATTTTGAGGGCGAAATTTCATAAGGAGGGGAGATTGTGAGACCCCAGATTTTATGAATAAAGATTTAAATTTTTCAAAATATTTTTTTGAATATTATGGTGTGGATTTGATATAATGTCATAGTTGTGGGTAGTATTTATAAATTTTTCAAAGTATATAATATTCGATTGGTCGGGGAATATTTTTTTTGTCGGGAATATCCGTACGACGGCACAATCATTGGTGAACCCACAACGGAAGTATTGTCGTAGTAAGAAAACGAAAAAAATATTTTATAAAAATAACGGCGAAAAGTGTTACCATTAAAACTGTTGAACTACCCGGTAGTAAAGTAAATACGATGTCTGGCGTGGTTGCATAGTAGCACACCACGGTATTGATTATTGATGCTTACGTGAAAGTCACTCGGTTATACTCAATTATTGCTACACGATAATTCTTTGCATCATATCTCTCATATTATTGATTCGATTATTGTCACAGTGATTATCATACATATAATATGATATATTATTAAATCAATAATTGAGACGAAAAAGTTATTCATATTATTAAATTACAATATTTACAATGTCTAGAAGTTCTGTCAAGGAGAGGTTTTGTCATCTAATTGCGCGCCAATAAGGAGAAATCCTTGTCGGAAAGCCCCTCTTTCCTGGGAACGACCTGGTTGTTAAATATTATGAATTATAATATTAATGACGAATAAGTTCGTGTTGATTTAAGATGAAATTGATAGTTCCATTGTGTTAGAATTATTAGTGTTAGTGGAACTCGACATTTATTTAGGTATTAATTGATGTCTGGAAGTTATACTGACCAGTCGGGTAATTAATCGGATAAATGAGAAATTAATTGCTATTAATTCACATGATTATAAATATTTGTTCATATGTGTGTACTATTGATTCACATTCTTGTTACTATTAGGGGAGTTGGTGCAAGATTGATAATATTTGCATAACTAAGTTAAAAATGGAGGTATAGATGGAGGTACTATACTATAATTCGTATATTCACATGTTTAGAACTATTTGTTCACATGATTTACCATTGAATCAAATTATTTACTATTAGGGGAGGTGGTGCAAGTTTGACAATACTTGCAGGACTAAATTAAAAATGAAAGAAAAGTTGGAGGTATTGTACTATAATTTTTCGAGCCCCAAAACGTGCAATTATCGAAACTATATTTTTCTATAAATAGAAGCTTATTCTTCCTTCATTTCTCACCAATTCATTAAAGCTTTAGAGCCGTTATTATATAGAGAAATTATAGAGAGAAAGAAGAAGAGAAGTCTGCTACCTCTCTACTCCAGTATCCAGTTTCTTTCTAAGGTAAGGGGTATTATTCTTTCGTATTCATGAAGAGAATTATTTTCTTTCAATACTCGTAAGAGTTGTTATTCCATTCTTCATTATTATGTTGGAATAACATGTATATATGAAGTATTGCATACATGGTGAAATTCTTCTATTATTCCATTCTTTATTATTCTGTTGGAATATCATGTCTGTGCGTTTACGCATGACCTGGTTCCATCATTTATTATTCTGTTGGAATAACCTGTCTATGCGATACCGCATACATGGTGAAATTCTTCATTATTCCATTCTTTATTATTACGTTGGAATATCACATGCGTATGCGTTTACGCCAGACCTAGTTCCATTATTTATTATTCTATCGGAATATCCTGTCAGTGCGTTTACACATGACCTGGTTCCATTATTTATTATTACATTGGGAATAACACATGCATGCGATCTATCGCATGCATGCATAGTGAATCCTCTGTTATTCAATTCTTTATTATTATGTTGGAATAACCTATCTATGTGGATTACCACATGCATGGTGAATGATCCTTTGTATTTATTCTTTATTAAATTGTGAAAATGATCTGTATACGTGGATTACCGGATTGCGGGTGAAAATCCATTTGCGATTTTGTATATTCTATTATACTCAGTTGGTTAAAGTTTTGACTTCTATACTCCATGAAATTAGTAGAATATCTTGGATATTTGCGCTTCATCCGGTCTCTTTTCATGGAAATATTCTTCTAAGCATTCTTGAATTTTACTCTATAAAGCAGTATCATGTTGACAATTTGAACGTTATTGAATTCAGGATAAATTAACTTATAAATCTTTAAAATTTATTCTTGAACTTGTTTTATTGAATTATTATGTCATTGTCATGATGAGTTATGTTGGTTATTATGTGAAAACATGAAAGTTTCTTAGAAATCACAAAGGGTTGAAAAATCAAATTTTGGTGAAAATGGAACATGAAATTCGATTGACCATATCTCCTGTTATATTTTGAATTTTTGAGTGTGGTCAAGTTCTAGAGTTAGATCTATGAGTTTTATAACTTATCCAAGTGGAATCACTGGAAAAGGTATTGTAGATTTTCGTGTGGACTGATTTTAGTGAAGGAGTCAAAAATTGCAAATTTTGAAAAAGCTACTGCCCAAATTTTTAAAAGGGAATTTTCGGCCACTTAATTTGTGAGAAAAATTTCGGCCTTTTGAGACATGAAAATATATGGTATAAAGTACCTCCTGTCCAAAAATGAGCTCATTCCGACTTAAAATGAGCAAGTTATGACCATTTCAATATTTAGGTTTTTCCGACGAAAAATGCTATAACCGGAGTTCTATAACTCCGATGACCATGAAATTTAAACTGAAAGCTCACGTTAACATGTGTAAGATCCTGCCAAGATTTGGGAATTTCTGGAGTTAACCTTGAGGTAGCTAATTTCTTAAGCAATTAGTTAGAAATTAATTTTTGAAAAATAGTAAATGAATTTTAAAAATTCCGAAAAAAATATATGTTCAATATGGGACTATATTCTGCTAAATCCCAGAAAAGAAATATTTTTGTGACTGATTTGGTATTTTTCATGAAAATAATCTAGTTATGAGTAAATGAGTTAAATATGTTATGTGAAGTAACAAAATTGGAAAATAGAATGTTATGGCTTGGGAATCATATATAGGGTATATGCATATTTTTTATAAAGGATTTGATCACTGGTGATGAGATCTTATGAGTATGGCATTTTAAATGATTAAATGCATTATGTGGTAAAGTGTAAACAATTGAAATAAATTGTTTATAAGTTTGAGAAGTGATTAAAATATTGTTATAATATTAATAATATTAGATTATGAGTTTATTAAGTGGTTGATAATATTTGGATAAATTTAAAGTCTTTAATATTTATCCTTGTTTTCGTTTGATTAATGCTTATATCATTGTCATCATCCTCATGCTTATATGGTGATGAAAGTTATTTTTGGCTTACGTGCAAAGATGAATTGTTGATTATTGGTTTTATTATTGTATATCTTTGGCTTACGTGCAAAGATGTATTGTTGATTATTAGTTTTATTGTTGTATATCTTTGGCTTACGTGCAGAGATGGATTTGGTATGATTATGACCAGGGATTATTCGGTATAGTCATGACTATTGATGATTTAATGAATATCCTTGGCCCATAGTGCAGGGATGATTCGATGATGTGGTTTATTTATTAAGCTGAGTCTCAGCGATAAAATTGATGAAAACATTTTAAATCATAGAAGATAGTAGATATCATGCTCTATTTGACTCTTCTAATGGATTGCTTATTCCGCTACAGTTGAACTTGATGTCTATTGTATTTTATCAGTTTAACATTGTTGAAGACTAATGATAATTTATTTTGCATTATCTTAGTCATAATATTTCTTACTGGGCTAGTTGAGCTCACCCTTTCTTTCACTGTTCTCTTCAGGAAATGAGAATATAGCTGGGACGAGTCGGGGAACGGAGTGATGGTCCAAATGATAGAATTAGTAGTCCTCATTATTCTGTTAAATAGTGTGACAATAAATGTAATGAGGACTCCATTGAGTGTGGATATTGTCTAGATGACAATATTCTTATTAAAACTCTCAGTTTATGTTTTGTCGTATATTACACGATAGTTGTATTATTAAGTTGTATTTGTATTTTTGTACCATGTATTTGGCGACTCAAGATGGGTGATGTATACCTATTTTGGGGGCATCACATTATAACTATCATACAACCTAAAATAAGCTCTTTAGATTTAATATAACAGCAACATTAAAAACCAAAAAATTAGACTAATCCAAGCAACAAACACATAAACTCGAATTGTTTAACTTGTCTTCTGATAACCATAGCAATACTCAAAAGGTCGACCACAATCATGTATCACTAAGTGCTACTTATGATAAGGAATAATATCAATTACACGTAATACCACTCCTTAATCTAGCAGATGTTATTAATTAAACAATTCTATACTGCAGAAACCAAATCAGTTAATCTAATATCATATAAAAAGTTAACACAGATTATCAGAATAAGTCTTATGTAAGAATGAATCAAATAATGTAATTCAATTGACCATTAACTATAAATAAGGTTCCACATCCCTTTAGAACTGAAAATAAAGAACTTACCTCATGTCTTCAATCTTTAATCTCCCAAGATTAGGGTTTACAATGATGTAGCTAAGGTGATAAAGTACTTAAAACTTGACTAGGAACATCTATTTATACTCCTAGATCAATCCTAGTTATATTAGAATTGAAAAAGATAGCTAAAGTCCTTTAAATCACAGACAAATCTGTTGAATTCGCACTATGAGGCCGGGGCCTCGTTCTGCAACTAAACATAGGGTCGGGGCTTGGTATGAGGCTAGGACCAAATTATGTAGTTGAAAACGAGGAAGGGGCCTCGTTTTACAGAGAAGTCTAGGTTGGGGCCTCGTTTCATAGTTGAAAATGAGGCTGAGGCCTCGTTTAATAGAGAATTCTGGGCCGGGGCCTCATATTTATACTATAAACGAGGCTGGGGCCTCATTGTGAAACCTCACTTGTAACACATTCACGAACTTAGGTTCCAACTCCAATGCCTGGTGCAACCAATTTTTCATCTTTTTTTGATTTTAGCTCCAAATCCTCCTGAAATTAATAAACACCTTAATAAGTCCACATACACATAAAACATGTAATAAAACAAAACATAAAGGAATCAAAATCATAGAATATTCTTCACTCATCAACTATATACTCCCTTACCTATTCTTGAAGCTCCATGGGTTGATGTCAGTATAGATTTGGTATTGCGTCTACCTCGAACATAACGCATGTCAAATTCTATCTTAGTTATGGTTGATCGATTTTCAAAGATGGCTTATTTTGTCGCTTATCGGAAGAGAATGGATGCCCAAAGGATCGCCCATCTCTGCTTTCAAGAAATTATACGTCTACATGGTGTCCCGAAGTCGGTTGCTTCTGATCGAAATACTAAATTCATGAGTCATTTCTGTAAATGTTTGTGTGAAAAAATGGGAACGCAGTTGAATTTCAGCAGTGCATACCACCCTTAAACTGATGGTCAAACCGAAGTGGTGAATAGAAGTTTGGGAAATCTCCTAAGGTGTCTGGCTGTTTTTAAGCCGAAGCAATGAAATGTTGCTCTATCTCAAGCCGACTTTACGTATAACAAATCTAAGAATCGAACTACGGGGATGAGTCCTTTTGAGATTTTTTATGGACGAAATCCTTCCGGGATCCAGGATTTAGCTCCTATTCCATAGATTGGTCGAGTGCACCTTAAGGCGGATAAAATAGCAGATCATATTCGGAGTATTCATAATCAGGTGTATCAATCTATTCACGATATCAATGCTAAGTACAAGGATCAGGTTGATATAAATCGTTGTCAGGTACTTTTTAACGTTGGTGATTATGTTTGGGCAGTGTTAACTCGTGACTGATTTCTTGTTAGCGAATAAAACAAGCTTAAGGATCGAAAGATTAGGTCTTGTGAAATTTTGCATAAAATTAATGATAATGCTTATTGGTTTCATATTCCTAGTCATTTGAGGACATAAGACGTCTTCAACGTGAAGAACTTAAGTCCTAATTTTGCGGTGTCTGATGGCTACGTTGTGAACTCGAGGAAGAATTCTTTCTAACCCGAGGTGACTGATACGGGAGGATCTGAGACCAATGATGTCAAGTTATTGGACAACACGTTGATGGCCTTGGAGTATCATGAGTTGGAAGATCGACGCAGGCGTGGCGATCATTGACGTCTTCGGGGTCGGGAGATCGAGGTCGAATTCATGGCAAACTTCTTTGGGAATAGCGTCATGACTTTGGGAATGGCGTCATGACTTCGGGAAGATCAGTTTAGCTTATTTTATTGTTATTTTTATTAATTATTATTAGAAAGTAAATTCTTTTATGGTAGTAGTTTTTATTATGAAGTAAATCTTTTATATTATGACGTAATAGGATGAAGTTGTTACTTATTAGGATTTTGTTTCCATATTTTTAGGAATTCTGTTATGACTTGGAAAGGAAGTTTGTTAGCTATAAAACCCGACTTGTGGTTAAGTTGAAAATAACTTTGATTTTGATAAAATTTAATTTACACATTAGAGAGCTAGGTTTCTCTATGTTTAAGGTATTTTTTTGCTTCTTTTGCCTGTGAATTTATTGTTACCCTAACCCATAGGATAATCGCTATTTTGCCCGGCATTAGAAGATTGAAGTCGGATTGTTCGGTTTGCTGATTTGAGTTTCGATGACGATGAGGGCAGAGTTTAATTTCCTAGGTAATGGTAGTTCTAGTTTTTTCCTAGATTTTAAGCCACGGATCGACGATCGATCTCTCTATCAAAAAATCTTTTAATTCTTCTAATATTGTGGTTAATTCTCTATTATCTGAAATTAATTCGGATGAAAATGACATCGATTTAGAATTAGCCGAGAACAATGAAACTCCAATGAATTGGAATTGGAGTAACTTATTTTCCGGGGAGAGAATTAGCAATTTATCGGTGAAGAAAACGGTTGAGAGGTTGATTTCCAGCACGGAGTTGTATGTGATGATTGTGGTGCCATTGAGAAACCGCACGGTGGTGAAGTTCCGGTGGAGTGTTACATTTCTAGTGCAGATCTCGTTCAGGAACACGTCTTTTCTCACGCTAGGCAAAATTGGAATTAAGCACATGGAAAAGCCATAATGTAGTTTGAGTGGGAGTAATGATGTGGCAGGGGCGTGTTTGGCTATGAAGAGAGAACTAGATGTGTTGAATGTAAAGTGTTTTGTTGATAAAGGAATTGGCAGAGCTCCGATCAGACATAAGGGTTGCCGAAAAAGTTCAGGTTGCCGGTGGAGATTCCGGTGGAGGCATTGAGGTGGAGAGGAATAATGAGAGGTCAATAAATGGGAAGAAAAGGAATAAAGGATTGGTCAAATGAGTAGTAAATTGTTGGCTACATTATATATTTTGGCAAAGGTACAAAAAAACCAATGGTTTTGTCTGAAGTCGTACGTTGCCCGTGAACTTTTTTTCCCAAAAGTACCCTGACGTTATAAAAACCAGCCCAACTATGCCCCTCCCGTTAACAAACCTGTCAGCTAGACAAACTGGGCTTAATGATGATTGACATGTGATAAAAAATAAAATTATTCTTCTCTTTTTTCTCCCTCTTTTCTCTCTGTCCTATCTACTTCCTATATTCTCTCTCTCCTTTGATCTAGATGGATGAATATATGGATCAGTCAGTTGTTGATTTGAAAAAATTGGAGATATAATTGAGATTAAAAAATTAATGCTAAAGAACCAAAATACACAGCTCTTTTACACCCGCCCCCTTCTCATCTTTCATTTTGATTTCTCTTTCTCACTATCTATATCTATAAAATACTTAGACCTAGCAACGATAAGGTAATGGTAAAATGGCCCTTTTGAGTGGGCAAGAATGTGTGCGCCCGTGGTCTGTCATTTGGTAAAAACCCGACCCGCATGACTTCTTCCCTTTTTTAAAATTTGTTACTCCAAAAATAGTAATATTAATAAATATTAAAAAATAATAAAATAATTTATAATAAACAATAATTCTAATTTATATATATTCAACAAGTTGTCAAAATTCTTCATATCTATTGTTAAAAATGTCGCATATTAATAAATAAAAGGTCAACATGTTCATGTTATTGACCTGCATACCAACATGACAAATCAAAGTTGTTCACATTGGGCTTAGTTCTTCATACCAACATGACATAATGACGAAATCACTTACAGAATCGCCCTGGTTTGTATAATGGGATTACATGTGAACATGTTGTGGACGAACTAATCCCATTATGTCATGGTATAATGCAACTGTTGGGTCATGATATTTCCTATTTTTGGGCCGGGTACATTGGGCCTACTCACATGAAGAATCCATTGGGCCCAGTCACCATATTGTATCCGTTTTAATCTTTAAAGCCGGGTCGGTCCAGTGGATTGACCCATTAGATATTTTAATATCTGTTACTTTGACTTGTGATGATGAAAAAGCATGACGGTTGACCAAGGTTCCTGCCATGCATTAATGTGGATGGGATCATAGCCGGCCGGCGGTAGAAAACAGTGGCCAAAAGCAGTGGATAAACCTTATACAGTCGGCAGAGCCCATCAGGTCAGAGGAGGTGTCAGGTGATAGTGGGTGGCGCAGTAATCCAAGCAGGGATAGTATAACCTAGCAAGGAAGCCATCGTATAGAGGTACGTTCTCACATATATTGATTATTCATATTCTCCCATACACACACAACTGAGAATTATTATCTCTCTCAATACACTAGACCATACATTCCTCCATTGTTAACTTTGTGAACACGTACTAATTCTCACGCCTGAGCTATCCCCCGACGGAACCGCCGTCAAGCTTTCTTGTGTTGGTGTGTTTCTTCGTGGGGATCGGGGCGTCTTACGTGATTGGGACGTGGAGAAAGATCCTAGCGTTAACATTGGCGCTAGAAGGAGGGCTTTTGAGTTCTAGTGTCATTAAAATTTTCAATCACAATCGTTTAACCTACTTCTAAGATGATGAGGAGTAGGGATGGTACACCAGAAGGGCATTCGATGGTCATTAGCTCGTCATTTGCCTCGTGTTTGATGAAGGATCGTCTGGTCCTTCCAAGAGTGCTCACGAGAGCACGGCTTCTAAGCATAATTCAGGGGATCTCCGTCCGAAGATTCCTGGCGGGGCCAGACGAAGATTGGTTTTCGATGCAAATGAGGAGCGAGATCATGGTCGAGGACAGGTGGAAGGCTCACCAACCAAGATTTATCATAGAAGTAGCCAGGAGGATAGAGCTGCCAAGTTGGCGAAGATGAAGGACGAAGCAGATAGAGCCATGGCGGTCCTGTTAAAGCAAAGAGAAGATATAGCCGAACAGATGCTTCGGGTGGCGGAATTACAGGACGAAGCATCTAGCCATGATCAATACGAAGGACGAAGTGGGCATAAGGAGGAGACTCGACGAAAGGGTAAGGAGCCGAAGCGTTCCACGCGTGTTTCTAGAGATCATTCTCGAAGTAGGAGGAGATCGAGAAGCAGAACTCCCATGACCTCGAAGAAGGCGATAATGGCCTCGAAGAAGGCGATAATGGTCGTTACCTCTCAGCATCGAGATGATTATCAACAAAGGAGTCAAGCTTCGCAGATTCGAAGTAAGAGACTTCGTCCTCAGAGTAGCCGAAGCTTCTACACCTCAAAACACGGGAAAGTTAATGCCAAACTGGGAAGGACCATATGAGGTGATCGAAGTATCCAAACCGAGCACTTACTAGGTTAAGGGCATTAGATGGTTCCAAATCAAAAACACTTGGCACGTCATGGCGAGCTTGGAAATACTTTCAATAAAGATCAAGTTAATTCATCTGAATCCAGTATATTATTGTTCATTATCAATAAAAAGACACTTTTTCACTATTGGTCCTGGTCCTATTTTGTCCTATGGTCACTATGGTGTAAGGAGGAATGGTAGGACTTCTTGGCCATTCGATGGCGACCCATTTGTCGTTTCTACCCCAGAGTGGTGAGATTTAGGATCCTATATTGATTTTACCGGGTGGTAAATCAATGGTCACTATTGGTCCCGGGTCCTATTTTGTCCTATGGTCACTATGGTGTAAGGAGGAATGGTAGGACTTGCTGGCCATTCGATGGCAGCCCATTTGTCGTTCTACCCCGAGTGGTAGACGAAGGATCCTATATTGATTTTACCAGGGTGGTAAATCAATGGTCATAATTGGTCCTTATGTCTTGGTCCTTATATCTTGATCCTTATATCTTGGTTTTCATATAATTGTTTCACCCCGAGTGGTAAACAAATGACCGATCTCACACTTCGGAACCGATGAGTATGTGGTACTTTATTTTATTTAAGTGTTGAGTTCGAATGCCTCGTTCTTTAACATCACTTTATCTCGTATATGACATACTTAATTGTTAATTAACAATTTGAGTTAAATCCAAAGTGTTTGAATTCAGGTCCTTTTCTGCTCGCTTAAGTTAAATCTCATCCATGAAATTCAATTCCTTCGCCTCATACATTAACTATTATATATCTTAATCGATTCATCATGTTTAGGTTCATTTCTTGATATTGAATTATTGACAAGAAACTAACAAGAACATAGTTCACAATTAAAGAAATTGCAAATTAAATCCAGAAAACTAAAACATTCATTTGACCTATTCATTCATGAACAAAAATACACTAATATAGAAACGTAAAATGTTTAAACAGATAAATTTTTACATAAGTCAGAATGAAAGCAGGAAGAACACCTAGGCACCACCTTCGTCTTCGGAGTTGAGTAGAGTTGGGTCCAGTTGAGCAGCAGACAGTTTTTCTTTGCCTCTCTCTCGGCAGTCTTCGTAGCCTTCCGAGTAGACTTTCATGATCTCGACGTTAAGCTCGTCCGAGTCCCTATATTCTGCCTGTATCTGCTTTCTGAGCTCTTCGGTCAGAAGAGGACCCCTTCCCTCAAGATCCTTTATTTTAAGACGAAGCTTGTGGCGTTTGTTCTTGTGTCTCCGTCCTTCATCCTAGGCCTTTGATTGAGCCTCGCCAAGTTGAATAGCCAGGCTTCGGTTGGCCGAAGAAAACTCCTCATTTTTTGCCCTCAGCAACAGGTTTTCTTCGACTAAGCCGGCGTTCAGATCGGTTAAAGTTTGTTGGCTAGCTTCGGAGGTGGCCAACCTATCTCTTGTGGCCCTTACTTCATCGTCAAACGTCCTCAAATCCATCTTAGCTCTATCCAAGTCTCGTTGGAGGCCATCGATGACTTGAAGAGAGTCTTCTCGATTGGCCCTTTCTCGAGCCAAGGTCGATCTCAGCATATTGATCTCTTATCGCATGAAATCTTCCTCGGCTTCCCCATTTATGTGTCTTGGACACAAACGTCCAAAGACAGCATTAGCCTGCATATGTTTAGAACAGTACTCAAGCCAGTATCCAGATATACAATTAAGGACAGAAAGACAGAAAAATAAAGGAATGATTATTTACCTTAGCCAAATAGCTCATCCCTTCATCGAGCAAATTCCGTCCGTGTGATCATTTGAACCTATGATCGTCGGCGTTCCTTACGAAGGCCCGAATAGGTCGAATTAAAGTTAGCATTGAATCTAGGCCATATAGTCGGAGATCCCACGGCCTCGGCATGATAGCCCTGACCTGAAGGACCTGCTCGTTCTGGCGAAGGTCTTGACCTTTCGGGGGAAGGAGCTGGTTGCTCGGGAGGAGTAGGTTCAGGTTCAGCGTACACGGTCTCGGGAGAGGGAGATTTGTTTGGACTGGGTTCTTGTAGAGGAGTGACCGATGCAGAGCTTGGGTGGCTGTCAGGTGTTCGTTTCCTCTTCCTGGACAGGGTTTGGACAGCTTCATCCTGATCACCTTCTTCGCCAATCTGTATTTCTACAGGCGGTACGAAGGGGGGTATGATCGAAGATTGGGGCACCCTAAGCTCTTCGGCAGTCAAAGGCGTTATCTTGCTTCTCAGCTTTTTGGTGCGGAGGATGCTTCTTCGATCAGGACGATCGAGTAGGCCTCCTCGTCGGGTGACGGACGTGGTGGTTGGCTCGATTTCTGGGGTGGCTTCGGAAGGGGTTGGAAAGGGTGTTGTTCTGGGTTTTCTGATCGCCCTCCTCTTCTGGCGAGGGCGGAGAGTCTCTTCCGAAACAGGAACCTCTTCGGCTTCTGGTTCGTCAGTTTGGAATTCGTCTGTACATGTTTCCGGGATTGGTTCGGCCGGGGCAGCCTTTGCTGAAGTTTCAACGACTTAGAAGGCTTCCCAGACAAAAAATCTTCGAGCTCTTTTATCTCTAAAGAGCTCGGTTTGATCAAAGATACTGCATAACCAATACAACTCTGTGTTAGAATCCACATCATAAAAGCATTTTCAAAAAATTCGTATACATATAAAATAAACCGATACTTACATTTATGGTCGTATAACCATGCTTGCTTCGAGAGGAGTCCGTACTTCCACTCCTCCTTGGGGAAATTGTCAAAAAGTTCCATCATTTCCATTTCTCTTTCTTCAGAAATGTCTCCAAAATCGCCAGAGATCTTCTCGTCAATGGCCCGATTCGGTAGAAAGTGATTTGGGGCCTTTGACGTAGAACCATTTTTCATGCCATTTCATTGCTCGAAGGCGTGTTTACCAATGTGAACGCCTCTCGAACTTCTCTCCCGACTTGAGAATGCTTGCTAATGGCCTTGAACCCTTCTCCTAGATTGTACTATTTTGTATATCGTAAAGAAGGAGTCCAGGGAGGGCTCCACGCCCAATTCATGGCAGAGGGCCACGAAGGCCGATGTGAATGTACGAGTTCGGTACTAGTTGAGCGAACCCCACCCCCAGAAACCCCAGCAGGGTTACTATGAAGATATGCAGAGGGAAACGAACCCCCTTCTCCTAGTAGGGTCACAAGAACGGCCGTCCAACCTTCTGGCCGTTGGTACATCTTCTCACACCGGATCTAGGAACCCTAGGCTGCGTGGGTATCCGGGATGTGGTATCGAGACCGAATCCTCTTCAGTTCAGCCTCTGTGACGATCGAGGGAGTGTTGGCGTGCGAGAATCGCTCAGTATTCCTGTAGTATTCGGAGGGGTTTTGGGATTTATGGGGAGAGGTTCTTATCGATTTCGACACTTTTGGGTTCGATGTCGAGGCTCCTTCATGAGCGCGGTGGCGGGGGTTTGGTGGAACAATGAAGAGTGGGGTTACCAATATGGGAGAACCTTGTGCGAGAATCACGAGGAAGCCATTGTTGATTATTTGCGAAAGAAAGGAGAAAGTTCGTAAAAGTCGAGAGTTTGAAAGGCGCTCGAAATTCAAATGAAAGAGTAAAAAGCACAAAGTTGATAAAGTTACCTTTATCTTCGATTTACACTACGGTGTTTCAAGGCCTACTCATTAAATGCTATTGATGATTTGGAATTTGAATGGGAAGGGTCCTGCTAAGGTCCATGTATCTATTAAATAGGATTTTTCTGATTTGGGCCTCCATCCTCTTCTCCTTTTATTTCGTGAATAACGATTGGATACACTTCAATTATATCTCACTATGGACCTTTATTAAATTATCTTGGGTCATTCATAGTTTTCTATTAAACATTCTGTTTAACAAAAAAACTAGGGGGCAATGTTGGGTCGTGATATTTCCTATTTTTGGGCCGGGTACATTGGGCCTACTCACATGAAGAATCCATTGGGCCCAGTCACCATATTGTATCCGTTTTAATCTTTAAAGTTCGGGTCATTCCAAATGGATTGACCCATTAGATATTTTAATTTCATTACTTTGACTTGTGATGATGAAAAAGCATGACGGTTGACCGAGGTTCTGCCATGCATTAATGTGGATGGGATCATAAATGCACGGCCAGAGAAAATAATGGCCAAAAGCGGTGGATAAACCTTATACGATCGGCAGAGCCCATCGTGTCGGAGGAGGTGTCGGTGATAGTGGGTGGCAGATATCCAAGCGAGGATAGTATAACCTAGCAAGAGAAGCCATCGTATGAGTGCGTTCTCACATATATTGATTATTCATATTCTCCCATACACACACAACTGAGAATTATTATCTCTCTCAATACACTAGACCATACATTCCTCCATTGTTAACTTTGTGAACACGTATTAATTCTCACGCTTTGAGCTATCCCCAAATTTTAACCGTAGTCAAGCTTTCGGTGTTGATTGTGTTTCTTGTCGTGCGCAGATCGGGGCGTCTTACGTGATTGGAACGTGGAGAAAGATCCTGGCGTTAACAGCAACTAAGCCTAATTGTGAACATGTGAACAAATTGTGAACGAACTAAGTCATAATATTAGTAGTCACAGTAACATTCTTCATACCAACATGTTCATATTATTGGGCTGCATTTCCATGTTCATTCGCAATATCTTTTTTAATTTATGAATTCATCAACTAATTTATTTTTCTCTTTCCATTATTATATATGATTTTGTATAATATTACATACTAATAACTTGAGAAGTTCTTGTCATGAATCGGTTGTAGTTAAATACTCCTTCATTATATAAGTAATAGACTTTCTAAAAGAAAAAAAATGTTTTTGTTTGCTTGATGTTTGAATTTAAATAGTAATAAGTTGTTGTAGCTCAATTGGTTTGAATTCTTATTTATTTACTTATAAGTCTTGTGTTCAAGTCTTATAACCCACAAATAACAATATTGTGTTTATTTTTAAGAAAAAAATTATGGACCGCGGACTGGACCAGACCAGACCAAAAACGGCCCGCGAGCTTGAGCCATGTTTGACAGCTCTAAAAATACTAGAAGACGACTTTGGCTAAATCAAATTTTTAGATAAAGCATGACCAAGTTCCACCCACACTCTCTTTCTCTCTCATCTTTCTCTCTCTCTAAAAATAGGTTCTGTTCGGCAAAACCACTTCAAACTTGGAAGAAACTTTCATAGCTTATTTCAAAAGAATGGAGATTTCAAGGGAATTAATTGATTGTTCTTAAATGGGTTTTGAGTTATAGATTATTTTTGATATAAAGATTCAATCTTTTTAGATTTCAAAAGGGGGGAAAGCCCTAACCAACTGATAGATCCCAATTTGTTTTTAAATAAATTCATGAAGAAAAACCCCTAAATCACAAACCCAGTCTCAAAGATGAAGAATCACATCAATAATAACAATATTTCCTCTCATATTGTTAATTAATTTCGATCTTGATCTTCTCGTTTTCTGAGTTAGGATTTTGTTGAGACTACGAATTCATCAAGAGGAAGAAGACTCTCGGTGGACTTAAGCAACCCAAAACAATGGTGAGATTGATATATAGCTTCGTTAGATTCGCCGTCCAAGAACACAATAAGATGTTGATAGTATTTTTCAAAAATGTAATAGGTTTGGGTTTGATGAATCGCTGTTGTTTTTCATGGGTGTTTTAATCTATGTTGTAGAGAGATGTGATAGTTGTTGATTCTTGGGATTATAAAGGTTGTTGGATTTGAGATTAATTTCATTAACAAATTAAAACAGTAATTTAAGTTGCAGAGACTGGATTCAATTTGGATGGAAGGAAATGATATGCAAAGGGAATTCACAAAGTCGAAAATTTTCTACATTTGGAGAGTTAAAAGACACAAGTACCCTTCATTTTTCACATAGCTGGCAGGTGTAACCAATATTTGTTCAGGTGTAACCTCCGTTTGTCTAGCTGGCAAGTCTATTAACGGGAGGAGCGTAGTTAGACTGATTTTTATAACGTGAGGGATACTTTTAAAAAAAAGAAGTTCTTGGGCTAATTGAGACTTTGGACAAAACCACATGGGTTTTTTTGCACTTTTGCCCTTATTTATTTGTTTTGGAAAAAATTTCTTTGTTCAAATATCTTCTTTTTCCTGTAATTTATAACCATTAACATTTCATTGAGAGGCTCAAACGAAAGTACTACTCTCTCCTATTCAGATTAAATGACGTTTTAGGGAGCTTAATTTTATTCTATATAAGTGTCGTTTTGGAATCTCTATGCAATATTGCACTATTTTTTCCTAATTTACCCCTCTATTTAATATGCTTAGTAAATGCAATTGTAGAGAGAGAAATAATTAATTAGGGATAATTGTGGAGAATGAGAATAGACAATTGTGGAGAGAGAAATAATTAATTAGGAACATAAAAGATATTTTGTGTTATTTCTTAATAAGTCTGCTTAACTTTAAAATGTCATTTAATCTTAATAGGATGGAGTATTTGACAAAAGAAAAAGATTAATTGTGAAAAATAAAATTAATCTTTTCTCTTGCTAAATGTCTCTTCAAAATTTTCATGGTTAGAGCTACAATATTTTGAAACATTACTTCCTCCGTATTTGATTTAATGCACAAACCTACACCGTGTTTGTGAGTTTTTAAAACTAAGGAAATGATAGGAAAGCCGAGGAAAGTTATATTTTTTCTTTAGAAATTTCATGTTTGTGAAAAATAAGGAAAGCAAAAGAAAAGTGAGCCCAATTTTTCTTAGATATTTTCCTGACCAAAATGGTAGGAAAACCAAGGAAAAGAAAATGAGTTTAATGAATTTATTTTAATTTCCTAATTGCTATTACTTGTAACACATAAAATAAATTTAGGACATATATATATATATATACACACACTCCTTCCGTTTTAAATTATAGGATCATTATTGATTTTTGAAAGTCATTTTGAGATATTTTCAAATTCAAAATTAAGATGACTCAATAAAAATCATGAAATAATAGAACTTACAATGAGTAATATTTTTTAAATAATTTATAATATTTATCATTTTATTGATTAAATCAAAAGAATCTATGTGAATTTTGAGTTAAGAGATATATTTTAAAAAGTATCAAATAATATGGAACACAAAGAATATATTTTAGACTCCTGCGGATGCCGATGGAGGGAGCATGTCGGGGGGCGAGGTTGGAGGATGAGGTAGAGTGATAGTCGACGTCGAGATCTTCTTCTTTGTCGCCATAGACATCGTGATCTTCTCCGGGAGGTGGTGGTGTTGCTGCCATGGGGAGGGAGACCTGAGATGAGAGAGAAAGAGAGAAAGGGACTGTTTTGTTTACTACTTAATGATCTGAATGTCTTATATTTGAACCGGTTAGTTATTAAGTCCGTTTGTGTTGAACGGATAAAATTATGAATTGATCTAAATTGGCCTGAGCGAAAAAGTTAGGAAATTATAGCTGAATCGGTAAGCAAAACAACCAAATAAAAAGTTTACTTAAATGTTCCTGCACAATATTAAAATTAAAAAAATTACTTTCAGTGTCTTCTAAACAACCATTCTTTCATTTCTTTCGCATTTGATATCCAAAAAATCACAAGTTCTGATTAAAAATAAAGACTTTATGAAACCCAATCCAACATGTTGGGTACGTACTTGATTGTCTTCTCAAAAAAGGATGTACTTGCAAGGTGAAGCTTGCTTTTGCTTTGGGCAAAAATTGAGATCTGGTCATCTGAAAATGGTGAAGAGAGAGAAAGCAAAAAATCTGAATGATTCTTCTTGTGGAGTATCGTTGAGTGTCTTTCTTAATTATGAGGAATAGATTTTTTTGGTCACTGGAGTTCGATTTTTATTGTGGTCGAAACTTTTTTTGTTACAATCGCGTAATTATACTCTAAAAACTTATCAAATAGTCATTCCTTACGATTTCCGTCCAAAAAACGGACAGAAATGTTGACTGTGCATACACATGATTTTGAAATGCTGATGTGTACATATATGCTTTGCCATGTGTATTAATAATAATAATAAAAAAAATATTAATAATTTCAAAATAATAATAATTTTTAAATAATAATATAAATTCGTTAATTTTATATAAATACATTTGTAAAAATTATTATTATTAAAAAATAATATAAATTCATTAATTTTATATAAATACATTTGTAAAAATTATTATTAATATTATTATTTAAAAATTATTATTATTATTATTATTATTATTATTATTATTATTATTATTATTATTATTATTATTATTATTAATGTCAACTCCTCACTCAATGAAGCCACCACCTAGGACCATGGTTCCTAAGTTAAAACTCCAAATACCACATGAAACCTCAAATAACAACACCATCACCCAAATTTGATCATGCAACATAGATAAGCAAGAACTACACCATGAGACCAGATCGGAAAAACAAAAATCAATACAAACCCACCAAATCTAAACATAAGCAAAGATAATTAATAAAACAAAATGCTAGATCGTAAAGACGAACCATCCAGATCTGGAACGAAACTCAGATCCAAACCCACCATCAAAACATCTGAGATCTCTCTCTCCTTCCTTCTTCAATGACGCCAGATCTGGACTAAGACGGAGTAGTCGGTGATGTTTGTGAAGCCAATGGAAAGGGCGTCGCCGGCTAGCTCGAGGCTTCCTAGCCGCCCGAGGAAGAGAACGGAGACCACGACTCGGACGTAGACTAGGCAGTTCATGGAATGCATTTAGCCAAAAAAAAAAAAGGAAAGCTTTCCATTTGAGTTTAAGGAGAGAGAAAATATCAAAGAGAAAGGGACGTATGAGAGAGAAGAAGTTAAGAGTAAAATTACAGAGAGAAAGAAGACTTTGTAGTGAGAATTTTTCATTTCTACGATTTTCGATTAATCGGACCGTCAACGAACCCTTGAAGTCATATTCAAGTCTTTCTGGGAATCAAATCTTTCATTCTCCTAATCAAGTCTTTCTGGTAATCAAACCTTCATGAATTGAAATTGAGTCGTAGTCTGATATCTTGATAAAATTTGAGGGATGATTTGTTTTTGGAAAGTATTTCCTGGAACATGAATTTGTCATAAATTTGTCAGCGAATCAATCTATTGTGAAATAGACAGATAGAAAATTATTATTGTAAAATTATTGTTATTATTTTGTAATTATTATTATTTTTATTAATTAAAAATTATTATTGTTGTTGTTGTTATTATTATTAATTATTATTATTATTATTTTGAAATTATTATTATTATTATTAATATTATTATTATTTTGAAATTATTATTATTTGTAATAACCTATTTTTTATATAATTAAATATTAATTGATTTTACCTTATACAATTGTGTTTAAATGGGAAAAGGTAAATGATTTTGTTTCCTTCTTTTCTTCCTTGTTTTGTTTGGAAAATTAAATTCTTTTAGTAGATAATTAAATAAGCGATTAAATTAAAATTTGAGGAAGATAATTCCTTTTGTTAAAGTCTTGTGGTAAAATTATTCTTGATGAAAGCTACTTGGGAGATAGAGGAGTCTATCCGAGCCGAATATCTCTGCATCTTTTTGATAATTAGGTATTTTTCATTCTTTTGATTCCGGGGACGGAATCCTTTTTAAGGGGGAGGTAATGTAATATCCCGAAAAAAATAATAAAATAATATTAAATTTATATTCTTAAAACATATTGTTTGAAACTTGTCATTTATTTGGGTCAAACTAGTTATTTAAATTATATGGGCTAATAAATATTAATAAGTGATAGATAATATTATGTGGTTAAAATTTGGGCCTTAATATTAATTTAACCCAAATAGAAGTTTATTAGGACAAACCTAATTAATAAATAGCTAAACCTAATATTACTTCATTATACAAACTGAATAAGAAGAGGTGGCTACTTTGGAGATAAAGGGAACAACTACAAAGGGGGCTCAGGTGAAGAAAGACTAGAGATTTTGATCACTAGTGGGAAATTTCATCGATAATAAGTAAGTATATTATACATTATATAAAGTGGGGATAAATCACGTGGTTCCATATTAAATTATTAAATTTAGTATGTTGTTTTTTTTCATCATGAGCAAGTACTTTTGTAATTCAAGAACTAAGAGCGATCTTAAAGATGGGAGAATTTATTTATTAATGTAATACTTATACGGATGTACTTATTATTATTATCACTTTATTCCAATCAGATTGAACGGAGGGAGTAGTTTGTGATTGATTTTGGAGATCCTAAAATAATAAATTGATGATTTTTTTAAATAAAAAAAAATATAGCAGTAGTAATTAAAGTTTACGAAAACTTGCATAATTTGCAAGAGATGTTATACAAATAAATATGTAAGATTATATAGAATGAATTAAATCTTAATATTATAAGTAATTATATTTTATAATCGTACCAAATAGAAGTGTTCATATTTTTATAAATGTACTTACATTTAGTATTATTAATTTGTGTAATTAGTTCGGACGGAAGGAACTTAAAGAGTTATATTTGGAATATAAATTTTGGAGTATTAATAATTGATATAAGACGATGATTAAAGGCATATTAAATAGATTATGAATTATTTTGGAATTATTGAATTGGATTATATTTAATTTGAGGTGAATATGTTTAGGTGATGAATAACGTTTTGTATTTGATATCGTTGACATTTGAGGGTAAGATTTTGTGGAGTGTGCTATAAATGGTTTGGAAGTATCAGGTACAGATTCCGTACTCTTTTCAAATGATACCTTTGTTAAATTTGATTTGTTCGTTTGTTTCCTTATTTCGAATTCTATTATGATTTCACATAATTGTTTCTTGTGAAATAAATATATTAGTTTCATTTTAGAATTGATACGTATGACTCGTATTTGTACTCTTTGAATTAGGTTATCATGTTTAGTATTATTTATTTTGATAATTGTAGAGCGGTACATGTTGCTACCTTCCTTTTGAAACCCTGTGACTATAATTTGATTCGGTTCAACATGTACATATAGAACCCTTTTGTTGGTATTATGTCGCATGTGTTGTGACATGATATTTTTGTTAGAATATACCGTAGAGTATACCTGAGTTATAACCACCTGTGGGGGTACCACAGGCACGTCGTCTTGGCACGAGAGACGTGACACTTTCCGTGGCGGTGTGTTTAGTCCACGGCGTCTCCATTTTGGATTCCGGAGGAAGTGGACCATTTGGTGTTTTGTTGTGGGAGGCGTATGGGTTAACCCTAGTTTTTTGTTCTGCGGATTTGTGATGTTGTGCCAAACACACCTATCCGATTTGCATACATTTGGATTCGCGGTCCAATGTGTGATTTGCTGGGTGGCATTTTTTTGGGTTCTGTGTGGCATTTTATTTTGACTTACCTGTGTGGCAATGTGTATTTACGAGCTCATTCTAATAAAATAACTCCGACCATTTGTTTCAAATTCCTATTATTTTATTGGATTAGTTTTGTTGATTTACATTAGATTCAAGTCATTGAGTTAGTTACTTGATTCGTTATTTCTTTATTCTTTTATTGGTTTCGTCAATTACGTTGATTCAGATATATTCATTACGTTGATTCAGATATATTCCATTCAGATATATGGATATTATATTTTCGTTCGTATTTGCACTTGAGGCTTTGTTCAGTATTTTCTCACTTATTTTCATTATATCGATTTGTATATCTTTTGTATATCTCAGATCCGTCTTGAGCAATTGGCTCATCTTTGTGTTTTTCTTCCCGGCAGTTTTTAGAGGGGTGATTCAGGGCTAGTGTGATGAGATTTTTGCCTTTGACCATTTAGGTTGATTCGAATTTTAAGTTTTGATTATTTTGATTCAGTTTGGAGAATTGTACTTATTATTTTATTAATGAATCACCACTTTTAATATTTTGAGGTTGTTAGTGCTCTGTTTATTTATTTTGAGGTTTGTTGTGCTTTACACGTGACCTCCATTTCCTTTTCGGGAAGGGGGTGTTACATTATTATTCTTAATATTATTATTTTTTTTATTATTCTTAATAATATTATTTTAATTATTATTATTTTAAAATTATTATTAAGATACAATTATTCTTAATATCTATGAGCATGTGCTTGACACATATGATACACATGGCAAAACCATATACACATCAACAAAAAAAACGGAGTCAAATCGCCAACACAATACTTCCGTTTGCCAACTCAGCACTTTCGTCCGGTTTTTGGACGGAAATCGTAAGGAATGACCATTTTGTAATTTTTGAAAGTACAATTATTTGATTGTAATAAAAAATATTTCGATAACCATAATAAAAATCGGGGCCTAATACAGTGATCAAAAAGTCTATTATCCCAAATATAAATAGGTAATGTATTTTTTGTTTTTTTTTCTTCTTGTAATTAGTTTTGTCTTATAATAGTGTTATAATGAATTTTTTTTATGATAAAAGTTATTTAAAATAATATTTATTAAAAAATTTAGACAAAAGTACTGCTAAACCTGTTCAAACAAATCATTCTGAGGTTTAAAATGAAAAAATTCACCCTTTCAGAAGCTTCAAAAAGATTATGTAACAAACATATTATTTTATTCGGTGTTTATCTTTCATGGTGGTGTTGCTGCCAGGGGGAGGGAGACCTGAACGGTATACTTAAATATACTTAAGTGGTTTTTATTAGGTCTAAACTTGTTTGATAAAAAAAAATTCTTCTTAAGCTCTGTTTCTGAGTTTTAAAATAGATGGAAAAGAAAAGAAATGAATAGAAAACTTGGCCACTTTTTTTGCCAAAATTTTCCGTTTAAAATTGGCCTGATTTGAACAGAAAAAAATTGAAATAAGTAATATTTTTATAATTCCCATATCATCCTCAACTTTTAATATAATAAATTTTAAATTACAATTCATAATCTCAATTTTAATTTTTTTTATTCTTTTCTATTAAAAACTCAAAAACAACACAAAAAAAACTTCAAGTTTTCTATTCTTTTTTTTTTGTTCTAATTTAAGTTTCTATTCTTTTCTTTTCTGTTCAAAACTCAGAAACAGAGTGTTAATATCACTTCATCGGTAAAATATAAAATCAAATTTAAAGTATTCAAAGGCCAATCTGAATAAAACTTATCTTTTTTTAAGACCAAAATAACATTTTCAATATTATAAAATTCCTCTTGTATCCTCAAATTTATCCAAAACACAATCCCAACAAAGAAACATAAATCGCCACAAACTCAACCATAAAATTCGAAACAAAAGTCCCAGCTGACAAAATTGCTTCAAACCTAGTTCTCGCCTTGCCACCACCAACGGCGGCCACCGATGCAAACACAACAGGATCGAGCTCCATTTCCAAGGGCAAGAAAAGTAACGACGCCAAAATTTGGCCACAAATTAAAAAAACTAGAAAGCTTGGTAAAAACAACTAAGAATTGGGATTGAGCTGTTCTGACAAGGATGTAGAACTGGAGGAACACACAGAGGGTGAGAAAAATGGGTTTTCATGAAAGATGCAGAAATGAAGAGAAAAGTAGTTGAAGACACCATTAGAGGGCAATAATGAAGGAAAGAGACATTTTAGCAGAGGGGAGGTGGGGTTTGGAGAATGGAGGGGTAAAATTGGTGGGTGAATTGAGAAGAGAAGCAGATCCACGCCAAGTTCGGGGGAGGGGAGGGGAGGGGAGGTGGGTGGGGAATTGGGTTTTTCTCGTTCTGGAAAAGAGGCAAAAAAATTGATATGCAAATAAACAGGGTTAAAAGAGTAAAAATACTATTATTAAGACATTTAAAAAAAATTAATTATCAAATAACATTTTTTCATTCAGATACAATTTTAGACAGATGTTCTACATTATTCAGATCTTAATATTCAGTTTTATCAAACAAAACCTTAATGACATAGTATACTATATAACTTATTCCCAAAGCATTAAATATGTTATACTACTTCCGTTTCAAAATTAGAAATATATTTTAACTTTTTAGAGTCAATTCACGAAATTCTAAAACTTAAAATTGAATAATTTTGTTCAAGTTTTAAAAAGAACAAAGATGATAATTAATAGTATTTTATAGTTAGTTTATAATTGTTATATTTGTTTGTATTAAAACTAAATAACTTCATATCAATTTTGAATTTTAAGATTTTGCCTATAATTTTAGAACAAAAGAAGTATTTAGTATGTAAGGGTATTGTGGGTCCAAGTACAAATTAGGGCTAACATATGACCTAATCGAATTGAATGCACAAATTAGGATTTTGTTGTGACAACCTGAATTTTCAAAAATTATTAAAATAAAAATTTAATAAATAAAATTTTTATTATGTGATGTGTCGAGTTAGAATAAATATATTTTTCGGGATATGTGATTTGGTGCGAAGAAATTATGTGTGTGTGTGTGTGTGTGTGTGTGTGTGTATATATATATATATATATATATATATATATATATATATATTGGTAAAATGAGAGTTAATAGTTAATTAAACTATTAAAGAAAGTGAATAAAATTAGTTATGAAATGGAATATAGAAGTGAAGAAAATCAATTAATTAATAATGATTAATTGAGATGAAATTAAAATGTGAGTGGCAGGCCTTGAATGACAATGAAGTTACTATGATTTAGATTTCATAAATGATGTAATTAATTCACTTAATTAAAATAGTGAATTAACGTAAATATATTTGTTTTAATAAAATGAGAGAGTTGATGTATTTCATATAAATGTGATACGCTAATGTAATGGCCTAATATAGTATATTACGCCAAACGATTATAAATTGATTATGAGGTGAGAAAAAAATCAATATATCCATAAATAAATATTAGTTTCAAGATTAATAAATTAAATTAATATTTAAATGGTGGTTAAATGTATAGATTAAATGAATTGTCCTTAGACAATTTATAGAAGGAAAGAAATTAAATAATTAAATATAATAATTTTATAATTTATTAAAATAATTAGTGGAATAAATATTAATTATTATAATAAAAATGTTTATTTTAATAGACATTTATTCTAATTATGAATGTAACTTCATATTTCGTATGGGATATAATTGGAGAAGTGGAGCTAGCTAAATGATTTAATAGACAAAGAAAAAGGTGTTAATAAAGTAAAATAAAGAAGGAGAAGGAGAAAGAGAAGTAAAAGTGGGCAGGCAAACAAGCCTTTTAGCAGTCAGGGTTGTTCCCCTCCCAATAACGTTCAGTAAACCCAAACGTAAAATTTATTTATTCTTAGGTTTATACCTTCTCGTTCACTACTCTAAGAAAGAGAAAATCAGAGTTTAGAGTGAGAGAGAGAAAGAGGGCTTCACTATGAGAATTGGAAGGAGGCTTTGGAGAATCAAGGAGAAGAAGAAGGGGTTGATCAAGTATTAAATCACCTAATTAAAACTAAGGAAGATCCAAGAGGTAAGAAGGGCTTGAAATCTTATTTCCATAAGTTTTCAATTTGAGTTGTTATTTGATTTTATGAGATTAAGAAGAATTCAAGTTTGCTATTTCAAATTAAATGTTAATCTGTTAGTGTTATTTATATCTGAAATCAAAGCAACCAATCTAAATTTATGTTTAAAGAAGAAAAATGGAGTTATGGATTGTTTGTGGAGATATTGGTCTATTTTAAGGGTTATAATGATGGTGTGGGTGTGTTTAGAAATCTGGTTGGATGGTTGTATGTTATACTCCTCTAAGATATGAAGATTTCCCAGTTTGAATGAACCAAATGGATTTAAAACGAATCTGCATTGGAAGATTTAGTAAAACATGTCAAAATAAAAAAATATAGCATGAACACTGAATTTGGGTATTTAAAATTGTTTGTTAAAGCTTCTGAAATATTATAATTGTCCCGTAGATGTGTATTTCAGTGTTTAACAAGTTCATAGAGTCAAAAATTAGTTAATTTGGACCTTGGATTAGGAAGAAATGGATTTCAAATGAAAACATAGTTTATATCGCGAACCGCATGAATCGAATCTGATTCTAGATTCTAGCGGCATAATGCTTTGAAATTAAGACAATCTAGGCCGCCACCGTACAAGCACGATGCTGCTACCGGTTGCAAGGTCAAAAGTGGCGCGACTGCGTTGGTGACTGCTTAGGCCCAGTAAAGAAAGCTTTAATGTATGGCTCAAGGGAACTTAATGTAAATCAATTTTAGTAATCATTATTCACCTAATAAGGTGTAATGGGAAGCTTTAAATACTTAACAAAATATTAAGTAACAAATTAAAAGAAGAATTTGAAAGCATAGATGATGGAATAATTCAACCAATCCTAATGAACGCTATTCGCATAATGTGATATAATGAGAAGCTTTAAGTACTTAATGTAAGAAGTTTTAATGAGCTTAATGTTCATAAAGAGGTAGGATAAGAAGATTTAAATACTTAACTAAATGTTAAGCAAAGGAAGAATTGTAGAGGATGGCTTAAGAAATATTCTAAAGTATGAAATAAATGTTAGACTCATAGTATGGAGTCATGACAAGTCTTAAGTGCTTGATTGAACATCAAAAGTCGATTAGAGATAAACGTATTGAGATATAAGGTGAATGCTAATACAATTAAACTAATTGGACAATATAATGTGCTAACTAGTAATAATTAAACACCTAAGTGATCATGGTGTAACAAGTTAAAAGAAAGGTTTATGAAACGTAAAACAATGCTTACATAATCAACTGATAAATGTCGTTTAGTGGCTAATTGGTATATTATTGTAATTGAATGGTGTAGGATATTTGAAGGGCGATCTTTCATAAATGTGCAAGGAATGCTTTAAGGTAAGTCTTTCAGTTCCTATTTGCTATATGAACTTGATAACTGGTTAGTTGAAATTTGTACTGTTATGAGTATGTTGAATTACATATGATATTTATATGAAATGCGAAAGTTAATCTATAACTATGTTGATTGAGTTACAGAACTCAGTCTCTATATTTGATATATGAGATGTAACATGTACAATATATTAGAATGGTTATGATTGAACAAACTAAGCATGATATTATGTGTTATCTGGCGTATAAAAATTGTTTGATTTGCTGAGCTGTTAAGCTTAATCTTGCAAAATTAACCTTTTTGCAGGTTAAGGATACAATGAGATATTATCTACCATCTTTATGGTAAGGATCAGAAGGCATGTAAGAAAATAAACTTTCTTTAGCAAGAAAAAGTTTTGAACCATGCTCAGGGTTTTCAATGTATGTAGTTGACATACTATGATGTGTATTTAGTGTCAGGTTGTAAACATTGTATTATCCGATATATAAAGGATATTGTATTAAGACGTGTGAACTTATATGATAAGTTTGATAAAGTGAGTCATAGAATAAACGTGATTCTGAGATATGTAACCGTAAATGTTGTGATTAAGGGAAATAAAGAAAAAAGATAGAAAATTTTAAATTTATCCGCATTTTATTGATTATATCATCGATTAATGATGTAAAATTAGAATGTAAATGTATTGTTAACGACTAAAGACGAAAATGGATTTTTTCAGATTTTGGGGTTGTTACAGTTGGTATCAAAGTTATAGGTTATACACCTTAAGTAAGAGTACCTTAGGCTATAATCGTAGAAGTGATGATAATGATGGTAACAATAAACTCAGATAGAGTTTGAACAATAAGAAATAAATTTAGGAAATGTATAAAGAAGAGATTAAGATATATATATAAGAATATTAAAAGAAACTAACCTATTATTAATATTTAATATTAAAAGTTAGTTTATTGATGTATTAATTAATGTTAATATTTAACATTAAAGTAACAAGGAATATTAATAAAATTTTATTGTTAAATATTAGTAATTTAATATTTACAATAAATTAACTTATTATTAATATTTAATCAACTAAGTAACTAACTTATTATTAATATTAAATATACTAACTATTTATATTCATTGAAAATGCATATTAATTAAATGTATCTACAAGAAATCACGAATGAATAATTAAAATTTTAAACTTTATTGATGTATTAATTAAAACTAATGTATTTTAATTTATAAATTACAACAATGAATAAGTAAAAATTTATACTTTATTGATGAATAATTATAAATTTAAAGTTCAAAAATTACATATAATTGGATAAAATATCATGTAAGGCCTCAGGCCTGGCCAGGCCAGGCCCAAGGTCAAGCTAGGCCAGGCCAGATTTTTGCCTAAAAATAGCGGCCTTTCCAAGCCTTCTAGGCCTGACTAGGCCAGGCCTTGGCCAGGCCAGGCCCAGGCTGGACCAAGGACAAGCCGCAGGCCTCGAGCCTTTTACGGACCACAAGTTAGAATAACATTGTTTTAAGGAGCTAGGCTGTGACGCCCCCAAAATAGGTATACATCACCTATTTTGAGTCGCCAAATACATGGTACAAAATTCAAATACAACTTAATTATACAACAGTCGTGTAAAATACGATAAAACATATACTGTGAGTTTTAATACAAATATTGTCATCTAGACAATATCCACACTCAACTGAGTCCTCATTGCATTTATTATCACACTATTTAACAGAATAGTGAGGACTACTAATGCTATTATCAGGACCGTCACTCCGTTATCCGATTAGTCCCTGCTACGTTCTTATTTCCTGAAGAGAACAATAAAAGTAAAAGGGTGAGCTCAACTAGCCCAGTAAGAAATATTAGGACTAAGATAATACAGAATAAATTATCGTTAGCCTTCAACAGTGTTAAACTGATACAATATAACAAACATCAAGTTTAACTGCAACGGAACAAGCAATCCATTAAAAGAGTCAAGTAGAGAACAAAATCTACTATCTTTTATGATTTAAAAGGTTTTTCATCACTTTTATCGCTGAGGCTCAGCTTAACAAATAATTCACATCATAAAATCATCCCTGCACTACGGCCAAGGATATTCATTAGTATCACAACCACAAATTATCCATGCACTACGGGCCAAGGATATTCGTGTATTCATCAATGGTCATGATCATGCCAACAACTGTCCATCAATGCACTACGGGCCAATGAGGACTTTTATCACATCATTTGTAACATTACGGTCATGATTATACCGAATAATCCTTGGTCATAATCATACCAAGTCCATCTATGCACAACAGGCCACAGATGACTTTCAACATAATATAAGCATGAGGATGATGACAATGATATAAGAATCCAATAAAACAAGTTCAAGAATTAATTTATCTAGAATTCAATAACGTCCAAATTGTTAACATGATACTGCTTTGTAGAGTAAAATTCAAGAATGCTCAGAAGATTATTTCCATGAAAAGATACTGGATGAAGCGCAAATATCAAGGATATTCCACTAATTTCATGGAGTATAGAAGTCAAAACTTTAACTAACTGAGTATAATAGAATATATGAAACTGCAAATGGATTTTCGCCCGCCATGCGGTAATCCACGTATACAGATCATTTCCACAATTTAATAAGGAATGAATACAAAGGATCATTCACCATGCATGTGGTAATCCATATAGACAGGTTATTCCAACATAATAATAAAGAATAGAATAATAGAAGGATTCACCATGCGTGTGATAAACTGCACAAACAAATTATTCCCAATAGAATAATAAAGAATGGAACCGTGTCAAAGTAAATTACATGCCATTTGGATATTCCAACGTAATAATAAAGAATGGAATAACAAGAGAAATCACCATGCATGCGATAGGCCAAGCACAGCATGAAAGTTATTCCAACGTAATAATAATTAATGGAACCAGAGTCGAGACGTAATACGCTTGCCGGCTGGGATATTCCAATGAATAATAAAGAATGAAATAATGTAAGAATTTCACCATGTATGCGGTACTTGATGACAAAGTTATTCCAACATAATAATAAAGAATGGAATAACGGAGAAGAATTTCACCATGTATGCGGTACTTCGCATAGACATGTTATTCCAACATAATAATAAAGAATGGAATAATAGAAGAATTTCACCAAGTATAGGGGAGTTCAAGCAGATACTGAGTTATTCCAATAGAATAATAAAGAATGGAAGAATGTAAGTTTTCTTCATGAATACGAAAAGAAATAATACCCTTACCTTATAAAGAAGAGTACTCTCAAGCAGGTAGAAATGAGGATATACTTGAAGAAATAAAGAAGAGTACTTCACCGCGGGTAGAAGCGGGATATACTTGAAGAAACTTGCACTACGCTCAAAAGCTTTCTTAAACTCTAAAGAAATACGCTCAAGATTATAGAAGAAGAATTCTCTCTACAGTTTCTCTCTCTAGAGTTTCAGTAAATTCGTAAGAAATAATGAACGAATGAGCTTCTATTTATAGAAGAATGGATTGAATAGTAACTAATTCCTAAACAGTCCAGATTGGTTTACTATAAAATATTCTAATAAAACAAAATCTTTTAAATAAAATATAATATATTTTATTTATAATCTAATAAAACGAATAACTTTATAAAAGTATTCTGCTTTATATAAAAAGATTTTACTATACAAACACTATGCAGGCACTATGCAAACACTATGCATAAAAAAATATAATATATTCTAATTATTGTCTAATAAAATAAATAACTTTATAAAAGTATTCTATTTTATATAAAAAGATTTTACTATGCAAAACACTATGCATAATAGAATATAATATATTCTATTTATAGTCTAATAAAACGAATAACTTTATAAAAGTATTATGTTTTATATAAAAAGCTTTTCTGTTTTATTACATTAATAATACTAATAAAACAAAACTTCATCATTATTATTATAATTCACACTATTAATCGACCAGGTCGTTTCCAGGAAAGAGGGGGCTTTCCAATAAGGATTTCTCTCTATTGGCGCGCAATTAGGTGACCAAACCTCTCCTTGGCAGAACTTCTAGATATCGTTAATATTGCAAATAATAATATTAATAACTTTGTTATCTCAATTATTGATTTAATAATATATAAAATATCGACAATAATTGAATCAAATAACGTGAGATACTATGCAACAATTCTTTGAAGCAATAATTGAACAAAAGCGAGTGACTTCTCACGTAAGCATCAATAATCAATACTGGTGTTACTACTATGCAACCACGCGTATTCTGTACTTTTAACACTGGGTGTTTCAACAGTTAACGGTAAAACTTTCGCCATTATTTTCATAAAATATTTTTGTCGTTTTCTCAATCCGATAATAATTTCGTTGTGGGGTCCACCAATGATTGTCTTGAGTCATCTAATATTCCTGTTAAAATGAATATTCTCCGACCAATCGAATATTATATAATAACTTGCGTACTTTGCAAAATTTATAAATATTACCCACAACTATAACATTATATCAAATCCATACCATAATATTCAAAAAAATATTTCGAGAAATTTAAATCTTTATTCATAAACTTTGGGGTCTCACATAGGCAGTGTAGAGTGGTTGTGAAGTGACAGAACTACTAGGGTCTGTGTAACATGGTTTGAGATGTGACTAACTGTGACTCTTAGGGGCCAAGTAGGGAGCATGTTCAAGGGCAAATTAGGAGGTCAGAGGGTTGAAGACAAAGGGGGAGAGCTCAGCCATAAAGGGCTAACTCTTCCACCTCCCCTCCCCCCCCAAGGACTGATAATGCATTACAAGTAGCCAATGAGTTAACAGTTAAGGGACTGAGTGAGGGAGTGTGTTTCAGCTGAGAAGTGAAGAAGGTAAGAGTACCAAGCTTTCATTTTCTACCTTATCAATAAATTTTAAGAGAGTGCAGCCTAGCAAGGTAAAACAAAACTTCATTATTTTCTTTTCATCTCTAAGTAATCTGTTAACTGGTTTTCATTATCAAGCATGAATGTTGTGGTTGTGGTTATGTGTTTGGGGGACCATAAAGGGTCAATGAGGCATAAGGTTGGGATATGATAGGATGTATATGCTATGTGTAAATATAAAAAAATCAATGTAAAGTGAATAGAGGAACTGCACCTTTAACTGTTTGTCTAAATGCATGAGAGAGGACTGTTATGTGCAATATGTCATGCTAAGTGTGCAGCCGAAACCAAAGCATGTCTGTAAGACCCAAACTTTTAATAAATAAAATTAAATTTCCTATAATTATTATTTTGAATAATAAGGTGTTAATTTGATATAATGCTTTGGTTATGGGTGAAATGTGCAAATTTTGCAAAATAAGTAAGTGGTTATAAAATATTCATTGTTATCGGAGAATATTCGTTTAGTCGTGGAATATTCTTATTGTTGGGGAATATTCGTACACCGGCGCAGTCATTTGTGGGCCTCATAACGAAAAACGGTCGGATGAAGAAAACAACAAGTTTGAGTTTTTATAAATAACGATGTATTGTTACCGTTAACACTGTTGGAATACCTAATGGTTAAAATACAATAATACGCGTGGTTGCACAATAACACATGGTATTGCATAGTATTTTTAGATTATTAATTCTTACGTAAGAAGGCACTACTCAATAAGTGTTACAATAATTACTTTTCAATATTTTATTTTATTGATTCAATAATTGCTACATTGATATTTTATATTATTGTTGTTTCAATAATTGTTCCTGCACAGTATTTCCCATTATCAGATCAATAATTCATATTATTTGAATAATATTATTAGATAGTATTAGTTCCCGGAGGCACAATAGTTATCTAGAAGGGGGGGGGGGGGTTGAATAGATATTAAAAACTTTTTTTTGTATTAAGACAATTTTGATAATGATCTTAAGCACAACAAAATTAAGGCTTCTTTGAAATCCCTTTTAGATAGTGAGATAATGAGAGTGAAGCAGTTATAACAGTTATAGCAGTTATAGCAGTTATAGCAAGAATGAAATAGACACAGTTGTTTTTAAGTGGTTCAGAGCACTTAAAGCTCTTAGTCCACTCTTCTACTCCTCGAGTAGGAAATCCACTAAGGATGTCTTTTTACACTTTCTCGAATCTCACAGATTCCTTCTGCACCAAATAGCTTTAGGCACTTTTTAGTTCACTCTTGAACTCTTCAAGTCCAAAGAGACTTGGCTCTTTCTGATTCACTTAGAACTCTTCAAGTCCTTCTGACTTGGAACTCTTACTTCAGTTGATTGATAGTTGTTGAGTTGTGATTGATGCTACTTAGTTTCTATTAAGCACTTGTTCGAAAAAACTGAGTAGCTGAGCAAGCTTCCTCTTTTTCTCAGATCGTAGAGTTGAGCGTTGAGTGTTCGTGTGCGTTTTTGTTCAATGTTTGCTTGATTTTTTCTTTTCTGAATGTGATCTATATATATGTGATCTTTGAAATCTATCCGTTGAAGTCATTTGTTGAAACATTAAATGCGTTTGACATATCTAAATTTTGATGCAGACTTTTTCTCTACATCTTCTGAATTGCATTCTGGCCCACTGACACATCAGACTGCTTTTTCACCTAACACCTGAAAAGGTGTTTTCCTCTGCCCTATGGTCCTTTTCTTAGCTTCTTGAATACGTTCCTTTTGATGAATACTAAGGATATCTTTTGTACCGTTGGGACTAGTGAGTGCTTCAACGTTCAAAACCCATTCCTCATTTGTTGGAATTTGTCTCCAAACAAAAGGTAGGGCTCGATGCTTCTGACACAAGGCAGATGATACTCTACGATCCATACCGTGGTGACTTGTCATATTGGTGCATGGTCTGAAGAGAACACTACGATCTCTTTCAAGCATTTGCACACTACGGTCTTTGCACACTACGATCTTTACTTGCTCGTCTTGCAGACTCTACATTTTTGAAAGCACACTACGATCTCTGAGTTAGCTTCGACAAACTTCTGGACCACTCTACATTTTCTGGAGAGGTCCTTCAAGCCAGATGCACTACGATCTTCTAAGCTCTACATTTCTGCCTTGGCTTTTGCAATCTGTTAATCAGCTTGATAGATTACGATTCTTGTGAAAGCCTATCTACATTTCAAGTCATAGATCAACCTAACATCTTTGATCTCTTTATCTATTCATCCGTTTATAGAATGACGAACATTAAAAGCTAAGATCAATCTAACAAATTTGATCTATCACTAAGCCCTTGTACATATATTCCTTGAAGGGCTTTACATATAATCATGAGTATTTACTTTAAACATCAAATCAAAATATGCATACTTCCAACAATCTCCCCCTATTTGATGTTGACATAACCAAGGAGATTTGTTGTCATGATTATCACTATCTAGATGCATTTTCAGTAAAGTAAACATGAATTAATATTTTAGTGAGCAGCTGAAATTTCTAGAGAATAAGCATGAATTTATTGATGTTTGAAGAGTAGATATTACAGATAAGCTTTACATCAATAAGAATTTAAGTTTTAACTTATCTCTATTTCTTTGGCCTTTTGCTTCTTAGAGGATTTGCGTATTCCTCAGCTTTTCTTTTCCTGCTAGCTTCATTTCTTTGAGCTATTTCTTCCAGCTCGCCTTGACTGAGTCTTTCACTATTATCATGTCTGTTCATGAATGCAGAATCTCCTATTGGCATTCTTAGACCTGTTGGTGTCACCTCATGAGAGCTGGGAGAAAGGCCTTTGACTTCTTAATGGTTGAGCCATTAACACTTCCCACTTATCTCCTCGATGAGCATCAGATCATTGAGTCTGATGGCTGGATCGTGAAGTCTGTTGGTGAAATTGCCTTGCAGGACTTCTTCTTAATGATTGAGCTGAGAATGTGCCTCTTCCTCTTCCTTTTCCTTGACCTCTATCTTGACCTGCCTTCCCTTTATTCTCCTCCTTTATGTCAGCATCAAGGGTTCAAATGTTGTCTGAGAGGCGATTCAGCCCTTGGACAAGCTCGTTGAGCTTACTTTTGGTCTGAGCAATGTCCTCTCGATTTTCTTTGATTAGAGCTTCAGACCGAGCTTCCCTTTGTTGTAGGATGGATAGAATGTTGTCAGTTTGCTGGCCATTGCCGACGTAGAATTGTTGGAATTCTTTGACGGCAGTTTGTAGATTGTGGAAGCTTTACAACAAGTGTTTATTTTGATTTTCTTGAGTTGTCTGTAGGGCAAGGACAGCTTCTCTATGTGTCTTGGCTGCTAGAAAGTGAATGTCATCCCGGTCCTTTATGCTTTGAATCATTTGCTTGATGAACTCTTTAAGTATCTTAGAGAGCGTAGAGCTTAAGGAGTGTGGGAGATTATTGGCAGCATTGATCATTGTTGTTAATCTCAGCTGAATAAGTTCAGTGTGTTCTTCAAGACTCTCATCGAGTTCCTTGATCACTTTCTTAGACATTTCTGACAAATCAGCTATTGTGGACAACTCTGAAAGAATTTCATTTAGTTGGGGAATTTGTGAGGAAGGGGGTGTTCTCTGGTATTGATCTTGTAGTGAGTAGAGGGCAAGATCAAGGTTGAAGTATTCGTTTGAGGATGAGGAGGGAATGTATGATGGAGGGGCCTGTGTTTGGGTGTTTAGATTTGGTGGCTCTACGATTTGAGGTTGAGACTCTATAATTGGGCTAGAGTCAGTGATCGTAGAGATGATGGAAGGTGGGAGCAGTATAGAGTTGGTCAGATTTGGTTCATCAGTTATAGAATTTTGGGATTCTGTAACTGGGAATTGATTTAGTAGATGTAAAATTACTTCCAACCATCGTGGGAATTCATAAAATTGACTAAATAACGATGATGAAAAGTGATTAACTCTGAAAAGGGTTGGGATAGACAGTACCTCATGTTTATTCTTTGAAGAGGAGTTATTTATAAGTAACTTCTTGGCAAAGTTAAAACTTCCTGGGAATCCATGAGCTAGCACAAAGATGGCTGGATATTCTTTAAAGCTCCAAAACATGTGATTCTAGGAGTTTAGAATTTGAGCTTGATGGAAAGGCATCATGGGTAGATAGGAAAATAGTTGCTCATAGTTAGCTCTTTTGTACCCATTTATACCCACAACTGTGATCTCGACCTCATCATCTTCTTCCTTTTCTCTGTCTTCGCTCGCAGAGTCCACTATATCAATGGCTTCATTTAGCTCTTGCTTTGGTTCTCCCTTATTTTTTGCAGGAACCACTTCTTCTACTATGGAGATGTCATGAGCCTCCCCCTCAACTTGATCATCTTTTTGTAAGATTAATAGCTCCCCCTAAGCTGGAGCATTTTCTAGAATGAGAGCTTTAGGCATCTCCCCCTCAGCTGGTGTATTCTCTATCATAAGAGCTTCATGTGTCTCCCCCTCAGCTTGAGCTTTGTCTCTTTGACTTTCTTTGGCTAGTTCCTTTTCAGCATCCAATTCTTTGTCTTCCCTTTTTAGTACTTCTTCATTGACAAGAATATATTTCTTGACCAGTTTTCTTCTTGGTTTTCTAGGTTTGAGCTCTGACCTCGGGACTTTCTTGAACTTGGCTTTGTCCTGTTGATCAGCCAGAATGTTTGATGCAGCTATTTCCTTGCTTTATGTGTTTGGTCTGGTCTCTACGATCGACAGAGACTCTACAATCGAAGAGATAGATGGCCTTTTAGATTTATAGCTGATTTTATTCTTCTTCAGCAGCTGAGATATGGTAGCTCTATCTTCTTCTGCCTCAGCCTGCTGTTGCTTTCTTCTTAGGATCCTTAGAGTCTCAATGTCTGAGGACTCTACATGCTTATCGGTAGTGGATCCCTGAGGCTCTTCTACAGTTCTAGCTTTCAGCTTTCTTTTGCCCTTGCTTTTTCTGACCAGAGCAATGGGTTCTTCTTTGTTAGCCTCTTCTTCTTCTTTTTTAGTTTCTCTGATAACTGACATATTCCCTGGAACCCCTGATTCCTTTATATCACTAGTTCTTCCACTGGACTCAGACATCATTCGCACATTTTCTGCTGGATTCCTTTTCTAGTTCTCGAACAGCTTCTGGGTCATTCGACGGTTTGGATTAATGGCCTCTCCTTCATCGTTCCCAATTTTGTCACCTAGAGCAGATTGTAGGATGATGCTTATAAATCATTCGTAGAGCATCTTTTGAGAGCTCTTTGTCTTCTTTGAGCTGATGATCCACTTTCTAATCCATTCAAGCAATAGAGCCTTGCACCTCATTTACAAATTCGTGACCAGAACTCTTGCAACATATACATTTTCCAACAATGTCAGCCAGAAATTCATACCTCTGTAGAAACTCCTTCTTCTTGTATCCTTTGACAGAGGGGGACTTCTTGTGAGGCATCCTTTTGAGTCCCTCATAGAAGTCTATGCCATCTATGGACAGATACCCTTCAGGTTTGAGACCTAGGGCTAGATTGATGTCCTCAGCCTTTAGTCTGATTTCTACGTTCCTGACTTTCGCAGTGATGGTGTTGTTTTCAAAAACACTATTATAGTAGAACTCTTTTACTAGCTTAGGGTAGATCAATGTGTATGCGCACTACCGAGCTTTTGCTTGAGTCCAAATTTCTTTTAGTAGTAGCCGAGTTTTGTGGAATTTGGGTTCAGCTGTTTTGAACTCATCAAAACAGAGTCTGTAGCCAGAGATAACATTGGAAGCCGCCATTGATTTTCTTGTAAGAAGTGTGACTGACTGATATTTCTTAAGATTTAGGGTTTCTGTTTGAGAGAGGATGAGAGAGATAAGCTTTTGAACTTTTGATTTCAAAAAGACGATTTTGATTTGTACTTGTAACTTCCCTCTTTCTGTTTTGCTTAGTGGGACAGGTGTCAAATTTTGCTTGGTTCTACGAATCTGACTGAGGAGGATTGTACTAATTTTCCCCTTAGCTTCTTCTAAGCTAGTGTGTTCTTAGCAAGGCCTACGATTATTGAGATGGTCCTCGTCATCTTCGAGTTTATTCTATGTTCGTTGAGTCTGTTCAGCAATCGTCGTGTCTAACCGAGTCCTTGTGATGAATTTTTGACTTAATATTCCTCTTGGTTCAAGATAACTCAGGAAGGGCCAACCTCATAGAGTGAATCAAGGGTTAGGTTTGTTCCCGAGGTGCTTATTTAGAGAGATTACCTTGTTTTGAATTTTATCATCAAAGGATGTTCCTACATTTTGTTGATGGAACTCTGCTATCCTTGAGTCTGCACTGCGATCGTTGAGTCTACACTGCGATCGTTGAGTCTGCACTGCGATCGTTGTCTTTTATGACACTTCGGTTCTACGATCGTGGACTTCCTTTGATCATGTCTATGATTTCGAACATAGCCTTTAAATCTGTATGGTTAGCACATACTAGAGCATATTTTTCATGGTTATAAGTTAAGTATGCCTAGCTCACTTATTAACTTGTTAAATCTGGATTAATCTAGAGGCTTTGTAAAGACATCAGCAAGTTGATTTTATATTGTAAAGATATAGTACTATTTTTCACATGATCCCTAATGAAGTGATACCTTATTTCTATATGCTTAGTCATAGAATGCATGACAAGATTATGAGTTATTGCAATTGCACTTGTGTTATCACAGTGAATATGTATGGATTTGAATTCAAACCCATAATCTGCTAATTGGTTTTTCATCTATAGAATCGAAAGACAAAGAATCGCCAAAGCCGACAATGTATTCAACACAGAGTTGAAGTGGATACTGAATTTTGCTTCTTGCTGAATCAAGACACAAGTCTATTTCCTAGCAATTGACAGGTGCCACTGGTACTCTTTCTATCTATTTTTCAGCCTGTAAAATCAGAATCTGTGTATCCTATTAGTTCGAATGAGGACTCCTTGGGATACCAAAGTCCCAAGTGAGGTGTACCGTTGAGATACCTGAAAATCCTCTTTACAGCAGTTAAATGTGACTCTTTAGGATTAGCCTGAAATCTAGCACAAATGCATGTTGCAATCATTATATCTGGTTTACTAACAGTTCGATATAAAATAGAGCCTATTATACCTCTGTATTGAGTTATATCAATAATTTTACCTTTTTCATTTTTGTCAAACTTGGTTGCAAGAGCAATTGGGGTCTTCATGGGAGAGGCTGACTCCATGCCATACTTTTTAAGTAAGTCTTTAATGTACTTGGCTTGGTTGATGAAGATTCCTTCATTCGTCTGCTTTACTTGCAGTCCAAGGAAGAAGTTTAGCTCACCCATCAACATATATTTGAACTAATAGGACTTTATCTTTATGCTTTCTGAGAAATAGTGTGGCATCTACTCTACCTCTAGTGAACCCATTTTCAATAAGAAAGTTAGTTAATATTTTATACCATGCTCTAAGTGCTTGTTTAAAACCATATAAGGCTTTGTCTAATCTAAAGACATAATTAGAAAGAGATGGATTGATAAAACCCGGAGGTTGCTCTACATAGACTTCTTCTTGAAGTTCACCATTCAAGAATGCACGTTTGACATCCATCTGAAAGACCTTAAATTTCATGTGAGTAGCAAAGGCAATGAATATTCTGATGGCTTCTAGTCTGGCAACAGGTGCAAATGTCTCATCGTAGTCAATGCCTTCTTCTTGAGAGTAGCCCTTGGCCACTAGTCTTGCCTTATTCCTGGTGATGACTCCATCTTCATCCATCTTGTTTCTAAAGACCCACTTGGTTCCAATAACAGGATGATTCTTTGGTCTTGGAACAAATCTCCATACTTTGCTCCTTTTGAACTGATTAAGTTCTTCCTGCATGGCCTCTATCCAGCTGGAGTCTTCCATAGCATCCTCTATTTTCTTTGGTTCCATTTGTGATAAAAAGCTTAGATAAAAGCATTCATTTTGAGTGGCAACTCTTGTTTTGACTCTTGTACTCGGATCTCCAATGATTAGATCTTGAGTGTGATCTCTTGCCCATCTGCTTCCTATTGGGACATCTGTCCTTATGCCTTCTTGTCTTAGATCTTCAAGATCTATTTCTTCCTCTTGGTGTGGAGGCTCGTTGTCTGGCATAGGCCTCTCCACGATCTCATTTCCTTGCTCAACGATTTCTATGTCTGGTGTTACGATCGTAGTGTTAAGCTCGACGACCTCATTCGTAGAGTTTGAGCTGTTGGTAGTAGTGTCTTGAAGCACTATTTTGTCTAAGTCTGTCTCATCAAAGATGATGTGAATCGAGACTTCAACACTCAGTGTCTTCTTGTTGAACACTCTGTAGGCCTTACTATCTGTGGCATATCCAAGAAAGATTCCTTCGACTGACTTTGGTTGAAATTTTGTCAAGTACTGCTTTCCATTGTTGAGAATGTAGCATGCACGACACCGAAAAACATGAAAGTAGTGACACTTGCTTTCTTCCTTTCCATAGTTCATAAGGAGTCTTCTTAATCGTAGATTGTATGAGTGATCTGCATTACGAGTGTAGCATGTAGTGTTAACGACTTACGCTTGAAGTACTTAGGTAGATGGGTTTCTTTGCTAGTAGAGTTCTTCCAAACCTATCAATGTCACCATTCTTTCTCTCACCACTCCATTTTGTTGAGGAGTTCGTGGAGCTGAGAAGTTGTGACTAATGCCATTGTCTGTACAGAACTGGTCCATTTCTGAGAAGTCAAATTCTCTGCCATGATCACTCCTTATAGCCTTGATTTTCTCTCCTTTCTCGCTCATCACCAAACTTGAACATCTTAATCAGCTGAGAGCTTGTTTCATCTTTTGAGGTTAGAAAGAACACCCATGTGAATCTGGTGTAGTCGTTGACTACGACCAGAGAGTATCTCTTTCCTCCAAGGCTCGTCATTGGAATTGGCCCAAAAAGATCCATGTGTAGCAACTGTAGAGGCTTGTCGATTGAATTTGCAGTTTTGCTTTTTAAAGTGCTTCTGGTCTGCTTCCCAAGTTGACAGGCATTACACGGCCTTTCTTTAATGAAGTTGAGCTTGGGTAAGCCTGCAACTAGATCTTTTGAAGCTAATTTGGACATGATTTTGAAGTTGAGATGAGATAATCTTCGATGCCACAACCAGCTCATTTCTTCAGATGCTTTAGCCAGGAAGCATATTGTCTCGTCTGAGCTTAGTTGTCGAAGATTTACTATGTAGACATTTCCTTCTCTTGTTCCGGTTAACTTTACAACAGATGTCTTCAGGTCTCAGACTTGACATTGATTGTTGAGGAATGTTACTTGATGACCCTTGTCGCAGAGTTGGCTAATGCTTAGAAGATTGTGCTGTAGTCCTTCCACATAGGCCACTCTACTGAAAGATACTGCATCATTTCCAGCTGACCCATATCTTCTTGTTTTGCCAGAGCTGTTGTCTCCAAAGATAACTGAGGGGCCCTCTTTCTCTATGTAGTTAGACAGAAGGGCTTTGTTTCCAGTTATATGCCTTGAACATCCACTATCTAGATACCAGGTTGTGATCGTGGAGTTCCTTTCCTGAGGTAACATTAAACCTTCATTTTGGTACCCATACTTGCATGGGTCCTACTTTGTTAGTAGACTTGGGGACCCAAATCTGCTTGATTTTGGATCTCTCATGCATGGAATTATAATGACATTTTACAGCTTTGTGGCCAACTTTGTAGCACACAAAACATTTGATATGATGCATATTTGTGTGTGTGTGAAAGTTCTTCCTCCATTTGGACTTTTGTGGGTTATTGGTCATCCTCTTGTTAAGCTGATATTCCTTCTTCCATGTGTCCTTGGGTTTCACGATTTGTGAGGAGTGTACCTTGCCTCTACTGTACCTTCCCAGTTGGTTCGTAGAGTTGATCTTACTGGACTCTACGATCCTTCGAGGTTGGTGAGTAGTGGTTAGGTTACTCTTTTCTTTTATAAAACCCAGACCGGCATGAGATCCCTTACTCCCGAGAATATGGATTGAATCAGCTGAGCAGGGTTTGATAGGCTCATCCTCCTGTGAGGATTTCACAAATATAATGTGAGACCCCGAATTTTATGAAATGAAAGTATTCAATTTTCTTATAATTATTCTATTTAGTAAATGGTTAAATTGATAAAAGGTTAAAGTTAAGGGTGATATGTGAAATTTTTTCAAAATATGCAAGTTGTTATAAAATATTTGTTTGGTCGGGGAATATTCTTTTTGTCGGGGAATATCTGTAGGACGGTACAATCATTGGTGGACTCCACAACGGAAGTATTGTCGTAGTAAGAAAACGACATAATTATCTTTTTAAAAAAATAACGGCGAAAGTGTTACCATTAAAATGGTTGAACTACCCTTAGTAAAAAAGTACGATGTCTGGCGTGGTTGTATAGTAGCACACGGTATTGATTATTGATGCTTACCTGAGAAGTCACTCAGTTATACTCAATTATTGCTACAGTAATTGCTGCATCATATCTCTCATATTAATGATTCAATTATTGTCACAGTATTATCTGTATAATATGTTATATTATTAAATCAATAATTGAGACGACAAAGTTATTCATATTATTATTTACAATATTGACAATGTCTAGAAGTTCTGTCAAGGAGAGATTTGGTCACCTAATTGCGCGCCAATAAGGAGAAATCCTTATCGGAAAGCCCTCTCTTTTCACAGGAACGACACGATTGTTAAATATTGTGAGTTATAATATTAATGATGAATGTTATTAAAAATCGAATTTGAGTTCGAGTTGAATTTGGAGACGCTGGACGTGATATTTTGAGTCCTAACGATGAAATTAGTAGAAATAGACTATAAACACAAAATTTGTCGGGGTTGACTTTTTGGTCAAAAAAGTCAACAGTTGACTTTTTCGGAAAAAGTCAAACTTCGAAATTTCAAAAATGAAATTTTTGAGAAAAATATTTCCATTGTGTTGGGATTGTTAGTGTTAGTAGAAATCGATATTTACTTCGATAATAATTGATGTCTGGAGGTTATATTGACCAATCGGGTAATTAATCGAATAAATGAGCAATTAATTGCTATTAATTCACATGATTATAACTATTTGTTCACATGTGTGTACCATTGATTCACATTCTTGTACTATTAGGGGAGTTGGTGCAAGATTGATAATACTTGCATGACTAAGTTAAAAATGGAGGTATAGATGGAGGTACTATACTATAATTTGTATTTTCACATGATTATAACTATTGATTTACATGATTGTACTATTGATTCACATTATTTACTATTAGGGGAGGTGGTGCAAGTTTGATAATACTTGCAAGACTAAATTAAAAATGAAGGAAAAGAGAAAGGTATTATACTGTAATATTTCGAGCCCCAAAACGTGCAATTATCGAAACTATATTTTCCTATAAATAGAAGCTCATTCTTCCTTCATTTCTCACCAATTCACTAAAGCTTTAGAGCAATTATTAAAGAGAGAAATTATAGAGAGAAAGAAGAAGAGAAGTCTGCTACCTCACTATTCCAATATCCAGTTTCTTCTAAGGTAAGGGGTATTATTTCTTTCGTATTCATGAAGAGAACTATTGTTATTCCATTCCTTATTATTCTGTTAGAATAACCTGTATGCTCGATGTACCGCATACATGGTGAAATTCTTCTATTATTCCATTCTTTATTATTACATTGGGAATAACTTTTCTGCATGCGGTCTATCGCATGCATGGTGAATTCTGTTGTTATTCCATTCTTTATTATTCATTGGAATATCCATGCGTGTGATTTACGCATGACCGGGTTCCATTCTTTATTATTACATTGGAATATCACATGCATGCGGATTATTACGCTTGACTGGTTTCATTCATTATTATTACATTTGGAATAACTTTTATGCATGCGATTTCTATCGCATGCCTGGTGAATTCTATTGTTATTCTATTCTTTATTATTCTGTTGGAATATCCTGTCTGTGCGGATTACGCATGACCTGGTTCCATTCTTTATTATTCTGTTGGAATATCCTGTTTGTGCGAATTACGCATGACCTAGTTCCATTCTTTATTATTACATTGGGAATAACTCGTCTGCATGCGGTCTCTCTACGCATGCATGGTGAATTCTTCTGTTATTCCGTTCTTTATTATTCTGTTGGAATAACCTATCTATGTGGACTACCGCATGCATGGTGAATGATCATTCGTATTCATTCCTTATTAAATTGTGGAAATGATCTGTCTACGTGGATTACCGCATGGCGGGTGAAAATCCATTTGCAGTTTCGTAATTTTTCTGACCCTCAAAAATTCTGGAAAAATTTGAAATGATGATTTGTTGAGTTTTCTAGATTGTGTCCAAAAATGGCGATTTTTGGATGTATAGATTAGGAGTTATGAATTTTATGGGAAAAGACTATTTTAAAAGTAAACCCTTATAACTCCTTGTGGTTAACTCCAAAATTGGTGAAATTTTTATTGAGACTACATATATATAACAAGAGTATAACCTGTAAATTTCAGAATTTTTGGACAAAAGTACAATTTATGATAAATGTCTAAATATTCGGCAGTTTTGGCCATATGAAAAATAGTAAATGAATTTTAAAAATTCTGAGAAAAATATATGTTCAATATGGGACTATATTCTGCTAAATCCCAGAAAAGAAATATTTTTGGGACTGATTTGGTATTTTTCATGAAAATGAACTAGTTATGAGTAAATGAATTAAATATGTTATGTGAAGTAATAAAATTGGAAAATAAGATTTTATGGCTTGGGAATCCTATATAAGGTATATGCAGATTTTTGATGAGGGATTTGATCATTGGTGGTGAAATCTTATGAGTATGGCATTTTTGAATGAATAAATGCATTATTTGGTAAAGTGTAAATAATTAAAATAAATTGTTTATAAGTTTAAGAAGTGATTAAAATATTGTTATAATATTAATAATATTAGATTATGAGTTTATTAAGTGATTGATAATATTTGAATAAATTTAAAGTCTTTAATATTTATTCTTATTTTCGTTTGATTAATGCTTATATTATTGTCATCATCCTCATGCTTATATTGTGATGAAAGTCATCTTTGGCTTACGTGCAAAGATGGACTGTTGATTATTGATTTTATAGTTGTATGTCTTTGGCTTACGTGCAAAGATGGACTGTTGATTATTGGTTTTACAGTTGTATATCTTTGGCTTACGTGTAAAAAATGAACTATTGATTGATGAGTATCTTTGGCTTATGTGCATAGATGAACTGTTTATTGGTATGATTATGACCAGGGATCATTCGGTATAATCATGACCCGAAATGTTATAGATGATGTGGTAAAAGTCCTCATTGGCTCGTAGTGCATTGATGGACAGTTATTGGTATGATTATAAGCAGGGATTATTCGGTATAATCATGACCATTGATGATTACATGAATATCCTTGGTAGTAGTGCATGGATGATTCGATGATGTGGATTATTTATTGTCGAATTTGTCTGAGTGATAAAATATTGATTATACACTTTTAATTAAGTAAAAGATAGTAGATATCATGCTCTACTTGACTTTTCTAAAATACAGTTGTATGTCTTTGGCCTGTAGTGTAAAGATGAATTGTTAATGAATATCTTTGGTCATAGTGCAAAGATGAATTTATTAGTATGATTATGAGCAGGAATTGTGATTTGGTATAACCATGATTTTTGATGTTTCAGGTGAAAATAGGTGATGAAAATTATCTTCGTCCTGGGTGGGAAGAGGAATTTAGAATCACAATTATGATTATGAGTTATGCATATGATTGTGGACAAGAATTGTTGATTGGTTACAGGGATAAAACATCATTGGTGGACTTTTAACATAGAGAAAATAATAGACCTGATGGTCTATTTGACTCTTCTAATGGATTGCTCGTTCCGCTGCAACTATGGTTGAAAAGTTTTATCATCTACCATATGTTCTAAATCTCTGATTTATTACTGATGAAGGCTATTGATAATTTAATTATCTTTAGTCATGATATTCTTTACTGGGCTAGTTGTGCTCACCCTTTTTGCTTCACAATTCCTTTAAGGTAATAAGAGTGTAGCTGGGTCGAGCGGGGGTAACAGGAGAATAGAACAGTGGTCTATAGCTGTTGAGGTTCTCCTTCAATAGTATGGAAATAATTTTATTGAGAACTTTAGATAAGTATGTCGTATTGTATACGTCAATTGATATTTAATTTCGGTGAACCGAATAGGGTGAGGTGAACCCAACTTTGGAAGGGTGTTTTGCCACTATCATACAAGATGTCTAATGACATACAACCTCGTGTTATCATAAGACAGGGTTATGCACATCCACTTGCTGAGTATATCTACGAGCACTACCTATATGATCTTGGAGTTTGTTTGAAATATAATTCTCAATTGGAGAAAACGGAGATAATTATATGTCAAGAGAAGACTCACCATTTGAAAGAAGATGATAGTAATATTCTTGTTTTTCTTTGGGGACTATTAGGTAAACCGAGGATAATTCTGTGGACATATGATATTTATCATAACCTAGACGCATGGCCTCCCATGTACGAAGGTTTCCTTGAGTATTTTCCAAAGATTTTAATTTCTAAAATAGTTATAACTGTACTCTTATGTAAAGTACCATTGTAAGGTTGTGGTTGAGGCACTATGAGAGTTACATACATTTGTATTAAAACTCACAGTTTAACTGTGGTCGTATTCTGCACGACATTTCAACAGTTGTATAAATAAAGTTTGTAAATGATTTTTATAGTGTGATATCTGGCGACTTAGAATGGGTCGTGTGGACCTATTTTGGGGGCGTCACATATAATGCCTCTACTAAAACCTGAGGCATTACTAGTGTTAGTTTCCTTTACTTTTTCCACACATGGCTCTGAGGTAGATTCCCCAAAGCCTAACCCTGTTTTGTCAGAGACATTTATCTGGCTAGTGATTTGGGAGTCCATGGATGAAGAGGATTTATTCCATGTAGAGATTGTCTTTTCTAGATCCTCAATTTTAGAGGTTAGACTTGACTCTCTTTTGGCATTGAGCTCATTTGTTTGTTTCAAGAGCTTATTCTCAGCTTCAAACTTGGAGAGAGAATCAAGATCTTGAGAAGAAATTTGCTTCAGCTCTTCTTAAACTTTTTCTTTCTCCTTTTGAAGAAGTGAATAGTCTTTAGACAGAACTCTAAACTACTTCATGTATTGATGCAGATCAGAGGTTATGCCATGCAGTGCAGTTCTTAAGTCATCAATATCTACATCAGGAGGGTTGAAGTCAAATACCTCATCGATACTTACTTCGTGTATGTTGGAGTTCTGTTTGTCCCATGCATTTTTGGCCATCAGGCAGAGATTTGCCATTTGAGGATCTTCATCATCTCTAGATTCCAGAGTTGAGTCATTGTCTGAGTCACTCCACGATCCTTCAGCTACAAGGCTTTTGTCTCTTTTCTGAGGCTTCTTGTTGCATTTGTATTCCTTCTTTGAATGTGTTTTCTTTTTGAGTTCTTCTCGAAGAGGTTTGTTGCAGTTAGCAATGAAGTGGCCAGGTTTCTTGCAATTGTAGCATAGGTCATTTATTTGCTCCTGGCTGCTGTAGTTACTGACTTTCTTTGGTTTGCTGGTTTTGCCTTGTCGCATGAACTGTTTTAGTCTTTTCACCAGCATTGCAAGGTCCTCATCATCATCTTCATCACAGTCAGAATCAACTTCAGTGTTGACTTTAGAGGTGTTTTCAGTTACTTTGAGAGCAACGCCTTTGTCCTTCTTTCTTCCTTCTGACAAAGTTTCTGCTCGTTGAGTTAGCTCCAATTCGTATGTGAGGAGGTTGCCATATAACTGTTGAACAATCATTTCATGTAGATTCTTTGACTCTCTAATGGCAGTGGTTTTGGTATCCCACTTGCTTGGTAAGGCTCTCATGAACTTTATAATTAGATCCTTGTTTGGATAGATCTTTCCATAGGCTCGTACAGAATTGAGCAGAACATTAAATCTCTCGTATGTGGCAGTGACGTTCTCTCCTTGAACGTGAGCAAACATCTCATATTGTTGAGTCAAGAGAGATTGTGTGTTTTCTCTGACTTCTTCTGTTCCTTCATGCATGATGAGTAATGCTTCCCAAACCTCCTTTGCTATTTTGCAGTTGACCACATTTTCAAACAGATCATCTTCTAAGGATTGAAATAAGATGTTCTTGGCCTTTTTGTCAAGCTGGACAACTCTCTTCTCATTTTCTGTCCATTCTTCTTTGACCTTGATCTGTATTCTGTTTGGGTCATCTGTAGTTGGTGCAAACTTTGTAGGAACGTAGGGCCCATTTTGAACAGTTTTAAATAGATCTTCATCTATTGAGTCCATGTAAGCTTGCATCCTAACCTTCCAGTTAGCGAATTTGTCTTTGTTTCACATAGGTGGCTTGCTGCCTCCTCCAGTCTTTGATTCGCTCGGTAAGTGTGTCATTGGATCTACTCAAGCTTTGTAGGCTATATAATAGAACCTGCTTAGATACCAATTATTAATTCCCGGAGGCACAATAGTTATCTAAAAGGGGGGGGGGGGGTTGAATAGATATTAAAAACTTTTCTTTGTATTAAGACAGTTTTGATAATGATCTTAAGCACAACGAAATTAAGGCTTCTTTGAAATCCCTTTTAGATAGTGAGTTAATGAGAGTGAAGCAATTATAACAGTTAAAGCAGTTATAGCAAGAATGAAATAGACACAGTTATTTTTAAGTGGTTCAGAGCACTTAAAGCTCCTAGTCCACTCTTCTACTCCTCGAGTAGGAAATCCACTAAGGATGACTTTTTACACTTTCTGAATCTCACAGATTCCTTCTGACCAAAGAGCCTAGGCACTTCTTAGTTCACTCTTGAACTCTTCAAGTCCAGCAGACTTGGCTCTTCACAGTTCACTTAGAACTCTTTAAGTCCTTCTGACTTGAAACTCTTACTTCAGTTGATTGATAGTTGTTGAGTTGTGATTGATGCTACTCAGTTGCTATTAAGCACTTGTTCGAAAGAGCTGAGTAGCTGAGCAAGCATCCTCTTTTTCTCAGATCGTATAGTTGAGCGTTGATTGTTCTTATGCGTTTTTGTTCAATGCTTGCTTGCTTTTTTCTTTTCTGAATGTGATATGTATATATGTGATCTTTAAAATCTATCCGTTGAAGTCATTTGTTGAAGCATTAAATGCGTTTGACATATCTGAATTTTGATGGAGACTTTTCTGCACATCTTCTGAATTGTATTCTAGCCCACTGACACAACAGACTGCTTTTTCACCTAACACCTGAAAAGGTGTTTTCCTCTGCCCTATGGTCCTTTTCTTAGCTTCTTGAATACGTTCCTTTTGATGAATACTAAGGATATCTTTTGTACCGTTGGGACTGGTGAGTGCTTCAACGTTCAAAACTCATTCCTCATTTGTTGGAATTTGTCTCCAAACAAAAGGTAGGGCTCGATGCTTCTAACACAAGACAGATGATACTCTACGATCCATATCGTAGTGACTTGTCATATTGGTGCATGGTCTGAAGAGAACACTACGATCTCTTTCAAGCATTTGCACACTACGGTCTTTGCACACTACGATCTTTACTTGCTCGTCTTGCAGAATCTACGTTTCCAAAAGCACACTACGATCTCTGAGTTAGCTTTGACAAACTTCTGGACCACTCTACGTTTTCTGGAGAGGTCCTTCAAGGAAGATGCACTACGATCTTCTAAGCTCTACGTTCCTGCCTTGGCTTTTGCAATCTGTTGATCAGCTAGATAGACTACGATTCTTGTGGAAGCCTATCTACCTTTCAAGTTATAGATCAACCTAACATCTTTGATCTCTTTATCTATTCATTCGTTTATAGAATGACGAACATTAAAAGCTAAGATCAACCTAACAAATTTGATCTATCACTAAGCCCTTGTACATATATTCCTTGAAGGGCTTTACATATAATCATGAGTATTTACTTTAAACATCAAATAAAAATATGCATACTTCCAACAGATAGCATTATTGGTAATGTCTAAAGAAGTTCTGTCTAGGAAAGGGGGTTGTCACCTAATTACGCGCCAGTAAGGAGAAATCCTTATCGGAAAGCCCCCTTCTTTCATGGGAACGACCTGGTTGTCATTATTGTGATTCTGTAATATTATTTGTGAATAATTAATTATTGATTTCTATGATAAGGAAATATTTATTTTACGTAGATATAAATGAAAGAATTAATGCTGAGGTGTTTTATCAGTATTTTGTCAGAATTGAGGTATTAAAAATCATCCGTATATGGATTTCGATCATTTTCTGTTTGAAATTTAGAAAAACTTTCTTTTAAAAAGTTGTAGAGAATTAAATTTCCTATGGAATGGACATAAAATTTGTATTTTTCTGATAAAAGAGCTATTTATTATAAACTATTGAAGTTCCAGAATCTTGGGTCCAAATTAATTTTGTTGCATTAAATAAGAAAAACATGTTTTGTGAGTTGGTGGGCTCCACTGGTTAGTGTAAAATTCTGAAATCATATTTTCAAAGTGCGCGTAGAAATTTTTTTAATAAATAATATTATTTTATTAAATTTTCTGCTTTGGTGTTTTAAGTAATTTCTTATAAATAATGTGCTTAGTTAGAATTGAAAATCACACCAGAATCTGAAGTTTTCTCTCTCTATAATATCAAGCGTATTTTGTGAGTATTTAGATACTTTGAGAGTTGTTATTCAGTGCAAGTTTCCTTCAACGTTATATCCAATATTTCAGCCAGAAATACTATTCTTTTGAGGTAAGGGATGTTATTTTCTTCGTAAATGATGTTATTCTTTCAATATCATTATACCGAAATATTTGCATGAATTTTATTATGAAATTTTTATCTTTTCATGTCAAGGTTACTATTCACGTATACGTCACTATTCACGTATTCGGTACTATTCATGAATACAGTACTATTCATGAGTACTATTCACGAAGTATAATTTTTCTTATGAAATTTCTACCTTTTAATGTCGGGGTTACTATTCACGTATACAACACTATTCACGTATACGTCACTATTCACGAATACGACACTATTCACAGAAAAATGAAATTTTCTTTTCTTTGTCCAAGTTGTCTATTATGGTTATTATCTTTGATTCTATCCATGTTTTGATCTTCATTCTTGAATTTTGCTCCACAATTGATTATTATGGACTATTTTTGAACTTAGATAAACTAAAGTACGAATCCCTAATCTTTGATCTGTTATCTCACTGGATTCATTTTCTTTAAGATATTTTTCATCATCATCAGTCCTAAATGGTGATATAACTGAATATCTTTGGCCTGTAGTGCAAAGATGAATGATTACCCGATGAATATCTTTGGCCCGTTGTGCAAAGATGAACAGGTGTTGAGATGAACATGACCAACTGGTGATACAAATGAATATCTTTGACCCATAGTGCAAACATGAAGTCGCCCATCTTGAGTCACCAAATACATGGTACAAAATTCAAAAACAACTTAATTATACAACAGTCGTGTAAAATACGACAAAACATAATCAAAGAGTTTTAATAAAAATATTATCATCTAGACAATATCCACACTCAATGGAGTCCTCATTACATTTATTGTCACACTATTTAACAGAATAGTGAGGACGACTAATGCTATCATCTGGACCGTCACTCCGTTCCCCGACTAGTCCCGACTACGTTCTCATTTCCTGAAGAGAACAATGAAAGCAAAAGGGTGAGCTCAACTAGCCCAATAAGAAATATTATGACTAAGATAATGCAGAATAAATTATCATTAGCATTCAACAATGTTAAACTGATAAAATACAATAGACATCAAGTTTAACTGCAGTGGAATAAGCAATCCATTAGAAGAGTCAAGTAGGGCATGATATCTACTATCTCCTATGATTTAAAATGATTCATCAATTTTTATCTCTGAGACTCAGCTTAATAAATAAACCATATCATCGAATCTTCCCTGCACTACGGGCCAAGGATATTCATTAAATCATCAATGGTCATGACTATACCGAATAATCCCTGGTCATAATCATACCAAAAACTGTCCATCAATGCACTTCAGGCCACTGAAGACTTTCATCACATCATTCATCACATTACAGTCATGATTATACCGAATAATCCCTGCTCATAATCATACCAAGTCCATCTATGCACGTAAGCCAAAGATGACTTTCATCACAATATAAGCATGAGGATGATGACAATGATATAAACATTAATCAAATGAAAATAAGGATAAATATTAAAGACTTTAAATTTATCAAATATTATCAATCACTTAATAAACTTATAATCTAATATTATTAATATTATAACAATATTTTAATCACTACTTAAACTTATAAACAATTTATTTTAATTGTTTACACTTTACCAAATAATGCATTTAATCATTCAAAAATGCCATACTCATAAGATTTCATCACCAATGATCAAATCCCTCATCAAAAATTTGCATATACCCTATATAGGATTCCCAAGCCATAAAATCCTATTTTCCAATTTTGTTACTTCACATAACATATTTAATTCATTTACTCATAACTAGTTTATTTTCATGAAAAATACGAAATCAGTCCCAAAAATATTTCTTTTCTAGGATTTAGCAGAATATAGTCCCATATTGAACATATATTTTTCTCGAAAATTTTAAAATTCAATTACTATTTTTTATATGGCCAAAACTGCCGAATATTTAGACATTTATCATAAATTGTACTTTTGTCCAAAACTTCCGAAATTTACAGGGTATACTTCTGTTATATACATGTACTCCTAATAAAAATTTCACTAATTTTGGAGTTAACCACAAGGAGTTATAAGGGTTTACTTTTAAAATAGTCTTTTCCCATAAAATTCATAACTCCTAATCTATACATCCAAAAATCACCATTTTTGGACACAATCTAGAAAACTCATCAAATTATCATTTCAAATTTTTCCAAAATTTTTGAGGGTAAGAAAAATTATGAAACTGCAAATGAATTTTCACCCGCCATGCGGTAATCCACGTAGACAGATCATTGCCACAATTTAATAAGGAATGAATACGAAGGATCATTCACCATGCATGTGGTAATCCACATAGACAGGTTATTCCAACAGAATATTAAAGAATGGAACCAGGTCATGCGTAATCCTCACAGACAGGATATTCCAATAGAATAATAAAGAATGGAATAACAATGGAATTCACCATGCATGCGATAGACCACACAGACATGTTATTCCAACAGAATAATAAATAATGGAACCACGTCATGCGTAATCCGCACAGACATGATATTCCAACAGAATAATAAAGAATGGAACCAGGTCATGCGTAATACGCACAGACAGGATATTCCAACTGTGAGACCTTGAATTTTATGAAATGAAAGTATTCAATTTTCTTATAATTATTCTATTTAGTAAATTGTTAAATTGATAAAAGGTTAAAGTTAAGGGTGATATATGAAATTTTTTTGAAGTATGCAAGTTGTTATAAAATATTCTTTTTGTCGGGGAATATCTGTAGGATGACACAATCATTGGTGGACTCCACAACGGAAGTATTGTCGTAGTAAGAAAACGACATAATTATCTTTTAATAAAAATAACAGCGAAAGTGTTACCGTTAAAACTGTTAAACTACTCGGTAGTAAAAGTATAGTAATACGCGTGGTTGCATAGCAACATACGGTATTGATTATTGATGCTTACGTGAGAAGTCACTCAGTTATACTCAATTATTGCTACAGTAATTGCTACATCATATCTCTCATATTATTGATTCAATTATTGTCACAGTATCATCTGCATAATATGTTATATTATTAAATTAATAATTGAGACGGCAAAGTTCTTCATATTATTATTTGCAATATTGACAATGTCTAGAAGTTTTGTCAAGGAGAGTTTTGGTCACCTAATTGCACGCCAATAAGGAGAAATCCTTATCGGAAAGCCCCCTCTTTCTTGGAAACGACCTGGTTGTTAAATATTGTGAGTTATAATATTAATGATGAATGTTATTAAAAACATCAAATTTGAGTTCGGAGTTGAATTTGGAGACACGGACGTGGTATTTTTGTTCGAAACGATGAAATTAGTAGAAATAAACTAGAAACACAAAATTTACCGGGGTTGACTTTTTGGTCAAAAAAGTCAATAGTTGACTTTTTTGGAAAAAGTCAAACTTTGAAATTTTAAATATGAAATTGTTGAGAAAAATATTTCCATTGTGTTGGGATTTTTAGTGTTAGTGGAAATCGACATTTATTTCGATAGTAATTGATGTTTGGAAGTTATATTGACCAACCGGGTAATTAATCGGGTAAATGAGCAATTAATTGCTATTAATTCACATGATTATAACTATTTGTTCACATGTGTGTACTATTGATTCACATTCTCTTACTATTAAGGGAGTTGGTGCAAGATTGATAATACTTGCATGACTAAGTTAAAAATGGAGGTATAGATGGAGGTACTATACTGTAATTCGTATTTTCACATGATTATAACTATTGATTCACATGATTGAACTATTGATTCACATTATTTACTATTAGGGGAGGTAGTGCAAGTTTGATAATACTTGCTGGACTAAATTAAAAATGAAGAAAAAGAGGAAGGTATTATACTGTAATATTTTGAGCCCCAAAACGTGCAATTATAAAAACTATATTTTCCTATAAATAGAAGCTCATTCTTCCTTCATTTCTCATCAATTCACTAAAGCTATAAAGCAATTATTATAGAGAGAAATTATAAAGAGAAAGAAGAAGAGAAGTCTACTACCTCACTAGTATCCAGTTTTCTTCTAAGGTAAGGGATATTATTATTATAGTAAGGGGTATTATTTCTTTCGTATTCATGAAGAGAGCTATTGTTATTCCATTCCTTATTATTCTGTTGGAATAACCTGTATACGTGGACTACCGTATACATGGTGAAATTCTTCTGTTATTCCATTCTTTATTATTATGTTGGAATAACTTTCGTCTATCACAAATCTTCGCATATATGGTAAAATTCTTCTATTATTCCATTATTTATTATTCTGTTGGAATATCCTGTCTGTGTGAATTATGCATGACCTGGTTCCGTTCTTTATTATTCTGTTGGAATATCGTGTCTGTACGAATTACGCATGACCTGGTTCCATTATTTATTATTCTGTTGGAATAACTTGTCTGTGCGGTCTATCGCATGCCTGGTGATTTCTGTTGTTATTCCATTCTTTATTATTCTGTTGAAATATCCTGTTTGTGCGAATTACGTATGACCTGATTCCATTCTTTATTATTCTATTGAGAATAACTTGTCTGTGCGGTTTATCGCATGCATGTTGGATTCTTCTGTTATTCCATTCTTTATTATTCTGTTGGAATAACCTGTCTATGTGGATTACCACATGCATGGTGAATGATCCTTCGTATCCATTTTTTTATTAAATTATAGAAATGATCTGTCTACGTGGATTACCGCATGGCGGGTGAAAATCCATTTACGCTTTTCAGTATATTCTATTATACTCTAAGTATTCGGGGCACTTTTTTCGTGTTCGAGGGTACTATTCACGAGTTACTATTCACCCAAATTACTATTCACTCTAGTATTATTCACTTAGGTATTCAGGGCACTTTTCGTGTCAGATTACTATTCACGAGTTACTATTCACCCAAATTACTATTCACCCGATTATTATTCACTCGGGTATTTGGGGTACTTTTCTTGTCGGGGTACTATTCATGAGAAGTACTATTCACAGTATTCACGGGGTACTATTCTCCCGAAAAATATATTTTTTCTCACAAAATTATTTTTGATACTTTTAAATATTATTCTAGAATTTTACTCCACAAAGCGAAAGATCATGTTGACAATTTGGATATTTTTAAACTCGGATAAATTTAAAGTCTTTAATATTTATCCTTAATTTCGCTTTGATTAATGCTTATATCATTCATCATCATCCTCATGCTTATATTGTGATGAAAGTCATCTTCGCTTACGTGCATAGATGGATTTGTTGATTATTGGTTTTATAGTTGTATATCTTTAGCTTACGTGCATAGATGGACTATTGATTATTGATTTTACAGCTTGTATATCTTTGGCTTACGTGCAAAGATTGATTTGTTGATTATTAGTTTTACAGTAGTATATCTTTGGCTTGCGTGCTAAGATGAACTGTTGATTGATATCTTTGGTCGTAGTGCAAACATGAACTGTTAATTAATAGCTTTGGCCCGTAGTGCAAAGATAGACAGGTGTATGACATGATCATGACCACTTGTGATACTAATGAATATCCTTGGTCGTAGTGTAGGGATGTTTCGATGATGTGATTGGTAGGATCATGACCATTAGTTAACAGTTGAATGTCTTTGGCCGTAGTGCACTGACAAACAATTGATTGGTATGATCATGACCATTGGTTTTATAGTTGAATATCTTTGGCCAGTAGTGCAAAGATAGACAACTGATTGGTATGATCATTATTATTACATTTGAATATCTTTAGCCTTTGGGGTAAGGATATTGAGTAAATGTTCTATTAAGCCTTTGTGGCAAGGAGAAATTGTTGATTCACATTATTATAAATATGAATTATGAATTTAACTAACATCTTTGGTGGTTCAGGTGAAGACAAGTGATGAAAGTTCTATTTGTCTTGGGTATAATAACGAACTGTTAATGAGTATTACAGGGATAAAATTGATGATAAACTTTTAAATCATAGAAGATAGTAGATATCATGCTCTACTTGACTCTTCTAATGGATTGCTTATTCATTGCAGCTGTTGATCTAAAACTTATTGTCTATTGTATTCTATCGGTTGTTATACTGTTGAAGGCTAAGGATAATTTATTCTGCATTATCTTAATCATAATATTTCTTACTAGGCTAGTTGAGCTCACCCTTTTTTTCACCGTTTCTTCGTGAAATGAGAATATAGTTGAGGACGAGTCGGGAGCGGATTGATTGATTCGAGATGGTTGTTTTAGTAGTCCTCACTATTCTATAAAATAGTGTGACAATAAATGTAATGAGGACTCCATTGAGTGTGGATATTGTCTAGATGATAATATTCTTATTGAAACTATTATATTATATTTTGTCGTATTGTACCTGATAAAGATAATTAAGTTGTATTTGAATTTATGTACCATGTATCCAAGCACTCAAGATGGGTGATGTATACTTGTTTTGGGGGCGCCACACCAATGTAAATAATAAAGAATGGAATAATAGAAGAATTTCACCATATATGCGGTACTTCGCATAGACAGGTTATTCCAACATAATAATAAAGAATGGAATAACAGAAGAATTTCACCATGTATGTGGTACTTCGCATAGACAGGTTATTCTAACATAATAATAAAGAATGGAATAACAGAAGCTCTCTTCATGAATACAAAAGAAATAATACCCCTTACCTTAGAATAAAGCTGGATACTGGAATAGAGAGGTAGCAGACTTCTCTCTAAAATTTCTCTCTATAATAATTTCTCTATAACTTTAGTGAATTGGTGAGAAATGAAGGAAGAATGAGCTTCTATTTATAGGAAAATATAGTTTCGATAATTGCACGTTTTGGGGCTCGAAATATTACAGTACAATACCTTCAACTTTTCTTTCATTTTTAATTTAGTCCTGCAAGTATTATCCAACTTGCACCACATCCCCTAATAGTAAATCATGTGAATCAATAGTTCTAGACATGTGAAAATATGAATTACAGTATAATACCTTCATCTATACCTCCATTTTTAACTTAGTCATGCAAGTATTATCAATCTTGCACCAACTCCCCTAATAGTAAATGAATATGACTCAATAGTACACACACGTGAACAAATAGTTATATAAACATGTGATTTAGTAGCAATTAATTGCTCATTTATCCAATTAATTACCCGATTTATCAATATAACCCCAGACATCAATTATCATCGGAATAGATGTCAATTTCCACTAACACTAATAATCCCAACACAATGGAACTATCAAAATCATCTTTAATCAACACGAACTTATTCATCATTAATATTATAACTCACAATATTTAACAACCAGGTCGTTCTCAGGAAAGAGGGGGCTTTCCGATAAGGATTTTTCCTTATTGGCGCACAATTAGGTGACCAAACCTCTCCTTGACAGAACTTCTAGACATTGTAAATATTGTAATTTAATAATATGAATAACTTTGTCGTCTCAATTATTGATTTAATAATATATCATATTATGCAGATGATACTGTGACAATAATCGAATCAATAATATGAGAGATATGATGCAACAATTACTGTAGCAATAATTGAGTATAACTGAGTGACTTCTCACGTAAGCATCAATAACCAATACCGTGTGCTACTATGCAACCACACATATTACTGTACTTTTACTACTGGGTAGTTCAACAGTTTTAATGGTAATACTTCTGCCGTTATTTTTATAAAATGATAATTTTGTCGTTTTCTTACTACGACAATACTTCCATTGTAGGTTCACTAATGATTGTGCTGTCGTACGGATATTCCCCGATAAAAAGAATATTCCCCGACCAATCGAATATTATATAACAACTTGCTTACTTTGCAAAATTTATAAATATTACCCACAACTATAACATTATATCAAATCCACACCATAATATTCAAAAAAAAAATTCGAGAAATTTAAATCTTTATTCATAAAATTTGGGGTCTCACACTCCCCTCCTTATGAAATTTCGCCCTCGAAGTTTACGTACGTACCTAGTATGATGAGGATACCTTGACTTCATTTCAGATTCTAACTCTTAAGGTATAACCTTTTAGTGTTAAATACGATCCTTCTTATCCACGTATCTCCTCATATGTTAAATCTTTTGCAATCTCGTCTAGTTCGAATTCAATAATGTGGTTCAGGTTGTCCACATTTTTACGTAACATTGATACGTGAAAAACATTATGAACACGAGACATACTTGGCGGTAAGGCGAGTCTATAGGCCACAGTTCCTAATCGATCGAGGATTCAAAATGGGCCAATGAATCGAGGATTGAGATAACGCCTTCTTGAACCTTCTTCTTCACATTCATCAGCTCCAATTGTGTAGTTTGAGCGGCTTTAACTTTATCAATTAAAATCGATCTACTCGTATATTTGATATCACCACGTGGGTCCTTAGAGTCTTTAACTCTATCTTCATCATTTGTAAGTTATACGAAATGGGTTTTTGTGTTAACAACATCGCACTCGTAAACGCATACGATCTTCTACTTAGCGCGTCAGCTACCACGTTCGCTCTTCTATAATGATATTGAATGTATAGTTGTAATCTTCAACAGCTCGAGCCAACGTCTTTGGCGCATAATACATTCATTTTGGTTGAAGAAATATTTAAGAGTTTTAGAAATGAGTTTTGTACTGGGGTCAATACAAAATTTGATTTCACGCTCTAGGGGTAGGCTAAGAAGTCTTCAAGAATACGTCAGGAAATTTATTAACAATAGAAATATCATTCAAAACTGTGACCCTCATCCAAGACTTGGATAACACGTCAGATTGATATCTATCAACTTGCCACTGTTATTCACGACGTCCCCTATGGATATTCTAGCTTCGGTGCATTCTACACAAGGAAGTCAACAACGAAAGGATCGGAGCTCTTTACTTATGGCTTGATATGACAATGATTGACTTTAGTGGTTTGGTTGCTTGAATTCGCATAACAGGTTGGTTAGGAATATGAAAGCTAACAACCTTACGAAAAGCATGATGAGTAGTTAACCAATCAATTCCTAAAATCACATCAAAGGCAAGTATTTTCAAAGAGATAAGATCGACAGGTAACGTGAAAGTGTCAATTTGAATCAACCAAGACTTATAAACAGTGGATGTAACAAAGGTTTCTCCTAACAAAGTTTCAATCGATAAGTCAAAGTCTAACTTCTCTAGAGTTAAATTTAAACGTTGAGCGCAAGCAAGAGAGATAAAATAATGGGTAGAACCGGTATCTAATAAGGTATAGACTTTTCAAGAATTTATAATTAACTAACCCGTGCTAACTTCGTTCGGGTTACTCGCTTTTTGAGAAGTCATGAAAAATGCTCTTCCTGAAACCACCGGCTTTGTTTTGTTCGTATCCGCCTTTGGTCCCACCGTCCCAGCTGGACTTAACTTTGGTGCAGGACAAAATCGGGCTAGGTGACCTTCTTTTCCCCAATTCTAACATGCTTTGGACTGCATCACGCAGTTTGTACTGATATGTCCCTCCCCTCCGTATTTGTAACATACAACCGGTGGTCGTTCTCCATCCTTAACAACAGGTGCTGGTGCTGACATCTATCCATTATTGTTGAATCTCCTCTTCTTGAAATTTCCACTCCTATTATCTTGGCCATGATTACCACCGAAGTGGTTACCATTCTTGGCATGATAATTCCCCCCACGATGGTTATCATTGTTCCGATGGCCGTTGCCACCGGTACGATTATTATCGCGTTGTTGGTCGTTGCCTTTTGGTTGTGCTGACTTATTATTGCGCTCCAATAACTGAGCCCTATTCACAACATCTGAATATAAACAAAGTTTGTGAGAAATGAGGTATTGACGTATTTCGGGTTTCAAACCTCTTAGAAACATTCACGTCATTCGCTCTTCATTATCGACCAATTGGGATGCAAACCGGGATAACTCCGCAAATTTAGCCTCGTATTGCGACACGGTCATATTATTTTACTCCAACTTGATAAACTCCACCTCCTTCGTGTGTCGAATACTTTTGGGAAAGTACTTGTCGTTGAACAGCTCTTGGAACTTCTCCCAAGACATCTTGAGTGCGTCAGGCTGGGTACGTTTTACAGATTCCCACTAGTAATCTGCCTCTTCACGCAACATAAAGGTGGCAAAGGGAACCTTTTGCTCCTCGGAGCATCCTAAGACATCAAATATCTTGGTGATCTGCTTTAACCACGTCTCCGCCTTAAGTGGTTCTGGCTTTCCTAAAAACTCCGGTCCCAGCTCCTTGAACTGCTTAGCGGTGACCGACCGTGGGTTGCCAGTGTTTCCACCTGCTTTTTGAATAGGAGTCTCTCTTACCTGATGTTGCATGAATTGCATAAAGCCTCTGAACATCTCATCGTTCATCATCTGATCGGTGTTATTATTTATCTGAGGATTATTGTCTTCCTATTGCACATTATCCTAGGTATTGATCATTGGTGACTCAACGGTCTCATGTGCTTCATTGCTGATCTCAATATTTTCAGATGCCATTTTCAAACACTGTCACAAAACAAGGGTTAATTAATATATCACATATTATCCCTATACTCTGACCGACCAATTAAATACCAAATAAACTTAGGTAGGTCATACTAGCGAAGGAATTCCCGCCTCTCCCTCCTAGTTCTTGTCTCACATCTCACCAAATGATCATATCCCTAAGCTTTGATACCAACTGTGACGCCCCCAAAATAGGTATACATCACCCATCTTGAGTCGCCAAATACATGGTACAAAATTCAAATACAACTTAATTATACAACAGTCCTGTAAAATATGACAAAACATAATCTAAGAGTTTTAATAAAAATATTGTCATCTAGACAATATCCACACTCAATGGAGTCCTCATTACATTTATTGTCACACTATTTAACAAAATAGTGAGGACTACTAATGCTATCATCTGGACCGTCACTCCGTTCCCCGACTAGTCCCGGCTACGTTCTCATTTCCTGAAGAGAACAATGAAAGCAAAGGGTGAGCTCAACTAGACTAGTAAGAAATATTATGACTAAGATAATGCAGTATAAAGTATCATTAGCCTTCAACAATGTTAAACTGATAAAATACAATAGACATCAAGTTTAACTGCAGCGGAATAAGTAATCCATTAGAAGAGTCAAGTAGAGCATGATATCTACTATCTCCTATGATTTAAAATGTTTTCGTTAATTTTTATCACTGAGACTCAGCTTAATAAATAAACCATATCATCGAATCTTCCCTGCACTACGGGCCAAGGATATTCATTAAATCATCAATGGTCATGACTATACCGAATAATCCTTGGTCATAATCATACCAAAAACTGTCCATCAATGCACTTCAGGCCACTGAGGACTTTCACCACATCATTCGTCACATTACGGTCATGATTATACCGAATAATCCCTGGTCATAATCATACCAAGTCCATCTATGCACGTAAGCCAAAGATGACTTTCATCACAATATAAGCATGAGGATGATGACAATGATATAAACATTAATCAAACGAAAATAAGGATAAATATTAAAGACTTTAAATTTATTCAAATATTATCAATCACTTAAAAAACTCATAATCTAATATTATTAATATTATAACAATATTTTAATCACTTCTTCAACTTATAAACAATTTATTTCAATTGTTTACACTTTACCAAATAATGCATTTAATCATTCAAAAATGCCATACTCATAAGATTTCATCACCAATGATCAAATCCCTCATCAAAAATTTGCATATACCCTATATAGGATTCCCAAGCCATAAAATCCTATTTTCCAATTTTGTTACTTCACATAACATATTTAATTTATTTACTCATAACTAGTTCATTTTCATGAAAAATACTGAAATCATCCCAAAAATATTTCTTTTCGGGATTTAGCGAATATAGTCCCATATTGAACATATATTTTCTCAAATTTTTAAAATTCAATTACTAATTTTCATATGGCCAAAATCTCGCTTAATATTTAGACATTTATTATAAATTGTACTTTTGTCCAAAAATTCTGAAATTTACTGAGGTATACTTACATTATATACATGTACTCCTAATAAAAATTTCACCAATTTTGGAGTTAACCACAAGGAGTTATAAGGGTTTACTTTTAAAATAGTTTTTTCCCATAAAATTCATAACTCCTAATCTATACATCCAAAAATCGCCATTTTTTGGACACAATCTAGAAAACTCATCAAATTATCATTTCAAATTTTTCCAAAATTTTTGAGGGTAAGAAAAATTATGAATCGAAATGAATTTTCACCCGCCATGCAGAATCCACGTAGACATGATCATTGCCACAATTTAATAAGGAATGAATACGAAGGATCATTCACCATGCATGTAGTAATCCACATAGATGAAAAGTTATTCCAACGTAATAATAAAGAATGGAACCAGTCATGCATAATCCTCACGCATGTGATATTCCAAATGTAATAATAAAGAATGGAATAACAACGGAATTCACCATGCATGCGATAGACCATACATACAGGTTATTCCAACAGAATAATAAATAATGGAACCACGTCATGCGTAATCCGCACAGACAGGATATTCCAACAAAATAATAAAGAATGGAACCAGGTCATGCGTAATACGCATAGACATGATATTCCAACTGTGAGACCCCGAATTTTATGAAATGAAAGTATTCAATTTTCTTATAATTATTCTATTTAGTAAATTGTTAAATTGATAAAAGGTTAAAGTTAAGGGTGATATATGAAATTTTTTTGAAGTATGCAAGTTGTTATAAAATATTCTTTTTGTCGGGGAATATCTGTAGGATGACACAATCATTGGTGGACTCTACAACGGAAGTATTGTCGTAGTAAGAAAATGACATAATTATCTTTTTATAAAAATAACAGCGAAAGTGTTACCGTTAAAACTGTTAAACTACTCGGTAGTAAAAGTATAGTAATACGCGTGGTTGCATAGCAACATACGGTATTGATTATTGATGCTTACGTGAGAAGTCACTCAGTTATACTCAATTATTGCTACAGTAATTGCTACATTATATCTCTCATATTATTGATTCAATTATTGTCACAAAGATCATCTCGTAATATGTTATATTATTAAATCAATAATTGAGACGACAAAGTTATTCATATTATTATTTGCAATATTGACAATGTCTAGAAGTTACATCGAGGAGAGGTTTGGTCACCTAATTGCACGCCAATAAGGAGAAATCCTTATCGGAAGCCCCTCTTTCACAGGAACGACACTGTTGTTAAATATTCTGAGTTATAATATTAATGATGAATGTTATTAAAAATCGAATTTGAGTTCGGAGTTGAATTTGGAGACACGGACGTGGTATTTTAGTCCGGAACGATTAAATTAGTAGAAATAAACTATAAACACAAAATTTACCGGGGTTGACTTTTTGGTCAAAAAAGTCAATAGTTGACTTTTTCGGAAAAAATCAAACTTTGAAAATTCAAAAATGAAATTGTTGAGAAAAATATTTCCATTGTGTTGGGATTATTAGTGTTAGTGGAAATCGACATTTATTTCGATAGTAATTGATGTCTGGAAGTTATATTGACCAACCGGGTAATTAATCGGGTAAATGAACAATTAATTACTATTAATTCACATGATTATAACTATTTGTTCACATGTGTGTACTACTATTCACATTCTCTTACTATTAGGGGAGTTGGTGCAAGATTGATAATACTTGCATGACTAAGTTAAAAATGGAGGTATAGATGGAGGTACTATACTGTAATTCGTATTTTCACATGATTATAACTATTGATTCACATGATTGAACTATTGATTCACATTATTTACTATTAGGGGAGGTAGTGCAAGTTTGATAATACTTGCTGGACTAAATTAAAAATAAAGAAAAAGAGGAAGGTATTATACTGTAATATTTTGAGCCCCAAAACGTGCAATTATAAAAACTATATTTTCCTATAAATAGAAGCTCATTCTTCCTTCATTTCTCACCAATTCACTAAAGCTATAGAGCAATTATTATAGAGAGAAATTATAAAGAGAAAGAAGAAGAGAAGTCTGCTACCTTACTAGTATCCAGTTTTCTTCTAAGGTAAGGGATATTATTATTATAGTAAGGGGTATTATTTCTTTCGTATTCATGAACAGAGCTATTGTTATTCCATTCCTTATTATTCTGTTGGAATAACCTGTATACGCGGACTACCGTATACATGGTGAAATTCTTCTATTATTCCATTCTTTATTATTATATTGGAATAACCTATCTATGCGAAGTACTGCATATATGGTGAAATTCTTCTATTATTCTATTCTTTATTATTCTGTTGGAATATCCTGTCTGTGCGAATTACGCATGACCTGGTTCCGTTCTTTATTATTCTAGTGGAGTATCCCGTCACATGCATTTGATTACGATGACCGGTTCTATTATTTATTATTCTGCTGGAATAACTCATCGCGTGCGGTCTATCTCATGCCTGGTGATTTCAGTTGTTATTCCATTCTTTATTATTCTGTTGAAATATCCTGTTTGTGCGAATTACGTATGACCTGATTCCATTCTTTATTATTCTATTGAGAATAACTTGTCTGTGCGGTTTATCGCATGCATGTTGGATTCTTCTGTTATTCCATTCTTTATTATTCTGTTGAATAACTCATACATGTGGATTACCACATGCATGGTGAATGATCCTTCGATTCATTCTTTATTAAATTGTGGAAATGATCTGTCTACGTGGATTACTGCATGGCGGGTGAAAATCCATTTGCAGTTTTGTATATTCTATTATACTCGGGTATTTGGGGCACTTTTCATGTCGGGGTACTATTCACGAGTTACTATTCATGGATTACTATTCACCCAAATTACTATTCACTCTATTATTATTCACTTGGGTATTCAGGGCACTTTTCGTGTCGAATTACTATTCACGAGTTACTATTCACGAGTTACTATTCACCCAAATTACTATTTACCCAAATATTATTCACTCGGGTATTTGGGGTACTTTTCATGTCGGGGTACTATTCATGAGAAGTACTATTCACAGTATTCACGGGGTACTATTCACCCGAAAAATATTTTTTCTGTCAAAATTATTTTTGATACAGAAATATTATTCTAGAATTTTACTCCACAAAGTAGTATCATGTTGACAATTTGGATATTTTTAAACTCTGGATAAATTTAAAGTCTTTAATATTAATCCTTAATTTTGTTTGATTAATGCTTATATCATTGTCATCATCCTCATGCTTATATTGTGATGAAAGTCATCTTTGGCTTACGTGCATAGATGGACTGTTGATTATTGATTATATAGTTGTATATCTTTGGCTTATGTGCATAGATGGACTGTTAATTATTGGTTTTATAGTTGTATGTCTTTGGCTTACGTGCAAAGATTGACTGTTGATTATTAGTTTTACAGTATTATATCTTTGGCTTGCGTGCTAAGATGAACTGTTGATTGATATCTTTGGCCGTAGTGCAAAGATGAACTGTTAATTGATAGCTTTGGCCCGTAGTACAAAGATGGACAAGTGTATGACATGATCATGACCACTTGTGATACTAATGAATATCCTTGGTCGTAGTGCAGGGATATTTCGATGATGTGATTGGCAGGATCATGACCATTAGTTAACAGTTGAATGTCTTTGGTCGTAGTGCACTGACAGACAATTGATTGGTATGATCATGACCATTGGTTTTATAGTTGAATATCTTTGGCCAGTAGTGCAAAGATAGACAACTGATTGGTATGATCATTGTTATTATTACATTTGAATATCTTTAGCCTTTGGGGTAAGGATATTGAGTAAATGTTCTATTAAGCCTTTGTGGCAAGGAGAAATTGTTGATTCACATTATTATAAATATGAATTATGAATTTAACTAACATCTTTGGTGGTTCAGGTGAAGACAAGTGATGAAAGTTCTATTTGTCTTGGGTATAATAACGAACTGTTAATGAGTATTACAGGGATAAAATTGATGATAAACTTTTAAATCATAGAAGATAGTAGATATCATGCTCTACTTGACTCTTCTAATGGATTGCTTATTCCGCTGCAGTTGTTGATCTAAAACTTATTGTCTATTGTATTCTATCAGTTGTTATACTGTTGAAGGCTAAGGATAATTTATTCTGCATTATCTTAATCATAATATTTCTTACTAGGCTAGTTGAGCTCACCCTTTCTTTCACTGTTCTCTTCAAGAAATGAGAATATAGCTGGGACGAGTCGGGGAGCGGATTGACGGTTTAGATGGTTGTTTTAGTAGTTCTCACTATTCTATAAAATAGTGTGACAATAAATGTAATGAGGACTCCATTGAGTGTGGATATTGTCTAGATGACAATATTCTTATTGAAACTCTTATATTATATTTTGTCGTATTGTACACGACAGTTATATAATTAAGTTGTATTTGAATTTATGTACCATGTATCTAGCGACTCAAGATGGGTGATGTATACCTGTTTTGGGGGCGTCACACCAACAGAATAATAAAGAATGAAATAATAGAAGAATTTCACCATGTATGCGGTACTTCGCATAGACAGGTTATTCCAACATAATAATAAAGAATGGAATAACAGAAGAATTTCACCATGTATGTGGTACTTCGCATAGACAGGTTATTCCAACATAATAATAAAGAATGGAATAACAGAAGCTCTCTTCATGAATACGAAAGAAATAATACCCCTTACCTTAGAATAAAGCTGGATACTGGAATAGAGAGGTAGCAGACTTCTCTCTATAATTTCTCTCTATAATAATTTCTCTATTACTTTAGTGAATTGGTGAGAAATGAAGGAAGAATGAGCTTCTATTTATAGAAAAATATAGTTTCGATAATTGCACATTTTTGGGCTCGAAACATTACAGTACAATACCTTCAACTTTTCTTTCATTTTTAATTTAGTCCTGCAAGTATTATCCAACTTGCACCACCTCCCCTAATAGTAAATCATGTGAATCAATAGTAAATTATGTGAATCAATAGTTCTAGACATGTGAAAATACGAATTACAGTATAATACCTTCATCTATACCTCCATTTTTAACTTAGTCATGCAAGTATTATCAATCTTGCACCAACTCCCCTAATAGTAAATGAATGTGACTCAATAGTACACACATGTGAACAAATAGTTATATAAGCATGTGAATTAGTAGCAATTAATTACTCATTTATCCGATTAATTACCCGATTTATCAATATAACCCCCAGACATCAATTATCATTAAAATAGATGTCAATTTCCACTAACGCTAATAATCCCAACACAATGGAACTATCAAAATCATCTTTAATCAACACGAACTTATTCATCATTAATATTATAACTCACAATATTTAGCAACCAGGTCGTTCCTAGGAAAGAGGGGGCTTTCCAATAAAGATTTCTCCTTATTGGCGCGCAATTAGGTGACAAAACCTCTCCTTAACAGAACTTCTAGACATTGTAAATATTGCAATTTAATAATATGAATAGCTTTGTTGTCTCAATTATTGATTTAATAATATATCATATTATGCAGATGATACTGTGACAATAATTGAATCAATAATATGAGAGATATGATGCAATAATTACTTTAGCAATAATTGAGTATAACTGAGTGACTTCTCACGTAAGCATCAATAACCAATACCGTGTGCTACTATTCAACCACGCATATTACTGTACTTTTACTAGCGGGCATGTGAGACCCCAAATTTTATGAATAAAGATTTAAATTTCTCGAAATATTTTTTTGAATATTATGGAATGAATTTGATATAATGTTATAGTTGTGGGTAATATTTATAAATTTTGCGAAGTACGCAAGTTGTTATATAATATTCGATTGGTCGGGGAATATTCGTTTTAACAGGGAATATTCATACGACGACCTAATTATTGGTGGACCCCACAACGGAATTATTGTCGGATTGAGAAAACGATCAAAATATCTTTTTATGAAAATAATGGCGGAAGTTTTACCATTAACTGTTGAAACACCCGGTGTTAAAAGTACAGTAATACGCGTGGTTGCATAGTAACACACAGTATTGATTATTGATGCTTACGTGAGAAGTCACTTAGTTTTGTTCAATTATTGCTACAGTAATTGCTGCATAGTATCTCACGTTATTTGATTCAATTATTTTTCGATATTTTATATATTATTAAATCAATAATTGAGATAACAAAGTTATTCATATTATTATTTGCAATATTAACGATGTCTAGAAGTTCGCCAGGAGAGGTTTGGTCACCTAATTGCATGCCAATAGGGAGAAATCTCATCTGAAAGCCCCTCTTCCTCGGGAATGACCTCGGCCGATTAATATTGTGAATTATAATAAAGGTGATAAAGGTGAAAACTTTTTATAAAGTTTTGTTTTATTTGATTATAAATAGAATATATAATATTCTATTATGCATAGTGTTTTGCATAGTGCACAGATAGTGTTTGCATAGTAAAATCTTTTTACATAAAAATGTAATACTTTATAAAGTTATTTGTTTTATTAGACTAAAAGAATATATAATATTCTATTATGCATAGTGTTTGCATAATAAAATCTTTTTATATAAAAATGTAATACTTTTATAAAGTTATTTGTTTTATTAGACTATAAATAGAATATATAATATTCCATTATGCATAGTATTTGTATAGTGCCTGCATAGTGTTTGCATAGTAAAATCTTTTTATATAAAATGTAATACTTTTATAAAGTTATTTGTTTTATTAGATTATAAATAGAATATATAATATTCTATTATGCATAGTGTTTGCATAGTAAAATCTTTTATATAAAAATGTAATACTTTTATAAAGTTGTTTATTTTATTACATTTTAAATAATATATATATATATATATATATATATATATATATATATATAGAATATATTATATTTTATTGCATAGTATCCTTTCCATTTTCTTATAAATAGGATGCTTAGTTAGAATTGAAATCACACCAAAAATTCGTAGAATTCTCTTCTATAATCTTGGCGTATTTCTTTAGAGTTTTAAGAAGCTTTGAGCGTAGTGCAAGTTTTCTTAAAGAATATCCTCGCCTACCAATTGGAATACTCTTCTTTTTTACGATAAGGGGTATTATTTCTTTCAGATTCATGAAGAGAACTTCATTATTTCATTCTTTATTATTCATTGGAATAACTTTGTATCTGCGGACTACCCTATACTTGGTGAAATTCTTCATTATTCCATTCTTTATTATTATGTTGGAATAACTTTGTCTATGCTAAAATACCGTATACATGGTGAAATTCTTCTGTTATTCCATTCTTTATTATTCTGTTGGAACATCCTGTCTGTGCATTTACGCATGACCTGGTTTCGTTATTTATTATTCTGTTAGAACATCCTGTCAGTGCGAATTTTTCCTGACCTAGTTCCGTTATTTATTATTTTGTTGGAATATCCTGTCTGTGCGTTTACGCATGACCTGGTTCCGTTATTTATTATTCTGTTGGAATAACCTGTCTGTGCGGTCTATCATATGCATGGTGATTTCTTTTGTTATTCCATTCTTTATTATACTTAGTTGGTTAAATTTTTGGCTTTTATACTCCATGAAATTAGTGGAATATCCTTGATATTTGCGCTTCATCCAATATCTTTTCATGGAAATATTCTTCTGAGCATTCTTGAGTTTTACCCCACAAAGCAGTATCATGTTGACAATTTGGACGTTATTGGTTCCTGGATAAATTAATTCTTGAACTTGTTTTATTGAATTCTTATATCATTGTCATCATCCTCATGTTTATATTATGTTGAAAGTCATCTGTAGCCTATAGTGCATAGATGGACTTGTTATGATTATGACCAGGGATTATTCGGTATAATCATGACCGTAATGTTACAAATGATGTGGTAAAAGTCCTCATTGGCCCGTAGTGCATTGATGGACAGTTGTTAGCATGATCATGACCATTGATGAATACACGAATATCCTTGGCCCGTAGTGCATGGATAATTTATGGTCGTGATACTAATGAATATCCTTGGCCGTAGTGCAGGGATGATGTGGATTATTTATTAAGCTGAGTCTCGGTGATAAAAGTGATGAAAAAATATTTTAAATCATAAAAGATAGTAGATTTTATTCTCTACTTGACTCTTTTAATGGATTGCTTATTCCGCTGCAGTTAAACTTGATGTCTATTGTATTTTATCAGTTTAACATTGTTGAAGGCTAATGATAATTTATCTTGAATTATCTTAGTCATAATATTTCTTACTGGGCTAGTTGAGCTCACCCTTTTGCTTTCATTGTTCTATTCAGGAAATGAGAACGTAGCAAGGACTAGTCGGGGAACAGAGTGACGGTCCAGATGATAGCATTAGTAGTCCTCACTATTCTATGAAATAGTGTGATAATAATTGTAATGAGGACTTATTTTGAGAGTGGATATTGTCTAGAAGACAATATTTATATTAAAACTCACAACACTTGTTGTATATTTAATATTGTATTTGTATTATGTACCATGTATTTGGCAACTCAGAATAGGTGATGTATACCTATTTTGGGGGCGTCACAGTTGGTATCAAAGCTATAGAAAAGAGCCCCGAGCCTTTATCTGGTGACTTCCAAGTCTTAGGATGCACCAAAGCCAGACTTTCCGTAGGGGACGCCGTGAGTAATGGTGGCAAGTTGATAGGTATCATTGTGAGGTGTTATCCAAGTCCTAGATGCGGGTCACAATTGGTATCAAAGCTTAGGGATATGATCCCTGGCTGAGATGTGAGACAAGAACTAGGAGGGGAGAGACAGGGAATTCCTTCGCTAGTATGACCTACCTAAGTTTATTTGGTATTTAATTGGTCGGTCAGAGTATGGGGATAATATGTGATATGTTAATTAACCCTTATTTTGTGGCAGTATTTGAAAATGACATTCGAGAATGTTGAGAATAACAATGGAGCACAGGAGACCGTTGAGTCTCCACAGATCAATAATCAGTATAATGTGCATCAAGAAGGCGACAATCCTCATGCAAACAACAACACTGACCAAATGATGAACGATGGAATGTTTAGAGGCTTTATGCAATTCATGCAACATCAGGTAAGAGAGACTCCTGTTCAAAATATAGGTGGAAATAATGGCAACCCACGGTCGGTCACCGCTAAGCAGTTCAAGGAGTTGGGACCACCGGAGTTTTTGGGAAAGCCAGAACCACTTAAGGCAGAGACGTGGATAAAATAGATCACCAAGATATTTCATGTCTTGGAATGCTTAGAGGACCAAAAGTTTCCATTCGCCACCTTTATGTTGCGTGAAGAAGCAGATCATTGGTGGGAATCTGTAAAACATACCCAGCCTGATGTACTCAAGATGTCTTGGGAGAAGTTCCAAGAGCTGTTCAATGACAAGTACTTTCCTGAAAGTATTCGTCACATGAAGGAGGTGGAGTTTATCATGTTGGAGCAAAACAATATGACCGTGTCGCAATACAAGGCTAAATTTGCGAAGTTGTCCCAGTTTGCGTTCTATTTGGTTGATAATGAGGAGAGAATGATGCGAATGTTTCTGTGAGGTTTGAAGCCCGAAATACGTCAATACCTCATTTCTCACAAACTTTATTTATATTCAGATGTTGTGAATAGGGCTCAGTTATTAGAGCGCGATAATGAGTCAGCACAACCAAAAGGCAACGACCAACAACACGATAATAATCGTATCGGTGGCAACGGCCATCGGAACAATGATAACCATCGTGGGGGAAATTATCATGCCAAGAATGGTAACCACTTTGGTGATAATCATGGCCAAGATAATAGAAGTGGAAATTTCAAGGAGAGAAGATTTAACGATTATGGAAAGAAGTCAGCACCAACACCTGTTGTTAAGGAATGAGAAGGACCACCGGTCGTATGTTTCAAATGCGGACAGGAGGGACATATCAGTCCAAACTATGCGATGCAGTCCAAAGCATGTTATAATTGTGGAAAAGAAGGTCACTTAGCCTAATTTTGTCATGCACCAAAGTCAAGTCCAACTAGGACGGTGGCACCAAAGGCGGATACGGACAAAACAAAGTCGGTGTTTTTAGGAAGAACGTTTTTCGTGACTTCTCAAAAAGCGAGTGACCCGAACAAAGTTAGCACGGGTTAGTTAATTATAAATTCTTGCGAAGTCTATACATTATTAGATACCGGTTCTACCCATTCTTTTATCTCTCTTACTTGCGCTCAACGTTTAAATTTGACTTCAGAGAAATTAGACTTTGACTTATTGGTTGAAACTTCGATAGTAGAAACCTTCGTTACCTCCACTGTTTATAAATCTTGTTGATTCAAATCGACACTTTCACGTTACCTATCGATCTTATCTCTTTGAAAATACTTGCCTTTGATGTGATTTTAGGAATCGATTGGTTAACTACTTATCAAGCTTTTTGTAAGGTTGTTAGCTTTCATATTCCTAACCAACCTGTTATGCGAATTCAAGCAACCAAACTACTAAAGTCAATCATTGTCATATCAAATCATAAGTAAAGAGCCTCGAGCCTTTCGCTGGTGACTTCCTTGTGTGGAATGCATCGAAGCCAGACTTTCTGTAGGCGACGTCGTGAATGACGATGACAAGTTGATAGGTATCAATGTGACGTGCTATCCAAGTCTTGGATGAGAGTTACGGTTTTGAATGATATTTCTATTGTTAATAAATTTCCTTACGTATTCTTGAAGACTTCTTAGCCTAACCCTAGAGCGTGAAATCGAATTTTGTATTGACCCCAGTACAAAACCCATTTCTAAAACCCTCAAGTATTTCTTCAACCAAAACGAACGTATAATGAGCCAAAGACGTTGGCTCGAGCTGTTGAAGATTACGATCGTACCATTCAATATCATCGTGGAAGAGCGAACGTGGTAGTTGACGCGTTGAGTAGAAGATCGTATGCATTTATGAGTGAGATGTTGTTAACACAAAAACCCATTTCGTATAACTTACAAATGATGAAGATAGAGTTAAAGACTAGAGACCCACGTGAAGATAGCGAATATACGAGTAGAATCGACTTTAATCGATAAAGTTAAAGCCATGCAAGCTAAATACTCAGAGCTGATGAATGTGAAGAAGAAGGTTCAAGTGGGCGCTATTCTATAAGCAAGAATCGATGAAGAGAGGAAATCTCAACCCTCAATTTTATTGGCCTATTTGAAATCCTTGATCGAATAGGAACTATGGCCTATAGACTCGTTTTACCGCCAAGTATGACGCGTGTTCATAACGTTTTTCACGTATCGATGTTGTGTAAATATGTGGACGACCCGAACCAGATTATTAAATTAGAACTAGACGAAATAGTAGAAGATTTAACGTATGAGGAGATACATGTTAAAATCTTGGATAAGAAGGATCGTATTCAACACTCAAAGGTTATACCTCAAGAGTTAGAATCTGAAATGAAGTCAAGGTATCCTCATCATACCAGGTACGTACGTAAATTTCGAGGGCGAAATTCCATAAGGAAGGGAGATTGTGAGACCCCAAATTTTATGAATAAAGATTTAAATTTCTCGAAATATTTTTTTGAATATCATGGAATGAATTTGATATAATGTTGTAGTTGTGGGTAATATTTATAAATTTTGCAAAGTACACAAGTTGTTATATAATATTCGATTGGTCAGGGAATATTCGTTTTAACAAGGAATCATTGGTGGACCCCACAACGGAATTATTGTCGGATTGAGAAAACGATCAAAATATCTTTTTATGAAAATAACTGCGGAAGTTTTACCGTTAACTGTTGAAACACTCGGTGTTAAAAGTATAGTAATACACGTGATTGTATAGTAACATACGGTATTGATTATTGATGCTTACGCGAGAAGTAACTTAGTTTTGTTCAATTATTGCTACAGTAATTGCTGCATAGTATCTCACGTTATTTGTTCAATTATTGTCGATATTTTATATATTATTAAATCAATAATTGAGATAACAAAGTTATTCATATTATTATTTGCAATATTAACGATGTCTAGAAGTTCTGCCAAGGAGAGGTTTGGTCACCTAATTGCGCGCCAATAGGGAGAAATCCTTATTGGAAAGCCCCCTCTTTCCTGGGAATTACCTGGTCGATTAATATTGTGAATTATAATAAATGTGATAAAGGTGAAAACTTTTTATAAAGTTTTGTTTTATTTGATTATAAATAGAATATATAATATTCTATTATGCATAGTGTTTGCATAGTGCCTGTATAGTATTTGCATAGTAAAATCTTTTTATATAAAACAGAATACTTTTATAAAGTTATTTGTTTTATTAGACTATAAGAATATATAATATTCTATTATGCATAGTGCCTGCATAGTGTTTGCATAGTAAAATCTTTTTATATAAAACAGAATACTTTTATAAAGTTATTTGTTTTATTAGACTATAAATAGAATATATAATATTCTATTATGCATAGTATTTGCATAGTGCCTGCATAGTATTTGCATAGTAAAATCTTTTTATATAAAACAGAATACTTTTATAAAGTTATATAATATATATATATATATATATAGTTAGAATATATTATATTTTATTGCATAGTATCCTTTCCATTTTCTTATAAATAGGATGCTTAGTTAGAATTGAAATCACACTAGAAATTCAGAGAATTCTCTTCTATAATCTTGAGCGTATTTCTTTAGAGTTTTAAGAAGCTTTGATCGTAGTGCAAGTTTTCTTAAAGAATATCATCGCCTCTACTACCGGTTTAATACTCTTTCTTTTCTTAGTAAGAGGTATTATTTCTTTCGTATTCATGAAGAGAACTTTTGTTATTCCATTCTTTATTATTCTGTTAGAATAACCTGTATACGCGGACTACCCTATACTTGGTGAAATTCTTCTGTTATTCCATTCTTTATTATTATGTTGGAATAACCTGTCTATGCGAAGTACCGCATACATGGTGTAATTCTTCTGTTATTCCATTCTTTATTATTTTGTTGGAACATCCTATCTGTGCTTTTAAGCATGACCTGGTTCCGTTATTTATTATTCTGTTATAACATCCCGCTTAAATGCGAATTTTTGTCCGATATGGTTCTCATTATTTATTATCCCGTTGGAATATCCTCATGCGTGTGTTTATGCATGACCAGTTACATTATTTATTATTCATTGGAATAACTTTTATGCATGCGGTCTATCGCATGCACGGTGATTTCTTTTGTTATTGCATTCTTTATTATACTTTCATTTGGTTAAATTTTTGGCTTTTATACTCCATGAAATTAGTGGAATATCCTTGATATTTGCGCTTCATCCAAATATGTTTTCATGGAAATATTCTTACGAGCATTCTTGAGTTTTACCCCACAAAGCGATGATCATGTTGACAATTTGGGCGTTATTGGTTCTGGATAAATTAATTCTTGAACTTGTTTTATTGAATTCTTATATCATTGTCATCATCCTCATGTTTATATTATGTTGAAAGTCATCTGCCTTTGTAGAAAGCATAGATGGACTTTGTATGATTATGACCGAGGATTATTCGGTATAATCATGACCGTAATGTTACAAATGATGTGGTAAAAGTCCTCATTGGCCCGTAGTGCATTGATGGACAGTTGTTAGCATGATGATGACCATTTATTAAGCCGAGCCTCAGCGATTAAAGTGATGAAAAACCTTTTTAGATCATAAAAGATAGTAGATTTTATTCTCTACTTGACTCTTTTAATGGATTGCTTGTTCCGCTGCAGTTAAATTTGATGTTTGTTATATTTTATCAGTTTAACACTGTTGAAGGCTAACGATAATTTTTTTCTGCATTATCTTAGTCATAATATTTCTTACTGGGCTAGTTGAGCTCACCCTTTTGCTTTCATTGTTCTATTCAGGAAATGAGAACGTAGCAGGGACTAGTCGAGGAACGGAGTGACGGTCCAGATGATAGCATTAGTAGTCCTCACTATTCTATGAAATAGTGTGATAATAATTATAATGAGGACTTATTCTGAGAGTGGATATTATCTAGAAGATAATATTTGTATTAAAACTCACAACTCTTGTTGTATATTTAAGATTGTATTTGTATTCTGTACCATGTATTTGGCGACTCAGGATATGTGATGTATACCTATTTTGGGGGCGTCACATCGTAGTTCAACAGTTTTAACAGTAATACTTCCGCCGTTATTTTTATAAAATGATAATTCTGTCTTTTTCTTACTACGACAATACTTTCGTTGTGGGTTCACCAATGATTGTGCCGTTATACGGATATTCCTCGACAAAAAGAATATTTCCCGACCAATCGAATATTATATAACAACTTGCTTACTTTGCAAAATTTATAAATATTACCCACAACTATAACATTATATCAAATCCACACCATAATATTCAAAAAAAAATTCGAGAAATTTAAATATTTATTCATAAAATTTGGGGTCTCACACAAGATGTATATTGATTGATGTTATAGGGATAAAATATTGATGATGAACTTTTAAATTCATAGATGATAGTAGATTTGATTCACTACTTAACTCTTCTAATGAATTGTTATTTCCGCTGCGAATATTGATCTAAAACTGTTTTCCATGATATTTTATCTGATTTATTAAAGGCTAACGATAATTTGTTCTACATTATCTTAGTCATAATATTCTTTACTGGGCTAGTTGAGCTTATCCTTTTTCTTTTTGTTCCATTTTTCTTCTTAGGAGGCGAGAATATAGCGGAAACTAGTCGGTGTGTGGAGTGTTGTTTCAAGTCGGTTGTTTTAGCAGTCCTCACTATTTTGTAAAATATTGTATCAATAATTATAATGAGGACTTATTTGAGTGTGGATATTGTCTGGAAGATAATATTTGTATTTAAACTCACAGTATATGTGTTGTCGTATTTTGTACGACAATTGTATTAATGAAGTTGTAGTTGTTTCTGTACCATGTATTTGGCGACCCAAGATGGGTGATGTATACCTATTTTGGGGGCATCACAGTGAGGAAGAATTAATAGTTGCACCCGAGCTAGTCGTAGAGGTAGCAGCTGAGAGTGAGGAAGAAGAGGAACCTGAGGAGGATTTATTAGGAGAACTTTATGATCGAAATGTAGAATTGCAAAATCATATTCATGAATTAGAAGAACAAGCTGAATAACGGCAGGCGGTCGTGGAGCAAAGGGATGCAATAATTCAAAATTGTGTTACCCGATGTGCGATGCTTGAATAGAAGCACTCTTTGGTAGAGTATAAGATATTAGAGCTGGAATCTGAGAATGATATGATCAAAGTTCTGATGAAAGAAGAAGCAACTGAACGAATGAGAATAGAGGATGCATAGGTAAAAGTTGCACGTCGCGTTGATATTGTAGAGAAAGATGTTCGATCCAATAAGGCCAAAATAGATGAAATGGATTTTGCTTTTTGGACAGCAATTGGGAGAATCCAACATCGAGTTCGGAATTACCCTATGCAGAGCGGTCAACCCCAATTCGATATGGATCGGAGAGTAATGATTCAAATCATGGATCAGTAATGTGATGAATCAATTAAGGGTGGAATGTACTTTATAGCAAAGTTTAGTCCAATTGGGACGATGAAACCAAAGGCTATCCCAGACAAGTCAAAGTCAACGGTTCAAGGGAGAGCATTTTTGTGACTTCTTAAAAAGCGAGTAACCTGAACGAAGTTAACACGGGTTAGTTAATCATAAATTCTTGCGAAGTTTATACCTTATTAGATACCGGTTCTACCCATTCTTTTATTTCTCCTACTTGTGCTCAACGTTTGAACTTGACTCATGAGAAATTAGACTTTGACTTATCTGTTAAAACTATGTTAGGAGAAACTTTCATTACATCCACTATTTATAAATCTTGCTTGATTTAAGTTGGTACCATCACATTACCTGTTGATCTTATCTCTTTAAAGATATTTGCTTTTGATGTGATTTTAGGGATTGATTGGTTAACTACTCATCATGCCAAAATTGATTATTTTTGTAAGGTTATTTGTGACGCCCCCAAAATAGGTATACATCACCCATCTTGGGTCACCAAATACATGGTACTGAATACAAATATAAACTTAATTATACAACATGAGTTGAGAGTTTTTACACGAATATTGTCTTCTAGACAATATCCAAACTCAAATAGAGTCCTCATTACATTTATTGTCATACTATTTTATAGAATAGTGAGAACTACTATAACACCATCTCGGACCATCACTCCGTTCCTCGACTAGTCCTGGCTACGTTCTCATTTCCTGAAGAGAACAATGAAACCAAAAGGGTGAGCTCAATTAGCCCAGTAAGAAATATTATGACTAAGATAATGCAGAATAAATTATCATTAGTCTTCAACAGTGTTAAACTGATAAAATACAATAAACATCAAGTTTAACTACAACGGAACAAGCAATCCATTAGAAGAGTCAGTAGAGCATGATATCTACTATCTTCTATGATTTGAAAAGTTTTTCATCAATTTTATCGCTGAGACTCAGCTTAATAAATAAACCACATCATCGAATCATCCCTACACTACTAGCCAAGGATATTCATGTAATCATCAATGGTCATGATTATACCAAATAATCCTTGGTCATAATCATACCAACAACTGTCCATCAATGCATTACAGGCCAATGAGAACTTTACCACATCATTTTTAACATTACGGGTCACGATTATACCGAATGATCCATGGTCATAATCATACCAAACAACAGTCTATCTATGCACGTAAGCCAAAGATGACTTTCATCACAATATAAGCATGAGGATGATGACAATGATATAAGCATTAATCAAACAAAATCAAGGATAAATTTTAAGGACTTTAAATTTATCCAGAGTTTAAAAATATCCAAATTTTCAACATGATACTGCTTTGTGGAGTAAAATTCAAGAATAATATTCATGTATCAAAAATAATTTGGACAGAAAAGAAATATATTTTTCGGGTGAATAGTATCTCGTGAATAGTACTATATGAATAGTACTTCGGGAATAGTACCTCGTGAATAGTACTCCGGCATGAAAAGTGCCCCAAATACCCGAGTGAATAATATTCGAGTGAATAGTAATCGGGTGAATAGTAACCCATGAATAGTAACTCGTGAATAGTACTCCGGTATGAAAAGTGCCCCGAATACCCGAGTGAATAATATTTGAGTGAATAGTTACCGGGTGAATAATAACCTATAAATAGTAACTCATGAATAGTATTCCGGTATGAAAAGATCAATAATTATCAAGAAAGCTCATAATAATATTTTCATGAAAAAATACTGGATGAAGTGCAAATATCAAGGATATTCTACTAATTTCACAGAGTATAGATGCAATACTTTAACATAATGAGTGTAGAATTAGAAATATAAAATGAAATAATATTACTCACATACTATAGAGCATGGAAGAAAATATTATTTCTACGAATACTGAAAAATATAATATCCCTTACCTCAGAAGAAGACTGGATACTGGAATAGTGAGGTAACAGACTTCTCTTCTTCTTTCTCTCTATAGCTTCTCTCTTTATAGCTTCTCTATCTCTATAATTTCTTTTGTGAGTCTTAGTGAATTGGTGAGAATGGAAGAAGAATGAGCTTCTATTTCTAGGAAAATATAGTTTCGATAATTGCACGTTTTGGGGCTCAAAATATTACAGTATAATACCTTCATCTTTTTCTTCATTTTTAATTTAGTCCTGCAAATATTATCAAACTTGCACCACCTCCCCTAATAGTACATCATGTGAATCAATAGTACATTCATGTGAATCAATGGTTCTATACATGTGAAAAAATAGTTACAGTATAATACCTTCATCTATACCTCCATTTTTAATTTAGTCATGCAAGTATTATCAATCTTGCACCACCTCCCTTAATAGTACATGCACGTGAATCAATAGTATACACATGTGAACAAATAGTTATAAGCATGTGAATTAATAGCAATTAATTGCTCATTTATCCGATTAATTACTCGATTGGTCAATATAACCTCCAAAAATCAATTATTATCGGAAAAAAATATCGATTTCCACTAACACTAATAATCCCAACATAATGGAGCTATCAAATTCATCTTTAATCAACACAAACTTATTCATCATTAATATTATAACTCATAATATTTAACAGCCAGATCATTCCCAGGAAAGAGGGGGATTTCCGATAAGGATTTCTCCTTATTGGTGCGCAATTAGGTGACCAAACCTCTCCTCGACAGAACTTTCTAGACATCGTGAATATTGAAAATAATAATATGAATAACTTTTTCGTCTCAATTATTGATTTAATAATATAGAATATTGATATTGTGATAATAATTGAATTAATAATATTAGAGATATTATGCAGCAATTATTATAGTAATAATTGAGTATAACTGAGTGACTTCTATGTAAACATCAATAATCAATATCGTATGCTACTATTCAACCACACGTATTACTGTACTTTTACCACCGGGTTGTTCAACAATTTAACGGTAAAACTTTCGCCGTTATTTTTATAAAAAAGATAATTCCGTCGTTTTCTAACTACTTCCGTTGTGGGGTCCACCAATGATTGTGCCGTCGTACGAATATTCCCCAACCAATCGAATATTATATAACCACTTGCTTACTTTGCAAAATTTATAAATATTACCCACAACTATAACATTATATCAAATCCACACCATTGTAGGGATTTCGGCACAAAAACGCAGCGGAAATAAAATAATCAAAGCAATTTCCGAAACCCAACACAGGATCTATGCGAAAAATCAATTAATTCAGAGGTTTAGATATTATATCAAAAATGAAAGTGTTTCTGAAACGGCTTTGAATCCTTAACGCAATTCCTTACGAAACTACGTCTCTATGGTATCCACACGAACGCCGCACGAACCGTCGAACGATTCTGCAATAAGAGGGACTTGCGGTACTAGCCACCAAAGGAACCTTTATGAAATCATACGCTTTCTCTCTAGTCTCTCTCTAAGAGCTAGCTAGGGTTTTCAAGTTATGATCTAACCCTAAGTAGCTGCTATATATCCTATATGTAGTAGTTAAATAGAATTAATCAAAACCTAATTTCATAAAATCCTAATTTATATATATATAACTTAATTAAGTCTTACTTAATTAATATACATATATAAAAACTTTCCTTTAATTTAAATTAAATGATTTAAATACTATTAATCATATTAATATATTTAAATCCTTAAAATTTAAATTTATTCCCTTTAAATTACGTTACATATGGCAGTGACCTATAGGTTATTATCACGTTGGCAATAATTTTAAAATCATATTATAAAATTATAAACGATGGCGGCATCTAGTAATGCATCACCGCTACCCAAGTAATAATAAGATCGATGATTCGATGCAACCTTTTAGTGACCAATGTTTCAATGTAATTTAATCTTTTTAACCTTAATATCCTAGATTAAACTCGAGTCATGGAATGTGTCATACTCTTTATAATTTAATCTGAGTTTTCTTGATCAATTCTACATGAAACAAATCACTATTTGAGCATGGCCATGCATTTCATAGTCCTACTCAATCAAGAGGCCTATGGATATCACCCCTAATATATAGGAGGGTTAAATTCCATCTAGATCACTCATATTCCTCACACGATTCATGATGTACCCAATAATCACCTTTATAGTCCACCCTATTAAAGGTGACATTTGATGATATCAAAGTACATAAATTCTCGTGTAGTAATATAGTGATTTCAGGTCGGAGGACCATTACATCATTATCACTATGAGAATTTCTAATGACACTTCGCATAATGCTCCACATAGAATTCTCATGATGGGTCTGTCCAGTACATTGTTCTCTAACATGTACCTATGCATTGACTTAAATCTCATATATTTATGACCAATGAGATTTGGTCATCTGTTAATCCACATACTAGTCTCAATGCATCAATGTTGTCCCATCAACAATGATATTCGACTAGGGACATTTAAGAACAATGATACTAATTGTAATTATATAATCTCATGTTCAAGTCACATACTTGAAACCATATAATTTGTATCATTATTCTAAGGAATTTTATTATGTTAACAATTATATAACGCAGTAAATAAAACCATAATAAAATCATTCATTTATTCAATCAAATATAATATCAAAATGTTAAGCAATTATATCAAATAATTGGCCTCTAGGGCATAAACTCTAATAACCATAATATTCAAAAATATATTTCAAGAAAAATTATTCTTTATTCATAAAAATTGGGGTCTTACAACCTCCCCTTCTTATGAAACTTTGCCCTTAAAATTAGGGTACGTACCTGGTATGTCAAAGAGGTGAAGATACCTTGACTACATTTCAGATTCTAACTCCCAAGTCATTTCCTCAACATCGTGGTTTCTCCACAAAACTTTGACTTGAGGTATAACTTTTGAGCGTAGAATATGATCTTTCTTATCCAAGATTTTAACAGGTACCTCTTCATACGTTAAATCTTCCGCTATCTTTTTCGGTTCTAATTCAATAATGTGGTTTGGGTCTTTCACATATTTACGTAACAAAGATATGTGAAAAACGTTATGAACACGAGACATACTTGGCGGTAAGGCGAGTCTATAGGCCACAGTTTCTACTTGATTGAGGATTATAAATGGGCCAATGAATCGAGGATTGAGCTTTCCTCTCTTTCCAAATCTCATAACTCCTTTCCATGGAGCAACACGTAACAACACATGATCTCCAATATTGAATTCCACGTCATTTTCGATGAAGATCAACATAACTCTTTTGTCGATCTTGTGAGATTTTTATATGTTGTCGGATCGTTTGAATCTTTTCCGTAGTTATACGTACCAATTCCGGTCACAACAACGTTGCTTTACCCACCTCATCCCAGCATAATGGAGAACGACACTTTCTTCCATACAACACCTCAAATGGAGCCATGTCAATACTTGCTTGATAACTATTGTTGTAGGAAAACTCCACCAATGGTAAGAACTTGTCCCAACTTCCTTTGAAGTCAAGGATACAGAGTCTTAATAAATCTTCAAGAGTTTGAATAGTCCTCTCCGACTGCCCGTCCGTTTGAGGATGATATGCCAAACTAAATCGTAAATCCGTGCGCATAGCTTTTTCTAAACTAACCTAAAATCTTGAAGTGAATCTTGGGTCTTGATCAAAAACTATGGATACTGGCATACCATGCAATCTTACAATCTCATTTATGTACATACGAGCAAGACGTTCAAGTGTATAAGTTTTTCGTATCGGTAAGAAATGAGCAGACTTGGTCAATCTATCAATAATGACCCAAATCGCATCTATGCCTTGAGAAACCTTGGGAAGACCAGTAATGAAATCCATGGTAATGTGCTCCCACTTCCATTTTGGAATTTTAAGTGGTTGTAATGGACCTTTTGGCACTTGATGCTCCGCCTTGACTCGTTGACAAGTTAGACACCTTGAGATAAACCCCGCTATCTCTCTCTTCATATTTCTCCACCAAAATGTATGTCGAAGATCACGATACATTTTGGTACTCCCATGATGGGTTGCAAATGGTATGTTGTGCGCCTCCATCATGATTTTATACTTCAAGTCAGAATCGTTAGGAACACAAAGTCTGGAGTTGACTCGAAGTATTCCTTCTTCATCGATTATTACTTCCGAAATAGCACCTTCTTGCACTTTCTTCCTCATACGCATCAGCTCCAGGTATATAGCTTGAGCAGCTTTAACTTTATCGATTAAAGTCGGTTCTACTCGTATATTCACCATCATTACATGGGTCCCTGGAGTCTTTAACTCTATCTCCATCCTTTGTAAGTCATACAAAATGGGACTTTGTGTTGACAATATCGCACTCGCACCCAAGATATGATCTTCACTCAATAAATACCATTACTACGTTAAGCTTTTCCAGGATGGTATTGAATGGTATGATCGTAATCTTTCAACAGCTCAAGCCATCGTCATTGCCACATGTTGAGTTCCTTTTGAGTGAAGAAATATTTGAGACTTTTATGATCCGTATAGATCTCCACCTTCTCTCCATGCAGGTAATGCCTCCAAATCTTAAGTGAAAAAATGATAGCTGCCAACCCTAGATCATGAGATAAGTGGTATTTTTACCTACTTATTGAATACCAATTCATGCGAATTGTGCCCATCTCAATTACATTTTATTGTGTTTTAGTTGCATTTCACGTTATTTTGCATTGCATTTACTTACAACTCCTTTTGGTGAATAAGTGCAGGAATCGGCTTGATTTTGGTGGTATTAGACGGCACGAGGCTAATGGATGCGTGAAGGCAAGGCACAAGCGGGGATGTGCATGGCATGGAGGTACAATGAAGCAAGAGATCAAACATGAAAAGAAGAAATAGCAGCAGCAGCATGATAAAAGCTAAACCAGAACCAAAAATTGCAGAGTGCAAGCCGTGTAAGGTCGTCTTGGCGTGAAACAAAGATGGGAACGCGCTACGCTGCGAGTACACAGGCTAGATAAAGGATGATCTACTACAAGTTGCGCGAGCGAAGATGGGAACGCAGCAGCATGAAAGTGGTTGGTGGGGCGGAGGTAGACGATTACAGAAAGTCTCGCGCATGCGCGAGACATATGCTGGAGAGGCGCTGATGCTATAATTTTGTTTTAATTTTAATTTTTAATTCAATGAATTGTAATTGGTTTTTAAACAATTCTGACTGGTGTCAGACGAACAACTGGATAACTTTTAGCGTATTTCTCATCATAGAAACTAGGGTTTACACCTTGGGAGAGATTCCAACGTAGAACGAAGCCAGAACGTCTACTTCTCCAATTCTTCTTGGGATTATCTACCATCGTGGATTTTTATTACTGTTTATTGGATTTCTATGAGGATTTAAACGTTGATCATTGATTTCTATTCAGCAATTGGGTTTAATCGTTCTATCTTTCTTATTTCAATTATTTGTTTATTGATCATGTTTAGCGTTGATCCCATAATGGCTTTTGGTTCAGTCATGAACTAATTTCCATTATGGGATTCTAACGGATTTTAATATGTAGTTTGGTTGCACATTTAAATGCTAGGATTGTTTTGCATATCATATGGAATATCTGTCATGGTTGTTTTACATGTATGAATGCTTGATCACCATTCGTCTCAGTACTTGTATGGAATTGACAATGAACATATAGGTATGGATTGTAATCATGATAAGCATGCGAATATATGGGGTCACATTGTATATGGCTTGAATATTTTGTGAACTAGATAGACATATACTGTTTCACCGTATGAGCTAGAATAAGGGTTTGAGCTTAAAATCAATATAATTGCAATTTCACATAGAAATATAGTGATTTTGGTTGTATTGGTGATTACATAGAGTCTAACATCTCTAGATGTTGTGTAAGTAGGTTATAGTGCATTGAAAAATGGTTATAACTCTATTCCTGCTCTTGGCTATTTTCCTATGATATATGAACATTTCTTGCATGATAGTGGCGATTAGGTGAAATATTAAATGAAGTTAGGGTCCCATTATTTCTAGATTATATTTATTCCAATTGTATTCTTATTTTCAGTTGTTATTCATAATTAGTTTAATTCAACACTTTTAGTCATTAGTCTAGGCATATAAATTTTGTGAGTTAATTGATGCATGATAGTTAAATTTAACAACTTCCTCTGTGGGATTGATACTCTACTTACTCCGTATTACTTGTTGACCCGTGTATGCTTGCATGAGTTAGAGCTCTTTTATTAGAACTATAAAAGAGGCAACAAGTTTTTGGCGCCGTTGCCGGGGAAAGGCGTTAATTTATATAATTATCATCAGTTTAAAGCTAAATTGTTTGACTTAGACAATTCTGATCGTTTCTCATTTCTATTTTTGTTTTATTTGTAATTTCAGGAACTTGTAGATTTATATGCACACGAGATCTTCCAATTACAATTAACACCAAAGACGAAGAAACATCAACGAGAGAGGTTGGAAAGCTAGCGTGCGAAGAAATCTATAAGCTCAGTTAGAAGGAACTATACCGGATATGGAAGAAGAACAGAGAATCGAGCAAAGAGAAGAACATCGGGCTCTAAGGGAATATTCCATGCCGAACATAAACGAATTAGAGTCTAGCATAGTCAGACTAGCGATAGCAGCCAACACCTTTGAGATCAAACCGGGCATTATTCAAATGGTGCAGAACTCAGTTCAGTTTGGGGGTGCTGCTACAGATGATCCGAATGAGCACTTATTGAGTTTCATAGAGATCTGCGACACATTTAGATACAATGGTGTGACGGAGGATGCCATCAGACTACGGGTATTTCCATTTTCATTGAGAGATAAGGCTAGAAGTTGGTTACACTCTTTGCCATCAGGGTTAATAACCACATGGGAGGACTTAGCGCAGAAATTCTTAGCCAAGTTTTTCCCAATGGCTAAGACTGCAAAGATGAGGACGAGTATTTCTCAGTTCGAGAAACAGCAGGGCGAGTCCTTATATGAGGCATGGGATCATTACAAAGAGATGCTTAGAAAATGTCCGCATCACGGTATGCCAGACTGGATGGTGATAAATTCCTTTTACAATGGGTAAGGATGGCAATCGAGACTGATTGTGGATGCAGCCGCAGGAGGGACTTTGTGGGCAAAGAGCTATAACGAGGCCTATACGCTTATCGAGACTATGGCTACGAATGATTATCAAAATCCTACAACTCGGATGCCACAGCCTAAGGTTGCAGGTGTGTTAGAGGTTGTGCCATTACTCAGTTGTCGGCACAAATGGCAGCTATGGCTAAGAAGATAGATACTTTGGCAAAGAGCAAAGCGAAAATAGTTGCCTTCGTTTGTGAGATTTGTGCGGGGTCACACTCCACTGATCAGTGTGCCATCAGCTTAGAGTCAGTACAGTATGTGAGCAACTACAGAAAAGACCAAGGTCAATTCCCGAAAACATACCACCCCAACAACCGCAATCATCCAAACTTTAGTTGGTCAAATAACCAAGGACAACAACAACATCAGTTTCAGCCAAACCAACAGTTTCAACCACAGTCATCTCAACCACCGTTTGCACAAAAACCACCGTTTCCACCGGGATTTTCTCAACAACAACAACACCACGCTCCAGTTGCACCACAGCCAGAGAAGAAATCAGAGATGGAGGAGATGATGTTGATATATATGGCAAACACTGAAGTCATGATCAAAAGCCAAGCGGTGGCTATCAAGAATCTGGAGACGCAGATGGGGCAGATGGCAAGCATACTTAATAATAGGCCCCAGGGTGCATTTCCAAGTAACACAGAGATAAATCCTAGAAGAGACGGGAAGGAGTAGTGTCAAACACTCACATTGAGATCTGGGAAAGACTTGACAGACACTATAAATCGCGCCCATGGCGTGAGTTACAGGGACATCGGCATGCACAAGGAAAGGCAAATGATTGGATGGTGATGAAGAAAAGTTAAAAAAAATGAGAGTTCAAAGAGGAAGAAAAGAACAAGGCGTGTTCGTAAGAGAAGGTCAAGAGTCCAGTACAACAAATGCACCCTCAAGTACCATATCTGCAGAGGTTAGTTAAGCAGAAGGAAGACAAACAGTTCAGTAAGTTTCTGGAGGTGTTCAAAAAGTTGCATATCAACATACCATTCGCCGAGGCATTGGAACAAATGCCAAGCTACGTAAAGTTCATGAAAGGTATATTGTCAAGGAAGAGGAGATTAGACGAGTTTGAAACGGTAGCCTTGACAGAGGAATGCAGTGCAGTGCTCCAACAGAAATTACCTCCAAAGTTGAAAGATCCGGGCAGCTTCACAATTTCGTGCACCATTGGGAAGATGAACTTTAACAAGTGTTTATGTGATCTGGGGGCAAGTATAAACTTGATGCCCTTGTTAGTGTTCAATCAGTTGGGATTTCCGGCTCCAAGACCGACGAACATAACACTACAGCTAGCTGACAGATCCATCACATATCCACGGGGAATTGTTGAAGACGTGTTGGTAAAGGTGGACAAGTTCATTTTTTTGGCTGACTTCATCATTCTAGACTATGAAGAGGACAAAAGTATACCAATCATACTAGGGAGACCATTCTTAGCCACGGGCAGGACTTCAATCAATTTGCAAAAAGGGGAACTAACGATGCGTGTACATGATCAAGAGGTCACGTTTAATGTCTTTAAGGCGATAAAGTTCCCATCGGATGAAGAAGAATGCTTCTTGGTTGACTTGGTGGATTGGGGTCCGAAGAATGAAGTACAGAAACCAGAAAATTATGGACTGTTGAACTATATAATGGGCCAAAGTTCTGAGTCGAAGGTAGAACCGTTGATGAAAACTGAAGTCATTAAATTTTGGGGTGCGATGGACAGTAAGGAAGGCACCTCAATTCTTGATGTGACATGAGACTCAGAAACAGTCAAGCTAATTGACTATAACTTAGCGCTGGATGGGAGGCAACCCATTATTTCTACCCTCATTGATTTTCTTTTAGTTTTTGATTATTTTAGTTAGTTATAACTAATTCAAGTTTATTAGGATAGTGAATCTTCATGCTTAAATATGTAGCAAGAATTGCTTTGCGAATATTTGCAGGATGATTAGCATTATACGGTCGCACATTCAAGTCATAACAATGAGCATTAATGTCTATGCAGGAACAATCATTGGAAAGCATTACTGAGAGACAAAGAAAAATTGAACTTGAGCACTGCAGACATGAGGATCGCGCGGCCGCGAGGCCTATGCAACACAAACTCATGCGCTACACAAGATCAAGCCCTCTCAGATGTATATGCATTCGCAAGTCTCGCGCCGCCGCCTAGCTCAAGACACACTCACGCCGCACATGGCGACATAATCAATCAAGGCAGATTTGAACATTTTAAATTAGAGTTGTGGACCATTTGGACTCTCATTTGCGATAATAACAGACACAAAACTCTCTCACTTTCCATAACTCACGTCTCTATCTCTCTATCAGTTACAGATTGAAGCCGTATATCTCTCCATCAAATCTCCACGATTCTCTCCACGTTCAAAGCTCCACCCACGCTCTCATCTACTCTATAAATCTAGGGTTCTCAATTGGGTTGGCAGAAACAAGTGTGAAGGTTATCAACTCACAAATTTTCATTCTCTCTCAGTAAGTTCATCTGCACTAAATGGGTCCGAAGAGAACACGACCATCTTCATCTTCTTCATCCTCCTCCGGCAGCCACGAGGAGGACATTGTCGACCACACCAAGTTCTTATATCTAGAAGCCCAACAGGAGTACTACCGTATTGTCGTGAAGACATTTATCAAGGAAAGAGGATTCAGACCCGAAGGCTAGGACGGACAGCTCTGCGCCATGATTCAGGAACGAGGCTGGGGTGGACTGACTGCATCTCCCACGCCCATTCTGATGGGCATAGTTCGAGAGTCCTATGTCAATGCCAAAGTCACCATGAACGATACCTCGATGGTTCGTGGTGTCAAGGTAGACTACAGACCCTCCGCCATCCGAAACGTGCTGAGAATCACCGCAAGACCACCAACAGGGGCGGCCAATTAGATCGCAGGGGCACATCTGGAAACGGACTTGGAGCTTGTTATCACTGAGCTGTGCGTGCCAGGCACGAAGTGGACTTACAAAGTCGGCACGACCCAACCTCAAATATTTCCAGCAGCCGAACTGAATCGATACGCCAAGGCGTGGAATCTGTTCATTTGTGCCAAGTTATTACCTTCATCGCATCAGCACGAGATCACGGCGGAAAGGGCTATAATATTGTGGGGCATAATTACTGGCGAGTACATTGATGTGGGATATTTGATTCATCAAAACATTGTGAAGTATCTGAAGGGAACTACCACTGGAAGCATTCCGCATGCTTTGGTAGTAGCCATGTTATGTGCGCATCAGGGGTGCAATTGGGGCAACGAACAAATGCAATATCTAAGTTAGGACATCACCCACGCCACCATTGCTAAATTTGAGGACTGGGCAGGTGGTGAACCACACCCGCACGGACGAGGTTTCATTCTCTGACCCACATTCCCAGAGCCATCTCAGCAGCCTCCTCAGCCCGATGAGGCAGGCCCGTCCACCAGAGCACATCCTGTTCCTAGCGATCGACAACTTCAAAGGTTGGAGCGCAAAGTCGACGCCATGTATGATAATTTTGGGACGTTTGCTACGGGACTCACAAGGGCCTTAGCCAAGCCTTCAAGCAAGCAAAGAAGGAACAATGCTAGAGTGGCCTCGGCTTGGGACATGATGCCATATCCATCACCAGATTCACCACCCGAGGAGGGTGGTCAAGACGATCATTAGGGGAGTTTTCCTGTACCCTTTACCTTCATTCAATGGGGACATTGAATATTTTAAGTTTGGGGGTATTGGGGATCATAGCATGATAGTTTAGTTTTAGTTAATTGTTGCATGTTTAGTTAATTTTGCATGTTTATGTGTTTAGTTCAATTTCTTGTAGATAATTTTTAATTTTTATTCATTATTGATTGTGTTAGTATGTTTTAGTGCATGCATGTCTCACATATATTTTTGTTTAATAGAAATTCTTGCCTAACCAATGATGATAGTGAATTGTGAAGGATGTTAGAACATGTTGGATAACACAGCTTAGATATAATGTTTTACATGATGAGATTCGTGTTGCTATTTAAATGCTTTCGGTATGCACAAACGTGTTCACAATTACTTGTAGGTTTATGAAGTGTGTGTTACATTGCTTGATAGAACATGTAGTTTTAAAAAGAGAAATATGTGGAAAGTGTTGTAGACTGTATGAGCCATTGACATGCAAATTTTGGGAAAACATGGGTATGCTATGTATAAAAAAAAATATCAAATAGCAATAATGTGGCTAGTCTTAATTCGGGGCCCTGGCTACTTGAGTAAGTACGCCCGAGGGGATTGTCTCTACACTTAGTGCCCTAAGGTCTTTCATGGTCTGGGAGTCGTTAGTTGAAATCTCGCTAAGGGGTAGCAGTGTGCCTAATGGATTGAGACATTGCACAGTCATGTGAAAAAAAAAAGAAAAGAAAAGAAAAGAAAAATAGCAATAAACACCGCGGGAAGGTGCGGAAATCATCCTCATGAGTAGCAATAAAGTAATAAACCCATTGTTGAACCTTAATTTGTGTTGATATGTTGAAACAGTCTGCGTTACATGAATATACATGAATCTTTCTTTAGACTATAATTTTCTGTTTGGAGCAATGTAGCATATGTATTCTTTGCTTAGATCAAGTTTTGGTGAACACCACACACACATAGAGCATCTTTATAGCATTCATGAATTATCTAAGTGTATGATATTATGTCTATAGTTTGGTTTGAAATCATATTCTTGGATCTCGATGATTCACTGAGGTAATTTGGGCTGAAATTCTGTTATGACAGGGATTATGTGAGACTAATTTGCATCATAGAGTAGTTGTATATTTCTGTAGGTGCTTTTTCATTATTCATTAGTATGCATTGCTTGAGGGCAAGCAACAGTTCAAGTTTAGGGGTATTTGATAAGTGGTATTTTTACCTACTTATTGAATACCAATTCATGCGAATTGTGCCCATCTCAAGTACATTTTATTGTGTTTTAGTTGCATTTCACATTATTTTGCATTGCATTTACTTACAACTCCTTTTGGTGAATAAGTATAGGAATCGGCTTGATTTTGGTGGTATTAGAGGGCACGAGGCTAATGGATGCGTGAAGGCAAGGCACAAGCGGGGATGTGCATGGCATGGAGGTACAATGAAGCAAGAGATCAAGCATGAAAAGAACAAATAGCAGCAGTAACATGACATAAGATAAACCAGAACCAGAAACTGCAGAGTGCAAGCCACGCCGCACGCAGCCAACATCATAGGGGAACACGCGCCGCGCCGACTACCCTGCTGAACAGACATCGATGATCTCATTGCAAGTCATACGCCATGAGGTAGAGGATCGCCCCCGCGTGAGAGGTTTGGCCGATAGAGCGGACGATCTGTAAGTCTCGCCTCGCCAGAGAAATAGGGCGGAGAGGTCTTGTGCTGCTGCGATCTTTGATCTTTGTAATTTTGTTTTAATTTTAATTTTTAATTAAATGAATTGTAATTGGTTTTTAAACGATTCTGACTGGTGTTAGATGAACAACTGGATAACTTTTAGCGTATTTCTCATCATAGAAACTAGGGTTTATACCTTGGGAGAGATTCCAACGCAGAACTAAGCCAAAACGTCTACTTCTCCAATTCTTTTTGGGATTATCTACCATCGTGGATTTTTATTATTGTTTATTGGATTTCTATGAGGATTTAAACGTTAATCATTGATTTCTATTCAACGATTGGGTTTGATCGTTCTATCTTTCTTATTTCAATTGTTTGTTTATTGATCATGTTTCGCGTTGATCCCATAATGGCTTTTGGTTCAGTCATGAACTAATTTCCACTATGGGATTCTAATAGATTTTAATATGTAGTTTGGTTGCACATTTAAATGCTAGGATTTTTTTGCATATCATATGGAATATCTGTCATGGTTGTTTTACATGTATGAATGCTTGATCACCATTCGTCTCAGTACTTGTATGGAATTGACAATGAACATATAGGTATGGATTGTAATCATGATAGCATGCGAATATGGGGCTGTTGTATATGGCTTATATATTTTGTGAACCAGATAGACATATACTGTTTCACCGTATGAGCTAGAATAAGGGCTTGAGCTTAAAATCAATATAATTGCAATTTCACATAGACATATAGTGATTTTGGTTGTATTGGTGATTACATAGAGTCTAATATCTGTAGATGCTGTGTAAGTAGGTTATAGTGCATTGAAAAATGGTTATAACTCTATTCGTGCTCTTGGCTATTTTCCTGTGATATGTGAACATTTCTTGCATGATAGTGGCGATTAGGTGAAATATTAAATGAAGTTAGGGTCCCATTATTTCCAGATTATATTTATTCCAATTGTATTCTTATTTTCAGTTGTTATTCACAATTAGTTTAATTCAACACTTTTAGTCATTAGTCTAGGCATATAAATTTTGTGAGTTAATTGATGCATGATAGTTAAATTTAACAACTTCCTCTGTGGGATCGATACTCTACTTACTCTGTATTACTTGTTGACCCGTGTATGCTTGCATGAGTTAGAGCTCTTTTATTAGAACTATAAAAGAGGCAACAGTAGGATAATTCCTCTCATATTCTTTGAGTTTTCGTGAGGCATATGCTATGACTTTCCCATGTTGCATAAGAACACATCCTAAACCTTTGCCTGAAGCATCAATGTATATGACAAATCCCTCCGAACCAGATGGTATTATCAGAACAAGTGCTGAAATGAGTCTCCTTTGAGTTCTTGAAAACTCTTCTCACATTCCTCGCTCTAACCGAATTTTGTATCTTTCCGAGTCAGTTGAGTTAATGGAGTAGCGATTCGAGAAAATCCTTCCACAAATCTTTGATAATAACCAATAAGCCTCTGTATCGCTACGTGATTTGATTCATCGACTTAGGTTGCTCCCAGCTTTGAATTTCTTCAATCTTTGTCGGGTCAGCAAATATTCCATGATTTGATATCACGTGCCCAAGGAATGCTACTTCCTCAAGCCAGAACTCACATTTCTTCAACTTGGCATATAGCTTATTTTCACGAAGCTTTTGGAGTATCAACCTCAAGTGTTGCTCACGATCTTCACGGTTTTTGGAGTAAATGAGGATGTCATCAATAAAGACGACCATAAAGTGATCCAAATATTCCTTGAATACTCGGTTTATCATATCCATGAAGGGAACAGGAGCATTAGTCAATCCAAAAGACATGACTAGGAATTCGTAATGCCCGTACCGAGTTTTGAAAGCAGTCTTTAGAATGTCATCAGTTTTAATCTTTAATTGATGATATCCGGAACGAAGATCGATCTTTAAAAAGAATTTGGTGCCTTGCAACTGGTCAAACAGATCATCAATTTGAGGTAATGGATACCTATTTTTTATGGTGACATGATTCAACTCCCGATAATCAATACAAAGTCGCATACTTCCATCTTTCTTCTTCACGAATAGAACAGGAGCACCCCAAGGAGAGGTACTAGGACGAATGAAACCGATATCTAAAAATTCTTGTAGTTGGGTTTTTAACTCCTGAAGTTCAATAGGAGCCATTCGATATGGGGCTTTGGAAATGGGTTTTGTACCGGGTTCAAGGTCGACACAAAATTTAATTTTACGCTCTGGGGGCAGGCCATGAAGTTCTTCAGGGAATACGTCAGGAAATTTATTAACAATAAAAATATCATTCAAATCTGACGATTTTTATTTAAATCCGTGACATGGGCTAAGAAAGCTTGACATCCGTTTTTCAATAAATGAATAGCTTTATGACTTGATATGACAGTGATTGACTTTAGTGGTTTGGTTGCTTGAATTCGTATAATAGGTTGGTTAGGAATATGAAAGCTAACCACCTTACAAAAACAATCGATTTTAGCATGATGAGTAGTTAACTAATCAATCCCTAAAATCACATCAAATACAAGTATTTTCAAAGAGATAAGATCGAAAGGTAACGTGAGGTTACTGATTTGAATCAAACATGACTTATAAACAGTGGATGTAATGAAGGTTTCTCCTAACAGAGTTTTAACAGATAAATCAAAGTCTAATTTCTCCGGAGTTAAATTTAAAAGTTGAGCGCAATAGGAGAAATAAAAGAATGGGTAGAACCGGTATCAAATAAGGTATAGACTTCGCTAGAGTTTATGATTAACTTACCCATGATCACCTCGTTCGAATTCCTTACTCTTTGGGAGGTTATGACAAACGCTCTCCCTTGAACTACCGGTTTTGCCTTGTCTGGGACACCCTTTGATGCCTCCATCCCAGTTGGACTTGACTTTGGTGCATGACAAAATCGGGCTAGGTGACCTTCTCTTCCATAATTGTAACATGCTTTGGATTGCTGTATACAGTTTGGACTGATGTGTCCCTCCCCTCCGCATTTGAAACATATGACCGGCGGTCGTTCTCCTTCCTTAACAACAGGTGCTGGTGCTGACGTCTTTCCATCATTATTGAATTTCCTCTTCTTGAAATTTCCACTTCTATTATCTTGGCCATGATTACCACCGAAGTGGTTACCATTTCTGGCATGTTGATTCCCTCCACGTTTGTTGTCACCACTTCGATGATTGCTACCACCGGTATTATCAATTTGTTGGCTTCTCTCTCTTGGTTGGGTTGACTCATTATTGCGCTCCAATAATTGAGCCCTATTTATAACATCTGAATACAAACACAGTTTGTGAGAAATTAGGTATTAACGTGTCTCAGGTTTCAAACCTCTTAGAAACATTCGCATCATTCTCTCCTCGTTATCCACCAAGTGGGATGAAAATCGGGATAACTCGGCAAACTTAGCTTCGTACTGTGACACAGTCATATTATTTTGCTCTAGTTTGATGAACTCTACCTCCTTCATGTGATGAATACTTTCGGGAAAATACTTATCATTGAACAGTTCTTGGAACTTCTCCTAAGACATCTTTAGTGCGGCAGGCTTAGTACGCTTTATAGATTCCCACCAGTAATCTGCCTCTCCTCGCACCATGAAGGTGGTAAAGGGAACCTTTTGCTCCTCGGAGCATCCCAAGACATCAAATATCTTGGTGATCTGCTTTATCCATGTCTCCACCTTAAGTGGTTTTGGCTCTTCCAAAAACTCAGGTGGTCCCAGCTTCTTGAACTGTTTAGCGGTGACCGTCCGAGAATTACCAGTGTTTCCACCTGCATTTTGAACAGGAGTCACTCTCGCCTGATGTTTCATGAATTGCATAAAGCCTCTGAACATCCCATCGTTCATCATTTGATCGGTGTTATTGTTTACCTGAGGATTATTATCTTCCTGTTGCACATTATCCTGGGTATTGATCGTTGGTTTCTCAACGGTCTCATGTGCTTCATTGCTGATCTCAACATTTTCAGATGTCATTTTCAAACACTACCACAAAACAAGGGTTAATTGACATGTCACATATTATCCCTATACTCTGACCAATCAATTAAATACCAAATAAACTTAGGTAGGTCATACTAGCGAAGGAATTCCCCGTCTCTCCCCTCCTAGTTCTTGTCTCACATCTCAGTCAGGGATCATATCCCTAAGCTTTGATACCAAATGTGACGCCCCCAAAATAGGTATACATCACCCATCTTGGGTCGCAAATACATGGTAATGAATACAAATACAAACTTAATTATACAACATGAGCTGAGAGTTTTTACATGAATATTATCTTCTAGATAATATCCAAACTCAAATAGAGTCCTCATTACATTTATTGTCACACTATTTTATAGAATAGTGAGGACTACTATAACACCATCTCGGACCGTCACTCCATTCCCTGACTAGTCCCGACTACATTCTCATTTCCTGAAGAGAACAACGAAAGCAAAACGGTGAGCTCAACTAGCCCAGTAAGAAATATTATGACTAAGATAATGTAGAATAAATTATCATTAGTCTTCAACAGTGTTAAACTGATAAAATACAATAAACATCAAGTTTAACTACAACGGAACAAGCAATCCATTAGAAGAGTCAAGTAGAGTATGATATCTACTATCTTCTATGATTTTAAAAGTTTTTCATCAATTTTATCGCTGAGACTCAGCTTAATAAATAAACCACATCATCGAACCATCCCTGCACTACGGGCTAAGGATATTCATGTAATCATCAATGGTCATGATTATACCGAATAATCCCTGGTCATAATCATATCAACAACTGTCCATCAATGCACTACAGGCCAATGAGGACTTTTACCACATCATTTGTAACATTACGGGTCACGATTATACCGAATGATCCATGGTCATAATAATACCAAATAACAGTCCACCTATGCACGTAAGCCAAAGATGACTTTCATTACAATATAAGCATGAGGATGATGACAATGATATAAGCATTAATCAAACGAAATCAAGGATAAATTTTAAAGACTTTAAATTTATTCAGAGTTTAAAAATATACAAATTGTCAACAGATACTTCTTTGTGGAGTAAAATTCTAGAATAATATTCATGTATCAAAAATAATTTGGACAGAAAAGAAATATATTTTTCGGGTGAATAGTTGTTGACTTGGTCATATTCCAACCTTAGGTTTTGATGATGACTTTCCTATTGTACTAAAATGTTTACTCGTGCATTTACAGAATATTAAAAGAATTCTTGAAGCTTTGATTTATTAAAGGATTGAAGACATGAAGGCTTGAAGAATTACTTGAGTCATTAAGAAATAAATGTAAGATCCTAACTTTAATTATTTCTCAATCAAGGCTCTAGGATTTACATTGCATTGCATCATTAATTAATTGTGGAATAAGTTAAAATGATTAATTAATTAAAGATTAATTATGAAAATATTTAATTAAGCTTTCAAAATTAATAAGGATCAAATATTAATTAAATTGGAGTAACTTTTGAAAAGCTAATTTTGAAGCCTTCCCATAATTAAAGGATTTAATAAATCTATACCACATATCTTGGGATTGAGTTATTCATTATGTTTTCCATAATTTATTAATTGATTGAACTTTCCTTAAAATTGATTAAGTAAATCAAATTTTCATATCTTCAGAATCAATTATCATGGATCAATAATTGGAGTAATTTTTGAAACATTCACATAATTAAAGGAATTAATTTAAAATAGATTTTGATTCTTTATATAAATTTATACCATATATCTTGGGATTGAGTTATTCATTATTTTTTCATGATTTATTAATTGATTGCCTTTCCTTAAAATTGATTAAGCAAATAAATATTCATATCTTTAGAATTAATTAGCATGGATCAATTAATTGGAGTAATTTTTGAAAAGCTAATTAGTGAAGGCAAATCTAAATAAATTGGAATTTCAAAATAAATATGGAAATATTTTTTAAATATTGATACTTCCCATAATTGATGGAGTTGGTTAGTAAATAAGTTTTAAAAAGATCATTATCTTTCATATCTCTAACCAAGATTGTTTCCATAAATATTAGGATATGAGGTTTTCCATAATCATGGAAGTAATATATAAATAGATTGAGATTTCAAAATAAATATGGAAATATTTTTTAAATATTGATACTTCCCATAATTGATGGATTTGATTAGTAAATGAGTTTTAAAAAGATCATTATCTTTCATATCTCTAACCAATATTGTCTCCATAAATTTTGGGACATGGTCTTTCATTATTGGGTTTGCCATAATCCTGAAAATAATTAATTATGAAACAAATTAATTGGAGTTTCAAAATGAATATGAAAATATTTTTGAATTGCATGAAATTAATATGGAAGTATTTTTAAATGATGAAATCTTAATTGCCATCCATTTAGTAAATGAAAAATGGTGAGTAATTAAAGAGAAAATAATTTAGTTGGTGTTTTTGAATTATCCGGAAGATGGGCATATATTATCATGGACATATCTTTTAGTTTCCATAAAGAATAAAGTAACAGATCACTTAAATAGAATTACTATCTTGCCACGTGATTTTACATAATGGGAGTCTAGAAATATGTTATTGATCAAATCATTGGATTTGATCTCAATAAACGCATAAAAAATATCCAACCTGCGTGTCTGGCTATTAGTGGCATGTATATATATTGATTGTTAAAACTAACAATGCCCATGCCTTATAGGATAAATCATATCAACGACACAAAGATATGATTGACAAAGGATATGTAATTAAAATAATTTAGCAACGGGAAAATGGTCTTCATATCTATAAAAAGATGGGTTGGCTCAATAGAAAGAGAGCAGTGCAGAAAATCAATACATAATACAAACAGTAAACTGCTAGTACTGTATTTTCGAATTATTTTTCATACGCCATTCAAAGAATTATATCTATTATGAAGAAATAAGCTGATGGTGAAAGTGTAATTCAAATTACTTCTCAGCTTTTATTTTTGGAGCTTTACTGGTAATATCTTTTCATTGATCATTGCATAAATAGTTGAGCCTTGAATTGTTGATATAATTATTGCTTTGATCATAGTTTATTTTGTTTGATCAATTCTCTAAACATTTGGTAGACTAAGTTGTTAGTCTAAGGTTTATAATCTGGGTTGGATTAGGGGTTTTGCAAGCAAGTTCAAGGAAGCATAGGTGCTTAAGGGTGCATAGGCGCACGGGGAGCAAAGGTGCTAGGGAACAAATGTGCTCGGGGAGTATAAGTACTCAAAGGTTGTGAAACTTGTCTTGTAAAGGGATTTAATTTTAAACAAAGTTAATTAATAAAGAGAGTCTCCAATACTAGTTGGTATTGGGCGTGGATTAGACCACTAGAATAAAGGATAGGGGCTGAACCACGTAAAAATTCATTGTATTCATGTGATTGCTTATTGTGCTAAATTATCTCATTATTCAGCTATCTATCCAGCAGGCTGCATTCTATATCTATAAATTTACAAAACAAATTTAGTAAATTGTTTTCACATAATCACATTCTGAAAAAGGTTAAGTCTCTAAATTAAGCATTTTAGAAAGTCTTACATCAACTCAACATCTTGTCTTAACTTTTTAATCTATAAGGATTTAGAATCTAGCCTCTAGCATTGAATATCCAAAAGAATTTTTATTGAATCAAAAGTTTGACACCATTTGTTCCCACACTTATTCAACCCCCCCTTCTAAGTGTGCTTACTTAAATTTCATTTGGTTTCAGAGCTTGGCTCTACTTATCTTGGTCTTAAAGGTGACTTGTAGGGAAAGATTCTAGCATGGCACAACTTGGGAACATCATTCAAGAAGGTCAATCAACTGTTAGACCTCCACTACTTCATGGAGCTAAAAATTACAACTTCTGGAAGTTTCGAATGACGATATTTCTTAAAAGAGACCCATGGGAATGGTGGGTCATAGAGAATGGTCCTGTTTGTGACGCCCCCAAAATAGGTATACATCACTCATTCTGAGTTGTCAAATACATGGTATAGAAATAACTACAACTTTATTATTACAACATTTAAACTGTGAGTTTAAATACAGATATTTCCATCTAGACAATATCCACACGCAAATAAATCCTCATCACAATTATTGATACATTGTTTTACAAAAATGGTGAGGACTACTAAACAACTCTCTAGAATCATCATTCCATACCCCGACTCGTATTCGCTACATTCTCGCCTCCTGAGAAGAAAAATGGAATAAAAAGGAAAAGGGTGAGCTCAACTAGCCCAGTAAAGAATATTATGACTAAGACAATATATAACAATTATCGTTAGTCTTCAATAGGAAAAAATCTGAAAGAATACATTAAACAACAAGTTTTAGATCAATATTCGCAGCGAAAAATAATAATTCATAGAAGAGTTACGTAGAGAATGAAATCCACTATTATCTATGAATTTAATAGTCAATCAACAGTATTTTTATCCCTGTAACATCAATCAATTCACATCTTGAATCATATATTTATCCTTGCACTACAGGCCAAGGATATTCATCAGTTGGTCATGTTCATCTCAACACCTGTTCATCTTTGTACTACGGGCCAAAGATATTCATCATAAAATCGTTAATCTTTGCACTACAGGCCAAAGATATTCAGTTATATCATCATTTAGGACTGAGGATGATGAAAAATATTTTAAAGAAAATGAATCCAGTGAAACAAAAGAATAAATATTAAGGATTCGTATTTCGGTTTATTCATGTCCAAGAATACCTCAATAATAATTTTAATGGAGTAAAATTCTAGAATGATCAAAGCATGGATACAATCAAAGCTAATATCCACACTAGATATTTTGGACGAAAAAAAAAATTAATTTTTTTGTGAATAGTGCCGTATTCGTGAATAGTGCCGTATATGTGAATAGTGTCGTATACGTGAATAGTAACTCCGACACAAAAAGTTTCAAATTTGATTAAAAGTTTAGATCAATACTTCGGCATAATGATATTGGAAGAATTAATATCATTTCTTTAAAAAAATAATATCCCTTACCTCGTAAAGACAGTACTTTTAGTTGAAACACCGGATATAAGCTATGACTTGAACTTGCACCATATAGCAACACTCAAAGTATTAAAATACTGACAAGAATACGCTCAATATATCGAGAGAGAAAGAGAGAGAAAACTTCAGTTTCTGGTATAATTTTCAATTCTAACCTAAGCACCCTATTTATAGGAAAATGCTTAGAACACCAAAGCAGAAAATTTAATAAAATATTAATATTAATATTACAAATTCCTACGCCCACTTTTAAGGATCTGAATTTAGCATTTACATCACATGCAAGACCCACCTTTAATGACAAAAATGTTTTTCATAATAAAAATAATTAAAACTTCCAAAAATCAATTATTTCGGAACTCCAAAACTTCAATAATTCATAATAAATAGCTCTTTTATCAGAAAAATTTGAACCACATGTCCTTTCCATAGGAAATTTCATTTTCTACAACTTTATAAGTTTAAGTTTTTCCAAATTCCAAACAGAAATTGACCGAAATCCACAAACGAGCGATTTTATAAAGCTATAATCAAATTTCACCAAGAAATGGGGTCCACAAACATGAAAAACATGTTTTAAATATTTTAGTAACAAAATACTCCTCCTCCTCATATACTCATATATCCCACATTCATTGTAAAAATATTTACAAATTATTCCAAGAAAAATAGAGATGGTACTCCAAGACCTTAATCTCCTTAATGGACTCAAACAATGTTATCCAATAATATTCACAATGGTCTCCAATTATGATTATAAAATATCAAAAGAAATGAACACACTCCTTATTTAGTAGTGGATTAATTGGTGCAGTGCAATCCAAAAGTGACAAAGTTTCAACTCATACTTGTCGCTTCATCCAATCGCTTTCACATGGGCCACAAGGTCATCGCTACCACATACTAAGGAGATTTTTATAACCACCGCTTATTTAAGATATTTAGCATTTACTTTAAATAGTAATCACATCAACCCTTACTATAATAAATAGAAGGTTACATTTCATTTATTATTAATAATTTATGAAAGTAAGAGAAAGATGGTACTCCAAAACCTTAAAGGAAATGCTTAGTATATGGTCTCCTATGAATCAAAAGCATGATTATTAGAAATGTTCAAGCTTTTCTCATGAGAAAGATGAAACTATCAACGAGGCACAAGTCAAGGTTCCTAGTACTAATGAATTCCATAAAGCATCTTGATAAATCAATTCCACAAAGTGAGATCAATCGTAAGTTACTTCGGGCTATGCCCAAGAGGTTTGCTTCTAAAGTTACAACTCTTCAAGATTCTCCTAATATTTCTTCTATGAATACATTAACTCTATTTGGTGAGTTAGAAGAATTTGAATATCAATTAAGGAGATATGATGATGAGGAGGATACTCCTCGAAAGAAGGTTCTAGCTCTTATTGCAGGTGATGAAGAGGAGCTAGAGGACGATTCAAATGATGAAATTGCAAAACTTTTAAAAAGGCTCAAAGGGTTGTTACAAAGAAAGATTAAGAGAAAGAATGTAATCACTTTAAACAAATTCAAGGGAAAGTAAAAGGAAGACACTTGCTTAGAATGCGGACGCCCCGACCATTTCAAAAAGGATTGCTTCAAAATAATAAACAAAGGCAAACTAAGCTACAAGGATAACAAAAGGAACAAAGCATTTATTACTTGGAGTGATGATGAGTCCGAAGTGGAAGTTGATGTAAATAAAGAAATAGCCCAAGTATGCTTCATGGGAATCGACAATGAATCAAATGATGAATCGAGCGAGGTAACCTTTCTGATTATAATCTCTTAAAACAAGAAAATGAAAAATTAAGAGAAAAAAATGTATACTTAAAAGACTTAGTAAATACTTTAATGAATGAGGTTGATATATTAATTGATGAAAAGAAAGAAGTTGAACAAGATACATCATCACAAGAAGAAAATATTTTAATTGCTAAAAATGATTTTTTTGAAAATCATAACAAATTTCTTTCCAACAAGGTTAATGATTTAAATAAAGAAGTTGAAAAATTAAACAAAGAAATAGCAATGAGAGATGTTTGTATTGATGCTTTTAATGATGATTCTCATATTAAAAATCCTTCAACGAATGAACTACAAAAAGAAATAGACTCACTAAAATTATCATTGGCTAAATTTGTTCAAGGGAAGAAAATTTATCTATTATGTTGGGTAAACAAAGACCTAGCTTTGAAAAAAACAAGGAATTGGCTATAATCCAACAGATAAAAAGAGTGATGTAAAAATTTTAAAATCTAAATCACATTTAGAAATTAAATTATTGCTCTACTTGTAAAACATGTGGCTTAAAGGGACATTTGGATTGTTCATCAAATAAAAGGAATATGAAAGTTAAAAGTGTGTGGATTAAGAAAAGTGATGTGTATGTGACTAACCCAAAAGGACCCAAAAAGATATGGGTACCAAAAGGATGAATTTTTTTATAGGTACATCTCAAAGCCAAAGGTCCTTCTCAAAATAAACTGATTGAGTAAGCCAAAGGAGAAAACTGAATTCGTTAGTAAGAAGAAACAACAAACCATATTCTTAGAAAAGAAATTTGAAATACCGAAAGCAGCAAAATATCTTAAATGTCATCCACCCGAGAATATTATTGAATATATTACTCCTAGATTTGAGTATGAGAACTACCCAAATCATGACAAGTTCAAACAAGTTCCAAGGGCTTGATACAAGAGGTTAAGTAAGTATCTCATCTCAAATGGTTTCACTCAAGGTAAAATCGATTCTATATTATTTAAGCATAAAAATAAAGATTCTATCATTATGCCAATATATGTAGACAATATATTATTTGGTGCTACTAATGAGTTTCTTTGTTAGTTATTTTCTAAGTGTATGCAGAAGGAGTTCGATATGAGCTTAATGAGAGAACTTAACTATTTTTGTTTGGGACTCTAAATAAAGAAAATAAAGGATGACATATATACATCAAACCAAATACACAAAAGAGTTAATCAAAAGGTTTGAGTGTTACAAATCTAAATCAAAGGCTACACAAATGAGTAAGTCAATTAAATTCACATCATATGATAAAGGTATTGACGTAGAGGTAACTAAATATGAAGGTGTGATTGCTTACTTGAATCTATGTGGTTAGCTTACTTTATGAAGAAAATATTTAAACCTTTTAATCACTTGGGTTAATAGAAAAGATTCTTAGACTCATATTTGCCAACCATTGTCAGTCCTTAAAAGCAACCATGATTCTTTCTATGTGTATAAATCATTTTTCAATGTCCTTCCTTTCTTTTTGATTAATGACTAAGGGGAGAAAAAATCATATTTATTCTTTTTTTTCGATTGATGACAAAGGGGAGAGAAATTATGATATGTGTTGTCTAATCATGTTGAAATGATTGAGGTACAAGTTGGAAGAGTTCATATTCAATATCTCTTGTCTAACTTTATGTTCTTATTCTATCTTACCAAGAATATTTTAATATATGCATGGTTTTAGGGGAGCCATAATTATTATATTGTCATCATCAAAAGGGGAGAATGTTGACTTGGTCATATTCCAACCTTAGGTTTTGATGATGACTTTCCTATTGTACTAAAATGTTTACTCATGCATTTACAAGATATTAAAAAAGAATTCTTGAAGCTTTGATTTATTAAAGGATTGAAGACATGAAGGCTTGAAGAATTGCTTGAGTCATTAGGAAATAAATGTAAGATCCTAGCTTTAATTATTTCTCAATCAAGGCTCTGGATTTGCATTGCATTGCATCATTAATTAATTGTGGAATAAATTAAAATGATTAATTAATTAAAGATTAATTATGAAAATATTTAATTAATCTTTCAAAATTAATAAGGATCAAATATTAATTAAATTGGAGTAATTTTTGAAAAGCTAATTTTGAAGCCTTCCCATAATTAAAGGATTTAATAAATCTATACCACATATCTTGGGATTGAGTTATTCATTATGTTTTCCATGATTTATTAATTGATTGAACTTTCCTTAAAATTGATTAAGTAAATCAAATTTTCATATCTTGAGAATCAATTATCATGGATCAATAATTGGAGTAATTTTTGAAAAGCTAATTTTGAAACATTCCCATAATTAAAGGAATTAATTTAAAATAGATTTTGATTCTTTATATAAATTTATACCATATATCTTGGGATTGAGTTATTCATTATTTTTTTCATGATTTATTAATTGATTTAACTTTCCTTAAAATTGATTAAGCAAATAAATATTCATATCTTTAGAATTAATTAGCATGGATCAATTAATTGGAGTAATTTTTGAAAAGCTAATTAGTGAAGGAAAATCTAAATAAATTGGAATTTCAAAATAAATATGGAAATATTTTTTAAATATTGATACTTCCCATAATTGATGGAGTTGGTTAGTAAATGAGTTTTAAAAAGATCATTATCTTTCATATCTCTAACCAAGATTGTTTCCATAAATAGTAGGATATGGGGTTTTCCATAATCATGGAAATAATATATAAATAGATTGGGATTTCAAAATAAATATGGAAATATTTTTTAAATATTGATACTTCCCATAATTGATGGATTTGATTAGGAAATGAGTTTTAAAAAGATCATTATCTTTCATATCTCTAACCAATATTGTCTCCATAAATTTTGGGATATGGTCTTTCATTATTGGGTTTTGCCATAATCATGAAAATAATTAATTATGGAACAAATTAATTGGAGTTTCAAAATGAATATGGAAATATTTTTGAATTGCATGAAATTAATATAGAAGTATTTTTAAATGATGAAATCTTAATTGCCATCCATTTAGTAAATGAAAACAGGTGAGTAATTAAAGAGAAAATAATTTAGTCGGTGTTTTTGAATTATCCGGAAGATGGGCATATATTATCATGGACATATCTTTTAGTTTCCATAAAGAATAAAGTAACAGATCACTTAAATAGAATTAATATCTTGTCACGTGATTTTACATAATGGGAGTCTAGAAATATGTGATTGATCAAATCATGGGATTTGATCTCAATAAACGCATAAAAAAATATCCAACTCATGCGTGTCCAATTTATTAGTGGCATATATATATTGATTTGTTAAAACCAACAATGCCCATGCCTTATAGGATAAATCATATCAACGACACAAAGATATGATTGGCAAAGGATATGTAATTGAAATAATTTAGCAACGGGCAAATGGTCTTCATATCTATAAAAGGATGGGTTGGTTCAATAGAAAGAGAGCAATGTAGAAAATCAATACATAATATAAACAATAAATCTGCTAATCATCAGATTTTCAATTATTCTTCATACACCATTCAAAGAATTATATCTATTATGAAGAAATAAGTGATGATGGTGAAAGTGTAATTCAAATTAGTTCTCAACTTTTCATTTTTTGAGAGCTTCTTGATAATATCTTTTCATTGATCATTGCATAAATAGTTGAGCCTTGAATTGTTGATATAATTATTGCTTTGATCATAGTTTATTTTATTTGATCAATTCTCTAAACATTTGGTAGACTAAGTTGTTAGTCTAAGGTTTCTAATCCGGGTTGGATTAGGGGTTTTGCAAACAAGTTCAAGGATGCATAGGTGCTTAAGGGTGCATAGGTGCACGGGGAGCAAAGGTGCTAGGGAGCAAAGGTGCTCGGGGAGTATAAGTACTCAAAGGTTGTGAAACTTGTCTTATAAAGGGGTTTAATTAATTTTAATTAAAACAAAGTTAATTAATAAAGAGAGTCTCTAATACTAGTTGGTATTGACCACTAGAATAAAGGATGGTAAAAATTCATTGTGTTCGTGATTGATTAGAATTATCTCATCATTCAAAAATAGAGGATAGGGGAACCATAATCGTAAAAATTCTTAAGCATTTTAGAAAGTCTCATGTGATTGCTTATTGTGCTAAATTATCTCATCATTCAATCAATTTATCCACACTTATTCAGTGCCTACATTCTATATCCATAAATTTACAAAACTAATTTAGCAAAAATTGTTTTCACAATAATCACATTCTAAAAAAAGGCTAAGTCTCTAAATTAAGCATTTTAGAAAGTCTTACATCAACTCAACATCTTGTTTTAACTTTTTAATCTATAAGGATTTAGAATCCAATATGAAACCTCACATACTTACATTATGAAGAAAATATCCAAAAGAATTTTATCCCTTACCTCGATTGAATCAAAAGTTTGACACCTTTCTTTGTTCCTATACACTTATTCAACCCCCCTTCTAAGTGTGCATGCATGTGAATCAATAGTACACACATGTGAACAAATAGTTATAAACATGTGAATTAATAGCAATTAATTGCTCATTTATCCGATTAATTACTCGATTAGTCAATATAACCTCTAGAAATCAATTATTATCGAAATAAATATCGATTTCCACTAACACTAGTAATCCCAACATAATGGAGCTATCAAATTTATCTTTAATCAACACGAACTTATTCATCATTTATATTATAACTCACAATATTTAACAACCAGATCATTCCCAGGAAAGAGGGGGCTTTCCGATAAGGATTTCTTCTTATTGGCGCGTAATTAGGTGACCAAACCTCTCCTCGACAGAACTTTCAAGACATCGTCAATATTGCAAATAATAATATGAATAACTTTGTTGTCTCAATTATTGATTTAATAATATAGAATATTGATATTGTGATAATAATTGAATCAATAATATGAGAGATATTATGTAGCAATTACTGTAGCAATAATTGAGTATAACTGAGTGAATTTTCACGTAAGCATCAATAATCAATACCGTGTGCTACTATGCAACCACGTGTATTACTATACGTTTACCATCGGGTTGTTCAACAGTTTAACGGTAAAACTTTCGATGTTATTTTTATAAAAAGATAATTCTGTCATTTTCTAACTACGACAATACTTTTGTTATGGGGTCCACCAATGATTGTGTCGTCGTACGAATATTCCCGGTTAAAATGAATATTCCCCAACTAATTGAATATTATATAACCACTTGCTTACTTTGCAAAATTTGTAAATATTACCCAAAACTATAACATTATATCAAATCCACACCATAATATTTAAAAATATATTTCGAGAAAAATTATTCTTTATTCATAAAAATTGGGGTCTTACATTATTAGTTTTAATATTCTTAACCAACCTGTTATGCAAATTCAAGCAACCAAATCACTAAAGTCAATCACTATCATATCAAGCCATAAAGCCATTCATTTATTGAAAAACAAATGTCAAGCTTTCTTAGCCCATGTCATGAACTTGAACAAAAATACGTCAGATTTGAATAATGTTTTTGTTGTTAATGAATTTCCTGACGTATTTCCTGAAGAATTTCCCGGTCTACCCCCAAAACGTGAAGTTGAATTTTGTATTGACCTTGAACCCGGTACAAAACTCATTTCTAAAATCTCATATCGAATGGCTCCTATTGAACTTCAGAAGTTAAAAACCCAACTATAAGAGTTTGTACCCGAGCCTCTATTTGTGGAATGGACCGAAGCCAGACTCTTCGTAGGGGATGTCATATTCGTGCGGTGGTAAACTGATAGGTGCCATTGTGATGTGCTATCCAAGATTATGACATGAGTCAGAGTTGGGAGCAACCTAAGTCAGTAACCGAAGTACGTAGCTTTCTAGGCTTAGCTGGTTATTATCGGAGATTCGTGGAAGGATTTTCTCGAATCGCTACTCCATTAACTCAGCTGACTCGAAAAGATACAAAATTCGTATGGAGCGAGGAATACGAGAAGAGTTTCCAAGAGCTTAAGAGGAGACTCATTTCGACACCTGTTCTGACAATACCATCTGATTCGGATGGATTTATTATCTACAGTGATGCTTCAGGCAAAGGGTTAGGATGTGTTCTCATGCAACATAGGAAAGTCATAGCCTATGCCTCTTGAAAACTCAAAGAATATGAGAAGAATTATCCTACTCATGATCTAGAGTTAGCAGCAGTCGTTTTCACGTTGAAAATCTGGAGACACTACTTGTATGTGGAGAAAGTGAAGATTTATACAGATCATAAAAGCCTCAAATATTTCTTCACCCAAAAGGAACTCAACATGCGACAACGACGTTGGCTCGAACTGTTGAAAGATTACGACCATAGCATTCAATATCATCCTGGAAAAGTAAACGTGGTAGCTGACGCATTGAGTAGAAGATTATATGCAGGTACGAGTGCGATAATGTCAACGCAAAGACCCATTTTATAAGACTTACAAAGGATGGAGATAGAGTTAAAGGCTCCAAGTACCCATGTGATGATATCAAACATACGAGTAGAATTAACTTTAATCAATAATGTTAAAGCTGCTCAAGCCACAGACCCAGAGCTGATGCGTATGAAGAAGAAAGTACAAGAAGGTGTTATTCCAGAAGCAAGAATCGATGAAGAAGGAATACTTAGAGTCAACTCAGAACTTTGAATTCCTAATGATTCTGACTTAAAACAAAGAATCATGATAGAGGCACACAACACACCGTTTGAAATCCATCCTGGGAGTACCAAAATGTATCATGATCTTCGAAATACATTTTTGTGGAACAATATGAAGAGAGAGATCGCGGAGTTTATCTTGAGGTGCTTAACTTGTCAACATGTAAAGGCGGAGCATCAAGTGCCAAAGGGTCCATTGCAACCACTAGAGATTCCAAAATGGAAGTGGGAACACATTACCATGAATTTCGTTTGGGTCTTCCCAAGGTTTCTCAAGGCATAGATGCGATTTGGGTTATTGTTGATAGATTAACTAAGTCTAATCATTTCTTGCCGATACGGGAGACTTATTCCCTTGAACGTCGTGCTTGTATGTACGTGAATGAGATTATGAGATTGCATGGCATGCCAGTATCCATAGTTTTAGATTGTAACCCAAGATTCACTTCACGATTTTGGGTTAGTTTGCATAAAGATATGGGCACATAATTACGATTCAGTTCGGCATACCATCCTCAAATAGACGGGCAATCAGAAAGGACTATTCAAACTCTTGAAGATCTATATATTAAGACTCTATGTCCTAGATTTCAAAGGGATTTAGGATAAGTACTTGCCATTGGTGGAATTCTCCTACAACAACAGTTATCAATCAAGTATAGGCATGGCTCCATTTGAAGCGTTGTATGGACGAAAGTGTCGTTCTTCAGTATACTGGGACGAGGTGGGTGAAGCAACGTTGTTGGAACCAGAATTGGTACGCATGACTACAAAAAAGATCCAAATGATTCGGCAACGTATTCAAACCTCACAGGATCGACAAAAGATTTATGCGGGTCTTCATCGAAAGGACATGGAATTTAATATTGGGGATCATGTATTGTTACGTGTTGCTCCATGGAAGGGAGTTACAAGATTTGAGAAGAGAGGAAAGCTCAATCCACATGTTGTTGGTCCATTTGAGATTCTTGACCGAGTAGAAAATGTGGCCTATAGACTCACATTACCTCCAAGTATGTCTCGTGTCCATAAAGTTTTTCACATATCTATGCTTCATAAATATGTGAATGACCCAAATAAAATTATTGAGTTAGAACTAGACGAGATAGTCGAAGATTTAACGTACGAGGAGGTACCTGTCAAGATCTTGGATAGGAAGGAGCATGTCCTACGTACAAAGGTTATACCAAAAGTCAAAGTTTTATGGAGGAAAAATGTTATTGAGGAAATGACCTGGGAGTTAGAATCAGAAATGAAAGCGAGGTATCCTAACATTTTCAAAACACTAGATACGTACATCAATTTCGAGGACGAAATTTCATAAGGAGGGGAGGTTGTAAAACCCCAACTTTTTATAAATAAAATTGAATTTCCTCTAATTATTATTGTGAATAATAAGGTTTTAATTTGATATAATGCTTTGGATATGGGTGAAATGTGCAAATTTTGCAAAATAAGCAAGTGGTTATAAAATATTCATTATTGTCGGGGAATATTCGTTTGGTCGTGGAATATTCTTGTTGTCGGGGAATATTCGTACGACGGCGCAACCATTTATGGGCCCCATAATGGAAAATGGTCGGATGAAGAAAACGACAAGTTTGAGTTTTTATAAATAATGACGTAGTTATAACCGTTAACACTATTGGAATACCTGGTGATTAAAATACAGTAATACGCGTGGTTGCACATTAGCACACGGTATTGCACAGTATTTTTGGATTATTGATTCTTACGTAAGAAGACACTAATCAATAATTGTTACAGTAATTACTGTTCAATATTTTATTTTATGGATTCAATAATTGCTATGTTGATATTTTATATTATTGTCGTTGTTTCAATAATTGTCCATGCACAATATTTTCCATTATCAGATCAATAATTCATATTATTTGAATAATATTATTAGATAGAATTATTGGCAATGTCTAAGGAAGTTCTATTTAGGAAAGGGGTTTGGTCACCTAATTACACGCCAGTAAGGAGAAATCCTTATCGGAAAGTCCCCTTCTTTCCTAGGAACGACCTGGTTGTCATTATTGTGATTTTGTAATATTATTTTTGAATAATTAATTATTGATTTATATGATAAGAAAACATTTATTTTATATGGATATAAATGAAGGAATTAATGCTGAGGTGTTTTATCAATATTTTGTCAGAATGGAGGTATTAAAAATCATCCGTATGTAGATTTCAGTCATTTTCTGTTTAGAATTTGGAAAACATTTCTTCTAAAAAGTTGTAGAGAATTAAATTTCTTATGGAATGAACATAAAATTCATATTTTTCTGATAAAAGAGCTATTTATTATGAATTATTGAAGTTTCGGAATCTTGGGTCCGAATTAATTTCGTTGCATTAAATGATAAAAATATGTTTTGTGAGTTGGTGGGTCCCACTGGTTGGTGTAAAAATTCTGAAATTAGATTTTCAAAGTGTGCGTAGGAAATTTTTTAATAAATAATATTATTTTATTAAATTTTCTGCTTTGGTGTTCTAATCATTTTCCTATAAATAAGGTGCCTAGTTAGAATTGAAAATCACACCAGAATCTGAAGTTTTCTCTCTCTATAATATTGAGCGTATTTTGTGAGTATTTAGATACTTTGAGAGTTGTTATTCAGTGCAAGTTTCCTTCAGCATTATATCCAATTTTTCAGCCAGAAGTACTATTCTTTTGAGGTAAGGGATGTTATTTTTTTCGTAAATGATGTTATTCTTTCAATATCATTATACCGAAATATTGGTATGAATTTTATTATGAAATTTTTACCTTTTCATGTCGAGGTTACTATTCACGTATACGGCACTATTTACGTATACGACACTATTCATAAGTACTATTCATAAAGTATGATGTTTTTTGTGAAATTTCTACCTTTTCGTGTCGGGTTACTATTCACATATACGACACTATTCACAAATATGACACTATTCACAAAAAAAATGAATTTTTTTTTCTTTGTCCAAGTTGTCTATTATGGTTACTATCTTTGATTGTATCCATGTTTTGATCTTCATTCTTGAATTTTACTCCATAATTGATTATTATGGAGTATTTTTAAACTTGTATAAACTAAAGTACGAATCCCTAATCTTTGATCTGTTATCTCACTGGATTCATTTTCTTTAAGATATTTTTCATCATCCTCAGTCCTAAATGGTGATATAACTGAATATTTTTGTCCTGTAGTGCAAAGATAAATGATTACCTGATGAATATCTTTGGCCCGTTGTGCAAAGATGAACAGGTGTTGAGATGAACATGATCAACTGGTGATATAAATGAATATCTTTGGCCCGTAGTGCAAAGATGAATATTTGATTCAAGATGTATATTAATTGATGTTACAGGGATAAAATATTGATGATGGACTTTTAAATTCATAGATGATAGTAGATTTAATTCTCTACTTAACTCTTCTAATGAATTGTTATTTCCGCTATGAATATTGATCTAAAACTGGTTGTCCATTATATTTTATCTGATTTATTGAAGGCTAACGATAATTTATTCTACATTATCTTAGTCATAATATTCTTTACTAGGTTAGTTGAGCTCACCCTTTTCCTTTTTGTTCCATTTTTCTTCTCAGGAGGCGAGATTATAGTAGGAACTAGTCGGGGTGTGGAGTGATGTTTCAAGTCGGTTGTTTTAGCAGTCCTCACTATTTTGTAAAATAATGTATCAATAAATGTAATGAGGACTTATTTGAGTGTGGATATTGTCTGGAAGACAATATTTGTATTTAAACTCACAGTTTATGTGTTGTCGTATTTTGTACAATAATTATATTAATAAAGTTGTAGTTGTTTCTGTACCATGTATTTGGCGACCCAAGATGGGTGATGTATACCTATTTTGGGGGCGTCACAATGTCAATGTATTTTTTGCTATGATACATACCTAACTAAATGCAAATGTGGTAATTGTATATTGAGTTATGAGCAACTTGGTTAACTAAGTTTTATCTCTTACAAAAGCCTAAGTAAGGATGTATTGGTTAATGGACTGTCATGTGTGGTTGTTCTAGTAAGAATGTGAACTAGAATTTTGTAAGGATTGTGCTACAAATGTTGTGGTACATAAGGAATTTAAGATTTAATATTTAGCTAATGGTTAACTCACATAAAACTATGCATTTTATCCTTCTAAGAACCAAAATTGTGAAAACTGCCTTGGGTGTACCTTACAAACTAATAAGGGTATCATGTGACCCAAATAAACTTAATAAGATGAACCAACTGACCTCAAAAGGAAGCTTGCTAAAGTGTAGGCAAGCAAGGCAAAACTGTTCTTGTGTCTAACAGGCCAGGTTGAGCCCTGTGTTAAGAGGGCTTAGACTTACTTGTTTAGTTGTATAACTATTAAGGAAAAATACCTTACCATATAGCCTAGGTACATGTACATACTTAGAAGCTAAGAGCCTAACAAAAAATTCTTAAAATTCCTCAAACTAGCATGAAATATCACCTCTATTGCAGTTTTACAGTTGAGTAAAAAGGGAAATGAGGCCTTTTAGTTGGAGATGATCCTTAATCATCCAAAAAAGGTTTTATTAAAATAATTTTTGAAAGATCAAATTGAAATAGAATGATAAACTTGAAGAAATAGGAATTTCATGTTTATTTGCTATATAAATGGGGACTGTGATAGTGATATAAGAAGATTGATCATGCTAGGCAGTAACAACCTTATGTTGGTCTAAAATTTCTTGTTAGAAATGATTCCAAGGTATAGCCAAGCCATGAGTTAGCAAAAGTAAGACGTTGTGTACTATTTACTATGTGTAAAGGGAGCTTTTAGAGTCTAAATCATGTCAGACCTTTAACTAAAGAAAGGTCATGTTGAAAGTGACCTTGTGTGACCATATTACACTTGTCTAAACTTTCTAAATGGCCAAAACCTACAAAAGAAGAATGAAGCAAAAATTAACTCAAATTGGACCTGTGATGAAAAGTCCAATTTGAGCCTTAATAAAAAGGGACTTAGCTTGTTTGTATAGGAAAACTAAACTAATAATAAAATACCTTGGTATATGGTCTAAATATAGGACCAGATGTTAGAATCAATATCTTAACCAAGAAATTCAAAAAAATCAGCAAACTAGCCTAGAAAATGACTTTGTCTGCAGTTCTGCAACAGACCGGGAGAGAGGACTTATGATGTTGGCATTTTTGGTTAAGGCTTAGCATAGGCATCTTAAAAAGGTTAGGCTAGAGGGATCTTAATATATTCAAGTGTATATAGAATAGGAGATGTAAGGAAGTGATATTTAAGTATTTAAATGCTTTAAAATGTAGGGTTTAGAGGGTTAAAACCATGAGTACCAATAGTAAAGTCAAGGTGATATTAAAAAAAGCCTTATTTAGTCATAATACATATGCCTAGATGAGAAAAAATGGATAGAAAATGAATTTTTAAAGTTTAACCAAAACCCGACTGTCGACGTCGGGATTTTTGAGTGTCCCTTTTCGTTACTTGTTCTTTGGTGTTCTCATGTTAATGTGAGATTTGTTTAAAAAAACAAGTGAAAAAGGTCTGACATGTATAATGTCGACGATTGAACTTTAAGAGTCGCCAGTTAGTGTATTTAACTGGTTGTACCAACGCAACTGAAAAGGCTTGCACATTGACCCAGTGATTCGACACTGCTAAACGGGTCTCTGAAACCGAGATTAATTTTGGGTCCGGGGGCTTGATTATACGGAGGGAAGGTGTTAGGCACCCCCCGACTTCCGTGTTACCACGGTGACCACCACTTTTCAAAGAAATTATTATATGAGTGTGTGTGTGTGTGTGTGGATCAATGTGCAATTATTTGAAAGTAGTGCGAGGCCTCGTTCGCACCTATATACACAAGGTTTGAATTTTATAGGAAAATTCAGTTTTAACCAAGATATAGCAATGAAGTTTTGTAAAAACGATTTTTCAAACCCTGTGCTCAATAGGAATTGAGACCTTTTCATACTTCCATTTTATTGTTAAATGTCCGGCTTGTTTGCTTTTATTTTTGAGATGCGAAGCATTCTCGAGAAAATAATATATAGCAGTGCCGAACTCCTCATGAACATGACAGCCATCCAAGGAAATTCAGACACTATAAAATAATGTACAGGCTGCTTACATCCAAAAAATGTCCATCATGGGAACCGAATCTAGATCCAGTAAACTGAACCTGTGATCACATAATTCCTAGGCTCACATAATACTGCAATTTGTATGGAAAGCAGTAAGCAGTTATATATATATAAAAGCGATATATATATATATATGTACACGATCAACCACCATAAATCAACTCCATGGGAGATCAGAAATGTAAATAAAGCAGTAAATGCTATCAACTGCCACGAAGTAAACTCCAGGTAGGACAAAATGTAAATAAAGCTGTAAAAAGTGATCAATTGCCACGAAGTGAACTCCAGGCAGGACGAAATGTAAAAAAGCTGTAAAAAGCCAAGGAGGAAACTCCAGGCCTGACAGGAATGTAAATATATATATATATCTATATATAAAAGTAGTAAATGCACCGAATGTGAATCCAGGCTCATTTGATATGTCCGACAATAATTATATATATAAGTATATATATATATATATATATATATATATATATATAATCAATTAAACGCAATGGATATAAAATCCAGGCTCATCAGACAGAGTCTGACCATAGTTTATATATATAAGTATATATATATATATAAGCAATTAAACGCTCCAGACCAAAGTCTAGGCTCAATCGAGGCATAACTCGATAATGTTAGTCCATATATATGAAATACATACATATATTAGTATATATATACAAACAGAAATGAAAACTAAGGACCGAAGTTCGAGAAAACGCACACAACACGACTCTCAATGTGTATAACAATGTGTGCTATATGAGAAGAAGGCTTTATAAAATGTAAGAAGGCTTACAGTGGGCTGCTAAAGTAGACTTCTATGACTTTAAATGGATAAACACTCAACTCCCCTCGGATAAAAGATAGCTATATCTGAGCTAACTAGTGTTTAAAGAAGAGGAAACACTCAAAAGATGTGTATGCAGAGTAAAATGGACATGGCTTCCTCGCCTTTTTCCTTCTCTCCCTCTCTTCAAATGGGTCAACCCCCCCTATATTTATAGGCCCGATGGTGCGCAGTACACTGCTGCGGCGACAGCAGTTATACTATGGCCGGTCGTGGTGGATCCGAGCCTCGCGGGTTCCGTCATCTCGTAGTATGTGCACTCATGCACTATAATGTCCGTTCAAACTTGTAGAACTTCAATCCGAGCATCCGAATGAGATATATCTGACCTTCTTCGGACTGCTGGTGTCGAGAGTTATGCAATGACATGGATTAGAGGTTGTACGAAGTCAGGAAGAGGGGTCTATGCCCATGGCCTTCAAGCTTCAAATTCTATCCAAAGTACTGCCACACGTAATAGTCACTCCGGATTGTCATTCCTCAGCTCTTGTGGGACATTGTTGGATATATGTATGTATGAAATGTTGAGACGACGTGCCATTGTTGAAGGAACAAGATGATGCTTGACTCTCGCCGAGGTTATCCGGTTTGAGTTGAAAGTAGACGCGTTCTTTCGAGGTTACAACCGAGATTGGACTACTTGTTGGTATCTTGTGGTATTATCTTGTTGACATGGATGAGATGATGTTGTGACTCCTCAAGGGGTTATCATGGGTTTTAGCGAAAAAGCACGCGTTGCTTGGGGTTACATTTGAGATTGGGCTACTTGTTTGTATGCCTCATCGTCATCTGAATTGAAGGCGATCGCACATGTTCAAACAAGCATTTAAGGTTATATATTAAAAGCGCAATGGCATCCTTGGGGCTATCACCAAGGATGGGGTTGCTACTCGATGTTGTCTCTGGGACTAGAACTTAGCATCGCGGTGTTATCGCCGAGACAGAACTGTCCTCTCCGGTGTTGTTGTCTGTCTTTTGATCTGTATATCTCGGGGTTATCTCCAAGATCAGAAATGACATTCCCGGTGTGTGTTCCGGGTTGACATGACGCTCCCAGTTTGTGTTCCGGGTTGGAACTGAACTTCCGGTGGTATCCAAAATGGATGTAAGCTGTCTTTCAGGGTTATCTCCAAAAGACGAATCTACCCTCCTGCAATGTTAGTAATAGGAGTGCAAAAAATTTTGAGTGTCTACAGATGCCCCTCTTTATCGTATTCATGCAATGCAAGGCATGGATACGATAAAGAATCCTAGACACTTGAAATGCAAGCAAGATAAACATGATGCTATGTACAGCAACATGATGCAAATGTATGATGCATAAATGATTGTCATGTAATCCTGCTGGGATGACAATCAGTGATGACCTGGACAATCAATCCAAGTTCCCAAGGATGTTGACGTTGGGACTACCACCAAAGTCTTGAATTATAAAGGTACCTCTTGTGTGGAAGAGATCTGTGGGGATAAGGCTTTGTCTATTTTGAGGATGTGTATAACATGTTCCCTCATCTTTGTCGAAGTTCTCGCCAACAATGTTGTCATTTGCCAGGGTTGCCTGACCTTCGTTGATGTGTGTATCACCGGATAGATCCCTGCTGGGCGTATGTCAAGGCTGCTTGACCTTCATTGATGTATGTGTCAATGGTAGCATTATGTTGTAACCCTTGCTGGGCAAAGTTGCTTCGATGGGTTTACTTGCCATCGACTGATATGACATCAAGGTTGCTTGACCTTCATTGATGTGTGTATCAATGGTTATATTGAACTGTGACCCCCGCCGGGGACACGTAGATGCTTGGAAGGATATGCATTATGAACCCCGCCGGGGATACGTAGATCTTTGAAAGATATGCGTTGTGACCCCCGCTGGGGATAGGTAGATGTTGATAACTTCAGCGTTGTAACCCCCGCTGAGGAGGTTTGATATTTCGTTGTTTTTCGGGTGGTAACCCCCGCCGGGGAGGTTAGGGTTGTGACGACATCGGACCTTTGTGGGGTATTACCGAGCATGGTTTATAAAAGCCAAGCTCATTGGTATAGTATACCCTGCATTCAGGTGAATACCGTTGAGGTGACGGGAGTTTAACTCTGACCGACAAGAAACTAGGATTTCAGGCTAATCCGCTCAATCGTGTAGCATTTTTATTCCTGATTTGGCCTTTTCAGCTTGTGAGACCTCCTTTGCAACTCTAACTGGAGCGAGCCGGAGGTGTGGGACCCATGTAGGGGGGCCGTAGGTGTACTTGTAAGAGCCGTAGGTTAGCCTGCGGCCATCCGTGCCTATGTATAGGTGGATGGTTGCTTTCATAAGTCATTTTCAAGTTGCGCAGTGAAGGAATCCGAGAGCTCTTCTTTAGATCTGCTGAGTTTGGGCAACTTTCTGCATATTCTGTCACCGTACAAGCGTTCTTCACTATCCTGGTAACACATACATGTATTTTTTTCCAATTTTTGTCCGTTGGAAAATGACTTATCGCATGAAATGCATTTAGACACATAGTAGTGAATATGCATGCTAATATGACTAGATAAAAAATATTCAACATAGCAAATGTTAGTATTAAACCATGCTGAATATAATGATGTAAAAAATTTTGACTTTTGAAACAGTCAAATTGGCACCTTTTACTGTCATTTCTTATCCTATTTGAGGACAAATGAGTAAAGGTAGACAAGCAAAATAATCCTGGTAATTAGACTACACTAACGGATTTTTTACTGCAATGTATTGATGTATACAGGATGTATATGACTGTGTATAGGTGTGCTACTGAATGGCCACCTAGTCATGCCTATGTGCATGTGGATAGTCCCATTTGCAAAGGGGACTATGGCAAAATTTTCCCAAAATGTAGGTATTGGGTAGTCATGCATTTTAACTCCACTATAGATGTATGTTAAAGCAATACATGCATGCATGTAATCATAGAATGCATTTTGAAAAGACTCCAGGTAAGAAATTACCACACCTTTTCTGAGGTGATTTAGAGACTTTTTGTCTAGATATCATGGATCCGGATCAGCCGAGTAGTTCCCGCAGGACCACTTCTGGTGTATGAAGGAGGGCTTTTGAAGAGCCTCAACGCCGTTCTGTTAGACAGCCTCGTCGCTTGGCGGAGGCGGTGGTACATCCTATTCGGGTTGAAGTGCAGATTGTCGAGGATGAGGAGGAGGATGCACCGATCGAGGTTCCTACTCCTGCTGTACGTGTTCCCCGTAGGGAATTGCCAGGTATTCAAGTGGCAAACCCAGATCTTCTAGGTGACTTAAGTAGGCATCCTTCAGTATACCTGCACGCAAATGAGGTATGAAGTTAGATCTTTAATCTTCCTTATTTTCTATTGATGAGGAGTCAAGGAGTCTGATGTTGATCTGCATTTGATGTAGGTTCCCAGCTTCACACAGCCTCGAGGGAACTGGTTTAGCATCCACTCTATGTATCAGGCTTTGCATGATGACTACAAAGCGATCGTCCATGGCTGGGGATTCGGGAGGTTCTTCTTCATTCTACCCCGTCATTGTCCTTGGGTTACCATAGGGCATTGTCTGAGTGGTGGTTTCACCAGACTCAGTCACTCCATTTGCTGGACTGCGAGGTGATGATGACGCCGATAGATTGGCAGTTTATCACATGTATAGAGTTTGGAGGGGAACTGGTGCCTTGCACGGCGGATATCACCCCTACTGCCGTCAGATCCTTGTTGGGAGTTCCGACGGAGGCGCTCAAGGGCAAGACTGTTTGTACAGGTCCTTTGAGCGTAGATGCTATGAGCGGGCTATTGAGTGAGCCTATACCCGATGATGTGAGAGTCAGGGATCGCATTCTCCGGCGATTATTCCTGATGATCATTAGGGGCTGCTTCATAGCAGATAATTCCTTTACGGTGTCTTTCGCTTTGATCAGTGCCACTCGACACGTTGACCATATAGGAGAGTATGATTAGGGTTCCTACACCTTTGCCTATTTCCTCAGGGGAATGCACATGCGATCGCAAGGCTTGACCGAGGCGTGGTTAGGATTCTACTCATTTTTGCTGGTGAGTGTTTCTCTTATCTTTTCCCATGTATGGGTTAAGAGTGTTGACTGACAGCAGATGTTTGCCTTTGTGTTGGCAGTTTTGGGACTATGAGAGGCTTCCTTGTTTGCATCTTATGAGCGTGTTAGGTTTAGATACCTATCCACGAGGACGAAGATGGCATCATTCCATACTGGCGGAGGTCCCTGTTCTTTGAGGTTTGACTCATCATGCTTATATATTTGAGCTATTGATAGCTGATGTCATCACATGGATTCCCTACTCTGGAGAGCATTTGGGAGTTGGATTTGAGGATGGCTACCCGACTGGAGTAGAGCACGTCATTTCCACCCGCAGGATTCCTCTCTTCACAGATGGAGGATGGGAGCTCTATTTAGGAGAGCGTGCTATTAGGAGCACTACAGGAGAGATCCATATGCTGATCTTGCCTCCTACAAGGCGTTATTGGCTTGTTTCGTAGTCACCCGTCATTGACATCCCATTGATGGGGATTGACGGTTTTACATTGTCAGAGGGCCCCTATTCTCAGGAGATGTTCCAGCATTGGTGGATCCCTCATACGATTGGAGCTCAGACCCGCGCCACACAGTTTATGGGGTATATAGTTCCAGGATCCGTGATGATGATGGATTGGCTAACCTTTATGTCGAGATCCGACTCATGTGACCTGATTAATGACGTGACGACTTTAAAGTCGGATCGGTCACATCTTTTTATTCGGCATCTGGGCAGAGATCCTGCAGAGGTAGATACTTTTGATCCTTCCAGCTCTGGCGTTGATCCCTCGGGTGACCCATACGGTTTTGCCAGAGCAGATCCTCCTTTGTATCGGCCTGACATCCCTGTATATAGAGATCCAGTGACTCAGGAGGAGTTACATCAGGTGGACAGTATCGATGATGTAGACATCGACACTCTTGACTTTTACTGATGCATTTCTTGTTATCTCTTTTGATAGGCCTCTGTTGTATGTTGGGTAGCTTCGCCCCATTTCCACATATTTTAGTCATGTCTGAGAGATGTATTAGATGATGATATACTTAGGAATGTATGTACGCTTTTCCATTCCCTATATCATATTGCCATCTATTGTATCATGCACGCGTTATTATGTTATGCATATGTATGTATGTCCAAAGATATTCAAATTGACCTGGATGGTCTTATGACACGGCCCGTCTGAGATGTCTTCTTCTTCGATTAGCTTTATTGATCATACCCCACCATTTATGGTGGTAGCTAATATCTTCTCATGGTATGATAGTATATCACCATCGAACATGGTGATCGTAGATGATTCTTTGACATACTATGACCTTACTGATGTTTTAGGTTCCTCCAGGATTTGTAGATGGCATGCTAGAGCACTGGGTATCGGAGAGACATGTTTTTTGATTTGGGACCCAGGAGTTGACTCCTACTTTGGAGGAGTATGCACGGTTGACGATGCTGCCGCTGGATAGACCTTGCGTGCATATGGCTATTGGAGACATGAGCAGACAGTTCATGACCCTCACCGGATTGAGACGTAGAGTGGTCCAGGACGAGATTACATCCGACCACGTGATATCCCAACGTTTCCTGTTTAACAGGTTTGGCTCTGAGGACAGCTATGCATGGCATTCTGAGGATTTCACCACACCGGAGGATCATTGGCGTTCAGCCAGAGTAGATGTACTGCTTCTATGCGTATTGTCATACGTCTACATGCCGCGGTACATGGATGAGCTAGATATCGGCGTCATTATGGCAGTGAGAGCTCTCAGGGAGGGTCATACCATTGTCTGGAATGATCATCGCAGAGACCTTGAGGTCGGCTACATATTCTTTGCACTTATCCGGCGAGAGTGTTTACGTGTAGCTTCGGTCATGTTGTACGTGTGGTTTATGTCACACTTGAGACCGATTGGCACATTTAGACGGCAGGGGTTTTGTTTCACCCATGATATAGCTATGTCGTACTCCTTTCAGCCTGCGGAGTGTATAGATGATGTATCGTGGTCAGTTTTTCTGGCAGGGATTAGAGATCCATTTGCCATATTGCCGTGTTCAGGGCTTAGTTCACCCTACAACTTCATTACTCATGCTCCAGGCATGGATTATCTCCCTCTGGCTGGATTAAGGGGCATGATCACTTACCACCCACTGGCCGTGATGTGTCAGTTTGACCAGTTCCAGGACTTTCACCGTATATGAAGGCGGTGAGTCGGTAACGCGTCACACCATTTATCAACGGAGATGATCCAGTTGTATGCTGTTGGGATCGGCCGAGTTGGTGAAGTTTTTTGTTAGTCATCTAGGTTGTTCTCAGAGTATTCCGCATGGATGGAGACAAAGATCGCATCGGTTGTGGCAATCTCCACAGGTCTGACTGGATTCGGTCGGCGATGAGGAGCCTATAGAGGAGGTTATTATTTTCACCGATTTGGTTGATCATTGGCCGCCATTTGTGATGGATTCTCCCACCCCGAAAAGCCATCAAGTTACAAGATTCTGCATAGCATTTGGAGTAGAGCTTACATCGATGACCTATGATTGAGATCGTCGCTAGGTAGCGATGTTGTGACTCTTAATGAGAGAGATACCGCTCTGTTAGAGAGTGATGAGGCTAGATAAGTCAAGGATGTATTGATTGAAGAGCGAGATGTCGCCTTATCTGCTAGGGATGTGGCCATTGCAGATAGCACTTCCATTAGATCCCAGATGACTGTCAGTCTGGCCGACATGAGTGCTTACATTGATGAGCATTTTTCCACCATGCAGTTAGCCTCTGATCTGCTAGTTCGTGTAGATACCCTTGGGCAGGAGCTTGCAGTGCTACCTCCGTCTTTAGAGAGGGATGTTATGTTAGATCTGATAGTCCGCATACATACAGATCCGTAGAGATAGCTTTGTATTTTCCTGCACAAACTAAACTTAGCCATTTTGTCATGTACAAAGATGATGTATATATCAAACAGTATTATATATGGCAGGGAAATATATTTTGATTAACTTCCCTTTTAGTTATGCCTTGATACTTGCTTGATATTTGCCTGTTTCTCCAGGGCCTTGTGATCTTGATGTATTCTGAACTTATCCTTGATAGATGGACATTGAGGCGTCATGAGATCTCTCGGAATGGATCATTGATTTACGTATATCCCTACCATCTTTGGTGTCTTGGGATTTGTATCTCAGATGGAAAAGTGGAGAGGAGGATGGTTTCTTCCTCTTTGAGATTGACCGCACCACAGATGGTCGCCAGTACTTCTATTTGTGAAAAGCCTAGTTAATTCCATCTCTTATGGGTTGGTATTGCTCTTTGAGGCACAAGCACAGCTTAGATGGTCACCGAATCTTCTATTTGTGAGAAGAGGTTGGGTAATTCCATCCCTTTGATCTGAAACCGATGAAATAGGGCAAATTGAAGATTGATCCTAGTACCGTGTGACAAGTATGTTGTTCTGGTAGGGGTTAGACTGCATCATGAATGGCTACCTACGTACTCCTATTGAAGAGGAGATCAAGTCTGCGTAGTTCAAACCTAGTGTAGGAGGTTCAACGCTGAATGCGGAAGGCAGAAGAGTGTAGAAGTATTTTTGTTGTTTTTGTTGTTTTGTAGAGAAAAGGTAGAAATGTTTTTGTTCTTTTTCTTTATTGCGGCCAAGACCATATAGCATATGGTTGCCTCGTACCCCAATTATCGGGGAGATCAGTCGACGTAGTTACGCCTCGGGACGAATTGAAGGCGAAGAGAAGTAAAATCCCATATGCGAGCCATATCATGGGGAGAGGAAAATTTAATCCCATAACGGGGACAAAGCGCAAGTGTGTAAAAGTTTGATCCGTCTTTAGGACAAAAGCTGCAGCGAGAAAAGTTTAATCCGTCTTGAGGACAAACTGCAGGTGTGAAAGGTTAAATCCCGTCTTCAGGATAATCGAAATTGTGAAAGGTTAAATCCCGTCTTCAGGATAATCGAAATTGTGAAAGGTTAAATCCCGTCTTCAGGATAACCGAGATTGTCTAAAAGGTTTGAAATGAAGTGAAACCAGGCTGCTGGCTTGAAGTGTATGTTTCCCTGAGGGGCAGAAAAGTATGTAGAAAGGGTTTAAAACCGGAATGACTGGTGATTTGAGGATCAAAACCAGGATGTTTGTTTGATGGTAACCCGGACATAATCTTGGTTTCACGCGGTTATGAGAGTTGATAAGTCGTGTGAAATTCATCGCCATCCATGTCCTGAAATCTGAGAGCACCTCCTATCAATGCTTCCTTGACAACAAATGGGCCTTCCCAGTTAGGAGTGAATTTTCCCTTAGATTGATCTTGGTTGTCAATGATCTTCTTCAAAACCAAGTCATGTTGTTTGAATTGTCATAGTCGGACTTTTCTGTTGTAGGATCGTGCGATCCTTTACTGATATAACTGACCATGGAAGATTTTTGCGGTTCACCTTTCGTCTATCAGAGACAATTGGTGATACCTGTCTTGTGCCCATTGGTCTTCATCCAACTGAGCATCCATCAATACTCTGAGGGATTCCATTTCCACTTCTATGGGGAGCACTTCTTCCATCCCATAGACTAATGAGTAGGGGGTTGCCCCAGTGGAAGTTCGCATGGAAGTTCTGTAGGCTAATAAAGTCAGAGGCAAGAGGTCAGGCCATCCTTTATGATTGGCGGACATTTTCTGCATGATCTTTTTGATGTTTTTATTAGCCGCTTCAACAACACCATTCATCGTTGGACGGTAGATGACGGAGTTGAGATGTTTGATGTGGAATTTTCTGCATAAATCCTCCATCATTTTGTTGTTGAGGTTCTTAGCATTGTCTGACACAATGACCTCTGGTTGTCCATATCGACAGATGACATTGTTTCTGATGAAAACAATGATAACTTCTTTAGTGACCTTGGGGAAGGAAGCTGCTTCTACCCATTTGGTGAAGTAGTCTATCATGGTGAATATGAATCGATGTCCATTACTGACTTTGGGCTCGATGGGCCCGATCACGTCCATTCCCCACATTGAGAAGGGTCATGGCGAACTCATATTGTGGAGTTCCCTTGGAGGGGCATGGATAACATTCTCATGAATCTGGCATTGATAGCACCTCTTGATGTGATCATCACAGTCAGCTTTGAGTGTAAGCCAATAATGTCCCATTCTGAGAATTTTCTTGACAAGTAAGGGGCCGCTCATGTGTGGGCCACATACTCCACCATGGATCTCATCCATAAGTCTCTGAGCTTGGTCTTTGTCTAGACATCTGAGGAGACCTAATCATGCTTCTCTTTTATAGAGTGCATCTCCGCTCAGGTAGAATTTTATAGTAAGTCGATGAATCCGCCTCTTTTCAATTAGGCTCGCCTTAGCGGGTGTAGATCCATCTCGCAGATACTCCTTGATGTGTTGGTACCAAGGGTTGTGGATGGGAGGTAGCTCATCCGATACTTCTCCAATGTAATTCCCATAGATTGGGGCTTTTGCAGAGCAAACGTGATGCACGACATGTTTTCTTTGTCCGGTACGTAAACCAAGGAGGCCAACGTTGCTAATGCGTCTGCAAAATCATTCCTATTATGAGGAATGTGTAGAAAGGAGATTTCTTCAAACTCCAAAGCCATCTGTAGAACTTGCCGATGGTAAAGTAGCAAATGTAATTCTTTGGTTTGATAGATTCATGTGGATTGCTTTATTACCAATTCGGAATCCCCAAAGACAGTTAACTGCCTGATGCCCATTGAACGGGCAAGTTTTAGCCCCATGATACAACCTTCATACTCAGCTGTGTTGTTGGTACTGACAAACTGCAATTTGACGGCGATGGGATACTACTCCCGTCATCGATAGTAAGATTGCTCCACTCCGAGAGCCTTACGAATTAATGTACCCCATCAAAATGCATTTTCCACTCACGGCATGTATCGTACTGATGTTGTAGCTGAACTGTCATTACCCCTTCATCGGGAAGGTACGTTTCTAAGGGTTTGTAATCCCCTGCAGGTGCGGCGGCCAGTTGAACCGCAATTCCTTGAACTTTGACAAATTTTTGCATCACGTAGACAATGTCAAATTGCTGTAGGATCAACTGCCATCTAGACAGTCGACAATTCAGTATGGGCTTACTGAACACATACTTGAGAGGATCCATTCGGGATATGAGATGGGTTGTGTGACCATGGAGGTAATTTTGTAACCTCACTGAAGCCCATGCTAAAGCACAACAAGTCTTCTCGATCAGAGTGTACTTGTGTTCACTGATGCTGAATCTTTTGTTGAGGTAATAGATAGCTCGTTCTTGGCCTCTATTGCCTTTTTGCCCTAGCATGCAACCCATAGCATTGTCATTTATGGATAGGTACATGAACATGGGAACATCATCCCTGGGAGGTACCAAAATAGGAGCGTTAATCAGTTGCTCTTTAATGGTAAGGAAGGCTTTCTGACACTCATCGTTCCATTTCATGGATGAGTTCTTCCTTAACAATTTGAAGATAGGCTCACAGGTTGCTGTGAGTTGAGAAATGAATCTGCTAATGAAGTTGATCCTTCCCAAAAATCCCCGTATTTCCTTCTCTGTCTGAGGAATGGGCATTTCCTTGATGGCCTGGATTTTGGTAGGATCCACTTCAATCCTTTTGTGGCTGACTAGGAAGCTTAGCAAGTTTCCTGACTTAACACCAAAGGCGCACTTGGTGGGATTCAACTTCAAGTTGTACTTATGCAACCTGTTGAATGGCTTTGTGAGATGGTCTAAGTAGTCATCCTCCTTCCAGGATTTGACAATGATGTCATCCACATAGATCTCTATCTCCTTATGCATTAAATCGTGGAAAAGAGCCATCATAGCTCGCTGATAGGTTGCCCCGGCATTGATGAGGCCGAAGGATAACCGTCTGTAGCAAAAAGTTCCCCAAGGCGTGATGAAAGCAGTCTTCTCACGATTTTCCTCAGCGTCCATAATTTGATGGTACCCCGCAAAGCAATCAGCAAAGGAGTACATGTCGTATTGAGCAGTATTGTCAATAAGAATGTGGATAAAAGGCACGAGAAAGCAATCCTTAAGGCAAGCTTTGTTCAAATCCCTATAATCCACACAGACTCGCACCTTTCCCCCTGGTTTAGGCATGGGAACAATGTTGGATATCCACTCTGGATATATAGACACCATGGTGATGCCAGCTTGAAATTGTTTCACAATTTCCTCTTTGACTTTTAAACTCCACTCAGGTTTCAATCCCCTGAGTTTTTTCCTAACTGGCTTGAATCCTTCTTTAATGGGAAGGCGATGAAGAACAATGTCAGTGGACAAACCCACCATGTCTTCATGAGACCATGCAAACACATCTTGGAATTGGGTTAATAGCGCAACCATGTCATTCCGTTGAGTTATGGTAAGGTCTGAACCAATCTGGATTAGCTTAGGGTTGTCTAAGATTGGGTTTGAAAGGAGTGGTTTGATCAAGATTGGGTTTGGGTTTGTCTGCGACCCATTCCTTAATCTCTTGAGGTGTCTCAATGTCCTCTTGGATGTCCATCAAGTCTGAGTCTAACTTTGCATCAAAGTTACAGCCCTTGTGGAGAGAAGGCATGTCATCAGCAAGGACAAACATATCTAAATTCAGAGTCCTAAAACAAAAGATTCTTTCACTTAATATATGCAACTGTTCGATCATACAAAAGTGTTAGCATGTACAGGATAAAATAACTGCTAATGATGTAAAGGAAAGTAGGCAATTAAAGTTATCTATAGGGCAGAGGGTTTGTCTGCCCATTTTACCCTAGTCGACCAATGCATGGAGTGCTGCTCCAATTGTCGAGGGCAAAGTCCTGAAGGACTGCAGTGATGGAAGGATCGTCAATGTCTTCCTTCTCCCGAATAATAACCATGACATCTGGGCAATCATCGTCTGGGGTATATTTGTTTGTATGTTCAACATGAACAATGACGCGAATGCCTGCCATCATCAAGGCAAGGTCATGTTTACGTTTTTCGTTCCTTTTCTTCCACTTCAAGATTAGAAATCAACACCTCTTTAGCTTTGATTGGCACTGGTTTTGGAAATAGCATAGCCATAGTATGGGCTGGCACCTTTACTGAAGATTGCATTAGCTCATGAGGTAAAGGCATAGAAAATCACCATGCGGCGGAAGCTTGAGGAACCTGCTCGTGTTTATGAGGATTCCTGTATCTGGAACTAGAAGAATAGCCTAGCCCGGCTATTCCAATTTGATTGGAAAGTTGGATAGGGTGCTTAATACCATGTTGATCCTTACCAAGCCCTTGTCCAGGTTGATGACCCAATAACATCATTTCTTGAGTGGCTGACATAACCTCGGCAGAAATCTTGGGTACAGGAAGTGGCGCTCCCATAGAATGGTATTGCGTGTTACTCACTTCCAAAGTATAGAAACTGGTCGGTTCAACTTCTAAATTGAAGCTGATAACTAGTAGAATTCCTTGCTCAGGACAATCCGGCTCAGCATTGATAGTGACTAGACTGTTGTTGATGATGTATTTGAGTTGTTGATGTAGCGTGGAGGGAACGGCTCCAGCCATGTGTATCCATGGTCTCCCCAATAACAGGTTGTATCCTTAGTCGATCTTGAGGACGTGGAAAGATACATGGAATGTATTTGGACCAATCTCAATTGGCAATTCAATCTTTTCGACGACATTTCGTCGGGATCCATCAAAAGCTCGGATGACCGTATGGCTGCTTTGGATCCGCTTGAGATTGATATTCATCTTTACCAAGGTGGCATAAGGACAGATATTCAGAGATGAGCCTCGATCTATCAATACTCCTGCTAGCATTGTAAGACCCCAACTTATTATATATAAAATTAAATTTCCTCTATTTATTATTTTGAAATAGTAAGGGTTGATTTGTGGTTAGTTATGGGTAAAATGTGCAAATATTTCAAATATGCAAGTGGTTATAAAATATTCATTTTTATTGGAGAATATTCGTTTGGTCGTGGAATATTCTTACTGTCGGGGAATATTCGTACGACAACGCAGCCTTGTGTGGGCCCATAACGGAAAGCGATTGGATGAAGAAAACGACAAGTGTAAGTTGTTTATAAATAATTGTGTAGTTATTCTGAATTAATCTTTGTTGAATACCCGGTGGTTAAAACACGGTGATACTGCAGTATTGCACCAATTATTGATTCTTACGTAGGAAGGCATTACTCAATAATTGTTACGATGAATTCTTGTTCAATATTTTATTTTATTGATTCAATAATTGCTACGTTGATATTTTATATTATTGTTGTTTCAATAATTGTCACTACACAGTATTTTCATTATTAGATCAATAATTCATATTATTTGAATATGAATTATTGGCAATGTCTAGAAAGTTCTATCTAAGGAGAGGTTTGGTCACCTAATTGCGCGCCAGTAAGGAGAAATCCTTATTGGAAAGCCCCCTCTTTCCTGGGAACTGCCTGGTTGCCAATATTATGATTCTGTAATATTATTTGTGAATAATTAATTATTGATTTATATGATAAGGAAAATATTCATTTTATGTGGATATAGATGGAGAAAATTTTAAAGTGACAATTGTTGAAAAATTGATATTTTATCTTTTCTGATAAAATAATCCATTTAAATATATTATTATATTTTAATAATATAATAATGGTGATATTTTTAAAATACATGTGGGATATATGAATATATGAGGAGGAAGAGTATTTTTGTTACAAAAGTTGTTTAAAACATGTTAAACATGTCTGTGGGCCCATTTCTTGACTGAAATTTGATTATAGCTTGTAAAATCGTCCGTTTGTGGATTTCGGTCAATTTCTGTTTGGAATTTGGAAAAACCTAAACTTACAAAGTTGTACAGAATGGAATTTCCTATGGGAATGACATGTGGTTTAAATTTTTCTGATAAAAGGGCTATTTATTATGAATTATTTAAGTTCCGGAGTTCCAGAATAAATGATTTTTAGAAGTTTTAATTATGTTTATAAGAAAAACGTTTTTTGGGCTACACTAACATGTGCAAAATGAGCTGAGATCAGTTTTCTAAGGTGGGCTTGAATTTTGTTAAATATATTATTATTTTATTAAATTTTCTGCTTTGGTGTTCTAAGCATTTTCCTATAAATAGGGTGCTTAAGTTAGAATTGAAAATCACACCAGAAACTGAAATTTTCTCTCTCTATATTATCGAGCGTATTCTTGTGAGTATTTTAATACTTTGAGTGTTTCTATACTGATGCAAGTTCCTTGAAAGACTATATCCTCGATATTCCAAATTTGAAGTACAGTCTTTTCAAGGTAAGGGATGTTATTTTTTTAAAATGATATTATTTCTTCAAATATCATTATGCTGGATTATTGGTAAGATTTTTTCTTGTGAAATTCTTGTCTTTTAGTGTCGGGGTTACTATTCACGTATACGGTATTATTCACGAATATGGCACTATTCACAGAAAAATTAAATTTTTGTTTTTGTCCAAAATATCTATTGTGGATACTAGCTTTGATTGTATCCATGTTTTGATCATTCTTGAATTTTACTTCACTATGATTATTTATGAAGTGTTTTTGAACTACGATTGTTTAAAGTACGAATCCATAATACTTGTTCTTTTGTTTCACTGGATTCGTTTTCTTTAAAATATATTTCATCATCCTCAATCCTAAATGATGGTATTACTGAATATCTTTGGCCTGTAGTGCAAAGATGGTTGATTTTCTTATGAATATCTTTGGCCAATAGTGCAAAGATGTACAGGTGTTGAGATGAACATGACCGACTGATGAATATCTTTGGCCAATAGTGCAAAGATGTACAGGTGTTGAGATGAACATGACCGACTGATGAATATCTTTGGCCTGTAGTGCAAAGATGAATATTTAATTCAAGATGAATATTAGTTGATGTTATAGGGATAAAATATTGATGATGGACTTTTAAATTCATAGATTATAGTAGATTTCATTCTCTACGTAACTCTTCTATGAATTATTATTTCCGCTGCGAATATTGATCTGAAATTTGTTGTCTATTGTATTTTATCATATTTTTCTCTGTTGAAGACTAACGATAATTTATTCTATATTATCTTAGTCATAATATTCTTTACTGGGTTAGTTGAGCTCACCCTTTTTCCTTTTTGTTCCATTTTTCTTCTCAGGCGGCGAGAATATAGCGAGTTCTAGTCGGGGTGTGGAATGATGGTTATAAAAAGTTATTTTAGTAGTCCTCACCATTTTTATAAAATAAAGTACCAATAATTGTAATGAGGACTTATTTGGGTGTGAATATTGTCTAGACGACAATATTTGTATTTAAACTCACAGTTTTCATGTTGTATTAATAAAGTTGTAGTTGTTTCTGTACCATGTTATTGACGACTCAAAATGGGTGATGTACACCTATTTTGTGGGCGTCACAGTTGGTATCAAAGCTTAGGGATATGATCTCTAGCGGAGATCGGGGAATAGAACTAGGAGGGGAGAGACGAGTAAATCCTTCGCTAGTGTGCCCTACCTAACCTTATTTGTTAGTTGGTCAGTATATAGGGATATTATGTGATATGTTGATTTCCTTAATTAACCCTTGTTTTATGGCAGTATTTGAGAATGTCGACTGAGAATGTTAACAGTGGAGTGAATGAGACCATGGAGACACCTTTACTCACCAACGAGGAGAATGTGCAATAGGCTGGCACAAAGCCCATTTCTAAAACCCCATATCGAATGGCTCCTATTGAACTTCAGGAGTTAAAGGTCCAACTACAGGAGTTGTTGGACATCGATTTCATTCGTCCTAGTACATCTCCTTGGGGTGCTCCTGTTTTATTCGTAAAGAATAAAGACGGGAGTATGCGACTTTGTATTGACTACCGGGAATTGAACCATGTCACTATCAAGAATAGGTATCCGCTACCTCGTATTGATGACTGTTTGACCCGATTCTGAGGAGCACATTTCTTTTCAAAGATCGATCTTAGCTTACGGATATCATCATTTGAAGATTAGAATCGAGGATATTCAAAGACCGCGCCTTGAGAACTAGAATGCAGGCATTATGAATTCTTAGTCATGTCTTTTTGATTAACTAATGCTCCTACGGCTTTCATGGATATGATGAACCAGATATTCAAGGAATATTTGGATCAGTTCGTTGTTGTCTTTATTGATGACATCCTCATATATTCCAAAAGTCGTGAAGATCATGAGCACCATTTGAAGCTGGTACTCCAAAGGCTTTGTGAAAACAAGCTATATGCCAAGTTGAAGAAATGCGAATTCTGGCTTGAGGAGGTAGCATTCCTTGGGCATGTGGTGTCAAAACATGGAGTATCTGTTGATCCAGCGAAGATTAAAGCAATACAAAGTTGGGGGCAACCGAAGTCGGTGACCGAAATACGTATCTTTTCGGGCTTAGCTGGTTATTATCGGAGATTCGTGGAAGGATTTTCTCGAATCGCTACTCCGTTAACTTAGCTGACTCGAAAAGATACAAAATTTTTATGGAGCGAGGAATACGAGAAGAGTTTCCAAGAGCTCAAGAGGAGACTCATTTCGGCACCTGTTCTGACAATACCATCAGGTTCGGATGGATTTGTTATCTACAGCTATGCTTCAGGAAAAGGGTTAGGATGTGTTCTCATCCAACGTGGGAAAGTCATAGCCTATGCCTCGCGATAACTTAAAGAATATGAGAGGAATTATCCTACTCATGATCTAGAGTTGGTAGCAGTCGTTTTCGCGCTAAAGATCTAGAAGCACTATCTATATGGAGAGAAAGTGGAGATATATTCAGACCATAAAAGCCTCAAATATTTCTTCACCCAAAAGGAACTCAACATGCGACAACGACATTGGCTCGAGCTGTTAAAATATTATGACCACACCATTCAATACCATCCTGGAAAAGCAAACGTGGTAGCTGATGCGTTGAGTAGAAGATCATATGTAGGAACGAGTGCGATGATGTTAAGTATACACATAGAACCAACTTTAATCGATAAAGTTAAAGTTGCTCAAGCCACAGACCCGGAGCTGATGCGTATGAAGAAGAAAGTACAAGAGGGTGCTATTCCAGAAGTAAGAATCGATGAAGTAGGAATACTTCGAGTCCACTCCAGACTTTGTGTTCCTAACTATTCTGATTTAAAGAACAAGATCATGATGGAGGCACACAATACACCATTTGTAATCCATCCTGGAAGTACCAAAATGTATCGTGATCTTCGACATACATTTTGGTGGAACAATATGAAGAGAGAGATCGTGAAGTTTATCTCGAGGTGTTTAACTTGTCAACGTGTAAAGGCGGAGCATCAAGTGCCTAAGGGTCCATTGCAACCACTTGAGATTCCGAAATGGAAGTGGGAACACATTACCATGGATTTCGTTACGGGTCTTCCCACGGTTTCTCAAGGCATAAATGATATTTGGGTTATTGTTGATAGATTAACCAAGTATGCTCATTTCTTGCCGATACGGGAGACTTATTCCCTTGAACATCTTGCTCATATGTATATAAATGAGATTGTGAGATTGCATGGCATGCCAGTATCCATAGTTTCGGATCGTGACCCAAGATTCACTTCACGATTTTGGGTTAGCTTGCAAAAAAGCTATGGGCACGATTCTGATTGATTCGGTATACCATCCTCAAATGGACGGACAATCAGAGAGGACTATTCAAACTCTTGAAGATCTATTAAGACTATGTGTCCTAGATTTCAAAGGGAGTTGGGATAAGTATTTACCATTGGTGGAATTCTCCTACAACAATAGTTATCAGGCAAGTATAGGTGTGGCTCCATTCGAAGCATTGTATGGACGAAAGTGTCGCTCTCCAATATGTTGGGATGAGGTGGGTGAAGCAACATTGTTGGGACCCGAGTTGGTACGTATGACTATGGAAAAGATCCAAATGATTCGACAACGTATACAAATGGCTCAAGATCGACAAAAAAAGTTATGCGGATCTTCATCGAAAGGACGTGGAATTTAGTATTGGGGATCATGTATTGTTGCGTGTTGCCCCCATGGAAGGGAGTTACAATATTCGGGAAGTGAGGAAAGCACAATCCACGATTTATTGGTCCATTTCAGATTCTTGACCGAGTAGGAAATGTAGCCTATAAACTTGCGTTACCTCCAATTATGTCTCGTGTTCATAATGTTTTTCATATATCTGTGCTTCGTAAATATGTGAAAGACCCAAACCACGTTATTGAGTTAGAACTGGATGAGATAGCCGAAGACTTAACATACGAGGAGGTACCTGTCAAGATCTTGGATAGGAAGGAGCATGTCGAAAAATTGTTGAAAATTTTAAAGTGACAATTGTTGAAAAATTGATATTTTATCTTTTCTGATAAAATAATCCATTTAAATATATTATTATATTTTAATAATATAATAATGGTGATATTTTTACAATGAATGTGGGATATATGAATATATGAGGAGGAAGAGTATTTTGTTACAAAAGTTTTTTAAAACATGTTAAACATGTCTGTGGGCCCATTTCTTGACTGAAATTTGATTATAGCCTGTAAAATCGCCCGTTTATGGATTTCGGTCAATTTCTGTTTGGAATTTGGAAAATCTTAAATGTACAAAGTTGTATAGAATGGAATTTCCTATGGAAAGGACATGTGATTTAAATTTTTCTGATAAAAGAGCTATTTATTATGAATTATTGAAGTTCCGAAGTTCTAGAATAATTAATTTTTAGAAGTTTTAATTATGTTTATTAAGAAAAATGTTTTTTGGGCTACACTAACATGTGAAAAATGAGCTGAGATTAGTTGTCTAAGGTGGGCTTGAATTTTGTTTAATATATTATTATTTTATTAAATTTTCTGCTTTTGTGTTCTAAGCATTTTCCTATAAATAAGGTGCTTAAGTTAGAATTGAAAATCACACCAGAAACTGAAATTTTCTCTCTCTATATTATCGAGCGTATTCTTGTGAGTATTTTAATACTTTGAGTGTTTCTATACGGTGCAAGTTCCCTTCAGCACTATATCCGATATTCCAGCTAGAAGTACAGTCTTTTCAAGGTAAGGGATGTTATTTTTTTTAAATGATATTATTTCTTCAAATATCATTATGCTGGATTATTGGTAAGATTTTTTCTTGTGAATTGTCTTTTAGTGTCGGAGTTACTATTCACGTATACAGCACTATTCACGAATACGGTACTATTCACAGAAAAATTAAATTTTTGTTTTTGTCCAAAATATCTATTGTGGATACTAGCTTTGATTGTATCCATGTTTTGATCATTCTTGAATTTTACTTCACTATGATTATTTATGAAGTATTTTTGAACTCGGATTGTTTAAAGTACGAATCCATAATACTTGTTCTTTTGTTTCACCGGATTCGTTTTCTTTAAAATATTTTTCATCATCCTCAATCCTAAATGAAGGTATTACTGAATATCTTTGGCCTGTAGTGCAAAGATGGTTGATTTTCTTATGAATATCTTTGGCCCGTAGTGCAAAGATGTACAGGTGTTGAGATGAACATGACCGATTGATGAATATCTTTGGCCTGTAGTGCAAAGGTAAATATTTGATTTAAGATGAATATTGGTTGATGTTACAGGGATAAAATATTGATGATGGACTTTTAAATTCATAGATTATAGTAGATTTCATTCTCTACGTAACTCTTTTATGAATTATTATTTCTGCTGCGAATATTGATCTGAAACTTGTTGTCTATTGTATTTTATCAGATTTTTCCCTGTTGAAGACTAACGACAATTTGTTCTATATTATCTTAGTCATAATATTCTTTACTGGGTTAGTTGAGCTCACCCTTTTTCCTTTTTATTCCATTTTTCTTCTCAGGCGGCGAGAATGTAGCGAGTTCTAGTCGGGGTATGGAATGATGGTTATAGAAAGTTGTTTTAGTAGTCCTCACTATTTTTATAAAATAATGTACCAATAATTGTAATGAGGACTTATTTGGGTGTGAATATTGTCTAGATGGCAATATTTGTATTTAAATTCACAGTTTTCATGTTGTATTAATAAAGTTGTAGTTGTTTCTGTATCATGTTATTGACGACTCAAAATGGGTGATGTATACCTATTTTGCGGGCGTCATAGTTGGTATCAGAGCTTAGGGATATGATCTCTGGCGGAGATCGGGGAATAGAACGAGGAGGGGAGAGACGAGTAAATCCTTCGCTAATGTGTCCTACCTAACCTTATTTGTTAGTTGGTCAGTATATAGGGATATTATGTGATATGTTAATTTCCTTAATTAACCCTTGTTTTATGGCAGTATTTGAGAATGTCGACTGAGAATGTTAACAGTGGAGTAAATGAGACCATGGAGACACCTTTACTCACCAACGAGGAGAATGTACAACAGGCTGGCAATGTTCCTCCTGTGAACAACACCACTGAGCAGATGATGAACGACGGGATGTTTAGAAACTTTTTGAAGTTTATGCAAAATCAGACGAGGGAGACTCGTGTACAAAATACAGGTGGAAATGATAACAACGCACGGTTTGTCACAACCAAGCAGTTCAAAGAGTTGGGACCACCGAGTGCAGGGAAAGCTTTGATCCGATTAAGGTAGAAGCGTGGGTCAAACAAATCACCAAGATATTCGATGTCTTGGGATGCATGGAGGAACAGAAGGTTCTATTCGCTACCTTTATGTTCCGTAATGAGGTAGATTACTGGTGGGAATCTGTGGAGCGTACCCATCCAGCCGCACTCAGCATGTCTTGGGAGACGTTTCAGAAACTTTTCAATGACAAGTACTTTCCTGAAAGTATTCGTCATATGAAGGAAGTGGAGTTCATTTGACTGAAACAAAATAACATGTCGGTGTCCCAGTACGAGGCAAAGTTTGCAGAGTAATCCATGTTTGCACCTCATTTGGTGGAGAATGAGGAACGTATGACGCGGATGTTTCTAAGAGGTTTGAAACCCGGCATACGTCAGTATCTCATTTCTCATAAATTTTCTCTCTACTTAGATGTTATCAACAGGGCTCAATTGTTAGAGTGAGATAACGATTACGTTCAACCGAGGGACCATAACCAGGATCATACTGGTGACAGCAGTCATCAGAACAACGATAACCAGCTGAGAAAGAAGAATACGGACAAAGGTGGTAACCACTTTGGTGGTAATCATGGCCATGAGAATAGAAGAAGCGAGTCGGGAGGAGATTTTAAAAAGAGGAGATTCAACAATGACCATGTGAAGACGTCAACACCAGCAGCAACTGGTTCTAAGGGAGGAGAATGACCACCGGTTGTATGCTATAAATGTGGAAAAGAGGGACATATCATCCCAAACTGCCCACAACAGTTCAAGGTATGTTATAATTGTGGAAAGGAAGGACATCGCTCGAGATTATGCAGTGGCGAAACCAAGTCCAGTGAGGATGGTGACTTAAAAGGTCATCCCCCGAAAAAAGTCAAAGTCAATCGGTTCTGGAAGAAGCGTTTATCGTGGTCGGTCAAAATGCGAGGAACCCAAGCGAGGTGATCACGGGTAAGCTAATCATAAATTCTTGCGAAGTTTATACCTTACTTGATACCGGTGCTACCCATTCATTTATCTCGCCTACTTGTGCTCAACGTTTAAACTTAATTCCGGAGAAATTAGACTTTGATTTATCTGTGGAGACTCCGTTAGGAGAAACTTTCATCATATCCACTGTTTATAAATCTTGTTTGATCCAAGTTGGCACCATCACATTACCTGTTGACCTTATCTCTTTAAAGATACTTGCTTTTGATGTGATTTTAGGGATTGATTGGTTAACTACTCATCATGCCAAAATTGATTGTTTTCGTAAGGTTGTTAGTTTTCATATTCCTAACCAACCTATTGTACGAATTCAAGCAACTAAACCAATAAAATCAATCACTGTCATATCTAGTCATAAACTATTCGTTTATTAAAAAACGGATGTCAAGCTTTCTTAGCCCATGTTATGGATTTGAATAAAGACACGTCAGATTTGAATAATATTCTTGTTGTTAGTAAATTTCCTGACGTGTTTCCTGAAGAACTTCCGGTCTACCCCCAGAACGTGAAGTTGAATTCTTTATTGATCTTGAACCTGGTACAAAGCCCATTTCTAAAACCCCATATCGAATGGCTCCTATTAAAATTCAGGAGTAAAAGGTCCAACTACAAGATTTTTTGGACATCGGTTTTATTCGTCCTAGTACATCTCCTTGGGGTGCTCCTGTTTTATTCGTAAAGAAGAAAGACGGGAGTATGCGACTTTGTATTGATTACCGGGAATTGAACCATGTCATTATCAAGAATAGGTATCCGCTACCTCGTATTGATAACCTGTTTGACCAGTTGCAAGGAGCACAATTCTTTTCAAAGATTGATCTTCGTTTTGGATATCATCAATTGAAGATTAGGCGAGGATATTCCAACTACCTTCGAACTCGATGACGGCATTATGAATTCTTAGTCATGTCTTTTGGATTGACTAATACTCCTGCTGGCTTTCATGGATATGATGAACCGGATATTCAAGGAATATTTGGATCAGTTCATTATTGTCTTTACTGATGACATCCTCATATATTCCAAAAGCTGTGAAGATCATGAGCACCGTTTGAAGCTGGTACTCCAAAGGCTTTGTGAAAACAAGTTATATGCCAAGTTGAAGATATGCGAATTCTGGCTTGAGGAGGTAGCATTCCTTGGCCACGTGGTGTCAAAACATGGAGTATCTGTTGATCCAGCGAAGATTGAAGCAATACAAAGTTGGGGGCAACCGAAGTCGGTGACCGAAATACGTATCTTTTTGGGCTTAGCTAGTTATTATCGGAGATTCATGGAAGGATTTTCTCGAATTGCTACTCTGTTAACTCAGCTGACTCGGAAAGATACAAAATTTATATGGAGCGAGGAATGCGAGAAGAGTTTCCAAGAGCTCAAGAGGAGACTCATTTCGGCACCTGTTCTGACAATACCATCTAGTTCGGATGGATTTGTTATCTACAGTGATGCTTCAGGCAAAGGGTTAGGATGTGTTCTCATTCAACGTGGGAAAGTCAAAGCCTATGCCTCGCGACAACTTAAAGAATATGAGAGGAATTATCCTACTCATGATCTAGAGTTGGCAGCAGTCGTTTTCGCGCTAAAGATCTGGAAGCACTATCTATATGGAGAGAAAGTGGAGATATATTCAGACCATAAAAGCCTCAAATATTTCTTCACCCAAAAAGAACTCAACATGTGACAACGACATTGGCTCGAGCTGTTAAAAGATTATGACCACACCATTCAATACCATCCTGAAAAAGCAAACGTGGTAGCTGACGCATTGAGTAGAAGATCATATGCAGGAACGAGTGCAATGATGTCAAGTAGACACATAGAACCAACTTTAATCGATGAAGTTAAAGTTGCTCAAGCCACAGACCCGGAGCTGATGCGTATGAAGAAGAAAGTACAAGAGGGTGTTATTCCAGAAGCAAGAATCTATGAAGAAGGAATACTTCGAGTCCACTCCAGACTTTGTGTTCCTAACTATTCTGATTTAAAGAACAAGATCATGATGGAGGCACACAATACACCATTTGTAATCCATTCTGGAAGTACCAAAATGTATCGTGATCTTCGACATACATTTTGGTGGAACAATATAAAGAGAGAGATCGCGAAGTTTATCTCGAGGTGTTTAACTTGTCAACGTGTAAAGGCGGAGCATCAAGTGCCTAAGGGTCCATTGCAACCACTTGAGATTCCGAAATGGAAGTGGGAACACATTACCATGGATTTCGTTACGGGTCTTCCCATGGTTTCTCAAGGCATAAATGATATTTGGGTTATTGTTGATAGATTAACCAAGTATGCTCATTTCTTGCCGATACGGGAGACTTATTCCCTTGAACATCTTGCTCATATGTATATAAATGAGATTGTGAGATTGCATGGCATGCCAGTATCCATAGTTTCGGATCGTGACCCAAGATTCACTTCACGATTTTGGGTTAGCTTGCAAAAAGCTATGGGCACAGATTTACGATTCAGTTCGGCATACCATCCTCAAATGGACGGACAATCAGAGAGGACTATTCAAACTCTTGAAGATCTATTAAGACTATGTGTCCTAGATTTCAAAGGGAGTTGGGATAAGTATTTACCATTGGTGGAATTCTCCTACAGCAATAGTTATCAGGCAAGTATAGGTGTGGCTCCATTCGAAGCATTGTATGGACGAAAGTGTCGCTCTCCAATATGTTAGGATGAGGTGGGTGAAGCAACATTGTTGGGACCCGAGTTGGTACGTATGACTATGGAAAAGATCCAAATGATTCGACAACGTATACAAATGGCTCAAGATCGACAAAAAAGTTATGCGGATCTTCATCGAAAGGACATAGAATTTAGTATTGGGGATCATGTATTGTTGCGTGTTGCCCCCATGGAAGGGAGTTACAATATTTGGGAAGTGAGGAAAGCACAATCCACGATTTATTGGTCCATTTTAGATTCTTGACCGAGTAGGAAATGTAGCCTATAAACTTGCGTTACCTCCAAGTATGTCTCGTGTTCATAATATTTTTCATATATCTGTGCTTCGTAAATATGTGAAAGACCCAAACCACGTTATTGAGTTAGAACTGGATGAGATAGCCGAAGACTTAACATACGAGGAGGTACCTGTCAAGATCTTGGATAGGAAGGAGCATGTCTTACGTACAAAGGTCATACCACAAGTTAGAGTTTTGTGGAGAAACCATGCTATTGAGGAAATGACCTGGGAGTTGGAAATGGAAATGAAAGCGAGGTATCCTCACCTTTTCGAAACACCAGGTACGTACGACAATTTTGAGGACGAAATTTCATAAGGAGGGGAGGTTGTAAGACCCCAACTTATTATAAATTAAATTAAATTTCCTCTATTTATTATTTTGAAATAGTAAGGGTTGATTTGATTAATGTGGTTAGTTATGGGTAAAATGCGCAAATATTTCAAATATGCAAGTGGTTATAAAATATTCATTTTATCGGAGAATATTCGTTTGGTCGTGGAATATTCTTCTTTGTCGGGGAATATTAAATGCGACAGTGCGACCTTAATGTGGGCCCATAATCGAAAGCGATTGGATGAAGAAAATGACAAGTATAAGTTGTTTATAAATAATTCAGTAATTGTTATTCAAGATTATCTTGTTGGAATACCCGGTGGTTAAAACACAGTAGCACGCGGTATTGCACCAATTATTGATTCTTACGTAGGAAGGCATTACTCAACAATTGTTACAGTAGTTACTGTTCAATATTTTATTTTATTGATTCAATAATTGCTACATTGATATTTTATATTATTGTTGTTTCAAAAATTGTCACTACACAGTATTTTCATTATTAGATCAATAATTCATATTATTTGAATAATATTATTAGATAACATTATTGGCAATGTCTAGAAAGTTCTGTCTAAGGAGAGGTTTGGTCACCTAATTGCGGCCAAAGAAAGAGAAATCCTTATTGGAAAGCCCCTCTTTCTTGGGAGCTATGCAGTTTGCCAATATTGTGATTCTGTAATATTATTTGTGAATAATTAATTATTGATTTATATGATAAGGAAAATATTCATTTTATGTGGATATAGATGGAGAAAATTTTAAAGTGACAATTGTTGAAAAATTGATATTTTATCTTTTCTGATAAAATAATCCATTTAAATATATTATTATATTTTTATAATATAATAATGGTGATATTTTTACAATGAATGTGGGATATATGAATATATGAGGAGGAAGAGTATTTTTGTTACAAAAGTTGTTTAAAACATGTTAAACATGTCTGTGGGCTCATTTCTTGACTGAAATTTGATTATAGCCTGTAAAATCGCCCGTTTGTGGATTTCGGTCAATTTCTGTTTGGAATTTGGAAAAACCTAAACTTACAAGTTGTAGAGAATGGAATTTTCTATGGAAATGACATGTGGTTCGAATTTTTCTGATAAAAGGGCTATTCATTATGAATTATTGAAGTTCCGAAGTTCCAGAATAATTGATTTTTAGAAGTTTTAATTATGTTTATTAAGAAAAAACGTTTTTTGGGCAACACTAACATGTGCAAAATGAGCTGAGATCAGTTGTCTAAGGTGGGCGTGAATTTTTTTAAATATATTATTATTTTATTAATTTTTTTGCTTTGGTGTTCTAAGCATTTTCCTATAAATAGGGTGCTTAGGTTAGAATTGAAAATCACACCAGAAACTGAAATTTTCTCTCTCTATATTATCGAGTGTATTCTTGTGAGTATTTTGATACTTTGAGTGTTGATATACGGTGCAAGTTCCCTTCAACACTATATCCGGTATTCCAGCTAGAAGTACAGTCTTTTCAAGGTAAGGGATGTTATTTTTTTAAAATGATATTATTTCTTCTAATATCATTATGTTGGATTATTGGTAAGATTTTTCTTGTGAAATTCTTGTCTTTTAGTGTCGGGATTACTATTCATGTATACGGCACTATTCACGTATACGACACTATTCACGAATACGGCACTATTCACAGAAAAATTAAATTTTTGTTTTTGTCCAAAATATCTATTGTGGATACTAGCTTTGATTGTATCCATGGTTTGATCATTCTTGAATTTTACTTCACTATGATTATTTATGAAGTATTTTTGAACTCAGATTGTTTAAAGTACGAATCCATAATACTTGTTCTTTTGTTTCACTGGATTCGTTTTCTTTAAAATATTTTTCATCATCCTCAATCATAAATGATGGTATTACTGAATATCTTTGGCCTGTAGTGCAAAGATGGTTGATTTTCTTATGAATATCTTTGGCCCGTAGTGCAAAGATGTACAGGTATTGAGATGAACATGACCGACTGATGAATATCTTTGGCCTGTAGTGAAAAGATGAATATTTGATTCAAGATGAATATTGGTTGATGTTACAAGGATAAAATATTGATGATGGACTTTTAAATTCATAGATTATAGTAGATTTCATTCTCTACGTAACTCTTCTATGAATTTTTATTTCATTAATGAATATTGATCTGAAACTTGTTGTCTATTGTATTTTATCAGATTTTTCCCTGTTGAAGACTAACGATAATTTGTTCTATATTATCTTAGTTATAATATTATTTACTGGGCTAGTTGAGCTCACCCTTTTTTCTTTTTGTTCCATTTTTCTTCTCAGGAGGCGAGAATGTAGCGAGTTCTAGTCGGGGTGTGGAATGATGGTTCTAGAAAGTTGTTTTAGTAGTCCTCGCCATTTTTATAAAATAATGTACCAATAATTGTAATGAGGACTTATTTGGGTGTGAATATTATCTAGACGGTAATATTTGTATTTAAACTCACAGTTTTCATGTTGTATTAATAAAGTTGTAGTTGTTTCTGTACCATGTTATTGACGACTCAAAATGGGTGATGTATACCTATTTTTGGGGTGTCACAAGCATGTACCCGGAAGACAACAGTGCGATGTGCAATGGCTTGCAATGACCGGTCCTTTCCGGAGGTATGTCGTCATCAGTGAAGGATATCACATTGTTGTTGAAAATGTGATCAACCAAATGTTGAAATTTTTCCACATCCACCGATTTTTGGCAAATAGGCTTCTTCTAAAACCTTGACAAGATCTTGGATGATCCTCGGAAGAAAACCAAATCGATGTCGAAATCGGTGTGGAGCTTCTCACAAGCTTAAAACCACTTTGGTTTCATTATGACCCATAATGCGGAGGAATTTTTCAATCTTCTCCATGGGCAATTTCCCTTTAGCTTCGCATAGTAGGTTTAATAACTTGGTTGAGGAAGATACGATTGGATTTTCTTTCGACCTTTGTCGTGCTAGTATGAGGCGTGGATCCTTGACTTCTCCATAATTCCATGGAACTTTATGTGACAACGAGGATGTTGTGGTGCTGCAAAGGTAAAGGAATTGGCTCAGTGCGGCCACTTTCAAAGGATTATCGACTCCTTTGAGTTGAATTGGATGTATGGGAAATACTTTGTGATTTCCTCATCCACTATGGAGATAATCACTCTTGATCCCTTCCATTTGGTAGGGCATGCATTCCCACCCTTGAGTTGTCATGCAGTGTAATCATCTCTGCTATTTGTAGGACACCGCTATCAATAAGATTACGAATAAGATGGCGGGTATTTGCCATTCTTCTTATTATTATGGCGAGAATATGAATGATATTGACACATTTCATCGAGTTGAACCTCCTGGCGAGGATTGATTGGAGGAGAAGGAATGTGATTCTTCCTTCATTGATCAACATTTGAAGTATCTCCTCCATAGATCGGCCCGGATAGGTGAATTCCTTTGATTGGAAAAATCCGGGCGGGCTTTAGCACTTGTTAAACTTTGCAACCTTATCCTCCATAGCTTCATTTTACAAGGTGTTGATGGAGCATTTATAACAAATGGAAGGAGATAAGCATGCTCTGCTTTAATTAATTGGCGTGTGATTTGATCTTTAGTGGGTCACCGATTACGCGAATTGCTCAATTTGTTTGCAAAGAGCTTTCATCTTTTGTTCCATGGTAAACTGGAACTTTGCATAATCCCATTTGTCAACATCGTCTTTGATGGGTTGGGATGATTCGCCGTTAGAATTGGAACCTTGTACAGTGCTCCAACTGATCATGTTGACATCTTCTTCTTTGTGTTGAGGAAGAGGGTTGTCTTGTACATGAGGTTGATCTGATTTAGTGACTACAATCTCACCGTTGTCTATCAGATCCTGAATCTTATGTTTCAAAGCCCAACAATCTTGAGTATCATGTCCAGGTGCCCCGACATGATAAGCACACTTCCGAGTAGCATTAAAACCCCTCCCATTAGGGTTGGCTGGTGGAAGAAGATGTGTAATTTTTCTTGAGCGGTCGGAAGAGCAAGAATATTCTCGAGCGAGTCCCCTAAGGGTGTGAACGTTCGAGGTCGCTTTACTTCTCCACTTTTAGGCAATGGAGGGCTTGAAGGTTGTGCTAGAAAAGGGGAGTAGTTTCTCCTCTGTATAGGCATGCTTGGATTGCCTTTTTGTCCTTGTAGTATCAAGGAAACATCCTCCTCTTTCTTTTTATGGACCCTTTGGGGTTGTTTCCATAAGATCCGGAATGGATGTGCTCAGCAACAACTTTAAGAGTGGCTAGGTCTTGAATTTTAGAGGACTTCAATCCCATCTCAGCCATCTCGCCGTGTTTGATCATTTCAGAAAATGGTTTGCCAACACCAACTAGAACACTTTAAAAGAAAGGAGCTTCCTGTACATCTATGAAGGTCATGACCATTTCTGATTCCGTCATGGAAGGAATAACTTGAGCAGCAAGGCGCCTCCACCTTTGGGCATACTCTCTAAATGACTCATTTGACTGTTTCTTGACCTTGGTGATTTGGTACTGGTTAGGAGCCATCTGAGATTGGAAACTGTATTGAGTGAGGAAGGCCTGAGCCAGCTCTTCCCAGCTATGGATCTTAGAGTTGTCTAATCTGGTATACCATGAACGGGCTTCTCCAGTCAGACTTTTTTGAAACAGGTGCATTCTAAGCCTTTTATTTTCTGCGTAAGATCCGAGTTCTCCAATAAACACCTTTAAATGTGTGTAAGGATCCCCTAATCCGTCATACTTTTCAAAATCAGGGGTCTTAAATTTCTCTGGATAATGCACACCAAGAACTATGCAAAGGTCGGCATATGAAACACTGCCATGTGTTCCAATCCCTTTGAGAATGTGAATGGTTTCCTCCATTTGAAGGACCTTCTTCCTGATGTCACCGGTGTCTGGATCTCCTTTGAGATGGGTGCCTTCAGGGTCTGGGTTGGTTGTATCCAACTATTGTTCTGGAATTGTTTTTTCTAGACCTTGAACTCCCCCTTGTGTAGAGGATTCTGTATGTATAGGTATCTTACGTACCACTGAGTAGATGGTGCAATTCTTTCAATGAAACGGCCAAGTCATGATTTGTTTACTCAATCGGTCCAAATTCTTCTCGAAAAGCAGTTTTAGACTATTCTTAAGAGGACATGATTGGCTGTAGGCTCGCAACCTTTTTAGATTTTGACCGGGTAACAGGCCTAATTACTTCCCTACAAAAGACTTACGTAGTTTAGTCTTAGGGTAATATAAATGTTATCATAACATGTCCGTTTTAGGAATTTGTCCTGCAAAAAACCGGTTGTTAATTGATAACATGTCATGCATGCACAGATATTCTTCATATTTTCCATTACATATGAATGAACATGGAATAAAATTACAAGTAAATGCTTTTACAAGTAATTTAAAATGGAAAGTATGAAGAAACTTTCCTCCGCGTTTGGTTTATCAGAGGTTGACCTATCCCGGGGTTTCTCTCGCGGCTTTTCGGTATGAAGGTTCCCAGATCATCGCAATCTACTTGACAGGAAGTTAATCCGGTCGTTCAACTGGAGCGAATCTGGGTGGTGCCTTTCCTGAGCCTCGGGGAATCATTCTTCCCACGAGTCCAGTAATCAAACACCAACAGGATAGTCTCCTGGTGGATGAACCACACAACATACATTCACATAAAACGTGTCTCACCATTTATGTAAAATGATGACATGTGCGAAGCACTATTATCACAGATAGATATTTAGCAGTGCAGAAGTTAAAAAATATGCATTCGTACACATTTATCAGAAATGTAAATGCAACATTCACACACAAGCATATAATAATTTTGAAAAGCTTGTAATAGCGGCTTAAGCCCTCTTCTTTGAGTCCCAGCAGAGTCGCCACACATCGACGTCGGGATTTTTGAGTGTCCTTTTAGCGTTACTTGTTTTTTGGTGTTCTCATGTTAATGTGAGATTTTTTGAAAAATAAGTGAAAAAGGTCGACATATATAATGTCGTGATTAGAATTTAAAATTAAGCCGATTGGTATATTTAATCGGTTGCACCAACGCAACCGGAAAAAGCTTGCACATTGACCCGATGATTCGACAAACTTTCAAGCTATCTATGAAACAAGAGATTCATTTTGGGTCCGAGGGCTTGATTATGCAGAGGGAAGGTGTTAGGCACCCCCCGACATCTGTGTGACCACGGTGACCGCCACTTTTCAAAGAAATTATTATATGAATGTGTGTGTGTGTGTGGATCAATGTGTAATTATTTGAAAGTAGTGTGAGGCCTCGTTCGCACCTATATACACAAGGTTTGAATTTTATAGGAAAATTCAGTTTTAACCAAGATATAGCAATGAAGTTTTGTAAAAGTGATTTTTCAAACCACATGCTCAATAGAATTGAGACCTTTTCATACTTCCATTTTATTGTTAAATGTCCCACTTGTTTACTTTTATTTTCGAGATGCGAAGCATTCTAGAAAATAATATCTGGCGATCTTAGAACTCCTCATGGGCATAACAACCATCCAAGGAAATTCGAGACCTTTGTAAAATAATGTACAAGCTGCTTAAAGCCGAAAAATGTCCATCATGGGAACCGAATCTAGATCAAGTAAATTGAACATGTGATCACATGATTCCTAGGCCCACATGATACTGCAATTTGTATGGAAAGCAGTAAGCAGTTATATATATATAAAAGCGATGAATATATATATATATATATATATATATATGTGTGTGTGTGTGTGTGTACATGATCAACCACCACAAAGCAACTCCATGGGGGATCAGAAATGTAAATAAAGCAGTAAATGTTATCAACTGCCACGAAGTAAACTCCAGGCAGGACAAAATGTAAATAAAGCTGTAAAAAGCGATCAACTGCCACGAAGTGAACTCCAGGCAGGACGAAATGTAAAAAATCTGTAAAAAGCCACGGAGGAAACTCCAGGCCTGACAGGAATGTAAATATATATATATGTACAAATATATATATAAAAGCAGTAAATGCACCGGATGTGAATCCAGGCTCATCGGATATGTCTGACAACAATTATATATATAAGTATATATATATATATATATAAGCAATTAAACGCACCGGATATAAAATCCAGGCTCATCAGACAAAGTCTGACCACAGTTTATATATATAAGTATATATATATATATATAAGCAATTAAACGCTCCAGACCGAAGTCTAGGCTCAATTGAGGAATAACTCGATAATGTTAGTCCATATATATGAAATATATACATATATTAGTATATATATCTGATGAAATGAAAACCACGGATAGAAATGCAGGCAAGCGCACACAACACGACTCTCAATGTGTATAACGATTATGTGTGCTATATATGAGAAAAGGCTTTATAAAATGTAAGAAGGCTTACGGTGGAAAACGCCAAAAGTAGACTTCTATGACTTTAAATGGATAAACACTAAGCTCCATGGGATAAAAGATAGCTATATGTGAGCTAACTAGTGTTTAAAGAAGAGGAAACACTCAAAAGATGTGTATGCAGTAAAATGGATGAGGGCTTCCTCGCCTTTTCCTTCTCTCCCTCTCTTGAATGGTCAACCCCCAACCTATATTTATAGGTGATGGGTGTAGGTACACCTCTGATGGTAGATTTACTGTTGTGGCGCCCCCAAAATAGGTCCATTCCATCCAACCCATTCAGTGTCGCCAAATACATAAATACAGAGATAACTACAACTTTATTAATACATTTGTTGTGCAAAATACAACAACATATATCTTTGAGTTTTAAAAAACAATTATTGTCTTCTAGACAATATACATACCAAATAAATCCTCATCACAATTATTTATACATTATTTTACAAAAATGGTGAGGACTACTAAACAACTCTTTCTAGAACCTTTATTCCATACCCAGACTAGTACTACATTTACATTCTCCTGCCTCACGAGAAGAAAAATGGAACAAAAAGGAAAAGGGTGAGCTCGACTAACCCGATAAAAGAATATTATGACTAAGATAATATACAACAAAATTATCGTTAGTCTTCAACAAGGAAAAATATAATAGAATACAATAGACAACAAGTTTTAAATCAATATTACATGATGAAATAATAATTCATTAGAAGAGTTAAGTAGAGAATGCAAACTACTATCTTACATGTATGAATTTTAAAGTTCATCGTCTATTTTTTATCCTGTAACATCAATCAATATATATCTCGAGATCAAATATTCATCCTTTTTTTCTGAGGCCAAGGACATTCACCAGATTGGTCATGTTCATCTAAACACTGTTCATCTTTGCACTACGGGCCCAAAGATATTCATCGAAATCATTCATCTTTGCACTACTGAGCCAAAGATATTCATCGAAAATCATTCATCTTTGCACTCTGGACCAAAGATATTCCATAATATCATCATTTTTAACTGAGGATGATGAAAAATATTTTTTAAAGAAAGCGAATCCGATGAATAATGACAAGGATTAAGGATTAAGGATTAAGTACTTTGTTTTATCCACGTCCAAAAATACCTCAAAAATAATTATAGTGGTGTAAAATTCAAGAATGATCAAAACATGGATCTGATCAAAGCTAGTATCCGAATAGATATTTTGACGAAAAAGGAAAAATTTCATTTTTAGATAAATAGTGTCGTATTAAGTGAATAGTCTTGCAGTATCGTGAATAGTCTTGAGTATCGTGAATAGTAACTCAACACCAAAAGATAGAAATTTCACAAAAAAATCTTCACGCTTAAATGAATAGTACTAACTGAATAGTAACTTCGTGAATAGTAACTCATGAATAGTAACTCATGAATAAACTAACCCCAGCATGAAAAAGTTCCAAATTTGATAAAAAGTTCCAACCAATATTTGACATAATGATATTGAAGAAATAATATCATTTGAGAAGAAAATAACATCCACTTACCTCGAAAAGCGATTACTTCTAGTTGAAACCTTTTGAGGATATAGGCTATGACTTGAACTTGCACGTATAACAATACTCAAAGTATACTCAAAATACTCTCAAGAATACGCTCGATAATATAGAGAGAAAAACTTGAGTTTACGGTGTGATTTTCAATTCTAACCTAAGCACTTTATTTATAGGAAATTGCTTAGAACACCAAAGCGAAAATTTAATATAATAATATATATATATATATATATATATATATCAAAATTCTCTCGCCATTTTTGAATCTGAAAATCTAGAATTCAACCCATTCAAATCACATATTAGACCCAAAAAAACGTTTTCTTATTTTAAATATTTTAAACTTCCAAAAATCAATTATTTCGGAAACTCTGGAACTTCAATAATTCATAATAAATAGCCCTTTTATCAGAAAATTCGAATCTCGAGTTTTTATAAAAAATTCAATTCTCTACAACTTTGCAGAAGAAAGTTTCTCCAAATTCCAAACAGAAAATGATCGAAATCCATAAACGAGCGATTTTTCAGGCTATAATCAAATTTCAGTCAATAAATGGGTCCACAGACATGTTTAACATGTTTTAAACATTTATTGCAACAAAAATACTCTTCCTCCTCGTATACTCATATATCCCACATTCGTTGTAAAAATATCACCATTATTATATTATTAAAATATAATATTATATATATATATAAATGAATTATTTTATCGAGAAAAAGATAAAATTTCAATTTTCAACAATTGTCACATTAAAATTTTCTCCATCTATATCCACATAAAATCAATATTTTCCTCATCATATGAATCAATAATTAATTATTCACAAATAATATTACTGAGAATCACAATATTGACAACGAGGTGGTTCAGGGAGAGGGGGCTTCCATAAAAATTTCTCCTTCTTGGCGGCATGATTAGGTGACCAAACCTCTCCTTAAGCGAACTTTCTAGACATTGCCAATAATGTTATCTAATAATATTATTCGGATAATATGAATTATTGCTTCGATAATGAAAAATCTTGTGTAATGACAATTATTGAAACAACAATGATATAAAATATCAATGCGACAATTATTGAATCAATAAAATAAAATCTTTGAGCGATAATTCATAACCATTATTGAGTAGTGCCTTCTTATGTAAGAGTCAATAATTGGTGCAATCTGGTAATCTTCTTTGTGCAATAACGCGTATTCTTGTGTTTTAACCACAAGGGTATTCCAACGATATAAACGGTAACAACTTCTGTAGTTATTTATAAACAACTTATTCTTATCGTTTCTTTCCTCCAATCGCTTTCCGTTATGGGGCCCACACATGGGCTTTTACCGCAGTCGTACGAATATTCCCAAAAAGATCTGAATATTCCACGACCAAACGAATATTCTCAAACAATAATGAATATTATATCACCACTTGCTTATTTAAAATATTTAGCATTTTACCCATAACTAACCACATTAATCAAATCCACCCTTACTATTTCAAAATAATAAATAAAGGAAATTCCTTTTATTTAAAAAATTTGGGGTCTTACAACCTCCCTCCTTATGAAATTTCGTCCTCGAAATTGGCGTCGTGCGTACAGTGTTTGAAAAGATGAAAATACCTTGCTTTCGTTTTCGTTTCCGACTCCAAGGTTATTTCCTCAATAGCATGGTTTCTCCACAAAACTTTAACTTGTGGTATAACCTCGTTACATAGGACATGTTCTTTCCTATCCAAGATATTGGCAGTGTACCTCCTCGTGCGTTAAGTCTTGGCTATCTTATCCGTTCTAACTTCAATGGCGTGGTTGAATTAGTCCACATATTTACGTAACATCGATCGTGAAAAGCGTTATGAACACGTGTTATACTTGGCGGTAAAAGCGAGTCTATAGGCCACGTTTCTATTCGATCGAGAATTTTAAATGGATTAATAAATCAAAGGTTTGAGCTTTCCTCACCTCACCGATTCTCGCTTTTGAAATAACAACTTCTTGCACCTCCTTCTTCAAATTCATCACTCGGTTGTGTAGCTTGAACGACTTTAACTTTATCGATTAAAATCGATTATACTCGTATATCATCACGTGGGTACCTAGAGTTTTCATCTCCATCTCTATTATTTGTAAATTATCTGAAATTAGTTTTTGACAATATCGTTTTTCGTACTTGTATCGATCTTCTACTCAACACGTCGGCTACCACGTTAAGCTTTTCGAGGATGGCATGGTGAACATGTCTTTGAAATGAATCTCCTCTTGAGTTCTTGAAGCTCTTCCCACATTCTTTGCTCCATTCAAATTTTGTATCTCTATGAGTCAATTTGCGTTAATGGAATAGCGATTCGAGAATATCCTTCAACGAATCTCGATAATAACCAACTAAGCCTGAAAGCTACATATTTAGATTCTGAACTTAGGTTGTTCTCAATGTGACTCACATCCCAATCTTGGATAAGACGTTACAATGACACCTATCGGTTTACTATCGCACGAATATGGTGTCCCCTACGGAGAATGCGGCTTGGTGCATTTCACAAAGGAAGTCACCGGATAGAGGCTCTTGTATCAACTTCTATACGATTGGGTTTTAACTCACGAAGTTCAATAGGAGCCATTCGATATGAGATTTTAGAAATGGGTTTTGTCTGGGGTTCAAAGTCGATACAAAATTTAATATCGGGCTTTGGGAGTAAGCGAAGAAATTCTTCAGAAATACGTCGGGAAAAATCAATAACAACGGGAATATTATTCAAATCTGACGTGTCTTTATTCAAATCCATAACATGGACTAAGAAAGCTTGACATTAGTTTTTCAATAAATAAATGGCTTTATAATTTAATATGAAAGAGTTTGATTTCAATGGTTTGGTTGCTTGAATTCGAATAACAGGTTGCTTAAGAATATGAAAACTAACAACCTTACGAAAGCAATCAATTTTGGCATGATGAGTAGTTAACCTTAAAATCACATTAAAACAAATATCTCTATAGAAATAAGGTTAACGGTAATGTGATAGTGCCAACTTTGAATCAAGCAAGATTTCTAAACAACGGATGTAATAAAAGTTTCTCTTAACGGAGTCTCCACGAGATAGGTCAAAGTCTAATTTCTCCGTAGTCAAATTCAAGCGTTGGCCGCAAGCAAGAGAGATAAAAGAATGGGTAGAACCAGGTTATCTAGTAAGGTATAAACTTACAAGAATTTATAATTAACTAACCCGTGCTAAACTTCGTTCGGGTTCTCGCATTTTGAGAAGTCACAAAAACTCTTCCGATGTCGTTGACTTTGACTTTTACATATCCGCCTCTCTGGTGCCAACGTCCCAAGCTGGACTTGATTTCACTATAGGACAAAATCGAGCTATGTGTACCGTCTTTTCCACAACTAAAACATACCTTGGAAGACTTTGAGCAGTTTGACCTTATATGTCCCTCCTCTCCGCATCTCAGTAGCATCTAACCGGCGATTGTTCTCTTCCCCTAGAATTTGTTCTTTGGTCTTGATCTTTGCTGCTGAAACGTCTTCCGTCATCGTTAAATCTTCTCTTTTTAGATTGGACATCTTTTCCATAATATCAACGCGTCGTCGTCGGCTTTTTTACCCATGCATCACTCATTCTCACTCGTTCGATTATTTCTTCTTTCATCTCGATTCGACTTTATCATCTTATACTCTTCCAAAGAGTGCTTACATTCAAGCATCACATATCGGGTAACCTGAAGCTTGAATCGTTGCATCCTTTTGCTCCACGATTTGCTGCAATTCTTGACTTTCTCTTTCTAACTCATAAATCTGATTTTGCAATTCTACATTTTGATCATAAAATACCTCTAATAAACTCTCCTCGGTACCTCTTCTTCCTCTTCTTCCTCACTCTCAATTTGTTACCTCTGCGACTATCTCTAAGGTGCAACTATCAATTCTTCACTTTCCACATGGATATCTCTAATTCCTTCTTACTTTGACATCACATTATCACAGTTGGCGATTAGAGGTGTCTCCACGATCTCATTCACTCCATTGTTAACGTTCTCGTGACCATTCTTAAAACTATCATAAAACAAGGGTTAATTAAAAAATCAATATATCACATAATATCCCTATATACTAACCAACTAACAAATAAGCTTAGGTAGGACACCTTTAGCGAAGGATTTACTCGTCTCTCCCCTCCTAGTTCTATTCCCCGATCTCATGGATATCATATCCTAAGCTCGATACCAAGCTGTGGCGCCCCAAAATAGGTCCATTCCATCCAACCCATTACGAGTGCGCCAAATACATAGTACGAGAGATAACTACAACTTTATTAATACATTTGTTGTGCAAAATACGACAACATATATCTTGTGAGTTTAAAAAAATTATTGTCTTCTAGACAATATACATACCAAATAAATCCTCATCACAATTATTTATACATTATTTTACAAAAAATGGTGAGGACTACTAAACAACTCTTTCTAGAACCTTTATTCCATACCCCAGGCTAGTACTTTCGCTACATTCTAGCCTCCTGAGAAGAAAAATGGAACAAAAAGGAAAAGGGTGAGCTCGACTAGCCCGATAAAGAATATTATGACTAAGATAATATACAACAAAATTATCGTTAGTCTTCAACGGGAAAAATATAATAGAATATAATAGACAACAAGTTTTAAATCAATATTATGGCTGAAATAATAATTCATTAGAAGAGTTAAGTAGAGAATGCAAACTATTATCTTACATGTATGAATTTTAAAGTTCATCGTCTATTTTTATCCTGTAACATCAATCAATATATATCTGAGATCAAATATTCATCCTTGCACTACGAGGCCGAGGACATTCACCGATTAGTCATGTTCATCTAAACACTGCTCATCTTTGCACTACGGGCCAAAGATATTCATCGAAAATCATTCATCTTTTGCACTACGGGCCAAAGATATTCATCGAAAATCATTCATCTTTACACTACGGACCAAAGATATTCCATAATATCATCATTTTTAAGGCGAGGATGATGAAAATATTTTTTAAAAAACGAATCCGATGAATAATGACAAGGATTAAGGATTAAGGATTAGTACTTTGTTTTATCCACGTCCAAAAATACCTCAAAAATAATTATAGTGGTGTAAAATTCAAGAATGATCAAAACATGGATCAATCAAAGCTAGTATCCAGAATAGATATTTTGACTGAAAAGGAAAAATTTCATTTTTAGATAAATAGTGTCGTATTAAGTGAATAGTGTCAAGATATCGTGAATAGTGTCGAGTATCGTGAATAGTAACTCAGACACCAAAAGATAGAAATTTCACAAAAAACATCTTCACGCTTAAGTGAATAGTACTCGTGAATAGTAACTTGTGAATAGTAACTCATGAATAGTAACTCATGAATAGAATCATGAATAGTAACCCAGACATGAAAAAGTTCCAAATTTGATAAAAAGTTCCAACCAATATTTGACATAATGATATTGAAGAAATAATATCATTTGAGAAGAAAATAACATCCACTTACCTCGAAGAGCAATACTTAGTTGAAACAGGATATAGGCTATGACTTGAACTTGCATAGTATAACAATACTCAAAGTATACTCAAAATACTCACAAGAATAAACTCGATAATATAGAGAGAAAACTTGATTTACGGTGTGATTTTCAATTCTAACCTAAGCACTATTTATAGGAAATTGCTTAGAACACCAAAGCGAAAAAATTTAATATAATAATATATATATATATATATATATATATATATATATATATATCAAAATTCTCTCCCATTCTTGAATCTGAAAATCTAGAATTCAACCCATTCAAATCACATGTTAGACCCAAAAAAACGTTTTCTTATTTTAAATATTTTAAACTTCCAAAAATCAATTATTTCAGAGCTTCGGAACTTCAATAATTCATAATAAATAGCCCTTTTATCAGAAAATTCGAATCTCGCGAGTTTTTATAGGAAATTAAATTCTCTACAACTTTGCAGAAGAAAGTTTCTCCAAATTCCAAACAGAAAATGATCGAAATCCATAAACGAGCGATTTTTCAGGCTATAATCAAATTTCAGTCAATAAATGGGTCCACAGACATGTTTAACATGTTTTAAACATTTATTGCAACAAAAATACTCTTCCTCCTCGTATACTCATATATCCCACATTCGTTGTAAAAATATCACCATTATTATATTATTAAAATATAATATTATATATATATAAATAAATTATTTTATCAGAAAAAGATAAAATTTCAATTTTCAACAATTGTCACATTAAAAATTTTCTCCATCTATATCCACATAAAATCAATATTTTCCTCATCATATGAATCAATAATTAATTATTCACAAATAATATTACGAAATCACAATATTGACAACGAGCGGTTCCTGGAAAGAGGGCTTTCCAATAAAATTTCTCTCTTCTTGGTAGCGCAATTAGGTGACCAAACCTCTCCTTAGACGAACTTTCTAGACATTGCCAATAATGTTATCTAATAATATTATTCGAGATAATATGAATTATTGCTTCGATAATGAAAAATAATGTGTAATGACAATTATTGAAACAACAATGATATAAAATATCAATGCGATTATTGAATCAATAAAATAAAATCTTTGAGCGATAATTCTCATAACCATTATTGAGTAGTGCCTTCTTATGTAAGAGTCAATAATTGGTGCAATCTGAGTGTATTTCTTGTCGTGCGATAACAGCGTATTCATCGTGTTTTAACCATAGGGTATTCCAACGATATAAATTCAGAATAACAACTACTGTTATTATTTATAAACAACTTATTCTTGTCGTTTTCTTCCTCCAATCGCTTTCAGTTATGGGGCCCACACATGGTTTTATTGCATAAATACGAATATTCTCTCAAGATCTGAATATTCCACGACCAAACGAATATTCTCAAACAATAATGAATATTATATCACCACTTGCTTATTTAAAATATTTAGCATTTTACCCATAACTAACCACATTAATCAAATCCACCCTTACTATTTCAAAATAATAAATAAAGGAAATTCTTTTTATTTAAAAAATTTGAGGTCTTACACTGCTGCGGTGGTCGTGGTGGATCCGAACCACGCGGTCCCATCATTTCAGTAATCGTGCACCCATGCCTTCGTAATGTCCGCTCGAACTTGCAGAACTTTAATCCGAGCATCCGAACAAGGTATATCTGACCTTCTTCGGACCACTGGTGTTGAGAGTTACGTAATGACATGGATTAGAGGTTGTATGAAGTCAGGAAGTGGGGTCTATGCCCATGGTCTTCAAGCTTCAAATTCTATCCAAAGTACTACCACACGTAATAGTCACTCAGGATTGTCATTCCTCAGCTCTTGTGGGACATTGTTGGATGTATGTATATATGAAGTGTTGAGACAACGTGCCATTGTTGAAGGAACAAGATGACGCTTGACTCCTCGCCGAGGTTATCGCCGGTTTGAGTTGAAAGTAGACATTGCTCAAGGTTACAGCTGAGATTGGACTACTTGTTGGTATGCTGCGATATCATCTTGTTGACGTGGACAGATGACGTTGTGACTCCTCACTGGAGTTATCGCCGGTTTAAGCGGAAAGCAGACGTTGTTCAGGATTACATCTGAGATTGGGCTACTTGTTTGTATGCCTCACTGTCATCTGAATTGAAGCTGATCGCACATGTTTGAAACAAGCATTTTCGAGGTTATTGCCGGAACTGCAATGGCATCACTTGGGGCTATCACCAAGGATGGGGTTGCTACTCGGTGTTATCTACGATCGAACCGAGGGCGGCGTCAGCGGTGTTATTAAAGACAGAACTGTCATCTCCGGTGTTGTTGCTTGTCTTTTGATCTGCATATCTCGGGGTTATCTCCGAGATCGGAAATGACATTCCCGGTGTGTGTTCCGGGTTGACATGACGCTCCTAGTTTGTGTTCCGGGTTGGAACTGAACTTCCGGTGGTATTCGGAATGGATGTAAGCTGTCTTTCAGGGTTATCTCCAAAAGACGAATCTACCCTCCTACAATGTTAGTAATAGGAGTGTAAAAAATTTCGAGTGTCTACACAGACCAATCTTGGCTTGTGATGAACAACCCAAATTGAGCTTGGTTTTGAGGAAGCTTGGTGGTCATGATTGATAGATCAAACTTGTAACAAAAATACCTTTATATAGGGTCTAAGTACATGTTCAGACATGAGAGTTAGAAGCCTAACACAAAAATTCAAACAAATCCTCAAACCTACATGGAAATTCATCTCTACTACAATTCTGTAGTAGAGCGAAGGTGGGTAAACACCCTAGTTTGGGACCAATTTTGACCAACTTGCAGGACTGAGTTAAGGAAACCAAACCTATGGAAAAATACTATGATGTAAGGTTTAAATGCTTGTGTGACGCCCCCAAAATAGATATATATCACCCATCTTGAGTCGCCAAATACATGGTACAAAATACAAATAAAAACTTAATTATACAACTGTCGTGTAAAATACGACAAAACATATGATGTGAGTTTTAATACAAATATTGTCATCTAGACAATATCCATACTCAATGGAGTCCTCATTACATTTATTATCATACTATTTTATATAATAGTGAGGACTACTATGATACCATCTCGGATTATCACTCCGTTCCCCGACTAGTCCCGGCTACGTTCTCATTTCTTAAAGAGAACAATGAAAGCAAAAGGGTGAGCTTAACTAGCCCAGTAAGAAATATTATGACTAAGATAATGCAGAATAAATTATCATTAGTCTTCAACAATGTTAAACTGATAAAATACAATAGACATCAAGTTTAACTGCAGCGGAATAAGCAATCCATTAGAAGAGTTAAGTAGAGCATGATATCTACTATCTTCTATAATTTAAAAGGTTTTCATCAATTTTTATCGCTGAGACTCAGCTAAATAAATAAACCACATCATCGAATCATCCCTGCACTACGGACCAAGGATATTCATTAAATCATCAATGGTCATGACTATACCGAGTATTCCTTGGTCATAATCATACTAAAAATAGTCCATCAATGCACTACATGCCACTGAGGATTTTTACCACATCGTTTATAACATTATAGGTCATGATTATACCGAATGATCCCTGGTCATAATCATACCAAGTCCATCTCTGCACGTAAGCCAAAGATATACAACTATAAAATCAATAATCAACAGTCCATCTTTGCACGTAAGCCAAAGATATACAATTCAATAATCAACAATCCATCTTTGCACGTAAGCCAAAGATAACTTTCATCACCATATAAGCATGAGGATGATGACAATGATATAAGCATTAATCAAACGAAAACAAGGATAAATATTAAAGACTTTAAATTTATCCAAATATTATCAACCACTTAATAAACTCATAATCTAATATTATTAATATTATAACAATATTTTAATCACCTCTTAAACTTATAAACAATTTATTTCAATTGTTTACAGTTTACCACATAATGCATTTAATCATTCAAAATGTCATACTCATAAGATTTTATCACCAATTATCAAATCTCTCATCAAAAATCTACATATACCCTATATAGGATTCCCAAACCATAAAATCCTATTTTCTAATTTTGTTACTTCATATAACATATTTAATTCATTTACTCATAACTAGTTCATTTTCATGAAAAATACCAAATCAGTCCCAAAAATATTTCTTTTCTGGGATTTAGCAGAATATAGTCCCATATTGAACATATATTTTTCTCGGAATTTTTACAATTCATTTACAATTTTTCATATGGCCAAAACTGTCGAATATTTAGACATTTATTATAAATTGTACTTTTATCCAAAAATTCCAAAATTTACAGGGTATACTCCTGTTATATACATGTACTCCCAATAAAAATTTCACCAATTTTGGAGTTAACCACAAAGAGTTATAAGGGTTTACTTTTAAAATAGTCCTTTCTCATAAAATCCATAACTTTAATCTATACATCCAAAAATCGCCATCTTTGGACACAATATAGAAAACTCATCAAATTATCATTTCAAATTTTTCCAGAATTTTTTTGAGGGTCAAAAAAATTACGAAACTGCAAACGGATTTTCATCAGCCATGCGGTAATCCACGTAGACAGATCATTTCTATAATTTAATAAGGAATGAATACAAAGGATCATTCACCATGCATGTGGTAATCCACATAGACAGGTTATTCCAACAGAATAATAAAGAATGGAATAACAGAAGAATTTACCATGCATGCGATAGACCGCACATATAGGTTATTCCCAACAGAATAATAAATAATGGAACCAGGTCATGCGTAAACGCACAGACAGGATATTCCGATAGAATAATAAAGAATGGAACGGTCATGCGTAAATTCACGCAGGCGGGGATACTCGGCGAATAATAAAGAATGGAATCGGTCATGCGTAAACGCATTGCATGACGGATATATTAAACGAATAATAATAAAGAATGGAATCGGTCATGCGTAAACGCATGCAGACGGGATATTCCAAATGTAATAATAAAGAATGGAATAACAACAGAATTCACCATGCATGCGATAGACCGCACAGACAGGTTATTCCAATAGAATAATAAAGAATGGAATAATAGAAGAATTTCACCATGTATGCGGTACTTCGCGTATACAGGTTATTCAAATAAAATAATAAGGAATGGAATAACAATTGCTCTCTTCATGAATATGAAAGAAATGATACCCCTTACCTTAGAAAGAACTAGATATTGGAATAGTGAGGTAGCAGACTTCTCTTCTTCTTTCTCTCTATAATTTCTCTCTATAATAATTGCTCTAAAGTTTTAGTGAATTGGTGAGAAATGAAGGAAGAATGAGCTTCTATTTATAGGAAAATATAGTTTCGATAATTGCACGTTTTGGGGCTCAAAATATTACAGTACAATACCTTTAACTTTTCTTTCATTTTTAATTTAGTCCTGCAAGTATTATCAAACTTGCACCACCTCCCCTAATAGTAAATCATGGGTATCAATAGTAGATAATGTGAATCAATAGTTCTAGACTGGTGAAAATACGAATTACAGTATAGTACCTTCATCTATACCTCCATTTTTAACTTAGTCGTGCAAGTATTATCAATCTTGAACCAACTCCCCTAATAGTAAATGAATGTGACTCAATAGTACACACATGTGAATAAATAGGTATATAAGCATGTGAATTAGTACTAATTAATTGCTCATTTATCCGATTAATTACCCGATTTATCAATATAACCCCCAGACATCAATTATCATCGAAATAGATGTCGATTTCCACTAACACTAATAATCCCAACACAATGGAACTATCAAATTCATCTTTAATCAACACGAACTTATTCATCATTAATATTATAACTCATAATATTTAACAACCAGGTCGTTTCTAGGAAAGAGGGGGCTTTCCGATAAGGATTTCTCCTTATTGGCGCGCAATTAGGTGACCAAACCTCTCCTTGACAGAACTTCTAGACATTGTAAATATTGCAATTTAATAATATGAATAACTTTGTCGTCTCAATTATTGATTTAATAATATATCATATTATGCAGATGATACTGTGATAACAATCGAATCAATAATATGAGAGATATGATGCGATAATTCTTTGTAGCAATAATTGAGTATAATCGAGTGACTTCTCGCGTAAGCATCAATAACCAATACTGTGTTAACTACTATGCAACCACGCCAGACATCGCATTACTTTACTACTAGGGTAGTTCAACAGTTTTAACGGTAATACTTCCGCCATTATTTTTATAAAATGATAATTTTGTCGTTTTCTTACTACGACAATACTTCCGTTGTGGGTTCACCAATGATTGTGCCGTCGTACAGATATTCCCCGATAAAAAGAATATTCCCCGACCAATTGAATATTATATAACAACTTGATTACTTAGACAAATTTATAAATATTACCCACAACTATAACATTATATCAAATCCACACCATAATATTAAAAAAAATCGAAAAATTTAAATCTTTATTCATAAAATTTGGGGTCTCACAATCTCCCCTCCTTATGAAATTTTTCCCTCGAAATTTACGTACGTACCTGGTATGATGAGGATACCTTGACATCATTTCAGATTCTAACTCTTGAGGTATAACCTTTGAGTGTTGAATACGATCCTTCTTATCCACGTATCTCCTCATACGTTAAATTTTCTGCTATCTCGTCTAGTTCTAATTCAATAATGTGGTTCAAGTCGTCCACATATTTATATAACATTGATACGTGAAAAATATTATGAACACGAGACATACTTGGTGGTAAGGCGAGTCTATAGGCCACAATTCCTACTCGATCGAGGATTAAAAATGGGCCAATGAATCGAGGATTGAGATAATGCCTTCTTGAACCTTCTTCTTCACATTCATCAGCTCCAGGTGTGTAGTTTGAGCGGCTTTAACTTTATCGATTAAAGTCGATCTACTCGTATATTTGATATCACCACGTGGGTCCTTAGAGTCTTTAACTCTATTTTCATCATTTGTAAGTTATACGAAATGGGTTTTTGTGTTAACAACATCGCACTCGTAAATGCATACGATCTTCTACTCAACACATCAGCTACCACGTTCTCTCTTCCACAATGATATTGAATGGTATGATCGTAATCTTCAACAGCTCGAGCCAACGTCTTTGGCGCATGGTACATTCGTTTTAGTTGAAGAAATATTTAAGGGTTTTAGAAATGGGTTTTGTATTGGGGTCAATACAAAATTCGATTTCACGCTCTGGAGTAAGCCAGGAAGTCTTCAAGAATACGTCAGGAAATTTATTAACAATAGAAATATCATTCAAAATTGTGACCCTCATCCAAGACTTGGATAACACGTCACATTGATATCTATCAACTTGCCACCGTTATTCACGACTTCCCCTACGGATATTCTAGCTTCGGTGCATTCCACACAAGGAAGTCAACAACGAAAGGATCAGGGCTCTTTTCTTATGGCTTGATATGATAATGATTGACTTTAGTGGTTTGGTTGCTTGAATTCGCATAACAGGTTGGTTAGGAATATGAAAGCTAACAATCTTACGAAAAGCATGATGAGTAGTTAACCAATCAATTCCTAAAATTACATCAAAAGCAAGTATTTTCAAAGAGATAAGATCAACAGGTAACGTTAAAGTGTCGATTTGAATCAACCAAGACTTATAAATAGTGGATGTAACAAAGGTTTCTCCTAACAAAGTTTTAATCGATAAGTCAAAGTCTAACTTCTCTAGAGTTAAATTTAAACATTGAGCGCAAGCATAAGAGATAAAATAATGGGTAGAACTGGTATCTAATTAGGTATAGACTTCGCAAGAATTTATAATTAACTAACTCGTGCTAACTTCATCCGGGTTACTCGCTTTTTGAGAATTAATGAAAAACTCTCTTCCTAAAACTACCGACTTTTTTTTGTCCGTATCCGCCTTTGGTGCCACCGTCCCAACTGGACTTGACTTTGGTGAACGATAAAATCAGGCTAGGTGACTTTTTTTTTCCACAATTGTAACATGTTTTGGACTGCATCACGCAGTTTGGACTTATATGTCCCTCCCCTTCGCATTTGTAACATACGACCGGCGGTCGTTCTCCTTCCTTAACAACAGGTGCTGGTGCTGACATTTTTCCATCATTGTTGAATCTCCTATTCTTGAAATTTCCACTCCCATTATCTTGGCCATGATTACCACCGAAGTGGTTACCATTCTTGGCATGATAATTTCCCCCACGATGGTTATCATTGTTCCGATGGGTAGCCGCCATCGATGCGATTAATATCGTTGCCTGCCTTTTGGTTGGGTTTGGTTCATTATCGCTACTCCAATAATTGAGCCCTATTCACTACATCTGAATATAAACAAAGTTTGTGAGAAATGAGGTATTGACATATATCGGGTTTCAAACCTCGCAGAAACATTCGCGTCATTCGCTCCTCATTATCGGTCAAATGGGATGCAAACCGGGATAACTCCGTAAATTTAGCCTCGTATTGCGACACGGTCATATAGTTTTGCTCCAACTTGATAAACTCCACCTCCTTCATGTGACGAATACTTTCGGGAAAGTACTTGTCGTTGAACAGCTCTTGGAACTTATTCCAAGACATCTTGAGTACGTCGGTAAGTGCGTTTCTGATTCCCACCAATGAATCGCCTCTTCACGCAATATAAAGGTGGCGAAGGGAACCTTTTGCTCCTCTGAGCATCCCAAGACATTAAATATCTTGGTGATCTACTTTAACCACGTCTCCGCCTTAAGTGGTTTTGGCTTTCCCAAAAACTCCGGTGGTCGCAGCTCCTTGAACTGCTTAGCGATGACCGACCGTGGGTTGCCATTATTTCCACCTATATTTTGAACAGGAGTCTCTCTTACCTGATGTTGCATGAATTGTGTAAGGCCTCTGAACATCCCATCGTTCATCATTTGATCGGTGTTGTTATTTACCTGAGGATTATTGTCTTCCTGTTGCACATTATCCCGGGTATTGATCGTTGGTGACTCAACAGTCTCATATACTTCATTGCTGATCTCAACATTTTTAGATGCCATTTTCAAACACTGTCACAAAATAAGGGTTAATTAACATATCATATATTATCCCTATACTCTGACCGACCAATTAAATACCAAATAAACTTAGGTAGGTCATACTAGCGAAGAAATTCCCCGTCTCCCCCCTCCTAGTTCTTATCTCACATCTCAGTCAGGGATCATATCCCTAAGCTTTGATACCAACTGTGACGCCCCCAAAATAGGTATATATCACCCATCTTGAGTCGCCAAATACATGGTACAAAATACAAAGAAAAACTTAATTATACAACTGTCGTGTAAAATACGACAAAACATATGATGTGAGTTTTAATACAAATATTGTCATCTAGACAATATCCACACTCAATGGAGTCCTCATTACATTTATTATCACACTATTTTATAGAATAGTGAGGACTACTATGACACCATCTCAGACCATCACTCCCTTCCCCGACTAGTCCCGGCTACGTTCTCATTTCCTAAAGAGAACAATGAAAGCAAAAGGGTGAGCTCAACTAGCCCAGTAAGAAATATTATGACTAAGATAATGCAGCATAAATTATCATTAGTCTTCAACAATGTTAACTGATAAAATACAATAGACATCAAGTTTAACTGCAGCGAAATAAGCAATCCATTAGAAGACTCAAGTAGAGCATGGTATCTACTATCTTCTATAATTTAAAATATTTTCATCAATTTTTATCGCTGAGACTCAGCTAAATAAAAAAACCACATCATCGAATCATCCCTGCACTATGGGCCAAGGATATTCATTAAATCATCAATGGTCATGACTATACCGAGTATTCCCTGGTCATAATCATACCAAAAACTGTCCATCAATGTACTACAGGCCACTGAGGATTTTTCCCACATCGTTTATAACATTATAGGTCATGATTATACCGAATGATCCCTAGTCATAATCATACCAAGTCCATCTATGCACGTAAGCCAAAGATATACAACTATAAAATCAATAATCAATAGTCGATCTTTACACGTAAGCCAAAGATATACAATTCAATAATCAACAATCCATATTTGCACGTAAGCCAAAGATAACTTTCATCACCATATAAGCATGAGGATGATGACAATGATATAAGCAGTAATCAAACGAAAACAAAGATAAATATTAAAGACTTTAAATTTATCCAAATATTATCAACCACTTAATAAACTCATAATCTAATATTATTAATATTATAACAATATTTTAATCACCTCTTAAACTTATAAACAATTTATTTCAATTGTTTACAGTTTACCACATAATGCATTTAATCATTCAAAATGCCATACTCATAAGATTTCATCACCAATTATCAAATCTCTCATCAAAAATCTGCATATACCCTATATAGGATTCCCAAACCATAAAATCCTATATTCCAATTTTGTTACTTCATATAACATATTTAATTCATTTACTCATAACTAGTTCATTTTATGAAAAATACCAAATCAGGTCCCAAAAATATTTCTTTTAAGGGATTTAGCGAATATAGTCCCATATTGAACATATATTTTCTCTCGAAATTTTTAAAATTCATTTACTATTTTTCATATGGCCAAAACTACCGAATATTTAGACATTTATCATAAATTATACTTTTGTCCAAAAATTCTGAAATTTGCAGGGTATACTCCTGTTATATACATGTACTTCCAATAAAAATTTCACCAATTTTGGAGTTAACCACAAAGAGTTATAAGGGTTTACTTTTAAAATAGTCTTTTCTCATAAAATCCATAACTTTAATCTATACATCCAAAAATAGTCATCTTTGGACACAATATAGAAAACTCATCAAATTATCATTTCAAATTTTTCCAGAATTTTTTTTGAGGGTCAAAAAATTACGAAACTGCAAACGGATTTTCATCCGTCATGCGGTAATCCACGTAGACAGATTATTTCTATAATTTAATAAGGAATGAATACAAAGGATCATTCACCATGCATGTGGTAATCCACATGTATGTGTTATTCCAATGAATAATAAAGAATAGAATAACAGAAGAATTCACCATTCATGCGATAGACCGCACAGATAGGTTATTCTTAACAGAATAATAAATAATGGAACCAGGTCATGTGTAAACGAGCAGACAGGATATTCCGACAGAATAATAAAGAATGGAACCAGGTCATGCGTAAATTCACAGACAGGATACTCTAACAGAATAATAAAGAATAGAATCAGGTCATACGTAAATGCACAGACAGGATATTCTGACAGAATAATAAAGAATGGAATCAGGTCATGCGTAAACGCACAGACAGGATATTCCAACAAAATAATAAAGAATGGAATAACAACAGAATTCACCATGCATGTGATAGACCGCACAGACAGGTTATTCCAATAGAATAATAAAGAATGGACTAATAGAAGAATTTCACCATGTATGTGGTACTTCGCGTATACAGGTTATTCAAATAAAATAATAAGGAATGGAATAACAATAGCTCTCTTCATGAATGCGAAAGAAATAATACCCTTTACCTTAGAAGGAACTAGATATTGGATAGTGAGGTAGCAGACTTCTCTTCTTCTTTCTCTCTATAATTTCTCTCTATAATAATTGCTCTAAAGCTTTAGTGAATTGGTGAGAAATGAAGGAAGAATGAGCTTCTATTTATAGGAAAATATATTTTCGATAATTGCACGTTTTGGGGCTCAAAATATTATAGTACAATACCTTCAACTTTTCTTTCATTTTTAATTTAGTCCTGCAAGTATTATCAAACTTGCACCACCTCCCCTAATAGTAAATCATGTGAATCAATAGTAAATCATGTGAATCAATAGTTCTAGACATGTGAAAATACGAATTACAGTATAGTATCTTCATCTATACCTCCATTTTTAACTTCGTCATGCAAGTATTATCAATCTTGCACCAACTCCCCTAATAGTAAATGAATGTGACTCAATAGTACACACATGTGAACAAATAGTTATATAAGCATGTGAATTAGTAGCAATTAATATCTCATTTATCCGATTAATTACCCGATTTATCAATATAACCCCCAGACATCAATTATCATCGAAATAGATGTCGATTTCCACTAACACTAATAATCCCAACACAATGGAACTATCAAATTCATCTTTAATCAACACGAACTTATTCATCATTAATATTATAACTCATAATATTTAACAACCAGGTCGTTTCTAGTAAAGAGGGGGCTTTCCGATAAGGATTTCTCCTTATTGGCGCGCAATTAGGTGACCAAACCTCTCCTTGACAGAACTTCTAGACATTGTAAATATTGCAATTTAATAATATGAATAACTTTGTCTTCTCGATTATTGATTTAATAATATATCATATTATGCAGATGATACTGTGATAACAATCGAATCAATAATATGAGAGATATGATGCAGTAATTACTGTAGCAATAATTGAGTATAACTGAGTGACTTCTCGCATAAGCATCAATAACCAATATCGTGTGCTACTATGCAACCACGCGTATTACTGTACTTTTACTACCGGGTAGTTCAACAGTTTTAACGGTAATACTTCCGCCATTATTTTTATAAAATAATAATTCTGTCATTTTTTTACTACGACAATACTTCCGTTGTGGGTTCACCAATGATTGTGCCGTCGTACAGATATTCCCCAATAAAAAGAATATTCCCCGACCAATCGAATATTATATAACAACTTGCTTACTTTGTAAAATTTATAAATATTACCCACAACTATAACATTATATCAAATCCACACCATAATATTAAAAAAAATCGAGAAATTTAAATCTTTATTCATAAAATTTGGGGTCTCACAATCTCCCCTCCTTATGAAATTTTGCCCTCGAAATTTACGTACGTACCTGGTATGATGAGAATACCTTGACTTCATTTCAGATTCTAACTCTTGAGGTATAACCTTCCTTCTTATCCACGTATCTCCTCATACGTTAAATCTTCTGCTATCTCGTCTAGTTCTAATTCAATAATGTGGTTCAAGTCGTCCACATATTTACGTAACATTGATACGTGAAAAACATTATGAACACGAGACATACTTAGCGGTAAGGCGAGTCTATAGGCCACAGTTCCTACTCGATCGAGGATTAAAAATGGGCCAATGAATCGAGGATTGAGATAATGCCTTCTTGAACCTTCTTCTTCACATTCATCAGCTCCAGGTGTGTAGTTTGAGCGGCTTTAACTTTATCGATTAAAGTCGATCTACTCGTATATTTGATATCACCACGTGGGTCCTTAGAGTCTTTAACTCTATCTTCATCATTTGTAAGTTATATGAAATGGGTTTTTGTGTTAACAACATCGCACTCGTAAACGCATACGATCTTTTACTCAACACGTCAGTTACCACGTTCTCTCTTCCACAATGATATTGAATGGTATGATCGTAATCTTCAACAGCTCGAGCCAACGTCTTTGGCGCATGATACATTCATTTTAGTTGAAGAAATATTTAAGGGTTTTAGAAATGGGTTTTGTACTGGGGTCAATACAAAATTCGATTTCACGCTCTGGGAGTAGGCCAGGAAGTCTTCAAGAATACGTCAGGAAATTTATTAACAATAGAAATATCATTCAAAATTGTGACCCTCATCCAAGACTTGGATAACACGTCACATTGATATCTATCAACTTGCCACCGTTATTCACAACTTCCCCTACAGATATTCTAGCTTCGGTGCATTCCACACAAGGAAGTCAACAATGAAAGGATCAGGGCTCTTTTCTTATAGCTTGATATGATAATGATTGACTTTAGTGGTTTGGTTGCTTGAATTCGCATAACAGGTTGGTTAGGAATATGAAAGCTAACAACCTTACAAAAAGCATGATGAGTAGTTAACCAATCAATTCCTAAAATCACATCAAAGGCAAGTATTTTCAAAGAGATAAGATCGACAGGTAACGTTAAAGTGTCGATTTGAATCAACCAAGACTTATAAACAGTGGATGTAACAAAGGTTTCTCCTAACAAATTTTCAATCGATAAGTCAAAGGCTAACTTCTCTAGAGTTAAATTTAAACATTGAGCGCAAGCATGAGAGATAAAATAATGCGTAGAACTGGTATCTAATAAGGTATAGACTTCACAAGAATTTATAATTAACTAACCCATGCTAACTTCGTCCGGGTTACTCGGTTTTTGAGAAGTCACAAAAAACTCTCTTCTTGAAACTACCGACTTTTTTTTGTCCGTATCCACCTTTGGTGCCACCGTCCCAACTGGACTTGACTTTGGTGAACAATAAAATCGGGCTAGGTGACCTTCTTTTCCACAATTGTAACATGCTTTGGACTGCATCACGCAGTTTGGACTTATATGTCCCTCCCCTTCGCATTTGTAACATACGACCGGCGGTCGTTCTCCTTCCTTAACAACAGGTGCTGGTGCTGACATCTTTCCATCATTGTTGAATCTCCTCTTCTTGAAATTTCCACTCCTATTATCTTGGCCATGATTACCACCGAAGTGGTTACCATTCTTGGCATGATAATTTCCCCCACGATGGTTATCATTGTTCCGATGGCCGTTGCCATCGGTACGATTATTATCGTTGCCTTTTGGTTTGGCTGGTTCATTATCGCGCTCCAATAACTGAGCCTTATTCACTACATCTGAATATAAACAAAGTTTGTGAGAAATGAGGTATTGACATATATCGGGTTTCAAACCTCGCAGAAACATTCGCGTCATTCGCTCCTCATTATCGACCAAATGGGATGCAAACCGGGATAACTCCGTAAATTTAGTCTCGTATTGTGACACGGTCATATAGTTTTGCTCCAACTTGATAAACTCCACCTCCTTCATGTGACGAATACTTTCGGGAAAGTACTTGTCGTTGAACAGCTCTTGGAACTTCTTCCAAGACATCTTGAAAAGGCCAGTCGGTATGCGTTTCTGATTCCCACCAAAGAATCGCCTCTTTCTTGATATAAAGGTGGTGAAGGGAACCTTTTGCTCCTCTGAGCATCCCAAGACATCAAATATCTTGGTGATCTACTTTAACCACGTCTCTGCCTTAAGTGGTTTTGGCTTTCCCAAAAACTCCGATGGTCCCAGCTCCTTGAACTGCTTAGCGATGACCGACCGTGGGTTGCCATTATTTCCACCTATATTTTGAAAAGGAGTCTCTCTTACCTGATGTTGCATGAATTGTGTAAGGCCTCTAAACATCTCATCGTTCATCATTTGATCGGTGTTGTTATTTACCTATGGATTATTGTCTTCCTGTTGCACATTATCCTAGGTATTGATCGTTGGTGACTCAACGGTCTCATATACTTCATTGCTGATCTCAACATATTCAGATGCCATTTTCAAACACTGTCATAAAATAAGGGTTAATTAACATATCATATATTATCCCTATACTCTGACCGACCAATTAAATACCAAATAAACTTAGGTAGGTCATACTAGCGAATAAATTCCTCGTCTCCCCCCTCCTAGTTCTTATCTCACATCTCAGCTAGGGATCATATCCCTAAGCTTTGATACAAACTGTGACGCCCCCAAAATAGGTATACATCACCCATCTTGAGTCGCCAAATACATGGTACAAAATATAAATAAAAACTTAATTATACAACTGTCGTGTAAAATACGACAAAACATATGATGTGAGTTTTAATACAAATATTGTCATCTAGAAATATCCACACTCAATGGAGTCCTCATTACATTTATTATCACACTATTTTATAGAATAGTGAGAACTACTATGACACCATCTCCGGACTATCACTCCGTTCCCCGACTAGTCCCGGCTACGTTCTCATTTCCTAAAGAGAACAATGAAAGCAAAAGGGTGAGCTCAACTAGCCCAGTAAGAAATATTATAACTAAGATAATGCAGAATAAATTATCATTAGTCTTCAATAATGTTAAACTGATAAAATAAAATTGACATCAAGTTTAACTACAGTGGAATAAGCAATCCATTAGAAGAGTCAAGTAGAGCATGATATCTACTATCTTCTATAATTTAAAATATTTTCATCAATTTTTATCGCTGAGACTCAGCTAAATAAATAAACCACATCATTGAATCATCCACGCACTACTTTTACCAAGGATATTCATTAAATCATCAATGGTCATGACTATCTGGGTATTCCTTGGTCATAATCATACCAAAAAGCAGGTCCATCAATACACTATACAGAGGCCACTGAGGATTTTTCCCACATCGTTTATAACATTATAGGTCATGATTATACCGAATGATCCCTGGTCATAATCATACCAAGTCCATCTCTGCACGTAAGCCAAAGATATACAACTATAAAATCAATAATCAACAGTCCATCTTTGCACGTAAGCCAAAGATATACAATTCAATAATCAACAAACCATCTTTGCACGTAAGCCAAAGATAACTTTCATCACCATATAAGCATGAGGATGATGACAATGATATGAGCAATAATCTAACGAAAACAAGGATAAATATTAAAGACTTTAAATTTATCCAAATATTATCAACCACTTAATAAACTCATAATCTAATATTATTAATAGTATAACAATATTTTAATCACCTCTTAAACTTATAAACAATTTATTTCAATTGTTTACAGTTTACCACATAATGCATTTAATCATTCAAAATGCCATACTCATAAGATTTCATCACCAATTATCAAATCTCTCATCAAAAATCTAAATATACCCTATATAGGATTCCCAAACCATAAAATCCTATTTTCCAATTTTGTTACTTCATATAACATATTTAATTCATTTACTCATAACTAGTTCATTCTCATGAAAAATACCAAATTAGTCCCAAAAATATTTCTTTTAAGGATTTAGCGAATAATATAGTCCCATATTGAACATATATTTTTCTCGAATTTTTAAAATTCATTTACTATTTTTCATATGGCCAAAATCGCGAATATTTAGACATTTATCATAAATTGTACTTTTGTCCAAAAATTCCGAAATTTGAGGTATATACTCTGTTATATACATGTACTCTCAATAAAAATTTCACCAATTTTGGAGTTAACCACAAAGAGTTATAAGGGTTTACTTTTAAAATAGTCTTTTGTCATAAAATCCATAATTTTAATCTATACATCCAAAAATCGCCATCTTTGGACACAATATAGAAAACTCATCAAATTATCATTTCAAATTTTTCCGAATTTTTTTGTGATCAAAAAAAAAATTACAAAATTACAACGGATTTTCATCCGCCAATGCGGTAATCCACGTGATGCATCATTTCTATAATTTAATAAGGAATGAATACAAAGGATCATTCACCATGCATGTGGTAATCCACATAAACAAGTTATTCCAATGTAATAATAAAGAATGGAATAACGAAGAATTCACCATGCATACGATAGATCGCATGCATAAAAGTTATTCCCAATGTAATAATAATTAATGGAACCAGTCATGCGTAAGCGCCTTGATTGAGATATTAAGCGAGAATAATAAAGATTGGAACCAGTCATGCGTAAATTCACACGCATGATATTCCGGCGAGAATAATAAAGAATGGAACCGGTCATGCGTAAGCGCCGCATGTGATATTCAAAAGCGAATAATAAAGAATGGAATCGGTCATGCGTAACGCATTGGGCGGATATTCCAACAGAATAATAAAGAATGGAATAACAACAGAATTCACCATGAATGCGATAGACCGCACAGACAGGTTATTCCAATAAAATAATAAAGAATGGAATAACAGAAGAATCTCACCATGTATGCGGTACTTCGCGTATACAGGTTATTCAAACAAAATAATAAGGAATGGAATAACAATAGCTCTCTTCATGAATACGAAAGAAATAATACCCCTTACCTTAGAAGGAACTAGATATTGGAATAGTGAGGTAGCAGACTTCTCTTCTTCTTTCTCTCTATAATTTCTCTCTATAATAATTGCTCTAAAGCTTTAGTGAATTGGTTAGAAATAAAGGAAGAATGAGCTTCTATTTATAGGAAAATATAGTTTCGATAATTGCACGTTTTGGGGCTCAAAATATTACAGTACAATACCTTCAACTTTTCTTTCATTTTTAATTTAGTCCTGCAAGTATTATCAAACTTGCACCACCTCCCCTAATAGTAAATCATGTGAATCAATAGTTCTAGACATGTGAAAATACGAATTACAGTATAGTACCTTCATCTATACCTCCATTTTTAACTTAGTCATGCAAGTATTATCAATCTTGCACCAACTCCCCTAATAGTAAATGAATGTGACTCAATAGTACACACATGTGAACAAATAGTTATATAAGCATGTGAATTAATAGCAATTAATTGCTCATTTATCCGATTAATTACCCAATTTATCAATATAACCCCCAGACATCAATTATCATCGAAATAGATGTCGATTTCCACTAACACTAATAATCCCAACACAATAGAAAGTTCGCACTCTTATACTTTACTTTCTTCACCAACATCTGATCCAAAGGGAGTACGCCATCTGCTAGATAATCTAAATATGGGGTTATCTAACAATTAGAGCGCTCTACACACATCACAACTTCATGTTGGATACTAGGTTATTTCAAAGTCTCTAGATATACTGAACCATCAAAAGTGCTTGCTTCAGTAGTAACCAACTTAGACAATGCATCGGCGATTGAATTATCACTTTGATCAACCCCCTGAAACTCATAAAAACTGAAATACTGAAGTTTATCCTTTAATTCTGCTAGATAGTTAACCATCCTTGAACCCCGAGCTTCATATTCCCCTGAAACTTGCTTGATGACCAACTGAGAGTCACTGTAGATAACCAATCTCTGCACCTCAAGACTCTTTGCTAATTGCAACCCTGCCAACACTGCTTCGTACTCTGCCTCATTATTTGTTATTCTGAACCCAAATTTGATGGCTTGCTATACTTTGAATCCCTCCGGACTTGTCAATATAATTTCAGCCCCACTGATATCCGAAGTAGAAGATCCATCAGCATACAACATCTATGAACTCTTAATCTGTTGAAGTATTGCAACTGCTTTATCAGATCCTTCAGCTTCACCCAAACTATCATCAGCTTCAGAAAATGAACATTCAACCACAAAATCAACCAAGGCCTGACCTTTAATATCTTTCCGAGGATGATATTCTATAAAAAATTGAGACAACTCCATCGTCCATGCAGTGAGTCTCCCCGAAACCTCTGGCTTACTCAACACCTTCTTCAGAGGTTGATCCGTGTATACCACTATTATCCGACCTTGAAAGTATTGTCGAAGCTTTCGACTAGCTATTATCAAAGCAAAGGCAAACTTTTCAACGTTTGGATACCTTATTTCTGCATCCCTAAAGGAATGGCTTACATAGTAAACTGGGTGCTGATTACCCCTAATCTCCCGCATCAACATTGCTCCTACTGCCAACGAACTTGCCACCAAATATAAATACAAAGGTTTAGCAGGAACTGGTTGTAAGACCCCGAATTTTATGAAATGAAAGTATTCAATTTTCTTATAATTATTATGTTATTTAGTAAATGATTAAATTGAGAAAGGGTTAAAGTTAAGGGTGATATTTGAAAATTTCACAAAGTAAGCAAGTTGTTATTCGTTGTGTCGGGGAATATTCGATTGGTCGGGGAATATTCATTTTCACAGAGAATATTCGTTCGATGACATAATCATTGGTGGACCCCCCCCCCCCCAACGAAAGTATTATCGTATTTAGAAAATGACAGATTTATCTTTTATTAAAAATAATGGCGAAAGTATTACTGTTAAAACTGTTGAACTACCCTAGTAAAAGTACGATGTCTACGCATGGTTGCATATAGTACACTGCAGTATTGATTATTGATGCTTACGTAAAAGTCACTCGGTTATACTCAATTATTGCTACAATAATTCTTTGCATCGTATCTCTCGTATTATTGATTCAATTATTATCACAAAGATCATCCGTGATAATATGTTATATTATTAAATCAATAATTGAGACGACAAAGTTATTCATATTATTATTTGCAATATTGACAATGTCTAGAAGTTCTGTCAAGGAGAAGTTTGGTCACCTAATTACGCGTTAATAAGGAAAAATCCTTATCGGAAAGCCCCCTCTTTCCTAGGAACGACCTGGTTGTTAAATATTGTGAGTTATAATATTAATGATGAATGTTATTAAAAATCGAATTTGAGTTCAGAGTTGAATTTGGAGACGCGGACGTGATATTTGAGTCCGAAACGATGAAATTAGTAAAAATAGACTATAAACACAAAATTTGTCCGGGTTGACTTTTTGGTCAAAAAAGTCAACAGTTGACTTTTTCAGAAAAAGTCAAACTTTAAAATTATAAAAGTGAAATTTTTGAAAAAAATATTTCTATTGTGTTGGGATTGTTAGTGTTAGTGGAAATCGACATTTATTTCGATAATAATTGATGTCTGGAGGTTATATTGATCAATCGGGTAATTAATCGAATAAATGAGCAATTAATTGCTATTAATTCACATGATTATAACTATTTGTTCACATGTGTGTACTATTGATTCACATTCATGTACTATTAGGGGAGGTGGTGCAAGATTGATAATACTTGCATGACTAAGTTAAAAATAGAGGTATAGATGGAGGTACTATATCGTAATTTAGTATTTTCACATGATTATAACTATTAAGTCACATGAATGAACTATTAATTCACATGATTTACTATTAGGGAGGTGGTGCAAGTTTGATAATACTTGCAGGACTAAATTAAAAATGAAAAAAAGTTGAAGGTATTGTCTTATAATATTTTGAGCCCCAAAATGTGCAATTATCTAAACTATATTTTCCTATAAATAAAGCTCATTCTTCCTTCATTTCTCACCAATTCACTAAAGCTATAGAGCAATTATTATAGAGAGAAATTATAGAGAGAAAGAAGAAAGAAGTCTCACTACCTCACTATTCCAAAGATCCAGCTTTTCTTCTAAGGTAAGGGGTATTATTTCTTTCAGATTCATGAAGAGAGCTATTGTTATTCCATTCCTTATTATTCTGTTAAAATAACTCAGTATACGGACTCACCGTATACATGGTGAAATTCTTCTCATTATTCCATTCTTTATTATTATGTTGGAATATCACTGTATGTGCATTATTACGTATGCACGACCTAGTTTCATTCTTTATTATTACATTGGAATAACTCATCATGCTATTCTATCGCATGCACAGTGAATTCTATTGTTATTCCATTCTTTATTATTCATTTGGAATATCCTGTCTGTCATGCGGATTATACATGGCCTAGTTCCATTCTTTTTATTATTCATTGGGAATAACTTATCTATGCAGCTCTACCGCATGCATGGTGAATTCTTCATTATTCCATTCTTTATTATTCATTGGAATAACTTTCTGTGTGGACTATCATGATGCATGGTGAATGATCCTTCAGATTCATTCCTTATTAAATTGTGGAAATGATCTGCATCATGCGTGGATTACTGCATGGCGGTGAAAATCCATTTGCGCAGCTTTAAGTAATTTTTTTTTGACCATCAAAAATTCTGAAAAATTTGAAATGATAATTTGATGAGTTTTCTATATTGTGTCCACAGATGGCGATTTTTGGATGTATAGATTAAGAGTTATGGATTTTATGGGAAAAGACTATTTTAAAAGTAAACCTTTAATAACTCCTTGTGGTTAACTCTAAAATTGGTGAAATTTTTATTGGGAGTACATGTATATAACAGGAGTATACCCTATAAATTTTGGAATTTTTGGACAAAAGTACAATTTATGATAAATGTCTAAATATTTGGCAGTTTTGGCATATGAAAAATAGTAAATGAATTTTAAAAATTTCGAGAAAAATATATGTTCAATATGGGACTATATTCTATTAAATCCCAGAAAAGAAATATTTTTGGGACTGATTTGGTATTTTTTATGAAAATGAACTAGTTATGAGTAAATGAATTAAATATGTTATGTGAAGTAACAAAATTGGAAAATAGGATTTTATGGCTTGGGAATCCTATATAGGGTATATACAGATTTTGGATGAGGAATTTGATCATTGGTGATGAAATCTTATGAGTATGGCATTTTTGAATGATTAAATGCATTATTTGGTAAATAATTAAAATAAATTGTTTATAAGTTTAAGAAGTGATTAAAATATTGTTATAATATTAATAATATTATATTATGAGTTTATTAAGTGATTGATAATATTTGGATAAATTTAAAGTATTTAATATTTATCTTTGTTTTCGTTTGATTAATGCTTATATCATTGTCATCATCATCATGCTTATATTATGATGAAAGTCATCTTTGGCTTACGTGCAAAGATGGACTGTTAATTATTGGTTTTACAGTTGTATATCTTGGCTTACGTGCAAAGAAGAACTATTGATTGATGAGTATCTTTGGCTTATGTGCATAGATAAACTGTTTATTGGTATGATTATGACCAGGGATCATTCGGTATAATCATGACCCGTAATGTTATAGATGATGTGGTAAAAGTCCTCATTGGTCCGTAGTGCATTGATGGACAGTTATTGGTATGATTATAACCAGGGATTATTCGGTATAATCATGACCATTGATGATTACATAAATATTCTTGGCCGTAGTGCAGGGATGATTCGATGATGTGGATTATTTATTAAGCTGAGTCTCAGCGATAAAATATTGATTATACACTTTTAATTCGTAAAAGATAGTAGATATCATGCTCTACTTGACTCTTCCAAAATACAGTTGTATGTCTTTGGCCTGTAGTACAAAGAATAAATTGTTAATGAATATCTTTGGTCGTAGTGCAAAGATGAATTTATTAGTATGATTATGAGCACGAATTTTGATTTGGTATAACCATGATTTTTGATGTTTCAGGTGAAGATAGGTGATGAAAATTATCTTCGTCCTGGGTGCGCAGAGGAATTTTGAATCACAATTATGATTATGAGTTATTCATATGATTGTGGACAGGAATTGTTGATTGATGTTACATGGATAAAACATTATTGGTTGACTTTTAACATGGAGAAGATAATAGACCTGATGGTCTATTTGACTTTTCTAATGGATTGTTCGTTCCGCTGCAACTATGGTTGAAAAGTTTTATCATCTACTATATGTTCTAAATCTCTGATTTATTATTGACGAAGGCTATTGATAATTTAATTATCTTTAGTCATGATATTCTTTACTGGGCTATTTGTGCTCACCCTTTGCTTCACAATTCCTTTCAGGTAATAAGAGTGTAGCTGGGTCGAGCGGGGATAACAGGGAAATAGTGTGATGGTCTGAGACTGTCAAAATTTCTCAATACATTATAAAACGGCATGACATGCAACAGATAATTGTATTGAGGACCTAAGATGTGTGTGTCATATTTTATACGTCACCTATTAATTGATTTTGGAGAACAACAATAGGGTGATGAGAACCCGACTTTGAAAGCGTCAAAAGTGCACCTCATTAGAATGAATATGATAGTAATCTTCTCGTTCTTCTTTGGGGTCTTAAAATATTTGCTGCTGTATTTTATATGGCATTGTAACAATTTGAGTTTGGATACTGTCTACGAGATAATATTGTATTAAAACTCACAGCTTATCTGTTATCGTACTCTGCACGACAGTTCAACAGTTGTATAAATGAAGTTTGTATTTGATTTTTATAGAGTGATATCTGGCGACTCAGAATGGGTTGTGTGGACCTATTTTGGGGGCGTCACACTGGTTTCACCAACAAAGGTGCCGAAGACAAATACTTCTTTATTCCTTTGAAGGCATCTTCACACTCTGAAGTCCATTGAAATATCTTAGCATTCTTCGGCCCTTTCAATGTTTCAAAGAATGACAAACATCTTTCTGCCGATTTAGACATGAATCTCCTTAAAGCTTCTATTCTACCCGTCAAACTCTGAACATCTTTGTAAGACTGAGGATACTTCATGTTCATAATATCCTGGATCTTTTCTGGGTTTGCTTCTATACCCCGTTTGCTAACCAGATAACTTAGAAATTTTCCTGCACTAAGTCCGAAGGTACATTTGGTTGGATTTAGCTTCAGATTGTAATGGTGTACCGTCTGAAAAAACTCCTCTAAATCATCCAAATGACCTTGAATTGACATGCTCTTTACAATCATATCATCAACATAAACTTCCATATTCTTTCCCAACTGCTTAGTGAACACATAATTCATCATCCTCTGATATGTAGCTCCTGCGTTCAACAAGCCGAAGGCCATCTTCTTATATGTGTACACTGACCGATGAGTAATGAATATTGTCTTTGGGATGTCTTCTTTGCACATAGAAATCTGTTGGTAACCCAAAAAAGCATCCATAAAGCTAAGCAAGGCATACTCCGAAGTTGAATCAATAAGTTGATCAATATGAGGCAAAGGATAAAATCCTTCGGACATGCCTTATTTAGGTTAGTATAATCTATACAAACTCGCCACTTGCCATTATTCTTCTGCACCAAAACTATATTTTCCAACCACTCCAGATAATCAATCTCAAATATAAAGTCTGCAGCGAGCAACTTTGCAATTTCCTCATCGATTATTTTCTGTCTTTCTGGTGCAAATATCCGCCTCTTCTGCCGAGCTGGCTTCTTTGCTAGGTCCACTTATAATCTATGCTCAGCAACCTTTTGAATTACTCCAGGCATATCATTGGGAAGCCAAGCAAAGATATCAGCATAGCACCGAAGTAACTCCACCAGGTTCGTCCGGAAAGATTCCGATAGACCTGAACATATCTTCACCGTCTTTTCTTTCTTACCAATAATCAGCTCAAACTCCTCAGTCTCTTCTGCTGGCATAACCAATGGCTCTGTACTACTTTCTGTAAATGGCTTAATCTCAATAGCCACGTGTTAGTTCCCAGTAGGCACACAATAGATCTAGAAGGGGGGGTTGAATAGATCCTTTTTATTTTCAAATACTTTTCATGTTTATTTTGTATTGCTAATGAATTAGCATATGACAAACATAAGAATCTTTTCAAGCACAGCGGAATAAGTAAAATATCCCCTTAATTGATATATTCATAATCATACATACATTGTTCTTAGAGTTAGTTAAGTGGTAAGCAGTTAATACATACATAGCAGTTAGAGCAGTTAGATACATAATGTAAATGACAAAAGTAAATGAATGAATGTAAAAGACACAAGGGATTTTAAGTAGTTCAGAGACTCAAGCTCATAATCCACTCTTCTTCTTTATCTAGAAGGATTTCCACTAAGGAAGGGCAGCACCCTGAATCACTAAGATTCCTTCAAGGCCAGTAGCCTTGGAACTTCAATTCACTAAGAACTCTTCAAACCCAGCAAGCTTGGAACTCCTCTAGTTCCTTAGGAACTCTTCAAGCCAAGCAAACTTGGAACTTCATTTAGTCCCTCCGGACAAGGACCCCTCAGGCCCTGGCTTCTTATTGTTGGTGGTGTTGTTGTTGTTGTTGGTTTCTTGCTGCTAAGATGTCTTTAAGCTTGAACATCTTCTGTACTTAGCAGTTTGGCGTGGTCCTCTTGCATTTTGCTTCGAGTCTGGACAACATCTTCTCTGGTGCAGCTGATCTTCACTCTTTTATGCTCATCTTCATCTGATGTCAGCTGTGCACCATCACCATCTGGATTTGCTAAGTCTCTGAGCTTTTGACAGACTTTGTCTGGCTCTTAGAAATCTTTGAACCCTTCTTGAATGTTTTACAGACATGATTCTGCATCTGTTCTTTTTTAGCTTTTGGTTCATGGTGATTTGTAGATTGGCTTTCTAGATCTTCTTTATGCTCTGCCACTTTTCTGAATGTTATCTTCTTGGCCTTCTTGGCTCTCAGCTTAGCTGCCATCTTCAGTGGCATTATCATCTTTGTCGAGTGAAGCTTTAGTCTGTTCAAGTACTTATTCAAAGCTGCTTCACTTCCACCTTTGTAATCTCACTGTCACTGAGACTTGTTCTGTTTAGTTCTAGTGGAACTCGTAGAGTCAACACTATAGCATTCCAAAAACTCAACAATCCTTCAACTCAGCAACTCTTGATCTTTGAAGCTCTAGCTGATATATACTCCTTCCCAATCTTCTCGTTGGAATATAGCCATTGAAAGTAGTTTAAATTGACTCGCAGATCTTGAGTTATTTAATGTAAACTGCAGATGTGACATGACATCCCCTTTTTCATCTCTTTGACACTTCAGTCTACTGTTTCACCTACCCCGTCAGAGATGTCACTTTGATGTCTTGGGCAGGTAGTCAACTTTATTTCTCCCTTCTGATTTCTCGATTAGAACATCAGAGATTGTCCTTTTTCATCGATGCTCTCAATAAGCTATATTTAAATATCACTCTTCAGATTGAACCGTTGTCAATGCTTCAATCTTCAGATGACCGAACTTTACGATTATGATGCATATTCTTTGACCTGATCGTAGTGTCTTGTTGAATGTTGCTCATTGACTGGTTGAGACAACACTACGATCCTGAAGCGTGTTCATTGGATCTTAAATGTAGAACACTTCTTCCTTCTATTGTGCAGTGCTTCAATACTTCTATTTGCCTTGACTGATCTCAGGAACTGATACTTTGACTCATTATTCTGGTCTTTTCTAAATAGCAAGACACCTCAGATTTGTGGCATGCCCAACTCACTTTCTCCTTGTGATCTCCCGTTCACTTATCATCAAAGGATTAACCCATGCTTAATCACTTTAGCCTTGTTCTTCAGAAGTTGGCCAGTATCTTTGTGTAAACTATATCAGTTCCTTCTTTGCTTGGCAAACACTAGGATCCTGGTTGACCCCAAGATCGTTTTCTTCTATTCACTTGATAGCTACTGCTCTTCCTGACTTTTCCTTAGTTAGTCACATTTACTGAAGTCTTCTTCTGATCAACTTGTGGAAGACTTCAACTCTAATGGCTCCTCAACTTAATCTGGGTATTGATTGGGTTGATACTTAGATCTTCTGTTAGGTCGCATACCATTCGTTGAGTGCACTCTGGTTCCCTTTAGGTGGAATATATCTTTGCAGCTTAGACCAGAGACTTCATACTTTGGATATTCTGGGAGTGTTCATTTGTTGAGAATCTTGTTTACTCTACGATTCTGCCTTAGCGTTGTAAGCACCTCTATTGGAGTCTTAGTTCTTCACTCTACGATTTAGCTTTGGTTGTGCAGACACTATGACTCCGAGATCAGATGTTGATACTCTACGATTTCTGTCCTTAAGCATGTTGTCTTCATCTGATCTGGCTCGACTACGATCTCTGCCTTTTATTTGATCAGTAGACTCTACGACTCCGACTGTGGTCTATGATTCTTGACTTGGATTTGGCAGATGCTTATTCAGCTCTTAGACTGGCTGTCTCTACGATTCTGAACATGACTTCCTCAACAGACTATAGCTTCAAGGAAGTTCTTCTCGACACACTACAATCCTTCCTCGTCTCTCCTGGTAGTCTACGAACTCCGAAATCTACTATCTTGCAGACTACGATTCTGCCTTGATAGCTCTCGAGTTTTCCTTGACTCTCCTGGCAGACTACGATTTCTGGTGCAGTGCTCGATGATCAGAAAAGCCTATCTATTACATTATAAGATCAACCTAACAAGCTTGATCTTTCTAAATTTATAGTCCTTGTACATCATTTCTTTTTAAGGACTTTACAAAGTTGTTTTGCTTATGTAGGATCAACCTAACATATTTGATCAATTCATTCTAAGTCCTTGTACATATGTTCCTATTATCTATCAAAGGACTTCACAACTTTTCTCAATGCAAGCATACTTGCATATTCATTCATTTATATCATAATCAAATCATATATAAATAGGAATATCATTCACATGCTTGTTCCTAACCCCATGGTTTGCTTTTGCCTGCTGACACCTACTTCCGAAGTGATCAAAGTATTACGATAACACCTCCTTGCCAAATCCAGATCTCCAGCCACTTTTCCTACTCCATGTGGCGTTGGAAACTTAACTTTAAAGTGCGAAATTGATGTTACTGCCTGAAGAGCTATCAAAGTGGGTCTACCCAAAATGGCGTTGTATGCCGAGTCAACATGTACTACGTAAAACTTACACATAATTTCCACCTGCTGAGGAGTTGTCCCGAAGATGACCGACAATTCAATAGTCCCTGAAACTTTGAGTAGATCATTGTTGAACCCATACATAGGAGCTTCCTGCCCAATCTCCATCTTCATTCCATCCAGGTTCATCCTTTGATAAGCATGTGCATACAAGATATCTACCGAAGAACCATTATCAATCTTCATTCTCTTCATGTCCACCGAAGCTACTTGTGCAGTGATCACCAAAGCTCCCTCATGGGGTTCGATGGGCTCATAAGGGAAATCATCATCTGTAAAAGAGATTATCGAACCTGAATACGGTATTTCAGTCTTCAAGAGTGTACCCGCCACTGACATGACCGAATCCAAGTATCTGTTTCTCTTCTTCCTAGCTACCTTACCAATAGTTCCTCCAGTAATTACATCAACAACATGCCTTCCTAGTTGATTAGGAGCTGGTTGTGCAGGTGGAATTGGCTGAGCAGCCTGAACAGGCCTAATATTCCTTTGTTGTTCCCTTGGAGGCTCTCTTCCTGCCACATACTGAACCAAAGCACCACTTTGGACGTTTCTTTCAATGAACTCCTTTAGATTCCAATAAGCATTTGTTTCATGCCCAGCTGCCTGATGGTAATCACAATATTTACGAGGATTTCCAGACCCTAGTTTAAAATTATCACAAGGTTGCTCAAAATAAGGCTGGTCTTTTATCTTCTCTAAAATGGTAGCCCGGTCTGTATTTAATTGCGTAAATACCTTATTCACCTTCTGGTTCGGGTAAGGAGGGCGACCTCCTCCCGAACGCCACTTGTTGTTGAACCTCTTCGGTTTCCCATCAGAACGATCATTATTTCTACCAGTTTTCTTTTGATTACCATCAGTTTTATCTTTCTCTTTCGCCTTTTCTGAAGAAGCATGCTTTAGACTACTCATTGCCTCTTCTACCACGATGTAGCCTTCTGCCTTCTCAAATGCTTCGGCTAGGCTCTTTGGATGGCTGAACATTAACTTTTTCACAAATTTTTCAGACTTCACCAAATCTAACCCATTCTGAAATAGTCCTACAGCCTGGAGATCACTGAGGTCTGTTACTTGACCCACTGCTTCTCTGAATCTCTTCATATATTAGCCCAGAGACTCATTTGAATATTGTCGAACTTGTGCCAACGACCCAATAGGCTTTCCTCTCCTCTTATTGCTTCCAAACTGAGTATGTAATTTATCATACAAGTCGGCCCAGGTCAAAATTGAGTCTGAAGGTAGAGTACCCATCCATTGCCTAGCATCTTTTCTCAACGTTGTCACAAAAGTTTGGCACTTAGTTGTATCCTAATAATCATAGTAATCCATCAGCCTATCAAATGTCTGGCTATGGTCATATGGATCTCCTGAACCATCATAACTCTCCATATAAGGAAGCTTTTTATTAGGATCCGCTTTCTCCCGAAGAATTTCCGAGGAGAAAGGAGACGCTTTTTTACCCGAACATTCTTTCCCCTGTTGAACTTCTGACAACTGTCTCCGAAGCTCTTTCACTTCTTTAGCTAAGAGTTCCACTCCCTTGGGTTGAGAGGAAACGTCTTTCTTTGGGGAGCTTTTCTTCTTCTGAACAGAATGACCCCTTCCTTCTGAATTATCTTCCCTAGAAGGACTTCGTCTATAGCTTCGACTGTGACGAGTATCCGCAGGGCGGTGTGCCCTCTTCGGATTCTCAGGAATATGACTTCTAGATCTGCTTCGATGCTTACCCTTCTCGCTATGCTGAGAATACTCAAGACGAGGTACCTTCTTTGAATTCTCAGGCGTACATCCTCTTGACCTGCTTCTTCTTCGTCTATTCTTACCATAATCTTGAGAATCCTTAGGGCGAGATACCCTCTTTGGATCTTCGGGGGTATGGTCCCTTGCTCTTCTTCGGTCACGAGAATGGCTTCGGGATGTACTGTCAGAACGTCTAGAGTCTTCATCTCTCCTTGTTTGTCTGCCTGGAAATCTACCACATCCTTTGGGCCGAGTATAACTGGATGCCTCGTCTTCCATTTCAGCCATAAGAATCATTTGTTTAGATATTTCCTCCCTTTGTTGTAGAAGCACTTTTAAAGCCTTATCAGTCTCTTCTGCCATCTTAGCCAAATTGGATGTCCTTTCTACCTGACCTTCTCGATATAAGGTTCTAGGCGGTGTGCCTTCTACCCTTTTCCAATCCTTGTCAGGCCCCTTACTTGCAGTAGAAATTAACATTATTTTGGTATCACTATGGTCCCTTGCATGAGACCCCTCTGGAACATCTTGTGATCCAATCCTATCATGGATAATTTTTGAAAGACCGAACATGTCCTTAACAGAAATCCTTTATAAAGAAGAACTCGCAGTAGTCGGCTGTCCTTCTCCAGTGAATGTCTTACTTTTCATATAACTTCTGACGTAGAACAGTCACTAACTATGATTGAAACCCAGAAACACTAGTAAAAGCCCTCCTTCTAGCGCCAATGTTAACGCCGGGATCTTTCTACGCACCTCAATCACTGAAAAGCGTGTCCAACCCTGCACAGTAAATGTGATGCCCTCAAATTCGAGTATCTTCCAACCCGACATATGGTGCTACACGGTACTCATAACTATACAATCATTCCATTAAAAACACAACATAATGAATGTAATTACTATCTTCTTATTACAATCAAAGTGAAATCCTTTCCCAGGTTCATAAACCGATTACATCATTCGTTGTTCTTAAGTATAACACATACAATCATACTAATCTATTACAAGTTGGTTAACTATCCATCTTAGCCTTGCCCTTATTTCTCTTAGCATTCTCAGTATGCTTGGCTTTAACTACAATCATATAATTCATGCAAGAAGTGAGCATAACAAGCTCAGCAAGTCTAATAAAGAATAATATCAATACCACATTCATGAATTATATGAAAATCTTTCATAACTGAACAAATAGTCATGAAGTATTATGAAACATTAATACTTAACAATTCATAACCTCAATTCCCAAAGTATATAATAGTTTAGGAATTCTGAACCGGTAGAAAGACCATGAACAATATCTTTCTATTTTCATACTTGAAAAGGACATCACAGCACTAAGGATGTACATCCGGCATTACTTACGAGCACTTCTAGGTGATTAGCCTATAGTACTCTATGTTGATCAACATTCATCCGTTAAACATATTTACGTTTAAGTTTTGGCAAACTCGCGTGCCCATCGAATAATCAATGAAAAATACTTTTGTTTGTTCATAGACAAACCTTACCTTTGAATCCATACCAAATACTTGGCATAGGATAGCGTTATCATTTCTATATAGAAAGATATATATACAAATCAATCTATATCTTACGAATAGTCTAGCCGAACTAAAACTGGCATTGACCCTTTCTTTAAAATCATTCATGCAATTCAGTACAATGAATCACAGAAAACTCGGCTAACTCGAAGGTTAGAAAAGCGTTAAGAAAACTTGCCTTCAAGCGTCTTCAAATAATTTAATCGACTGTTCTCAGCCTTTACAGAATTTACATGATATATTCACATAGCACAATGTAATTAGCTACCAAACAATCAATCACATGGATTCTACCAACTTCTTTCTCTTTTATGTCTTAGTTGACTTTATTTCATTAATAATGTCAATTCGACTTACTACCCATCATTTCGGCTTGTTAACGTTCTTACATTACTAACCAAACTCAATCGTCATTGCTGAAGTACCAATGTCGATTACCGTTCACGGTTTATAATTAACACTTTGTGTTCTTCGTTATCATACTAACAACTCGCGTTCAATTCCTAAGTTCATTACCATATACACTAGTATATGTAACGTAAGAATAGTTTTAGCACACTTATTAAGTATATAAACTTAACTTACACAGGTCTCAGAACAATTGAAGTTCAAAACCTAACTTATCTAACAAAAACCACCTTTTCGGCGGCATGCGGTGCACAAGGCGTAACTTTCTATACAATTTCAAGCGTTATACGCGAGTTCACGATAACTAAGTTTGGCGCCCCAAAATAGGTCCACACGACCCATTCTCGAGTCGCCAGACATCACACTACGTAAATCAAATACAAACTTCATTTATATTAATTGTTGAGCGTCAAATGCATCATCGACCACGCTTAAATCGTGAGTTTTAATACAATATTATCTCATAGACAATATCCAAACTCAAATTATTATAATGCCATATAAAATACAGCAGCAAATATTTCAAGACCCCAAAGAAGAACGAGAAGATTACTATCATGTTCACTCTAATGAGGTGCACTTTTGACACTTTCAAAGTCGAGTTCTCATCACCCTATTGTTGTTCACCAAAATTAATTATTAAGTGGCGTATAATATACGACACACCCATCTTAGGTCCTCAATACAATTATATATTGCATGTCATGCCATTTTATAATGTATTGAGAAACTTCGACAGTCTCGGACCATCACACTATTCCCCTGTTATCCCCACTCGACCCAGCTACACTCTTATTGCCTTAGTAAAAGACTGGATACTGTAATAGTGAAGTAGTAGAATACTCTTCTTCTTTCTCTCTATAGTTTCTCTCTCTATATAACTTCTCTTGTGAATCTCAGTGAATTAGTGAGAATGAAAAAAAAATTAAGCTTCTATTTATAGGAAAATGGACTAAATAGTAATTTATTCACGAACGGTCTAGATTGATTTACTATTAGAACGGACGGTCCATATTGATTACTATTAAAACAACAACCGACGGTCCGGATTGATTTACTTTTAAAACCACCACCGACGGTCCAGATTGATTACTTTTAAAACCCCCACCGACGGTCCAGATTGATTTACTTTTAAAACCACCATCGACGGTCCAGATTGATTTACTATTAAAACCACCACCGATGGTTCAGATTGATTTACTATTAAAACCACCACCGACAGTTCAGATTGATTTACTATTAAAACCACCACCGACGGTTCAAATTGATTTACTATTAAAACCACCATCGACGGTCCAGATTGATTAACTATTAAAACCATCATCAATGGTCCAGATTGGCTTACTATTAAAACCACCATCAATGGTCCAGATTGGTTTACTTATTACACTTTAGTACCCCTAAAGTTTTCCAAGTTTGCATTATTCCCCTCTAACTTTTGTAATTCACTTATCTTCAATAAACACATTTTTAATACTTCAACAATTATTCATCATTTATATTATAACTTACAATATCAACAACCAGATCATTCCCAGGTAAGAGGGGACTTTCTGATAAAGATTTCTCCTTATTGGCGCGCAATTAGGTGACCAAACCTCTTTCCTCGACAGAACTTTCTAGACATTGTCAATAATGTAAATAATAATATGAATAAATGTATTGTCTCAATTATTGATTTAATAATAAAAATATTATGCGATGATAATCTTTGTGACAATAATTGAATCAAATAACGTTAGATACTATGCAACAATTACTGTAGTAATAATTGAGTAAACTGAGTGGATTCTTACGTAAGCATCAATAATCAATACCGTGTGCTACTATGCAACCATGTGTATTACTGTACTTTTACCACCGGGTAGTTCAACAGTTTAACGGTAAAACTTTCGCCGTTATTTTTATAAAAAGATATTTTTGTCATTTTCTAACTACGAAAAAACTTCTATTATGGGGTCCACCAATGATTGTGCCGTCGTACGAATATTCCCTGACAAAAAGAATATTCCCCGGCACAACGAATATTTTATATCAATTTGCTCACTTTGCAAAATTTCAAATATCACCCTTAACTTTAACCTTTTATCAATTTAACCATTTACTAAATAGAATAATAATTATAAGAAAATTGAATACTTTCATTTCATAAATTTGGGGTCTCATAATCTCCCCTCCTTATGAAATTTTGCCCTCAAAATTTACGTACCTGGTAGTTCGAAGAGATGAGAATACCTTGCTTTATTTTTCGAATTGTACATTCCCGGTTATTTCCTCTGTATCATGATTTTTCCATTGCTCATCTCCTGTATTTTAGATATCATCTAGAATACATCTTCAAAACAAAGGTTAATTAACATATCGCAATTTGTCAACTTAGGTAAGAAAATTAAGCTTAGGTAGGACACACACTAGTGAAGGATATTATTCGTCTCTCCCCTCCTAGTTCTAATCCCGGATCTCTGCCAGAGACCATATCCCTAAGCTCTGATACCATTTGTGACGCCCTCAAAATAGGTCCACACGACCCATTCTGAGTCGCCAGATATCACACTACAGAAATCAAATACAAACTTCATTTATATTAATCGTTGAACGTAAATGCAATCGACCACGCGTTAAACTGTGAGTTTTAATACAATATTATCTCATAGACAATATCCAAACTCAAATTATTATAATGCCATATAAAATACAGCAGCAAATATTTCAATACCCCAAAGAAGAACGAGAAGATTACTATCATGTTCACTCTAATGAGGTGCACTTTTGACGCTTTCAAAGTCGAGTTCTCATCACTCTATTGTTGTTCACCAAAATCAATTATTAAGTGACGTATAATATACGACACACCCATCTTAGGTCCTCAATACAATTATATATTGCATGTCATGCCATTTTATAATGTATTGAGAAACTTCTACAGTCTTAGACCATCACACTATTCCCCTATTATCCCCACTCGACCCAGCTACACTCTTATCACCTTAGTAGAAGACTAGATACTACAATAGTGAAGTAGCAGAATACTCTTCTTCTTTCTCTCTATAGTTTCTCTCTCTATAACTTCTCTTGTGAATCTCAGTGAATTGGTGAGAATGAAAGAAAAATTAAGCTTCTATTTATAGGAGAATGGACTAAATAGTAATTTATTCACGAACGGTCTAGATTGATTTACTATTAGAACGGACAGTCCATATTGATTACTATTAAAACCACAACCGACGGTCCGGATTGATTTACTTTTAAAACCACCACCGACGGTCCAGATTGATTACTTTTAAAACCACCACCGACGGTCCATATTGATTTACTTTTAAAACCACCATCGACGGTCTAGATTGATTTACTTTTAAAACCACCATCGACGGTCCAGATTGATTTACTATTAAAATCACCACCGACGGTTTAGATTGATTTACTATTAAAACCACCACCGACGGTTTAGATTGATTTACTATTAAAACCACCACCGACGGTCCAGATTGATTAACTATTAAAACAACCATCAATGGTCCAGATTGGTTTACTATTAAAACCACCATCGATGGTCCAAATTAGTTTACTTATTACACTTTAGTACCCCTAAAGTTTTCCAAGTTTGCATTATTCCCCTCTAACTTTTGTAATTCCTTATCTTCAATAAACACAATTTTAATACTTCAACAATTATTCATCATTAATATTATAACTTACAATATCGACAACTAGATCATTCCTAGGTAAGAGGGGGATTTCTGATAAAGATTTCTCCTTATTGGCGCGCAATTAGGTGACCAAACCTCTTTTCTCGACAGAACTTTCTAGACATTGTCAATAATGTAAATAATAATATAAATAAATGTATTGTCTCAATTATTGATTTAATAATAAAAAATGTTATGCAGATGATATTGTGACAATAATTGAATCAAATAACATGAGATACTATGCAACAATTATTGTAACAATAATTGAGTAAATTGAGTGGATTCTTACGTAAACATCAATAATCAATACCATGTGCTACTATGTAACCATGCGTATTACTGTACTTTTACCACCGGGTAGTTCAACAGTTTAACGGTAAAACTTTCGCCATTATTTTTATAAAAAAGATATTTTTGTCATTTTCTAACTATGGCAATACTTCTGTTGTGGGGTCCACCAATGATTGTGTCGTCGTACGAATATTCCCTGACAAAAAGAATATTCCCCAACACAACGAATATTTTATATCAACTTGCTCACTTTACAAAATTTTCAAATATCACCCTTAACTTTAACCCTTTATCAATCTAACCATTTACTAAATAGAATAAAAATTATAAGAAAATTGAATACTTTCATTTCATAAATTCGGGGTCTCACACTAAGTCCCGGTTCCGGCGCTGCGGCGCGAAACTCCTTCGTATGAGTGACATTGCGGCACCACTCTTTAGTCGGTCATTACATTGTTACGACAACTGCGGTATGCAAGACATCAAACCTTATGCGGTGCTCATGGCGCACTACCTCTCCACCGTAAGAATTTTACAGATAAAATTTTTAGTGAACTTCTCGGCTTCATAACTTCTTCGTTATAAGTCCGATTTGGTCCGTTCAAAAGCCTACAACTCATAAATTATATACTCTACGCGTTCATATAAGAATTTTACAATTCCGAATCCGTTAACTCGAAATTCACTTCTAAGTTCATTTTTAAGCTTTCGTTAAACGCTTTCGAGCGTTCAATACTCGTTTTTTCGTTTTATGTCAGAATCCGACGCTCTTGAGCCCACGAATCTTAAATACCCTATCTCACGTGTTGACATTAAAAACCAATATTTTCAAGTCCCACGAAAACTTTCGACTACTAATCCGAAATTTCTACATTTTCGACGTTTAACCTCTAATTCCGTAAAATTCGCCATAACTTCGTTACTAGTGTTCTATATGCCAAATCAAATGGAACACTCCATTGATTTCATATCTACATCCTAACCAAGCAAGATGCAGATATCTTAATAGTGATGGTGTTCAATTTGTCCATCAACAACAAAGTTCATAATTCAATATTTCTTACGGTTTTAACTTACGTAAACCCTTACGATTTTCATTTACACATAACTTATAATGGTTTTATATATTACAAGCCATCCTTATTCCTCCAAAAGAGGCATGCTCCACCAATTTATGATTCTTTATAACAAAGAAATCAAAAGGGGATGGAAAACTATTATTAAGGGAATATTACCTTTACGATCTTGGTGTTCTTGCTAAAATCTCTAATGAAAAGCTTCAAAGTGGGATGTTTGCTTATGTCTAGCTCTTTCTCTCTCTAAATATATATTGGATGACTCTTGAAAAACCAAAAATAAGCAACATAAGCTTCTCTTTTATAGGCAATTCAAATGGAGGGCAAGAAGGTCTTTTCTCCCCACCACCTTACTATTCACTACTTCATCACCAAGTAAAATACTTGGTGATCAAGTAGATCACTTTACTTGGCCATCAAGTGGTCGGCCCACATGCCCATGGGTCATCCCCATGGGTTTTACCCATTCGGTGATCCACCGGTTCGATCCACGGTTCCGTTTATTGGATCAGGCTTAATTAATCCTAACCTTGGGCTTTAACTCATAATTCTTTGGGCATGATTACTTAATCACTTGGGCTTGGTATAATCCAAATCCAATTGGATCATATTAAGTCCTTAACCTATAAATCCAATAATACCAATCGTATTCCATACATATAATTCACGTATTCTCTTCATATAATACTTGTACGATAATCGTATTGTACTTTGTATTAAATCTTTTTATTATACTCGTATACTAAATAGTATCATACTCGTATAACATACGCATAATCATTATCGTAATTCATTATACGTCTCTCATTTCCTTCTCGGAAATCATTCTTCTCAACCCTTTGGTTTTAAGTCCGCAGGCGAAAAATTCGTTTGCCATAAATGAAATATTACTAAATATTCCATCTCGTCTTCATATTTTATCATTATGTGTTTCTCGAAATTTCAAACTTAACTCCCGAGCAGAAATAGATGAATAGTGTTTTTACAGGAATTTCTCGGAAAACTTTTATTTTCGTCTTGAAAATCAAAACAATTAATTCTAGCACATAGCCAGAATACTAACCACATTCGCACATTCTAGGTCATAGAACGACCTTCACATAGCTTACTCACATAAATAATCAATTAAATTCATTTAATTCACATAATCAAATAAAAATTTAATTCTAATATAAATTCGATTTTCTCGGGCGTTACATTCTTCCCCCCTTATAAGGATTCTGTCCCCAGAATCTCACTTATAATTACATAAACAAATGAAGAAAATTTTCCTTCATTTTACTTTCGAGTTCCCACGTTGACGTTGCTTCATCAGCATTGTGGTTTTACCATATCACCTTCACTGAAGGTATTATCTTATTTCTCAAAACTAGCTCCTTCCTATCAACAATTTGAACTGGAAGTTCTTCATACGATAAATCTTTCTCTATCTGGATAGATTCATACTCTATTAAATGTTTATAGTCCGGATTATAGGGACGCAACACAGACACATGAAACACATTGTGTATACGTTCCATTTCTGCAGGTAAAGCTACTTCTCCTACCCTTCTTAAAATCTGACAAGGTCCTATAAACCTTGGACTTAACTTTCCTTTCTTTCCAAAACGTATCTTCCCTTTCCAAGGCGATAATTTCAGAAAGACATAAGACCCTACATTGAATTCTCTCTTTTCTCTATGAGGATCGGCATACTTCTTCTGCCTATCTTGAGTCGCTACCAATCGAGTACGTATTAGCTTTACCATGTCCGCCGTTTATTGTACCAACTCAGGTCCCAACATCTGACGTTCACCCACTTCATCCCAACATAGTGGAGTTCTACACTTCCTCCCATACAACGCTTCGTAAGGCGGCATGCCTATACTAGCGTGAAAACTATTGTTGTACAACAATAATTCCACCAATCTAGATGGTCGTGCCAACTCCCTTTGAAATCCATAACGCAAGATCTTAACATATCTTCAAGCATTTAAATTGTCCGTTCACTTTGTCCATCCGTCTGAGGATGATACGCCGTACTCAATCTCAACTTCGTTTCCATTTGCTCTTGCAAACTTCTCCAAAAGTTCGATGTGAATCGTGGATCACGATCTGACACAATCGAAACAGGTACTCCATGTCTTGAAATAATTTCCTTGACATAAATCTTAGTTAATTGGTCTAGGTTATACCTAACTCCTATTGGTAGAAAATGAGCTGATTTCGTCAATTGATCCACTATCACCGAAATAGCATCGTATCCTTTCCTTGTTAATGGAAGTCCCACCACAAAGTCCATTGTGATGTGCTCCCATTTTCACTCCAGAATTTCTAATGATTGCAACAACCCGCTCGGTCGTTGGTGTTCAGCCTTAACCTTTTGACAAGTTAAGCACCTACTAACATATTCTGCTATCTCCCTTTTTATGTTCGGCCACCAAAAGTTCTGACGTAGGTCTTGATATCTCCTCGTACTACCGGGATGTATCGAGTACCTCAAACTATGGGCCTCACTCATTATCTATTCCTTTAATTTAGAATTATTTGGAACCCAAATTCTTCCTTCAAAATGAAGTAATCCCTCCTTATCAAGGTTATACTTAGTCTTTTCTTCATCTTCTATCCTCTTCTTCATATGCTCGAATTCCTCGTTGCTCAATTGCACTTCCTTAACACGTTCCACTATGGTCAGTTGAGTCTCCATGGAAAATAACATCTCCCCTGCTTCATCCGGTAATTTAACTTCTAATTCCATCCTTGCCATCGTTGCTACTAACTCATTCTGAGACGTTAACATTGACAGTTTCTCTCTACCCTTCCTACTTAGCGCATCGGCTACTACATTTGCTTTCCTCATATGATATAAGATATCACAATCGTAATCTTTTATTAGTTCCAACCACCTTTTCTGCCTCATATTCAACTCCTTCTGTGTGAAGATATATTTCAAACTTTTATGGTCCGTGTATATCTCACACTTTTCACCGTATAGATAATGCCTCCATATTTTTAAGGCAAAAACTACAGCTTCCAATTCTAGATCATGAGTAGGATAGGCCTTCTCATAATCCTTTAATTGGCGTGACGCATACGCAATGACCTTGCCATGTTGCATGAGCACGCAACCCAGTCCTCTATGCGAAGCATCGTTATACACTACAAAATTCCATGTATCATCAGGCAAAGACAATACAGGTGCCTCACTTAACCTCTTCTTTAGTTCCTGAAAACTGTTCTCACATTTTTTAGTCCACACATATTTCACCGACTTCCTCGTCAAATTCATTAGCGGAGTAGCTATTTTAGAAAAGTCCTGAATGAACCTTCTATAGTATCCCGCTAACCCCAGAAAACTCTGAACCTCGGTTGGCATTTTCGGTTGCTCCCACTCATTAACTGCTTCTACTTTTGCTGGATCCACGAAAATGACATCTTTATCAATAACATATCCTAGAAACTGCACTCGTTCAAGCAATTATTCACACTTTGTGAATTTCGCATACAACTTTTCCTTCTGTAGTGTTTCCAACACTATCCTTAAATGTTCAGCATGATCTTCTGACATCTTAGAGTAGACTAGAATATCATCAATGAACACTACGATGAACTTGTCCAAATACTATTTGAACACTCTGTTCATCATATCCATAAATGTGGTTGGCGCATTAGTCAACCCAAACGACATTACCAGAAACTCGTAATGACCATAACGAGTTCTGAACGCCATCTTAGGTACATCCTCCTTCCTTAATTTTAACTGATGATACCCTGTACGCAAATCTATTTTAGAAAAATAGTTTGCCCCTTTCAACTAATCAAATAGATCATCGATCCTGGGCAACGGGTATTTATTCTTAATCGTTAACTTGTTCAACTTTCGATAGTCGATACAAAGTCGTAACGACCCATCCTTTTTCTTTATAAACAATATCGGTGTTCCCCAGGGAGACACACTCGGTTGAATGTACTTCATGTCTAATAGTTCTTGTAATTGAACCATTAACTCTTTCATCTCAACTGGCGCCATCTGATATGGTGCCCTTGAAACTGGTGTCATACCTGATAACAGATCAATCATAAAATCAACCTCCCTATCCGGTGGAATACCCGGTAATTCCTCTGGAAATACATTCGTGAACTCTTGAACTATAGGTATCTAGTCCAAGGATGCTCCCACCCTTTGGGTATCCACAACATGGCACATATAACCTACACACCCCTTTCTAACATCTTTCTAGCTTGTGTCATCGATAGACAACAAGAGCGTCTCGGTGATTTACTACCAAAGAACACTACCTTGGTTTTTTTAAAAAGTCAAAGGTTCACACTTTTTCTATGGCAATCTATTATAGCCTTATGGTTAATCAACCAATCCATACCAAGAATTACATTAAATTCTTTTAACTTATCGGTATCAAATCTACCGATAACTTATTACCTCTAATATCTACGCAACAATCCTTATGAATATATTCAATAGAGATTATCTCTTCGTTTGCTACCTTAACGTCTAAAGGTATTGCTAACTTTTCAGGGATTAATCCTAATCGCTTAGCAAATTCACATGCTATAAAAGAACAAGTAGCACCCGAGTCAAATAACGCATAAGCATTTATTTCATTGACTGGAATGATACCTGCTACTACATTCGATGATGCAACCGCATATTGGAAAGTTATATTAAACGTACGGGCTGAGGGTCTACCCACCGATGGTGTTGGTCCAGTAATGGCTAATTTACCACTACCAGAACCCTTATTTCCCTCTAACCCTTTCTTCGGGCAATTTCTTGCCATGTGGTCCAACGATCCACAAACAAAACACCCATGATTTTTCTTAGGGTTGTGATAACAAGGATGATAAATGTCCCTCCCGCCCACAAATTGTAAAAAACTAATTTCCCTTTAAATGTACTCCCAGATGAGTCTTTCCCCATGTCTTGCATGCCTCCATCCTACGTTTAGGATCTCCTTGTTTCACCCCAAAGATTCCTGTGGTTAAAGTTCTTCCTCTTAGGCATATTGCCACTACCACTCACGCAACTTCTCGCTTTATTTCCTCCCTCTACTTTATTCTTATTCTTCCTTTCCTCAGTTGTACCGAGACAACACCTCACCACCACCTTCAGCTATTATTGCCTTTTCCGTAATGGTCCCAGAGGAAGCACTCAAACACCGAAATCCTACTATAGAGCCGTGGTTTCAAGCCCCGCTCAAACCTACGAGCCTTTCTCTCTTCAGGTCCACCGATGTGGAGCAAATCTCGCCAATTCATTGAATTTGATGCATCGGGAACTCACCATATCCCTTGCTTAAGTTCCAAGAACTTAATCTCCATTCTACTTGCATGCTAGTAGGGAAGTAGTTCTCAAGAATACCTTCTTGAACTGCTCCCATGTAATCGCCTCTATTCTAGCTCCCCACCCTAGTGAGCCTCCCACCAAAGAGTTGGCCTCCCTTTCATCATGTAAGTCGCAAAAGAAGTCTTTAGCGCCTTTCACCCACGCTTGTGATAACAAACGCCTTCTATCTCTTTTCACCCATGTTCTGGCTCTCTAAGGGTCCGCTGCTCTCTAACTCCTGAGGACCCACACTCTTGAATTCCTTAAAGGTAGTTTTCTAGCTACCCTAGGTGCTACCGAATTCCTCCCCAACTTGGTTAAATGTCATCATTAATAAATTAACGAACTCTTGCATAGGTTATTAGGACCCCTTGATTTTCATTATTTGACTCAAATTTCTCGGTTACGCTTGTCTTTCTTCATGATATAATTCTCGATTAAATAAATAAAGTTTCATTATTATCTAATTAACTACTTAGTTATCATTCTCAAATAACAACTCATACCAAAACAAGTACATTAAATAAAAACTTCATTATATTAATATGCTTTCATAGTCAAAACTATTTACACTTTGCTTCCTTAGCCAAAAAGCTATTACATTACTATCCCGCGATTGACTTCTACAAAAATTGGGATTTACAAAAAGACTACCCTTTAATTATACAAAAGAGGGTTTTACGTCACTACACATATACCAAAAAGATCTAATGATCTACTAACACTGTCGTACGACATTCTTATGTTTCTGATTTGCTAAAATCGAAACAATATCTCGACTAATCGTATGTCGAGTCTGCCCTGACTCAATAGAATAACAAGCAATTTTCAGCTTGAAATCCTCGTGAGCACATTCATGGATGTACGACATCCTAGCAATCTTCTGGTCTTTTTTCAACCAGCTTTTTCAAGCTCTACTACCTCTTCCTTATAATCCTCACTTTATCCGGCCATCAGCACTTTCTCATCGTGTTCGACTCAAAATCCCTCTCAGCATTCTTCCTTCGCCTCATATAGGCGGTAATCTCCATCGCTCTATGTCTCACCACCAAGCAAGATGCAGATGCACATTCCTATCAAGCACTACCAGATACAATGATCTCATCAGATCCGGAGGTGTCAACTCTAGTAGGTACCACCGTATTAATCGATGTTACCTCCATATCCTCCTCCACATCTATCATCATATTCAGATATGATGTTATTCCCATTGTTTCCTCGTAGTAATCCTCCCTAGATGTACTCTTCTCGATCGTAATCTTCTAGAACCACTATCGGTACCTCCGCCACTAGCATAGTACTATCTCCACTTGGTTCATCGACTTTTCACTTATCACGTGAATGTCTCTATACATCAAGCTATCGCTTGACATCTACAAAACACATAACACGTTGATTAGTACATAATACACAATAGTATAAGCACAAATCACATTTAATTTATTTAGGATTAATTTCCATCTTTTAAATCTTTCTAATCGAAGTTTTCTCAATACCTTATTAATTCATTCGACTCGAATTTCTTTCTTCGGACTTTACCTTCCTTACGAGGTTATTAGCCTAAGGTTCTTCCCCCTTAAGTTTTATAACCTAATGCTTTGATACTAACCTGTGACGCCCCCAAATTCGGGTATCTTCCAACCCGATATATGGTGCTACACTTGTACATAACTATACAATGGTATAACTATACAATCATTCCATTGAAAACACAACATAATGAATGTAATTACTATCTTCTTATTACAATCAAAGTGAAATCCTTTCCCAGGTTCATAAACCGATTACATCATTCGTTGTTCTTAAGTATAACACATACAATCATACTAATCTATTACAAGATGGTTAACTATCCATCTTAGCCTTGCCTCTTATTTCTCTTAGCATTCTCAAGATGCCTCTACTTTAACTACAATCATATAATTCACGCAAGAAGTGAGCATAACAAGCTCAGCAAGTCTAACAAAGAATAATATCAATACCACATTCGTGAATTATATGAAAATCATTCATAACTGAACAAATAGTTATAAAGTATTACGAAACATTAATACTTAACAATTCATAACCTCAATTCCCAAAGTATATAATAGTTTAGGAATTCAACCTACGAAAAGACCATGAATAAAGATCTTTCTGCTTTCATACTTGAAAAGGACATCACAAAGACTAAGGTTGTACATCCCAAGACATTACTTACGAGCACTTCTAGGTGATCACCTTATAGTACTCTATGTTGATCAACATTCATCCGTTAAACGATTTTACGCTTTAAGTTTTGGCAAACTCATGCGCCCATCGAATAATCGATGAAAAATACTTTTGTTTGTTCATGTACAAACCTTACCTTTTGAATCCGCACCAAATACTTGGCATAGATATAGCGTATCATTTCTATATAGAAAGATATGTATACAAATCAATCTATATCTTACGAATAGTCTAGCCGAACTAAAACTGGCATTGACCCTTTCTTTAAAATCATTCATGCAATTCAAAGACAATGAATCACGTAAAACTCGCTAACTCAAGGTTAGATAAGCGTTAAGAAAACTTGCCTTCAAGCGCCTTCAAATAATTTAATCGATCGTTTCAAATTTTACGTAATCTACATGATATATTCACATAAAGACACCGTAATTAGCTACCAAACAATCAATCACATTGTTTCTACCAACTTCTTTCTTCTATATGTCTTAGTTGACTTTTATTTCATTAATAATGTCAATTCGACTTACTACCTTCATCCCGGCTTTGTTAACGTTTTACGTTACTTAACCGACTCTCAATCATCATTGGTGAAGTACCAATGTCGATTATCGCTCACTGGTTTATTATTAACACTTTGTGTTCTTCGTTATCATACTAACAACTCGCTCTCAATTCCTAAGTTCATTACCATATACACTAGTATATGTAACGTAAGAATAGTTTTAGTACACTTATTAAGTATATAACCTTAACTTACACAGGTCTTGGAACAATTGAAGTTCAAAACCTAACTTATCTAACAAAAGCCCTCGCTTCTTGCCGTGCAGCATGGGGGTCTTTTCTATAAACACCGAAATCATGGCCATACCATCACGTAGAGTAAGTCCTTCCTGCCCAAGGTCAAGCAAGCGAACTCCTTCAGATGAGTGGCGCTGCAAAGGCCACTCTTCAAAAGAGGTCATTACACTATTTCAATCAGTAAGCGCTATTACATTAAGCCTTTTGTCTCATCGCCACAGGCCAGACTCAAAGACCGTAAAATTTTTACAGATAAATTTTTTAGTGAACTTCCCGACATCATAACTTCTTCGTTATAAGTCCGATTTGGTCCGTTCAAAAGCCTAGAACTCTTAAATTATATACTCTACGCGTTCATATATGAATTTTACAATTCTGAATCTGTTAACTCAAAATTCACTTCTAAGTTCATTTTAGAGCGTTCGTTAAACGCTTTCGAGCGTTCAATACTCATTTTCTTCGTTTTAAGTCGGAATCTGACGATTCTTGAGCCCACGAATCTTAAATACCATATCTCATGTGTTAACATTAAAAACCAATATTTTCAAGTCCCACGGAAACTTTCGACTACTAATCCGAAATTTCTACGTTTTCAATGTTTAACGTCTAATTCCGTAAAATTCACCATAACTTCGTTACTAGTGTTCTATATGTCAAATCAAATGGAACACTCCATTGATTTCATATCTACATCCTAACCAAGAAAGATGCACATATCTTAATAGTGATGGTGTTCGATTTGTCCATCAACAACAAAGTTCATAATTCAATATTTCCTACGGTTTTAACTTACGTAAACCCTTACGATTTTCATTTACACATGACTTATAATGGTTTTATATATTACAAGCCATCCTTATTCCTCCATAAGAGGCATGCTCCGCCAATTTATGATTCTTTATAACAAAGAAATCAAAAGGGGATGGAAAACTATTATTAAAGGAATATTACCTTTGCGATCTTGGTGTTCTTGCTAAAATCTCTAATGAAAAGCTTTAAAGTGGGATGTTTGCTTATGTCTAGCTCTTTCTCTCTCTCAATATATATTGGATGACTCTTGAAAAACCAAAATAACCAACATAAGCTTCTCTTTATAGGCAATTCAAATGGAGGGCAAAATGGTCTTTTCTCCCCACCTCCTTATTATTCACTACTTCATCACCAAGTAAAATACTTGGTGATCAAGTAGATCACTTTACTTGGCCATCAAGTGGTCGCCCATTATGCCCACGGGTCATCCCCATGGGTTGCCCCATGGTTTTTACCCATTCTATGACCCACCTGGCTCGATCCACTTTCTCTTTTTATTAGATCTAGCTTAATTAATCCTAACATCGGGTTTTAACTCATAATTCTTTTGGGCTTGATTACTTAATCACTTGGGCTTGGTATAATCCAAATCCAATTGATCATATTAAGTCCTTAACTCTATAAATCCAATAATACCAATCGATTTCACACGATAATTCACGATTCTCTTCATATAATACTTTTACGATAATCAGATTGTAGACATCAGATTAAATCTTCATATTATACTCAGATACTAAATAGTATCATACTCAGTATAACGAACATACGATAATCATTATCGTAATTCATTATACGCCTCTCATTTCCTTCTCGAAAATCATTCTTCTCAACCCTTAGGTTTTAAGTCCGCAGTAAAAACTTTATTTGCCATAAATGAAATATTATTAAATATTCCATCTCGCCTTCATATTCTATCATTACGCATTTCTCGAAATTTCAAACTTAATTCCTTAAACGATGAATAGTAAAATTTTTACGAAAATTTCTTAAAATTAAAATTTTTTCATTTTCGCCTCGAAATTTAAATCAAAATAATTAATTCTAGCACATAGCCGTAATTACTATAACTTTAGTCACATTCGCATATTTATTCTAGGTCATAGAAAGTCGACCTTCACATAGCTTACTCACATAAATAATCAATTAAATTCATTTAATTCACATAATCAAATAAAAATTTAATTTCATATAAATTTTACTCTTACAATATCAACGATTTTCTTAATTATGTTGATTTTCAATAATAAAAAATCATTAATCCATAGACACCTCGACTTGTGTGAAATAGTTAATATAAAAAACTCAACAGAAAAAAATGAAAGTAATAATCTAAAAAACATTTTAAGTTGTAGAGAGAGAGAGTAAAATATAAATAGACAACTTTAGACGGATAGAAAGGTTTTTGGATCTTACCACATCTTCGTGCCCAGCCCCGCTCTTCTTCTCCCCTCTGCTTCTTCTTCTTCTATTTCCTTCATTTCTTCTGCAGCTTTAAAAGCTCATGAGGATCAGAAAAAACGCCAAAATCTCCCCAGTTTTATTTCCTCTCTCATCAGGAAATAATCTCCTCCAAACCCATTCGTGTCAGCTGAACCAATCGCCATGGGATGTGGTTATTTTTCCTCCAGCTCCTTCAGATTCATATCCATGCGAGGTCTGTTAAATCTCTTCTTATTTCTTCTCACACCCATTTATACTTTATATAAATAGATCTATAAAACCCGTTCTGTTTCTCTCTACAATATCCCCAAGTGTTTCTGCATTTTCCCCTTGTCTAGGGTTCTTCTGGTAGGGTTGGAGAAAAAAGCTTAAATCCCACCCTTTTTATCGTGTATTTAGACTCAAATATTGTATTAATGTGTTGGGTGATTCTTGTTTGGATGGATTTTTTTACTTTATAGCTTGTATATGTCTTGTTTTTGACTCGGTGATTATGTTTGTGCAGGTGGATGGAGAAGCTAGCTTAACCGGAAATGGGAGTTTGGGAGATTCTATTGGAGCTATAGAGAGGTAACCCGCAAACCATTATCTTTAATTTCAATGTTTGTATAAATTTTGGGCTCGTATTATTTTGCAAACAGTTATTAGGGTTTGTACTTTGAAATCATGATGAATAGCATTTTAGAAATTAATTTTAGAGATATGTAGCTGTGATTTTATCAAATTTAAACTGGACTTGCATTTTGGTATATAATTGTGGCTTGAAATGTTCCCTACTTGCAGTGTTGATTCGATGAGAATATTTTCGGAGGATGAAGATAATTATGTATCTCTGGAGGAAGAGGAAAGAGAAAACAAGCCTATTTTCTGCAGTAAAACTGTAGGAGAAGGCAATTGGGAATGTGGTAGTGAAGCTAAAGAAGGGCATTCATTGTGTGAATCCCATTTAGCCCACCTCGAAAATTACAACAATTCCGGTAATCCGGTTAGCAAGAAATCGGCAAAGCTGGCCAAGAATCGGCTTGCCCATTGGGCCAAAAAGTCAAAATCAGAATCAAATCCTTACGAAATTTACTATTATTCGGGTTTTGGCCCACGGTGGGGAAAGAAGAGAGGTGCTGAAAAACAAGCTGAACCAGTCAAAGTAGTAGAATCTGAGATTGAAGTTGCTGCCACAACACCTCCTTCATCAAATTCATCGCGTATTAGTATTGAAAAATTCCAGTATTTGGAGGAGGATGATGAAGAAGAAGAAGATGATGAGACTATTGATGGGAATCGGTTAAAAAGAGGTCGAAAAAAAAAATTAAGGCTAGATCGTTGAAGTCTCTTATGTGAAGGTAATGATTATGAAGGGTTATATTTTGTCTTTTAATTAGTTTTTGTTATAGCTCGTGGGTTTGTAACATGAATCTGTCTAACATAGACTGTTTGTTGATTTAGTTCGTGACAGGGCAAACTTGTAATTGTGTGTTGTGCTAGTTAGTGGGAAGGCAAGCTTGTAATCTAACTTATTAATCATTTTGCTTATACATTTGAAATTCCATTGAGCTTTGGGAGAGCAGATCTTCTGTCCCTATTTTTCTTATCTCTTTTGTGTTCTTTCACTTAAATTTTGACATATAAACTCTTACTTAATACCAATTAACTCTAAAATTAAATAAAAATTTATATGTCAAAATTTAAGTGTGGGGACACAAGGGGACAGGGGAAATGGAGACAGAGGATCTGTTCTCGAGCTGTGGGCCGTTGATAGCAAATCCCATTTTTCCTGTCTTCTTTGTGTCTTTTACTTAAATTTTGATATTTAGTCTCTTATTTAACATCAATTAAGTCTAAAATTAAATAAAAAGTCAGGAGTTAAAATTTAAATACAAAAAAATAAGAGAGAAAATAGGGACAAAGAATTTGTTCTGCTGGGCCGTGTGACCATTGTATAACCTTGAACCTTTTTGGCCCACTTGTCGTAAATTGATTTACCGACAATTAGGGGGAGCATTGGGTTGGCTATGGGGCGGGGGCCTGAATTTTACACTACTATAATTCAGACTCAATGTTATTGGTTGGAACTTGGCTACGATGGACGTCAATTTTGTAAAATTAAATACACTTTTTCATGTATAAAAAAATAACGTCAGTTTTGTAAAATTAAATACACTTTTTCATGTTGTACAAAAGGATGTTTTTATAATTTTTAAAATATTATTATTATAAAGGATAACTCACTCACGTAAAAATATGATGTGTCATTCACCTCTTGTACTTATATATATATATATATATATATATATATATATATATATATATATATATATATATATATATATTACGCTTGGGTTCGGGATAAGTGCAAAACGAGTAGAACAAATGCCAAATTAACTTGAAACTCGATTAATTATCAACATTTTGTCTCATCGTGTTTGAGTTAGTTGTTATTTACCGAACATGTTAATTGTCCCCTCTTAGAGAGAGCAACGTTGTACGACGATAATATAAAATAATTTTTAATAATAAGATTTTTGTCAATATTTTTAAAAGAAATTTGAAAAAGTGTTTGGTTCACAATTATAAATTAAACTAAAGACAAACATAAATACTTGTGTATGGTATGCATTTAGAATCAAACAAACAAATATTATAATAGTAGCATTTCCATATGCTTGTCAAACAACAACAATAATAATAATTTGGTGATTAAAGAATTATTATCAAAATTATATACAAGATGTTGTGTATATTTGTAATTGATTTTAATCATACGATGAATTATCAGTTAATTACATTTTAACACAGAACTTTATATCCAAATTTTTAAACCATGTTTTCTCACTATAATATGATTTTTTTTTATACAAATTATAGTCATTAATTATTAAGTGATTCCATGTTATCATTCTAATATTAATCACAATTTAATTATATTCATTTTGGGTTTTAATATATGTTATATAATATCATGTTCATTTTCAGAGAAATTATAATATTTATTATTTTTTTGTCTTGGCAAGATTACTTGAATATTTAGCACAAGTTACAAAGTCATAAAAGAAATATCTGGAGTGGCACCTTTTTATTGTCCCTTTCATATAGTAGTAGTATTTCCCATCTTAAAATATGTTGAGTGACCTAGTTGGGCCAACACATAAATTGGAGAAGTTTGGATTGGGCCATGCTACATGTGCTAAAGTAATAAGGTTCCTTAACACTAATATACAATAATTAAAAAGTATTTATAAAAATAATACATACGCAAATAATTATAAAAATAACACAATTCACATTAATAAGGAAATCTAAAATTAAGGAGAAATAACTGTCATAATTAATAATTCAAATTCAAATATCTGAGATCTAACAACAAAAATAAATTGAAATTCAAAGAAAAACAGGTGAAGGGAGGGATATAGATACGGTCCGCATTCAGTAGTAATCATCCGAATCAATTTCATAGTCGTTGTCGTCGTCATGCTCGTCAAATTCAAATTCATCTTCGTCGTCTTCATCTATAATGTGCTCATTATTCTAGAGTGGACAGTTACAAGATGGTTTCTTATCCTTCCACTCAGCTCCACATGTATAGAAAAACTCGCACCCACATATGCAAGAAGAAAGGAGGCAAAGGATAGGCTAACACTACTGTGACGCCCCCAAATTCGGACCTCCACTTGGTCACTCGAATTTGGTTCATCACGTGCTCATGGAATACAAAAATAACTAAAATATCACGTTCACAACGGAAGAACTAAATTAGAATAATATACAGTGATTTATTATAATTTTTCCCCCAAGTCTCGCAACCCTGACAAAGATTTAATAGATTACATAATAATATCGAATAAAGACTTATTACATAATCCTACTTAAGTTTAAACATAGTCTAAAAACAGTCTTAACACAACATAGAAAATTTCAACATAAAGGAACAAGCTAGTCGGTAGCCTTGCCCTTGTCTTTCCCAGAGACACTTCCATGTTCCGCCTTAACTGAAAGGTTTTAAATAAGCAAGGATGAGCACAAATTGTCCAGCAAGCAACATACAACAAGGGTGAAGAATATAATATCACAAGGTTGAAATATCACAGTATAATCTCCAAGATGATCCAAGGTATTAGAATAATATCATGAACAATGAGTATCAACAATTCTCGAATCCAATCTTTGGAATATGAAAGGATAGTTCAATATAGATTAACAATATATATGAATTCAAAGGCTATCAACGTATCCAACGGGATAAAGCAATTTATACTGAGCAGTCACTAAGGACTATTGAACATCTACTAGAATTACCAATATTAAACTGATAACCCAAAAATCAAGTACTATAGATGATCAATCTACAATACTCCATATTATGCATAAAACCACAGTAATATCCACTCATGTGTTGGAGTTTCCAACAACATACACTCCCCTTACCATAAGGGTTGTTTAACTCAGTTTTCAAGATTTCCGCACCAATCAATTGGTTTGGACAGTTTTATAAACATGCATATAGTCTAGCCGAATCAAATGGCATCGACTCTTTCACAATATTCAAGAACAATACCAAGTTCAACATGAATAATAGTTTACACAAGAGTTTAAGAATACTAGCTCGATTGAACGAGTAAGTAAGATAACTTGCATTCAAAGAGATAAGGTTTAGATACTCTGCTTACGGTATTCGTTGAATAAAGTAATGCAAAGGTTTAGGATACTTGCCTTAAGCGTAGTTTATCGACGTTAAGAAATCAACACTTTCGAATCCTATTTATAGTGTATTACAAGTATAGGATGCCCATTAGTTAAACATATTCGATAAACAATCCTGATATATAGATCAAGTGTACACACATGACTTAATCATGAAATCTTAGACTTATATTATTACGTAGCTCGGAACTACCGTTAGACTTCATTATTTAAAACACTTTGTCAATTCCAGCTAAGATAGGTGTTAACAGGCAAGGCTACCTCTGTCAGTGTGTCATGAATAGACATAAGCATAATGAAGTTATACTAGCATGCTACATACTTCAGAAATCATAGAAGTCACTTTCCAAGTCTGCAGAATGGCGCTACTGCGTACGATTTGTATTAAGAGACGACATACGCACCCATACGGCTCCAGTTCAAACCAGGGGTGAGCAATCACTTGCTTGGCCTGGCTTACCCATCTTTACATACATAACATATATTAACATGTCAAGGGTCCTTTCGCATCTTTCAAGTTTAATCTAGGTCCTTTCTTGCATGATATGGTTCTAAGTTGGACATCTCAAAAATTTAAGGCCATTCAAGGTTATGAAACCACAAAGTCTAACATGCTTGATTCTTAAACATATAAGGTAGTCATATAACTCATATTAGACATGCTTGCGAGTATCCATATCACATATGTGTATTTATCATCGTTTTGCTTTGAAAATATGTTTCGTATATGCTTTACTTGAACTATGATACCTAAGCATGGTACATATATATTTATGATACATGAGTGAGTCTAAGAGTATCACCCAACATGTTCACAATTATCAGATTTTAGCTCTCAAGGTAGTATGTTAACATTCACGTTTAAAGTTTATATTTTCATTTAGTAACACTTACTAATAAGTCTAACATGACCATGCTTCATTATGAAATCCACATACTTAAGTTAGTATGTCCGACCTGAATTTTAAAACCATACTAACATGCTTGCAAGATCAGAATATGTATTACCCCAAGTTCACAATTTCTAGTTTTCCAAATCTTAAAGTGTTCTTTGAACGTTTATACTCAAATCAACTAACATGGCTTACTATATAAATAACATCCTCATTTCATGTGTTAAGGTGGTCTATATGCATACACTAGTTAACATAGCATGCTCAGAATAACACAAAACCACAAAAGCGAAGGCACATGATCGAAGCCGTCATGCATTGCACATTAGAGATTATGTATATGCTGACCGCCGCCACTTTGAGTCAGAACAAAAAATGAAGGCTCTGCTTCTGCATAGATTAATCACAACCCATGCCAAACCTGCAACTAGGCAACTACAAAGCTCCTAGGCATGTATACAAATTCAGATAACACAATGGCATGCTAATCCATACCAATTAACATAGAATTCAACAATTACTAGAATTTGACAAACTTCAAAATTAAGAACATAAACAAAAATTATACCTCCTTGAAGCTTGAATTAAACTATCTCACTACTCTAATTATACCTCTACAATTGCTCAGAAATCTTCACTCTCAAACTTGGAATTCACAGATAATTCTCAGCAATAAGAAATGAAGAAGTGTAGCTGCTATTTATAGAAGAACACAAAACTAGACAATTGTTTTACTCTAAGGTTTGAACCCAAGTGTAGAAGAAGAAGACAATGGACAAGAGGAAGTTAGCCAACCACCCCACTTCAGCCATTAGCCTAGCCATCATCACAGCAACCTCTAGCTTCAATATTTTCCTCTTAGCCTTTTTCATTTTGCTGAGTTTCACGTAATAGGTAGGGGATAGGCCATTGGTCTAATACGTAACTAGCAACTGAGACTTCTAATTTGGGACAAGGTAAATCTCAGTAACCTCTTAGCTCACTCTAGTTATTTTGTTATCCAAAAATGGATTTTAATGTCCAAGTGTTACTATAATAGGAAATTTAGGAGTAATTATACACTCACATCATATAATCCATGTACATTAGTTTAGTCTAATTATTATTTAAAACATGTAGGGAATCCATTTAATTAACCACTACTAATTTAATATCTCCTCAAAACTTTATTATTCCAATTAGACTCACTTTTTGAAATAATTTATAATTCTTTGACAGAGTACATCTTTTAATGGTCCCACCCATACTGATTGTCACCTAAACAATTGTTTATGTAACTTATAATTTCCTACACTTTATTATATAATTTATATATATTACATAGTTCTATTAATGTGTCACACCACACTTTCTTTTTAATGTAAGAACTATATAATATCACATGTCTTACACACATAAATTAAATGAATCATACAATTCTAGTCATGCAATTTACTTTACTCACAATAACAATTAATAATCACATATTATTAATTAATCACCATTAATATTCTACAATAACAATTAATCAATTTATATTACTTAATTGTTCACTTGATAGTTTCTTCATTGATTAATATCACTATTGATATTTTCCATCACCGTGCCACACAAGGTTGTCAACGAGTTCATCACAAAGTCCACATATTCTCGATTATTCAATTATTTAATATAATTGAGTTATCTCATTTCATAACACAAAATCGTTTATATTCAAATAAATATTCATTTCTATTAATATATTTATTTATTAAGACGTGGAATTTCTCGGGTATTACAACTACATTGTGGATCAACAAGACATGTGACATTAAAAATCATATTTTTATTTTCATCATTGGAAAGTCTACAAGCTTTGTGAATTAGTTAGCAAGACAATGCGAGGCTCATAAGTTGTTTGGGTTGCCCAACTGTAAGCATTGGCTCATAATTAATTTCAATCAATTTCGGTGTCACGTACTCTCTTAAGTTGTTTGGGTTGCCCAACTGTATAATTTTGTTGGACTGTTAAACCAATTTATTAATTATACACTGCATAGGAAAGAGAAAGATAAGAGATTGATGTGTAATGTAATGTTGATAACCAAACTTTAATTTGCACCAAGGTAACCAATCAACCTCCACATCTGCAGTATGAATTGGTTACCTTGGTCTGAAAGTTTGACAACCAACTGCATGAAGGTTTGGCTACCAACTGCATCACATTCAAAATAAATTGATAACTTAATAAAACTAAATTGGTTACCTTGGTATGAAGGTTTGGCTACTCACTGCATGAAGGTTTGGCTACCAACTGCATCACATTCAAAATAAATTGGTAACTTAATAACATTGAATTGATTACCTTGGTACGAATGTTTGGCTACCAACTGCACTATGAAAAAACTGCAGCTATGGATGTGGATTGGTTACATTGGTATGATGGTTTTGTTACTTTGGTATGAAGGTTTGGTTATCTTGGTGTGAAGGTTTGGTTACCAACTGCACTATGAAAAAATTGAAGGTGTGGAGGTGGATTGGTTACCTTGGTATGACGGTTTAGTTACCTTGGTATGAAGGTTTGGTTACCAACTGCACTATGAAAAAACTATCGTGGAGGTGGATTGGTAACCTTAGTATGAATGTTTGGTAACCTTGGTATGAATGTTTGGCTACCAATCTCTTCTATCTATTGTTGAAACTCTCATTTTAAGACAAAAATAATATTAATTATTAGTATATGTTTAAGAAAATAAATAAGAAAAGAACATAATAATATTTAGAGTTCAAAAAAAAAAATACCACATAGGTACTTTAAACCCAAAGCTCTAATGATTTTGATTCCATTCATGCTAATTTTTCCTCTCTACTACTAAAAGTGAATGCCCTGCATTTTCTTTTCAACACATGAAGGCGATAACACTGGATTTATTTCACACACTGCAGTTTCTGATTGCTGATCACTCGTCATTGAATTCCTCGAATTTGTCTTCTCTGTGGGATTCTCCAAATTTGTCTTCTCGAAAAACTCTCCTCCATATTTTTACTGTGCCGTCGGAGGAGCAAGTGAAGAGAGAGAAAAAAGAGGATGAAAAAAAGAGAGAGAAACAGGAACAGAGATCAAAAATGAGTCTGTAATGTTTGAATGTGTTTGAATAAGAAAATAATAATTAACGGGAAGAGATAAGAGAGATTTGCCATGTCAGACCATCAATACTAATCTCCTAAATTAAGAAATTCTTGCACTAAAATTATAAATAAATATGAAAAAGTGTATTACTTTTATAATTATTTTATGAATGCACCATTATTATAATTATTTTTAAAAATGTACTAAAATATATAATTAATCCAAGTAATAATCACGGTCCAATATTTCCATAAGAAAAGTTCAGTCAAATAGATTACGAAAAGTCATAAGACGATTTCCCCACGTTCAAGATAAATCTCAAACACCTATGCACCAAATATTCTATTTTGACTTTTTAGCTTTTTCCCATGTTCTTAATTTTGATTTTTGGGTTCTAATTATGAGCAAGTGTCTTTACAGCAACTTTAAAATGCAATTAATAGGAACCTTAACCAATACGAAGAGACAATTTACAATAGATCAGTTTCTTAATGATATTTTTTAAAAATACAGTGTTAAAATTTAAGATCGAATAATAAACAATCAAACAGAAATTATTGAAGAACATAAAACATAAATGAAATATCTATGTTCACCAATTTGATTAGTCTTAATTACTTGTCTGATGTATTCATCACTATTTTGAAACCCGTTTAATCAGTTGAATCAAGAAGCAGTCTATATTGTTCGATCTGATTTGCCCGATTGAACGTAGTTTGGTTAAAACCTGGATTGAATAGGTTGACCACTGGTCGAACCAGTGGTTCAACTGGTAAATTCGGTTAAATTGACTCAGTTAACTGATTTTTTACTTATTTTTTAATATTTTTTGTACCAAATTTTTTGTACCAAATTTTTTGTAATATTAAAATTAATCACTTTTAGTAATATTGTAACTCAACTTTACTATGTTTTAGTTCATAAAAAATGAGATTTTTTAAAATTTTATTACTCCCTCCATTCCTAAATAAGTGACGTTTTGAAAGGTTTCACACTTATTAAGGAAGTTATTTATTGCTCCAATTCTGTCATTAAGATTGAAATGTATTACCACAATTATCCTTGCATTAATTAAGAAAAAAATGTACTCCATATATTTGCCTAGATAAATGAAATAGAAAGATACTATCTCCATTTCATAATAATAGTCTTTTTTGCTTCATGCACATGAATTAAGAAAGTCATTTAATACTATCATTTAAGAATTAAAATTTATATGAAATTTCATCACTACCCCTTTATGTGAAGTTGAAAACTATTAATACAAAGGAGAAAATTTCTTGGGACAATGAGAGCAATGCGAGAAGTTAGGGGTGATATAGAAAAATAAATAATTTATTCTCCTAGAAAGTTGTAAACGACAAATAAATTGGAGCAAATTTTTCCTTCTAAAAAGACAGTTATTATGGAATGGAGGTAGTACTTGAGAGCAATAAAGGAAAAATTATAATTAATGCTTCCTAAAAATTTGGTAACGTCAAATATGTTAGAAAATTTTGAATTCCCTAAAACGTCACTTATTTAGGAATGGAAGGAGTAATTACTAATAATATATATTTTTATATATTTATGACATCACCGATTTAATAACGGTTCAACCATTTATTGAACTAATAACTCATCTATCCGATAACTTTGTCAGAATAAAAACATTGGTATTTATGTATGTGTCTCTCACATTCTAAAATAATTCGCATACCAAACAATATTTATATAGTAGCAAAAAAAACACTACCTACTATATATCAAGGGTTCAAACCTATGGAGTCCAAAATATTAGCAGAACTTAAATACCAGATTATAATAAAACTCCAAGCTCAAATACACCTTGGCTTCCAGAGGACGATTCCCCTTGCAACCCTATTAGCTCATTGACAAGTTTGGGTAGTAGGTACTGCTTGCTCGCTGGTGAGCGAGACCCCGATTACCTTATCGTAGTGGTTATTGGTTGGACCCGCAAAAGTATTAGTCAATCTCACATACCGTTATTTTAGTAAAAAAAAAATGACATTTTCACATGATATCTCTTATGTATGTATGAATGGTAAGTGAGTCACATAACCATATATGTGCGAGATACTTGTGAAAATATTAATTTCCGGCCGAGGAGATCTTGTTCAGGAATATCCCTTATCTCACGCTAAGCGAAATTGGAATTGAACATATGGCTGTCAACAAGCAAAAGGCAGAATGTAGTTTTGAGTGGGAAAGATAACGAGCTAGCAAGGGCGTGTTTGACTGCGAAGAGAGAGCTAGATGTGTTGCAGGTAGAGTTTTTGTTGAGAAAGGAATTGGTAGAGCTCCAAGCAGATAGAAGTGTCGCCGGTGAAAAAGTTCGGGTTTGGTGGAGATTCCGGTAGAGACAGTGAGGTGGATAGGAATAATGGGAGGTCGATAAATGAAAAGAGAGAATAAAGGCTTGGTCAAGTGAGTCCAAATTTTTAGGTATATCATTTATTTGTTTTGGAAAATTATCTTTTTTCAAATATATTGTTCACTCTGTAATTTATCAACATTAATATTTATTCAGAGGATGTCTAATTTTTATCTTCAATTTTTATCCACAGTTTTTATTTTTTTACCGTACAAAGTTAAAAGGTATGTTTTTCGTTAAATTAGAATAAAGGAGCTCAATATATTATAAGAGATTTTCTTAAACTATTCCTAAAATTAAGTCTTGTATCTAAAATTGAATTGTAATACTCCCTCTCTTACTTAAAAAATTAATTTAGTTAGACTCCTTTTATTAAATTAACTAATTTTAAAATTAAGAACTAAACAATTTTGTTTATATTTTTAAACTTATAAAAATTAGTTGTGATAATAAATTTGATATAATTTCTTATAATTATAATTTCTTCAATTATATTTATAAAAAATAATATAAATGTTAATTATAAAAATAAACAATTTAACTTTTGAAAGAGTTGTGGGAACTTAGAACATTCACAACAGTTTTCTTAATAAACTCTATCTCCAACTTTGAAAAATAAATCAATAAATTATTATTTAACAGTTTTCTTATCCTTATTTAACTCTCTATTTGAATCTCTATATAAGATTTTACTTCTCAGGATGAGAAAGTCAAAAGACTGTTCTCTATGTATGCAAAATGACATTTCACACTCCCATTTAAGTTGACAACTCATAAATCATTATCCAACTCATCTTCATTTTCAAATTATCAAATTTATATGGACTTATTTTTTTAAAATTAATTTCAAACGTATTCAAATTTAAAATTGATATAAATTTATTTACTTCATGTCAATATAATTATAAATATTATAAAACTACTATTAATTATAAAATTTATTATTTTCAAAATTTAAATGAATCATATTAAATTTAAATTTAAAAATATCGAAATTAACTTTATAAAAGTTAATATTGATCTTATGTACATTTGCAAATACACAATCCATTCAATACCCACTCCATAAATTACTTAAAATTTAAAATAAAATAAAAATTATTTTACAAAGAGAATACAATTGATAAAATATACTCTTTTTATAAATTATAAGATTATTATTAATTTTTATAAGTCAATTTGATGTATTCTCAAATTTAATAATTTTGCTAAGAATTATAAAAATAATAAATTTTATAAGTAGTAGTTTTTTTTCTAAATAAGTTACAATATATATTATATGTATTCATTAAATTTATATTAATTTTAAATTTAAAAATATCACATACTTACCGAAAAAAATATTAATAAATTAATAGTGATTTTATAATTAAAAACAAGAGGTTGTAGTATATTACATCTATCACAAGCCATAAAGCCAATATAAAGGTTAAATAGTTAACAGTTGGAACTTTTAAATTTTAACTTTTAAATTTTATTATTTAAGGAATCAATATAAGGTGTAAGACCCCGAATTTTATGAAATGAAAGTATTCAATTTTTTTTATAATTATTATTTTATTTAGTAAATGGTTAAATTGATAAAAGGATTAAAACTAAGGGTGAGATATGAAAATTTTGCAAAGTAAAGCAAGTTGTTATAAAATATTACGTTTTGGTTGGGAATATTCTTTTTGTTTGGGAATATTCAATGCGACGACACAATCATTAGTGGACCCCACAAATGTAATTATTGCCGAGTTAAAAATGACAAAATTATCTTTTTATGAAATAACGACGGAAGTTTTACCGTTAACTGTTGAAATACCCGATGATAAAAGTACAGTAATACACGTGGTTGCATAGTAGCACACGGTATTGATTATTGATGCTTACGTAAGAAGTCACTCAGTTTTGTTCAATTATTGCTACAGTAATTGTTGCATAGTATTTCACATTATTTGATTCAATTATTGTCGATATTTTATATATTATTAAATCAATAATTGAGATGATACAGTTATTCATATTATTATTTACAATATTGACGATGTCTAGAAATTTCTGTCGAGAAGAGGTTTGGTCACCTAATTGCGCACCAATAGGGAAAATCCTTATTGAAAAGCCCCCTCTTTCTTGGGAATGATTTGGTTGTTAAATATTGTGAGTTATAATATTAATGATGAATAATTGTTGAAAGATTAAATATATGTTGATCGAAGATAAAATGATTTGTGGTAATATTTATTCAATCTTTGATATAAATAAGAAGTTTGTTATGAGACGTTTGTGGTAAGTTTGGTTTATTCTATAAATTGCCCGTATGTCATCATCTAAGAGTCACTTTCACTTAATAGTAATTGCCTTTTTACCAGACGTCGAACCACTTGTCGTTTCACATTACAAAGGCCGAACCAATTATCGCTTCACATTACAAAAGGCCGAACCAATTATCATTTCACATTACAAAGCGCCAAACCACTTTTCTTTTCACATCACCAAATACAAGCCACTTGCCTCTTCCCATCAGAAGAGCTAAACTAGAAATCTTCTATAAATAGAAGCTTATTTCTTCTTTCATTCTCACCAATTCACTACGACTCACAAGAGAATTCTATAGAGAGAGAATCAGATAGAAAGAAGAAGAGTATTCTGTTACTACACTATTGCAGTAAGGTAAGGGATATTATTTGTTGTATTCGTAAGGGGTATTATTTCTTTCATATTCATGAATAGAGTTATTTCTTTCAATACTCGTAAGGGGTATTATTTCTTTCGTATTCATGAAGAGAGTTATTTCTTTCAATACTCGTAAGGGTTGTTATTCCATTCTTTATCATTCTATTGAATAACTTTGCTCACGCGACTACCGCATGTATGGTGAAATCCTATTGTTATTCCATTCTTTATCATTATGTTGGAATAATCTGTCTACGTGGACTACCACATACATGGTAAAATCCTGTTGTTATTCCATTCTTTATTATTCTATGGAATAACTCGCTCACGCGACTACCGCATGCCCGATGAATAACCCTTCGATTCATTTGGTATTAAATTATGGAAAGGATCATCTCACGCGACTACCGCATGACGTTGAAAATCCATTTGCGCTTTAAGATATTGTTCATTTCAGATTCCTAACTCTAAACTTACTATGGTAAGTATTGCTTCTATAATTCCTGAAATGATCAGAAATTCTTTGATATTTGCGCTTCATCCAGTATCTTTTCATGGAAATATTATTCTAAGCAGTCTTGATAAGTTTTAACCTTTTCATGTCAGAGTACTATTCACCCGGGGTACTATTCATGACAAAAATTAATTTTTTTTATGTCCAAATCATTTTGGATACGATATTATTCTTGAATTTAACTCCACAAAGCAGTATCATGTTGACAATTTGGACATTATTTAATTCTTATATCATTGTCATCATCCTCATGTTTATATGGTTATGAAAGTCATCTTTGGCCCGTAATGCATAGATGGACTGTTGATTGGTATGGTTATGACTGTGAATCATTCGTATAATCATGACCTATAATGTTACAATGATGTGGTAATGTGATCCTCATTGGCCGTAGTGCATTGATGGACAAATTGTTGAGATGAACATGACTAACCGATGAATATCCTCGCCCGTAGTGCATGGATAATTCAGTGATGTGGATTATTTATTACGCTGAGTCTCAGTGATAAACTTGGTGATAACTTTAAATCATAGAAGATAGTAGATATCATGCTCTACTTGACTCTTCTAATGGATTGCTTGTTCCGCTGTAGTTAAACTTGATATTTATTATATTTTATCAGTTTAACACTGTTGAAGGCTAACGATAATTTATTCTGCAATATCTTAGTCATAACATTTCTTACTAGGCTAGTTGAGCTCACCCCTTTGCTTTTATTGTTCTTTTCAGGAAATGAGAATATAGTTGGGACTAGTCGGGGAACGGAGTGACAGTCCAGATGTTTGCATTAGTAGTCCTCACTATTTTGTGAAATAGTGTGATAATAAATGTATTGAGGACTTATTTTGAGTTTGAATACTGTCTAGAAGACAATATTTGTATTAAAACTCACAGCTCATGCTATATATTTAAGTTTGTATTTGTATTTTGTATCATGTATTTGGCGACTCAAAATGGGTGATGTATACCTATTTTGGGGGCGTCACAGTTGGTATCAAAGCTTAGGGATATGATCCCTAGCTAAGATGTGAGACAAGAACTAGGAGGGGAGAGACGGGGATTTCCTTCGCTAGTATGACCTACCTAAGTTTATTTGGTATTTAATTGGTCATTGATATATAGGATAATATGTGACATGTTAATTAACCCTTGTTTTGTGACAGTGTTAGAAAATGGCATTTGAAAATGTTGAGATCAGCAATGAAGCACATGAGACCGTTGAGTCACCAACGATCAATACCCAGGATAATGTGCAACAAGAAGACAATAATCCTCAGGTAAACAACAACACCGATCAGATGATGAACAATGGGATATTCAGAGACTTTATACAATTCATGCAACATCAGGCGAGAGAGACTCATGTTCAAAATGCAGGTAGAAACACTGGAAACTCTTAGATGGTCACCGCTAAGCAGTTCAAGGAGCTGGGACCACCGGAGTTTTTTGGAGAGCCAGAACCACTTAAAGTGGAGACGTGGATAAAGCAGATCACCAAGATATTTGATGTCTTGGGATGCTTCGAGAGCAAAAGTTCCTTTGCCACCTTCATATCATGCGAGGAGAGGCGATTCTTGGTGGGAATTAGTAAAACGTCACTCACCCGCCAAGACCAAGATGACTTGGGATAAGTTCCAAGAACTATTCAACGACAAGTACTTTCCCGAAAGTATTCGTCACATGAAGGATGTGGAATTCATCAAGCTAGAGCAAAACAATATGACCGTGTCACAGTACGAGGCTAATTTTGCCGAGTTATCCCGGTTTGCATCCCATTTGGTTGATAATGAGGAGCGAATAACGCGAATGTTTCTAAGAGGTTTGAAACCCGATATACGTCAATACCTCATTTCTCATAAACTTTGTTTATATTCAGATGTTGTGAATAGGGCTCGATTATTGAGCGCCGATAATGAGTCAAGACAACCAAAAGGCAACGACCAACAACACGATAATAATCGTCATTCTGGCAAGCAACGACCCGCCATCTAACAATGATAACCATCGTGGGGTAAATTATCATGCCAAGAATGATAACCACTTCGGTGGTAATCATGGTCAAGATAATATAAGTGGAAAATTCAAAAAGAGAAGATTTAACGATGATGGGAAGACGTCGGTAGCAGCACCAACACCAGCAACAAATTCTAGGGGAGGAGAATGACCGCCAGTTAGATGCTACAGATGCGAAGAGGAGGGACACATAAGTTCAAATTGTTCACAGCCTTCCAAGGTATGTTTTAGTTATGAAAAAGACGGTCACATAGCTCGATTTTGTCCTGTAGCGAAATCAAGTCCAGCTGAGACGGTGGCACCAAAGGTGGATACGGACAAAACAAAGTCGGTGGTTTCAGGAAGAGCGTTTTTCGTGACTTCTCAAAAAAGCGAGTAACCCGAACGAAGTTAGCATGGGTTAGTTAATTATAAATTCTTGCGAAGTCTATACCTTATTAGATACCGGTTCTACCCATTCTTTTATATCTCTTGCTTGCGCTCAACGTTTAAACTTGACCCTTAAGAAATTAGACTTTGACTTATCTATTGAAACTCCATTATGAGAAACCTTCGTTACCTCCACTATTTATAAATCTTGTTTGATTCAAATCGACACTTTCACGTTACCTGTCGATCTTATCTCTTTAAAGATACTTGCATTTGATGTGATTTTAGGGATTTATTGGTCAATCACTCATCATACTAAAATTGATTGTTTTCGTAAGGCTGTTAGTTTTTATATTCCTAACCAACCTGTTATGAGAATTCAAGAAACCAGACCACTAAAGTCAATCACTGTCATATTAATCCATAGAGCCATTCGTTTATTGAAAAACGGATGTCAAGATTTCTTAGCTCATATCACAGATTTAAACAAAAATATGTCACATTTGAATGATATTTCTTTTGTAAAAAAATTTCCTGACGTATTCCCTGAATAATTTCCTGGCCTACCCCCAGAGTGTGATATTGAATTTTGTATTGACCCCAAGACAAAACCCATTTCTAAAACCCTTAAACATTTTTTCAACCAAAATGAACGTATAATGCGCCAAAGACGTTGGATCGAGCTATTGAAGATTACGACCATACCATTCAATACCATCCTAAAAAAGCGAACATAAGAGTCGACGCGAGTAGAATATAATATCATACGCGAAACGAGTACGATCATCACAACGTAGGGCCCATTTTTTATGACTTGCAAAAGATGGAGATGTAGATAAAGACTCCAAGGACCCATGTGATGATGAAAAATATACGAGTAGAACCGACTTTAATCGATAAAGTTAAAGCCGATCAAGCTACAGATTCAGAGTTGATGAATGTGAAGAAGAAGGTTCAAGAGGGCGTTATTCTAGAAGCAAGAATCAACGAAGAGAGGAAATCTCAACCCTCAATTTTATTGGTCTATTTGAAATCCTCGATCAAGTAGGAACTGTGGCCTATAGACTCGCTTTACCGCTAAGTATGTCTCGTGTTTATAACGTTTTTCACATATCCATGTTACGTAAATATGTGGAAGACCCGAACCACATTATTGAGTTAGAACTGGACGAAATAGCAGAAGATTTAACGTATGAAGAGGTTTCTGTTAAAATCTTGGATAAGAAGGAACATATTCTACGCTCCAAGGTTATACCTCAAGTCAAAGTTTTGTGGAGAAACCACGATGTTGAGGAAATGACCTGGGAGTTAGAATCTGAAATGAAATCAAGGTAACCTCACTTCTTCGACATACCAGGTACGTACCCTAATTTTGAGGGCTAAATTTTATACGGAGGGGAGATTGTAAGACCCCGAATTTTATGAAATGAAAGTATTCAATTTTTTTTTTAATTTTTTTTTTAGTAAATGGTTAAATTGATAAAAGGATTAAAACTAAGGGTGAGATGTGAAAATTTTGCAAAGTAAAGCAAGTTGTTATAAAATATTCGTTTGGTCGGAGAATATTCTTTTTATCGGAGAATATTCATATGATGACACAATCATTGGTGGACCCCACAACAGAATTATTTTCAGAGTTAGAAAATGACAAAATTATCTTTTTATGAAATAACGGCGGAAGTTTAACCGTTAACTGTTGAAATACCCGATGATAAAAGTACAGTAATACGCGTGGTTGCATAGTAGCACACGATATTGATTATTGATGCTTACGTAAGAAGTCACTCAGTTTTGTTCAATTATTGCTACAGTAATTGCTGCATAGTATCTCACATTATTTGATTCAATTATTGTCGATATTTTATATATTATTAAATCAATAATTGAGACGATACAGTTATTTATATTATTATATACAATATTGACGATGTCTAGAAAGTTTTGTCGAGGAGAGGTTTGGCCACCTAATTGCGTGCCAATAGGGTAAAATCCTTATTGAAAAGCCCCCTTTTTCTTGGGAATGATCTGGTAGTTAAATATTATGAGTTATAATATTAATGATGAATAATTGTTGAAAGATTAAATATATGTTGATTGAAGATAAAATGATTTGTGGTAATATTTATTCAATCTTTGATATAAATAAGAAGTCTGTTATGAGACGTTTGTGGTAAGTTTGGTTTATTCTATGGGGGCCCATATGTCATCATCTAAGAGTCACTTTCGCCAATAGTAATTGCCTTTACCAGACGTCAAACCACTTGTCGTTTCACATTACAGGCGTCGAACCAATTATCGTTTCACATTACAGGCGTCGAACCAATTATCATTTCACATTATAGGCGTCAAACCACTTTTCTTTTCACATCACCAGTCGTCAAGCCACTTGCCTCTTCCCATTGCAAGGGCTAAACTAGAAATCTTCTATAAATAGAAGCTTATTTCTTCTTTCATTCTCACCAATTCACTACGACTCACAAGAGAATTCTATAGAGAGAGAATCAGATAGAAAGAAGAAGAGTATTCTGTTACTACACTATTGCAGTAAGGTAAGGGATATTATTTGTTGTATTTGTAAGGGATATTATTTTTTTTCGTATTCATGAAGAGAGTTATTTCTTTCAATACTCGTAAGGAGTATTATTTCTTTCGTATTCATGTAGAGAGTTATTTCTTTCAATACTTGTAAGGGTTGTTATTCCATTCTTTATCATTCTGTTGGAATAACCTGTCTACGCGGACTACCGTTTGCATGGTGAATTCCTGTTGTTATTCCATTCTTTATCATTCTGTTGGAATAACCTGTCTACGCGGACTATCGCATGCATGGTGAAATCCGGTTGTTATTCCATTCTTTATTATTCTGTGGGAATAATCTGTCTACGTGGATTACCGCATGCCTAGTGAATAACCCTTCGTATTCATTTGGTATTAAATTATGGAAAGGATCTGTCTACGCGGACTACCGCATGACAGTTGAAAATCCATTTGCAGTTTCGTATATTTTTCATTTCAGATTCCTAACTCTAAACTTACTATGGTAAGTATTGCTTCTATAATTCCTGAAATGATCAGAAATTCTTTGATATTTGCGCTTCATCCAGTATCTTTTCATGGAAATATTATTCCAAGCAGTCTTGATAAGTTTTAACCTTTTCATGCCAGAGTACTATTCATCCGGGGTACTATTCATGACAAAAATTGATTTCTTTTATTTCTAAATCATTTTGGATACGATATTATTCTTGAATTTTACTCCACAAAGCAGTATCATGTTGACAATTTGGACTTTATTGAATTCTTATATCATTGTCATCATCCTCATGTTTATATGGTTATGAAAGTCATCTTTAGCCCGTAGTGCATAGAAGGACTATTGATTGGTATTGTGACGACCCCAAAATAGGTATACATCACCCATCTTAAGTCGCCAAATACATGGTACAAAATTCAAATTCAACTTAATAATACAGCGATCGTGTAAAATACGACAAAACATATACTGTGAGTTTTAATAGAAAAATTATCATCTAGACAATATCCACACTCAATTGAGTCCTCATTACATTTATTATCACACTATTTAACAGAATAGTGAGGACTACTAATTCTATTAACTGGACCGTCACTCCTTTCCCTGACTAGTCCCTGCTACGTTCTCATTTCCTGAAGAGAACAATGAAAGTAAAAGGGTGAACTCAACTAGCCCAGTAAGAAATATTATGACTAAGATAATACAGAATAAATTATCGTTAGCCTTCAACAGTGTTAAACCGATACAATATAACAAACATCAAGTTTAATCAGAATTAACAAGCAATCCATTAAAAGAGTCAAGTAGAGAATAAAATCTACTATCTTTTATTATTTAAAAGGTTTTTCATCACTTTTATCACTGGACTCGACAATAAATAATCCACATCATCCCCGCACTATGGCCAAGGATATTCATTAGTATCACAACCACAAATTATCCATGCACTCACGGGCCAATGAGGACTTTTACCACATCATTTGTAACATTACGATCATGATTACACCGAATACTCCCTGGTCATAATCATACCAAGTCCATCTATGCACTACAGGCCACAGATGACTTTCAAAAATATAAACATGAGGATGATGACAATGATATAAGAATTCAATAAAACAAGTTCAAGAATTAATTTATTCAAGAACTAATAACGTTCAAATTGTTAACATGATACTTTTTTGTAGAGTAAAATTCAAGAATGCTTAGAAGAATATTACCATGAAAAGATATTGGATGAAGCGCAAATATCAAGGATATTTCACTAATTTCATGGAGTATAGAAGTCAAAACTTTAACCAACTGAGTATAATAAAGAATGGAATAACAAAAGAAATCACCAGGCCTGTGATAGACCACACATGCAGGATATTCCAACAGAATAATAAATAATGGAACTAGGTCCCAGAACGTAAGCGCATGCATGTGGATATTCCAATGTAATAATAAAGACGGAACCGTGTCCCACAGAAAACGCACAAATAAGATATTCCAATGTAATAATAAAGATTTTAACGGAACCCCACAGAAAACGCACAAAACCGATATATTCCAACAGAATAATAAAAGATTTTAATTCAGTCCCACAGAAAAAGCATGCATGTGATATTCCAATGTAATAATAAAGAATGGAATAATGTAAGAATTTTACCAAGTATAGGGTAGCAGCGATACAAAAGTTATTCCAATAGAATAATAAAGAATGGAATAACAAAAGTTCTCTTCATGGATACAAAAGAAATAATACCCCTTACGGGTACAACAAATAATATCCCTTACCTTATAAAGAAGAGTACTCCGATGGGTAGGGCGGGGATATACTTGAAGAAAACTTGCACTACGCTCAAAGCTTTCTTAAACTCTAAAGAAATACGCTCAAGATTATAGAAGAAGAATTCTCTCTACGCTTCTCTCTTTAGAGTTTCAAAAGAATTCGTAAGAAATAATGAAGGAATGAGCTTCTATTTATAGAAGAATGGACCTAATAAGAATTAATTCTGAACGGTCCGTATTGGTTTACTATAAAATATTCTAATAAAACAAAATTTTTTAAATAAAATATAATATATTCTATTTATAATCTAATAAAATGAATAACTTTATAAAAGTATTCATTTTATATAAAAAGATTTTACTATGCAAAAACACTATATACGAGCCTTATGCAAACACTATGCATAATAAAATATAATATATTTTAATTATTGTCTAATAAAACAAATAACTTTATAAAAGTATTCTATTTTATATAAAAAGATTTTACTATGCAAAACACTATGCATAATATAATATAATATATTATATTATATTTATAGTCTAATAAAATGAATAACTTTATAAAAGTATTCTTTTTATATAAAAAGCTTTTCTGCTTTTTATTATATTAATAATACTAATAAAACAAAACTTCATCATCATTATTATAATTCACACTATTAATCGACTTGTGTCGTTCCTGTGAAATAGGGGCTTTCCAATAAGGATTTCTCCCTATCATGCCGCAATTAGGTGACCAAACCTCTCCTTGGCAAAACTTCTGACATCGTTAATATTGCAAATAATAATATTAATAACTTTGTTATCTCAATTATTAATTTAATAATATATAAAATATCGACAATAATTGAATCAAATAACGTGAGATACTATGCAACAATTACTGAAGCAATAATTGAACAAAACTGAGTGACTTCTCACGTAAGCATCAATAATTAATACCGTGTGATACTATGCAACCACGCGTATTCCTGTACTTTAATTTTAACACCGGGTGTTTCAACAGTTAGCGGTAAAACTTCCGCCGTTATTTTCATAAAATATTTTTTGTCATTTTCTCAATTCGACAATAATTCCGTTGTGGGGTCCACCAATGATTGTGTCGTCGTACGAATATTCCCTGTTAAAATGAATATTCCCCGACCAATCGAATATTATATAACAACTTGCGTACTTTACAAAATTTATAAATATTACCCACAACTATAACATTATATCAAATTCACACCATAATATTCAAAAAAATATTTCAAGAAATTTAAATCTTTATTCATAAACTTTGGGGTCTCACAGGTATGGTTATGACCAGGAATCATTTGGTATAATCATGACTTGTAATGTTACAAATGATGTGGTAAAAGTCCTCATTGGCCCGTAGTGCATTGATGGACAGTTGTTGAGATGAACATGACCAACTGATGAATATCCTTGGCCCGTAATGCATGGATAATTCAGTGATATGGATTATTTATTACGCTGAGTCTCAGTGATAAAATTGGTGATAACTTTAAATCATAGAAGATAGTAGATATCATGCTCTACTTGACTCTTCTAATGGATTGCTTGTTCCGCTATAGTTAAACTTGATGTTTATTATATTTTATCAGTTTAACACTGTTGAAGGCTAACAATAATTTATTCTGCAATATCTTAGTCATAATATTTCTTACTGGGCTAGTTGAGCTCACTCCTTTGCTTTCATTGTTCTTTTTAGGAAATGAGAATATAACTGGGACTAGTCGGGGAACGGAGTGACGGTCCAGATGTTTGCATTAGTAGTCCTCACTATCCTGTGAAATAGTGTGATAATAAATGTATTGAGGACTTATTTTGAGTTTGAATACTGTCTAGAAGACAATATTTGTATTAAAACTCATAGCTCATGTTGTATATTTAAGTTTGTATTTGTATTTTGTGTGACGCTGTGACGCCCCAAATCCAGGTTCTCTAACCTCAGATTCAGTGCTCACGATCCTATCATCATCATAAGCATTCTATAACTATTTCGAAATAATAAACATACATTGTTCATTATAATAAAGTCTCATAACATGGTCCCAAGGTCTCCATAACCTTAACTTTAAATACACCATTTATGATACAAATAGTTTACTTAAGAAATTCCATTAGATAATAACTAATTTAACATTCATTCTAAATTACTCATGGATCTTGTCCTTACCCTTGTCCTTCGTGTTGGATCCTTCGGGCTTAACTAAAATAGATGTCATGATATAGCAAGAGTAAGCAACTAATTTGCTTCACAAGTTTATATAGACAAGGAAGATATATCATGACTTAGAAAGAAATATTGCCTTCAATGTTCAACAATAATATAAGATTGTGAAGGAACATGAATTAATAATCAACAATTGAATATTCGATAATTGAATAACATGAACTGAGTGGTTTTGATTAACCATGAACATTTGCCAAGGTGTTCAATGATTTAAATCGGACCTTTAATAAGTTTTGGTATTCAATGGATCGACCTTTCATACCCCGTGATTTATGCATAAACACTTAATAATCCTAAGATTGATATCATGCCTTAATCAAATTAAATCCTTTTCTCGATCAAGAGTCCTTATCATATCAATTTAATAAGAACAAATATTTAAAATACATTTGATTTAACAAATTTAGACATGCCTCGATCTAGTCGATACAATTAGCATAGATCTATTTCATAAACAGTTCATAAATGAAGAACTTTAATTTAATTCACAGCTCAATAGCGAGAGAACAGAATTCAATTGCACAAAGTGCGAATTTCAATAATCAATATAGACGTGAATAATCATCAATAATTATTCACTAACATGCTTTGCAAATAATAACTCGAGTTTGAGTTAGGAAACTTGCCTCGATCGTAGGTTACGACTACGAAATTAAATTTCTATCCACTATGCAGTTAAATTATCTTCCTTTGAGAGACCTATAATTAGTCTTTCAATTAGTCAATGCATAACATCAGATTATGTAATCACATAGATATTATACATTATATTTAGTTCGTATAAACATTATCATGTCTAAATAGTGTTACTATTAATTAACGACTACCTTTAATTCACATAATATTATTAACTTAGATAATATTAATTCACCTTCTAGTATTATTGGTTCACTAATAATACTTTAAATCATTTACTAATATTTTATTCACTTACTAATATTATTAATCATTTAATAATATTTTATCCCTTTACTAATATTAGTAATCATTTAATAATATTTTATTTAATCTCTAATATTATTATTTAAGAATAATACTCTAATCTAATATTTTTATTTACATAACAACATCATATTATAATATTATTAATATTATAATAATATTCCAATGATTTATTAAATTAATAAACAATTTATTCTAATTGTTCATCCTTTATTAACCTCTTATTTAATATCCATAAAAGGTCATAAATAATATTTATTATTATAAATTACCAAAATGCTCTAAGATAGTCATGATATAATATATTATGAGCATTCAAGCGTAAAAATCATATTTTTCTCATTAAAGACATTATTTAACTATTTATTTCCTTTTATTCATAACTTAACCATTTTTAGAAAAAATTGCAAACTGATTCCAAAAATTCTCAACTTCTGGATTTTGACAGAATTTGAGCCAACAATGATCTCCTAATTTTTCTGGAATTTTAGAAAATGATTTACTATTTTTAAAGTGTCCCAAAACACTCAGATCTTGCTCTATTTTTCATAAATTGAGTTTTACTCAGAAAAATCTAAAATTTTCAGGGTATGCTCTCTTAACATATATGAAGCTATTGTAAAAATTTTGGAATTTTCCAGTATATACACAGTGAGATAATCGTAGCATAATATTTATGGAGTCCTTTACGGAAATAGTCATTACGCACAATATATAACTCGAAACGTGTCCGTTCTTTTTCCTGCACGTAGATAACTTCTTAAGGTACCTTTGTGATTTTTCCCAGATTTTTAAAATACATTTAACTGACCGAAATAGTCCCAACAAAAACAAAATCAGTAGCCATTTTAGGATTTTAACCCTTAACAAACAAAGTGGGCTGTTTTGGGAAAAATAATCTTAAAGGTTTCAAAATTTGCTAGATTTGTGTCCTATCACTTGGGTTTACTAGGTAACTCATGTATCTAGCACCCCCTTTTTACGGATCACAATTCCAAGTTGTAAAACTTGAGTTACACAAGATTTAGTGGAAGAAAAAAAAACAAGAGTTTTCACCCTTGGAGAACATATGCTCATTTTCTTCCTCTAAGTCTTTGATACTCAAGATACTTAATTTCATTTATAATGATATGTAGAACTAGTGTATCTTGAGTAGTTGTACACAACCCCATCAAAACTCAAGCTAGAAAAATAAAATAAAAGAAGAAGATGAAGGTACATTATATCTTGACTTAGTTGCTACCTTTCTTGATTTTCCAAAGTAACTAATAAACTTAGGGGGCATGAACAACTAGCACTCCTATCTTTTCTCTCTATAGCCTAAACCCTCACTCTCTCCTCTCTCTTTGAAGTTGGCTAGCTTGGGAGCAAAAGATAGAAGAAGAAGACGGAGAGAAAATGAGATGTTGGAAGAATTAAATGTGTTTACAAAATAAAATGGGCAATTCACTAATAATCCTCCCATAACTATTTTGTTGTCCATTGGGTAAAAACTTTGTATTATTACTTCCATTAAGCTACATGATTAAATGTGCATAATGGAGTGGCAACCAATGGGAGCTTGACAACATTGTCCTTGTGTTTAATAATGTCTACTAATGGACAAGTTAGCTTAATTATTCCACTTAGGATCCTCATAATACCCTCCATTTAGCTTTTATTTTAAATGCCCAATTTTGATTAATCAAATGTCTAGAATACCCCTAATCAAGTGGGCTAAGTATTGGATTGTATTTTATTTCCTTTGGGCTTTTCCTTTAATTGATTTGGGCTAGATAATAAACATAGTCTAGCAATTTTAATAATGTTACCCAATTTGATAATTTAGGCCTTTCATTTCCAATCATATGAAGTTTAATTACTTATACATATGATTTTATCTCATAACCTAATTAGATTTACAAGAATTAGGTTTAAAATTATTAGTCACTTGAAATACTAAGTTTACCCACTTAAGTTAATATACATATAAAATACTAACTTTTTCGTATTACCATAACCCTTAGGTTATTTAATAGTCTTACCTAATATATAATTAGGTCACAAGGCTTTCATTTTTAATGAAATCTATAAATGTATGTATCCATAACTATAATATATATGTTAATTGACCCATGCACCACTTCACATGTGTTGTCACATATTAAATCCTTATGTAACACAAGGTTAAAAAAAATAAATCCATAATGTACATACATATATAGTGACTTAAATTTCACGGTTATTACAGACGCCCCCAAAATAGGTATACATCACCCATCTTGAGTCGCCAAATACATGGTACAAAATTTAAATACAACTTAATTATACAACAGTCATGTAAAATACGACAAAACATATGCTTTGAGTTTTAATACAAATATTGTCATCTAGAAAATATCCACACTCAATTGAGTCCTCATTACATTTATTATCACACTATTTAATAGAATAGTGAGGACTACTAATGCCATTATCTGGACCGTCACTCCGTTCCCCGACTAGTCCCTGCTACGTTCTCATTTCATGAAGAGAACAATGAAAGTAAAAGGTTGAGCTCAACTAGCCCAGTAAGAAATATTATGACTAAGATAATGCAGAATAAATTATCGTTAGCCTTTAACAGTGTTAAACTGATACAATATAACAAACATCAACTTTAACTGCAGCGGAATAAGCAATCCATTAAAAGAGTCAAGTAGAGAATAAAATCTACTATCTTTTATGATTTAAAAGGTTTTTCATCACTTTTATCGCTGGGACTCAACTTAATAAATAATCCACATCATCCCTGCACTACGTGTAAGACCCTAACTTTTATGAATAAAGATGAATTTTTCTATAATTATCATTTTTGAATATTATGGAATGAATTTTATATAATGTTATATTTGTGGGTAATATTTATAAATTTTGCAAAGTATGCAAGTTGTTGTATTATATTCGATTGGTCGGGGAATATTCATTTTAACAGGGAATATTCGTACAACGACGCAATCATTGGTGGATCCCACAACGGAATTATTGTCGGATTGAGAAAAATGACAAAAATATTTTTATGAAAATAACGGCGGAAGTTTTACCGTATTATCTTTGTTGAACTACTTTCAGTAAAGTACAAAAATACTGATGTCTGGCGTGGTTGCATAGTAGCACACGGTATTGATTATTGATGCTTACGTGAGAAGTCACTCAGTTTTGTTCAATTATTGCTATAATAATTGCTGCATAATATCTCATGTTAGTTGATTCAATTATTGTCAATAATTTATATATTATTAAATCAATAATTGAGACGATGAAGTTATTAATGTTATTATTTGCAATATTAACAATGTCTAGAAGTTCTGCCAAGGAGAGATTTGGTCACCTAATTGCGCGTTAATAGGGAGAAATCCTTATTGGAAAGCCCCCTCTTTCCTGGGAACGACCTGGTCGATTAATAGTGTGAATTATGATAATGATGATAATGTTTTGTTTTATTAGTATTATTAATGTAATAAAATAGAAAAACTTTTTATATAAAATAGATTACTTTTATAAAGTTATTCATTTTATTAGGCTATAATTAGAATTTATTATATTCTATTATGCATAGTGTTTTGCATAGTAAAACCGAATACTTTTATAAAGTTATTCGTTTTATTAGACTATAAATAGAATATATTATATTTTATTTAAAAGATTTTATTTTTTTATTAAATTAATTTGGACTGTCCGTTTAAAAGTAAATCAATCTGGACCGTTCATGGATTAGTTACTATTCAGTCCATTCTTCTATAAATGAAGCTCATTCCTTCATTATTTCTTACGAATTCAATTTGAACTCTAGAGAGAAAACTATAGAGAGAAAGAAGAAAAGTATTCTGCTACTTCACTACTCATATATCCAGTTTATTCTAAGGTAAGGGGTATTATTTCTTTTGTATTCATGAAGAGAACTTCATTATTCCATTCTTTATTATTCTCGTTGAATAACTCAGATACGCTGAGCTACCCTATACTTGGTGAAATTCTTCTCATTATTTCATTCTTTATTATTCTCGTTGGAATATCGTGGTATGCATGCGCTTTCGCCGGACACGGTTCCGCCTTTATTATTACATCTGCTGAATATCCTCATGCATGCGTTTTCTGGCGGACCGGTTCCGCTCTTTATTATTCATTGGAATATCCTCATGCATGCGCTTTCTGTGACCGTTCCGCCTCTTATTATTACATTGGAATATCCATCATGCATGCATTTAGGTTTGGACTCGTTCCGTTATTTATTATTCTCGTTGGAATATCCTCGCTGTCACGATCTATCGCAGGCCTGGTGATTTCTTTTGTTATTCCATTCTTTATTATACTCAGTTGGTTAAAGTTTTGACTTCTATACTCCATGAAATTAGTGGAATATCATTGATATTTGCACTTCATCCAGTATCTTTTCATGGAAATATTCTTCTGTGCATTCTTAAATTTTACTCTACAGAGAAGTATCATGTTGACAATTTGGACGTTATTAGTTCCTGAAGAAATTGATTCTTGAACTTGTTTTATTGAATTCTTATATTATTGTTATCATCCTCATGTTTATATTTTTTGAAAGTCAGCTGTGGCCTGTAGTGCATAGATGGACTTGGTATGATTATGACCAGGGATTATTCGGTGTAATCATGACCGTAATATTACAAATGATGTGGTAAAAGTCCTCATTGGCCCGTAGTGCATTGATGGACAGTTGTTGGCATAATCATTACCATTGATGAATACACGAATATCCTTGGCCTGTAGTGCATGGATAATTTGTGGTTGTGATACTAGGAATATCCTTGGCCGTAGTACAGGGATGATGTGGATTATTTATTAAGCTGAGTCCCAGCGATAAAAGTGATGAAAAACCTTTTAAATCATAAAAGATAGTAGATTTTATTCTCTACTTGACTCTTTTAATGGATTGCTTGTTCCGCTACAGTTAAACTTGATGTCAATTATATTTTATCAGTTTAACATTGTTGAAGACTAATGATAATTTATTCTGCATTATCTTAGTCATAATATTTCTTACTAGGCTAGTTGAGCTCACCCTTTCTTTCACTGTTCTCTTCAGGAAATGAGAACGTAGCCGGGACTAGTCGGGGAACGGAGTGACGGTCCGAGATGGTGTCTTAGTAGTCCTCACTATTCTGTAAAATAGTGTAATAATAAATGTAACAAGGACTTATTCTGAGAGTGGATATTATCTAGAAGACAATATTTGTATTAAAACTCACGACTCTTGTTGTATATTTAAGATTGTATTTGTATTACATACCATGTATTTGGCGACTTTTAATAGGTGATGTATACCTATTTTGGGGCGCACAACAGGTATCAAAGCTTAGGGATATGATCCCCACGTGAGATGTGAGACAAGAACTAGGAGGGAGAGACAGAAATTCCTTCGCTAGTATGATCTACCTAAGTTTTTTGGTATTTAATTGGTGGTCGTAAATATAGGGATAATATGTGATATGTTAATTAACCCTTGTTTTGTGGCAGTGTTTGAAAATGGCATCCGAGAATGTTGAGAACATCAATGGAGCACAGGAGACCGTTGAGTCTCCACAGATCAATAATAAGGACAATGTGCATCAGGAAGGCGACAATCCTCATGCAAACAACAACACTGACCAAATGATGAACGATGGAATGTTCAGAGGCTTTCTGTAATTCATGCAGCATCAGGCAAGAGAGACTCATGTCTGAAATGCAGGTGGAAACACTGGCAACTCTCGGACGGTCACTGCTAAGTAGTTCAAGGAACTGGGACCACCGAAGTTTTTTGGAGAGCCAAAATCACTTAAGGCGGAGACGTGGATAAAACAGATCTGCAAGTTATTTGATGTCTTAGGATGCTCCGAGGAGCAAAAGGTTTCCTTTGCCACCTTCATGTTGCGTGCAGAGGCAGATTACTGGTGGAAATCTGTAAAACGTACTTAACCTGCCGCACTGAAGATGACTTGGGAGAAGTTCCAAAAATTGTTCAACGACAAGTACTTTCCTGAAAGTATTCGTCACATGAAAGAGATAGAGTTCATCAAGCTGGAGCAAAACAACATGACCGTGTCGCAGTACAAAGCCAAGTTTACCGAGTTGTCCCGGTTTGCATCCCATTTGGTTGATAATGAGGAGAGAACGACGCGAATATTTCTAAGAGGTTTGAAACCCGAGATACGTCAATATCTTATCTCTCATAAACTGTGTTTGTATTCATATGTTGTTAATAGGGCTCAGTTATTGGAGTGCGATAATGAGTCAACCCAACCAAAAGAGAGCAGCCGGTAAAATGATAATACCAGTGATAACAGTCATCGAAGCGGTGATAATAAGCGTGGATCTTATTTCATTGAAAATAAGTCTTGTTTATAAGTCTTGTTTGGTTCAAATCGGTACCCGTACATTACCTGTCGATCTTATTTCATTGAAAATACTTGCATTTGACGTAATTCTAGGGATTGATTGGTTAACTACTCATCATGCAAAAATTGATTATTTTCGTAAGGTTGTTAGCTTTCATATTCCTAACCAACCTATTATGCGAATTCAAGCAACCAAACCATTAAAATCTATCACTGTCATCTCAAGCCATAAAGCAATTCTTTTATTGAAAAATAGATGTCAAGCTTTCTTAGCTCATGTCACGGATCTAAACAAAAATACGTCAGTTTTGAATGATATTTCTATTGTTAATGAATTTCCTGACGTATTCCCTGAAGAACTTCCTGGCCTACCCCTAGAGTGTGAAATTGAATTTTGTATTGACCTTGAACCCGGTACAAAACCTATTTCCAAAGTCCCATATCGAATGGCTCCTATTGAACTTCAGGAGTTAAAGACCCAACTGCAGGAATTGTTAGACATTGGCTTTATTCGTCCTAGTACTTCTCCTTGGGGTGCTCCTATTCTATTCGTGAAGAAGAAATATGGGAGTATGCGACTTTGTATTGATTATCGGGAGTTGAATCATGTCACCATCAAAAATAGGTACCCATTACCACGTATTGATGACCTGTTTGACCAGTTGCAAGGCGCCAAATTCTTTTCAAAGATTGATCTTCATTCCGGATATCACCAATTGAAGATTAGAACCGATGACATTCCAAACACAACTTTTAGAACTCAGTACGAGCATTATGAATTCCTAATCATGTCTTTTGGATTGACTAATGCTCCTGCTGCCTTCATGGATATGATGAACTGAATATTCAAGGAATATTTGGATCACTTTGTGGTCGTCTTTATTGATGACATCTTTATTTATTCCAAAAGCCGTGAAGATCATGAGCAACACTTGAGGCTGATACTTCAATAGCTTCATGAATATAAGCTTTATGCCAAGTTAAAGAAATGCGAGTTCTGGCTTGAGGAAGTAGCATTCCTTGGGCACGTGGTATCAAGTCATGGAATATCTGTTGACCCAGCAAAGATTGAAGCTATTCAAAGCTGGGAGCAACCTAAATCAGTGACTGAAGTACGTAGCTTTCTCGGCTTAGCTGGTTATTAGAAGGGTTTTCTCGAATCGCTAGTCCCTTAACTCAACTGACTCGGAAAGATATAAAATTCGGTTGGAGCGAAGAATGTGAGAAGAGTTTTGAAGAACTCAAGAGAAAACTCATTTCAAAGACTGCTTACGACAATACCATCCGCTCTTGAGGGATTTGTCATCTACTGAGGTGATGCTTGCAAAAAGGGTTAGGATGTGTTCTTATGTAACATGGGAAAGTCATAGCCTATGCCTCTCGACAACTCAAAGAATATGAGGGGAATTATCCTACTCATGATCTAGAGTTAGCAGCTGTTGTCTTCGCACTTCAAATTTGGAGGCATTACTTGTATGCGGAGAAAGTGGAGATATTTACAGATCATAAAAGCCTCAAATATTTCTTCACTCAAAAGGAACTCAACATGCGACAATGACGTTGGCTTGAACTGTTGAAAGATTATGATCATACCATCCAATAGCATCCTATAAAAGCAAACGTGGTAGTTGACGCATTGAGTAGAAGATCATATGCGGGTACGAGTGCGATATTGTCAACGCAGAGGCCCATTTTGTATGACTTGCAAAGGATGGAGATAGAGATAAAGACTCCAGGGACCCACGTGATGATGGAGAATATACGAGTAGAACTGACTTTAATTGATAAAGTTAAAGCTGCTCAAGCTACGCACTGGAGGCGATGCATATGAGGAAGAAAGTACAAAAGGTGCTATCTTAAGGAAGCAAGAATCGATGAAGAAGGAATACTTCGAGTCAACTCCAGACTTTGTATTCCTAACGATCCTGAGTTAAAGTATAAAATCATGATGGAGGTGCACAACACACCATTTGCAATCCATCCTGGGAGTACCAAAATGTATCATGATCTTCGACATACATTTTGGTGGGGCAATATGAAGAGAGAGATAACGCTATTTATCTCAAGGTGTTTAACTTGTCAACGAGTTAAGACAGAGCATCAAGTACCAAAAGGTCCATTGCAACCACTTGAAATTCCAGAATGGAAGTGGGAGCACATTACCATGGATTTTGTTACTGGTCTTCCCAAGGTTTCTCAAGGCATAGATGCAATTTGGGTCATTGTTGATAAATATTGACCAAGTCTGCTCATTTCTTACCAATACGAGAAACTTATACAGTTGAACGTCTTGCTAGTACATACATAAATGAGATTGTAAGACTGCATGGTATGCCAGTAACCATAGTTTCTGATCGAGACCCAAGATTCACTTCACGATTTTGGGTTAGTCTACAAAAAGCCATGGGCACGGATTTACGATTTAGTTTGGTATATCATCCTCAGACGGACGAACAATCAGAGAGGACTATTCAAACTCTTAAAGATTTATTAAGATTCTGTGACCTTGACTTTAAGGGAAGTTGGGACAAGTTCTTACCATTAGTGGAGTTTTCTTACAACAACAGTTATCAAAAAAGTATTGTCATGGCTCCATTCGAGGCGTTGTATGGAAGAAAGTGTCGTTCTCTAGTATGCTGGGATGAGGTGGGTGAAGCAACGTTGTTGGGACCAGAGTTGGTACGTATGACTACAAAAAAGATTCAAACGATCCGACAATGTATAAAAACCTCACAAGACCGACAAAAGAGTTATGCTGATCTTCATCGAAAGGATGTGGAATTCGATATTGGAGATCATGTGTTGTTACGTGTTGCTCCATGGAAAGGAGTTACGAGATTTGGAAAGAGAGGAAAGTTCAATCCTCGATTCATTGGCCCATTTTTAATCCTCGATCGATTAGGGACTGTAGCCTATAAAGTCGCTTTACCGCCAAGTATGTCTCGTGTTCATAACATTTTTCATATATCCATGTTACGTAAATATGTGAAAGACCCGAACCACATTATTGAGTTAGAACCAGACGAAATAACGAAAGATTTAACGTATGAAGAGGTTCCTGTTCAAATCTTGGATAAGAAGGAACATATTCTACGCTCCAAGGTAATACATCAAGTCAAAGTTTTACGGAGGAACCACGATGTTAAGGAAATGACCTGGGAGTTAGAATCTGAAATGAAATCAAGGTATCCTTACCTCTTCGACATACCAGGTACGTACCCTAATTTCGAGGGCGAAATTTCATAAGAACGGGAGATTGTAAGACCCCAACTTTTATGAATAAAGATGAATTTTTCTATAATTATCATTTTTGAATATTATGGAATGAATTTAATATAATGTTATAGTTGTGGATAATATTTATAAATGTTGCAAAGTATGCAAGTTGTTGTATTATATTCGATTGGTCGGGAAATATTCGTTTTAACATGGAATATTCGTACAACGACGCAATTATTGGTGGACCCCACAACGGAATTATTGTCGGATTGAGAAAAGCGACAAAATATTTTTTATGAAAATAACGGCGGAAGTTTTACCGTTAATCTTTGTTGAACTACTCGGTAGTAAAGAAGTAAAGATGTCTGGCGTGGTTGCATAGTAGCACACCAGATTAATTATTGATGCTTACGTGAGAAGTCACTCAGTTTTGTTCAATTATTGCTATTGTAATTGCTGCATAGTATCTCACGTTGTTTGATTCAATTATTGTCAATATTTTATATTATTAAATCAAAAATTGAGAGGACGAAGTTATTAATTTTATTATTTGCAATATTTACGATGTCTAGAAGTTCTGCCAAGGAGAGGTTTGGTCACCTAATTGCGCGCCAATAGGGAGAAATCCTTATTAGAAAGCCCCCTCTTTCCTGGGAACGACCTGGTCGATTAATAGTGTGAATTATGATAATGATGATGACGTTTTGTTTTATTAGTATTATTAATGTAATAAAACAGAAAAGCTTTTTATATAAAACATAATACTTTTATAAAGTTATTCATTTTATTAGGCTATAATTAGAATTTATTATATTCTATTATGCATAGTGTTTTGCATAGTAAAATCTTTTTATATAAAACAGAATACTTTTATAAAGGTATTTATTTTATTAGACAATAATTAGAATATATTATATTTTATTATGCATAGTATTTGCATAATGCCCGTATAGTGTTTGCATAGTAAAAATCTTTTTATCTAAAATGAATACTTTTATAAAGTTATTCGTCTTTTATTAGACTATAAATAGAATATATTATATTTTATTTAAAAGATTTTGTTTTTTATTAAATCAATACGAGATAATCAATCAGTTTAAAAAGTAAATCAATACAGACTTCAGTTCATGGATTAATTCTTATTCCAGATCCATTCTTAAATAAATAGAAGCTCATTCCTTAAATTATTTCTTCTTTTATGATTTAAACTCTAGAGAGAGAAACTATAGAATACGAAAAGTATTATAATACTTTTACCTTACTCAATATCTAGTTTGTTCTAGTAAGTAAGTAGGTATTATTTCTTTTCTTTCTTCATCTATAGAACTTACTTATTCCATTTTAAATCATTAAAAAATAAATAAATAAGAATAAAATCTAGCTTTATTTATAGCGAGAATTGACCTAATAAGAATTAATTCTCTAACGATCCAGATTGATTTACTTTTTAAACTGACTATCTGTATTGATTTACTATAAAATATTCTAATAAAACAAAATCTTTTAAATAAAATATAATATATTCTATTTAAAATCTAATAAAACAAAACTTTATATAATAAAAATATATAATAAAAACACGTTACTCCCTTAGTGACTTCCTGATAACCAAATATAATCTGTGAGTTTTAATACAAATATTGTCATCTAGATAATATCCACACTCAATTGAGTCCTCATTACATTTATTATCACACTATTTAACAGAATAGTGAGGACTACTAATGCTATTATCTGGACCGTAACTCCGTTCCCCGACTAGTCCCTGCTACGTTCTCATTTCTTGAAGAGAACAATGAAAGTAAAAGGGTAAGCTCAACTAGCCCAGTAAGAAATATTATGACTAAGATAATACAAAATAAATTATTGTTAGCCTTCAATAGTGTTAAACTGATACAATATAACAAACATCAAGTTTAATTGCAGCGGAATAAGCAATCCATTAAAAGAGTCAAGTAGAGAATAAAATCTACTATCTTTTATGATTTAAAAGGTTTTTTGTGGCGCCCCCAAAATAGGTATACATCACCCATTTTGAGTTGTCAATAACATGGTACAGAAACAACTACAACTTTATTAATACAACATATAAACTGTAAGTTTAAATACAAATATTGTCATCTAGACAATATCCATACCCAAATAAGTCCTCATTACAATTATTGGTACATTATTTTACAAAAATGGTGAGGACTACTAAAACAACTTCTAGAACCATCATTCCACACCCCGACTAGTACTCGCTACATTCTCGCCTCCTGAGAAGAAAAATAGAACAAAAAGGAAAAGGGTGAGCTCAACTAGCCCAGTAAAGAATATTATGACTAAGATAATATAGAACAAATTATCGTTAGTCTTCAACAGGAAAAATCGATAGAATATAATAAACAACAAGTTTCGAGATCAATATTCGCAGAAAAATAATAATTCATAGATGAGTTACGTGAGAATGAAATTAAACTATGAATTTAAAAGTCCATCATCAATATTTTATCCTCCGTAACATCAATCAATATTCATCTTGAATCAAATATTCATCTTTGCACTACGAGCCAAAGATATTCATCGATTAGTCATGTTCATCTCAACACATGTACATCTTTGCACTATGGGCCAAAGATATTCATAAGAAAATCAACCATCTTTTGCACTACTGTGCCAAAGATATTCAAGAATATCATCTTTTAGGACTGAGGATGATGAAAAATATTTTAAAGAAAACGAATCCAGTGAAACAAAAGAACAAATATTAAGGATTCGTACTTTAAACAATCCGAGTTCAAAAATACTACATAAATAACTATAGTGAAGTAAAATTCAAGAATGATCAAAACATGGATACAATTAAAGCTATTATCCATAATAGATATTTTGGACGAAAAACTAAAATATAATTTTTCAGTGAATAGTGCCGTATTTGTGAATAGTGATGTATACGTGAATAGTGCCGTTTACGTGAATAGTAACTCCGATACTAAAAGACAAGAATTTCACAAGAAAAATCTTACCAATAATTTGGCATAATGATATTAGAAGAAATAATATCATTTTTTTTAAAAAATAACATCCCTTACCTTGAAAAGATTGTACTTCTAGCTGGAATACCAGATATAGTGCTGAAGGGAACTTGCACCGTATAGCAACACTCAAAGTATCAAAATACTCACAAGTATACACTCGATAATATAGAGAGAGAAAAAAAGAGAAAACTTCAATTTCTGGTGTGATTTTCAATTCTAACCTAAGCACCCTATTTATAGGAAAATGCTTAGAACACCAAAGCAGAAAATTTAATAAAATATTAATATTATTTATTTTTATTCCTACACCCACATTTAGAGATCTGAATTCAGCCATTTCAACAACCAATGGGGCACATCAAACATATCAAAAACGTTTTTCTTTTAAAACAAATTAAAAATTTTTGAAAAATAATTATTTCGGAACTTCAGAACTTCAATAATTCATAATAAATAGCCCTTTTATCAGAAAAATTCAAACCTCATGTCCTTTCCATAGGAAATTCCATTCTCTACAACTTTGCAGGAGAAAGTTGTTCCAAATTCTAAACAAAAATTGACCGAAATCCAAAAACGGGAGATTTTACAGGCTATAATCAAATTTCAGTCAAGAAATGGGGTCCACAAACATGAAAAACATGTTTTAAACATTTATTGAAACAAAAATACTCTTCCTCCTCATTTATTCATATATCGCAAATTCATTGTAAAATATCACCGTTATTATATTATTAAAATATAATTTTAAATGAATTATTTTATCAGAAGAGATAAAATATCAATTTTCAACAATTGTCACATTAAAAATTTTCTCCATCTATATCCACATAAAATAAATATTTCCCTTATCACATAAATCAATAATTAATTATTCATAAATAATATTACAGAATCACAACACTGATAACTGTGCGCCTTAGGAAAGAGGGGCTTTCCAATAAGGATTTCTCCTCATCGGCGCGCAATTAGGTGACCAAACCTCTCCTTAGATGTAACTTTCTAGACATTGCCAATAATGTTATCTAATAATATTATTCAAATAATATGAATTATTGATTTGATAATGAAAATATCGTGTGTAGTGACAATTATTGAAACAACAATAATATAAAATATCAACGTAGCAATTATTGAATCAATAAAATAAAATATTAAATAAAGAATTCACCGTAACAATTATTGAGTAGTGCCTTCCTACGTAAGAATCAATAATCGGTGCAATACCGTAATATTCTGTTGTTAACCACCACCGGGTATTCCAATAATATTAATGATAACAACTACGCCGTTATTTATAAACAACTTATATTTGTCATTTTCTTTATCCAATCGCTTTCCGTTATGGGGACCACACAAGGCTGCGCCATCGTACGAATATTCCCCGACAGTAAAAATATTCCACGACCAAACGAATATTCTCCGATAAAAATGAATATTTTATAACCACTTGCATATTTAAAATATTTGCGCTTTTTACCCATAACTAACCACATTAATCAAATCAACCCTTACTATTTCAAAATAATAAATAGAGGAAATTCAATTTCATTAATAATAGGTTGGGGTCTAACATTTTTCATCACTTTTATCGCTGGGACTCAGCTTAATAAATAATCCACATCATCCTTACACTACGGCCAATGATATTCATTAGTATCATAACCACAAATTATCCATGCACTACGGGCCAAGGATATTCGTGTATTCATCAATGGTCATGATCATGCCAACAACTGTCCATAAATGCACTACGGGCCAATAAGGACTTTTACCACATCATTTGTAACATTACGGTCATGATTATACCGATTAATACCCCGTCATAATGATACCAAGTCCATCTATGCACTACAGGCCATAGATGACTTTCAACATAATATAAACATGAGGATGATAACAATGATATAAGAATTCAATAAAACAAGTTCAAGAATTAATTTATCTAGGAACTAATAACGTCCAAATTATCAACATGATACTTCTTTGTAGAGTAAAATTCAAGAATGCTCAGAAGAATATTTCCATGAAAAGATACTGGATGAAACGCAAATATCAAGGATATTCCACTAATTTCATGGAGTATAGAAGTCAAAACTTTAACCAACTGAGTATAATAAAGAATGGAATAACAAAAGAAATCACCATGCATGCGAAAGACCGCATGTATAGGTTATTCCAATGAATAATAAATAACGGAACCGAGTCGGTGTAAATTACACCGAAGCGGATGTTCCAACGAAATAATAAATAACGGAACCAAGTCATGCGTAATGCACGCATGTGGGATGTTCTAGCGAGAATAATAAAGAATGGAATAATGTAAGAATTTCACCATGTATGCGGTACTTCACATAGACAAAGTTATTCCAACATAATGATAAAGAATGGAATAATGTAAGAATTTCACCAAGTATATGGTAGATCAGCGATATCTGAGTTATTCCAATGTAATTAAAAATGGAATAATGTAAGTTCTCTTCATGAATACGAAAGAAATAATACCCTTTACCTTAGAATGTTTGGATATAGGAGTAGTGAAATTGCGAATACTTTTTTTCTTTCTCTCTATAGTTTCTCTCTCTAGAGTTTCAAAGGAATTCATAAGAAATAATGAAGGAATGAGCTTCTATTTATAGGAGAATGGACCTGAATAGTAACTAATTCTGAGCGGTCAGATTGATTTACTTTTAAACAGACGGTTCCCATTGGTTTACTATAAAATATTCTAATAAAACAAAATTTTTAAATAAAATATAATATATTCTATTTAAAATCTAATAAAACAAAACTTTATATAATAAAAATATATATAATAAAAACACGTTACTCCCTCTATGACTCCCTGATAACCAAATTTTCTTCCTTCCCCCACTTTTCTTGACAACTTGATAACATATAATAATAATAATAATAATAATAATAATAATAATAATAATAATAATAATAATAATAATAATAATAATAATAATAATAATAATAATAATAATAATAATAATAATGTACTCCCTCAATCCACACATGCTAAATCAATTATATATATACATAATCTATATACTCCCTCTTTTGTACGTTAAGTCTCCCCCCCATTTCCTCGACATTTCATTACTCCCACCCAAATCATTTTTTCCATACTTGGGCCCCACATGTGGCCCCCACCTTTATAATATAGAATAATTTTCTACCGATTATTTTAAAAAATGGGTAAATCCTTCATAAATACAACAAATACTTCATAAAAAAAATTCCTCAATATTTTTAACAATATTTATCATCATTATTATAATTCACAATATTAATCGACTAGGTCTTTCCCAGGAAAGAGGGTGCTTTCCAATAAGGATTTCTCCCTATTGACGCGCAATTAGGTGACCAAACCTCTCCTTGACAGAACTTCTAGACATCATTAATATTGCAAATAATAATATTAATAACTTTGTCATCTCAATTATTGATTTAATAATATATAAAATATCGACAATTATTGAATCAAATAACGTGAGATATTATGCAGCAATTATTGAAGCAATAATTGAACAAAACAGAGTGACTTCTCACGTAAGCATCAATAATCAATACCGTGTGCTACTATGCAACCACGTGTATTACTGTACTTTTAACACCAGGTATTTCATCAGTTAGCGGTAAAACTTCCGCCGTTATTTCCATAAAAATATTTTTGTCATTTTCTCAATCCGACAAAAAATTTGTTGTGGGGTCCACCAATGATTGTGCCGTCGTACGAATATTCCCTGTTAAAACGAATATTCCCTGACCAATTGAATATTATATAACAACTTGCGTACTTTGCAAAATTTATAACTATTACCCACAACTATAACATTATATCAAATTCATTCCAAAATATTCAAAAATGATAATTATAGAAAATTCATCTTTATTCATAAAAGTTGGGGTCTTACATTTTGTACCATGTATTTGGCGACTCAAAATGGGTGATGTATACCTATTTTGGGGGCGTCACATAAGGAACCTGTTGGGTACATAGTAAAAAAATTGAATCTTTATCTTGCAGAATGACCCAATAACAGTACAAAGTAGGAATAAAGATTAAAAAACTATTGTGAATGCTTTTATGGAATTAGCTCATGCGCCCCTTCTAATAACCCACATGGACTTTCTTTATAGTTGTACACTTGTACTGATCTCTCTAGAACTCCAAAAGATGTTTTAAAAAAGTATAGTTAGAAAATAAAGTAATTTTTTAGTTTATTTTTGGTGGTTCACAACATTATATAAAAAATGAGTATTTCTTTTTTATAAAATATTAAATGACATTTATTCTTTAGATAAAGGTTCAAAAATATCCCAATATTTATTCTGAGAACTTTTTTTTCTTCCAAACGTACACAACATTATAATACTCAACTTAACTAATTAAGCCCCTCCTGTAACAGACATTTTAGCTAGACAACGGATCTTAAAATTAACTGATAAGAATACAGGTATCACTGCATCCCTTTTGGAGGACTCGTCAGCCATTGCAACACATATTTTGTTTCTCTTTTATTTCCTGAATAATTAGTGCTAGTGCTTAATTGTATCTACGTAATGTTTATAGATCAGCGACAAATGAACAAGGGAGAAGATTAGATTTAATTAGATTATAGGCGGAGAAATGAAAACACAGATTTTTTTTAAAAAAGGAAGAGAGAGAGAGCGAGAGATTGGGAAAAGAAAAGAAGAACTATGTTGAATGGGAACATGATGCATACATCGGTTGTATGTATATATAAAGCAGAGTAGAGGATGAAGAAGTTTAGGGCTTTTTTTCCCTTTTTGGAAAATGAGGGGAAATGTCAAGGCTTCATGCCATGTCACACAAAGTTGCTCCACATGGTTGTCGATCAGTGAGCTGCAATTGTCCCGTTTGTCTCGTTGACATGTTTGTTAACGAGAGGGATATAGTTGAGTTGAGTTTTATAACGTTAAGTGTACTTTTAGAAAAAAAAAGTTCAAGGTGAAAGTGAGATTTTAGGATAAACATCAGGGGTATTTTTGAACCTTTGCCCTTTATTCTTTACTTATTGTTAGACTTATTAATCGTGTTATAAAAGATTAATAATATTAAGAACAAAGATGATGATTAAGGGAGAAGAGCATTCTCATTTTATATATTGTAATTGTATATGTCTCTAACCCATCATCTTTACAATGCTACTATTTATGGTACAAGGACATCAATACTAAGAGGTTACAAAACTCAAAGGTCATGAGTTTTATAACTCAATGGGAGTTTCAAAATCATTACAATCAAAGATAGGGAGAATGAATCTAGACATCCATTATATGAATCTAGATATCCATTATAATATTTTATAACACTCCCCCTTGGATGTCTATTGTATAGGCATATGCATTGAAAGCTGCCTCATTAAAAACCTTACCAAATAAAAACACAGTGGGAAAAAGTTTTGACGAAGGAAAAGAGTACAATATTCTTGTATAACTTCTAGTGCCTTGGGATTGCCTCATTAAAACCTAGCAAAGGAAAACCTAGTGGGAAAAAACCTTAGCGAAGGAAAAAGAGTACAATCAACACACATCCTTTTATAGTCCCCTTCATAAGTACATATAATTTCCATTTTTCATGGTAAAAATATCATTAAGTCGAAATATGCCAATATTGTGCACCATCTTCTTCAAAATCATAGTTGGTAATGACTTAATTAATATATCAACCAAATTATCACATGATCATATATGCTTGATATCAATATCGCCATTCTTCTGGGGCTCATGTGTATAAAATAATTTTGGTGCAATATGCTTGGTTCTATCACCCTTTGGATAAAATAATCCTAAATCAATAGTCTCACGAAAATAGCATAAAATATGTTTAATTTCATTACAATGTCTTCGAGTTTGTGCATAACTTTACACTGCTAGTAAGTTAACTGCAAATACTATATCAGGCCGTGTGAAATTTGCAAGATATATCAAAACATCAATTGTACTAAGATATGGTACTTCATGACCTGATATATGGTACTTCAGGACCAAGAGTTTCTTTTATTATTTTCTTGTGGTTAAAACGAATCCTTCTTGATATCAAGTGACCGACCCATCATTGGAGTACTCAAAGGATTAACATTATCCATGTAAAGTTACTTCATGACTTTTTCCGTGTATGTTGATTGATGAACAAGAATTCCATAGTTCAATTTGTAGGCCAAGACACAAATTTGTCTTACCAATATCTTTCATCTCAAATTTGTTATTTTTGTCGACTCTTCCAGAGTCTTTCATCAATAAATACAATAATAATAGCAAATCCAGATTATGATCTTTTGATAAAAATGCATGCATAAATTGGATTATTCTCAAATCCTTTTTTCAAAAGATATCTACTCAGGTGATTATACCACAATATGCATCTGGATTACTTTAACTCATATAAGAATCTTTGTAGCCTAATAGAATACATACTTCGAGATGTAGAATTATATGCTTCAGACATTTTATATCCTTCAGGGATTTTTCATGTAGATATCATTATCTAATGATCCAAACAGATATGATGTAACAACATTCATTAATTTCTCTTGCTACCAAGCTAATTAAAAATCTGAATGTAATTGTATCCATTACATGAGCATATGTTTCTTCATAATTAATACCATGTCTCTGTGAGAAACCTTGTGCTACAAGTCTCGCTTTGTACCATATAATTTCATTTTTCTTATTTCGTACAAATACTCATTTGTATTAAACAGGCATCACACCTTTAGGTGTTCGGACTACAGGTCCAAAAACTTCACATTTACTTTGTGAATTTAGTTCTACTTGAATCGCCTCTTTTCACATTGGCCAAATATTTCTACTTTCATCAACGATTTGTGGTTCATATACATGATCATTACTTCTGGTAATATTAAGAACAACTTTATATAAAAATATGTTGTCGACAACAATTTTATTTCTATCCAATATATACGTCTCTTGTATATACATAATATATCGAGATCTTGTTATTTTCAGGTACCTGATCCTCTTCAGGAGATAACTCATCCTCTTTAGGAGATAACTCATCCTCTTCAGGGGACAACTCTTCAAGAGTTTTATTTACAAGAGATTTTTGTTCATAAGTTTTGGATAGATCAATAATTTTTTGTAGCCTGTTTCATGGGTATAGCCTCTTTATAAGCTACAACTTGTTTTTCTTGTACTTTCTTCTTCTGGGAAATTTTATTTTTAACATCGATCATTCTTTCACGTTTTAGGTGTGACTTTAATTCAATTTTCTGCTGTATTAACTGATTATCCTACAGGGACTTCAATTCCTGCTAGATTATTAGCAGCTAGAATGTGAGATATCACTATTTTATTATTATCGGTGAATAATTCTGGTAATTGATTTGCAATTCATTGCAAATGAATAATCCTTTGAACTTCTAGCTCATATTGATTTGTATAAGGATCAAGATTAAATAACACTGAAACATTCCAATTAATCTCCCTTCGTGCTTCAGACAATGATCTCACGTCGTGTTTCAGGCAACGACTTTTCTCCCCCTAATGGTGAGAAGACTATTAAAATAACAACCTCAAAATATACCTTAAAATATCACTCTGAATTCTTTCTAAGAAAGATGAACACCAAATAACAATAATTAAATGTGATAGTTTGGTAATTAATTTACTCTGATATCTTCTGATTCTTTAAGGGATGTTCATGGGAGTTTTCAATAATTGAATGCATTATTATTGATCCTAGATGATCATGCCAAATTATAAAAATATTTGGATCCGAACACTTTTGGTGTATTTCACACTTCTAGTGTATTACAACATTTGTTTCAACTATTCTCATTTTAGTATAATATAACCCAAAAGAGAAAATATACAGTTTTTCTAATATGAGCTTCTGGCTTGATACTATTGAAGTAATATAAAAAAATTCTTCAATTCTTTCGTTATTGATTTCAATATAATAATCATTATAACGTATATCCTTAAAGCAGAGTAAATTTCTGCTTGTCTCAGAAGAATATAAAGAATCGTCAATACAAATTTTGTGCCATTTGACAACATTATAATCGCTCTTCCAGAGACTTTAATTGAGTTTGATGAATAATCACTCTTCCAGAGTCTTCAATTATGTCTGATGAATAATCGCTCTTCTAGAGCCTTTAATTAAGTTTGATGAGCTTCTAGCCCATACAACTTCATATATGCAAAACATAAATTTAACTTTATTACTTGAAACATAAATAAAACATATAATTAAATTGCTTATTATAATGTCATAATATAATGAAATAAAAATAATTAATTGGTATGAACATTTCTATCAACATATCTTCAAGGAAATCATAGATATCAAAATTAGTTATATCCACTCCATTTGAAAAGTCAAAATAATTCATGGGATCTTCAGGATCATTATGATCAATAAAGTCAAAATAATTCACGGGATCTTCAAGATCATTATGATCAATAAAGTTTATTTCAATTCTATTTCCTTTTCTTTTATGGAGTCTTGGTACAAATTTACCAAATGTTTAGGAGTACGACATGTACATTCCTTTTTCTATATTGATTGTTTTTTTTTCACGCTCACTACAACAACCACAACCATAATTTCCTCTATAATTATCAAATGAGCTTCCATTCATTTCAGAGAATGTAGTAGAATCAGTCGGGTGAGATTGTTAATTTTTTAGCAAAAACTCATTATTTTGTACAGTCTGTCAGGAATAAGCATGTGAATGATATTCCTATTTACATATGATTTGATTATGATATATATATATATATATATATATATATATATATATATATATATATATATATATATATATGAATGAATATGTAAGTATGCTTGCATTAAGAAAAGTCAGAAACTCCTTTGATAGATAATAGAAACATATGTACAAGGACTTAGAATGAATTGATCAAATGTGTTAGGTTGATCCTACATAAGCAAAACAGCTCTGTAGAGTCCTTAAAAAGAAATAATGTACAAGGACTATAAATATAGTAAGATCAAGCATGTTAGGTTGATCATATGATGTAATAGATTGGCTTGTCTGATCGTCGAGCACTACACCGTAAATCGTGATCACGCCAGAGAGTCAAGAAAAACTCGAGAGCTATCAAGGCAGAATCGTAGTCTGCAAGATAGTAGATCTCGGAGTTCGTAGACTTCCAGAAGAGACGAGGAAGGATCGTAGTGTGTCAAGTAGAACTTCCTCAGGGCTACAGTCTGCTAAGGAAGTCATGTTTAGAATCATAGAGACAGCCTGCCTACAAGCCGACCGAGCATCTGTCAAAGTCAGTCAAGAATCGTAGACTACACTCAGAGTCGTAGAGTCTACTAATCATACCAGAGGCAGAGATCGTAGTCGAGCAAAATTAGATGAAGACAACAAGCACGATAGAAATCGTAGAGTGTCAAGATCTGATTTTGGAGTCGTAGTGTCTGCACAGCCAAAGCTGAATCGTAGAAGTGCAGAACTAAGACCTCAACAGATGTGCTCACAAGGCCACATCAGAATCGTAGAGCAAATACGATTCTCAATGAATGAGAACTCCCATAATATCCAAAGGAATGAAGCCTCTGGTTGGCACTGCATAGATACGTCCCACCTGAAGGAAACCAGAGAGCACTCAACGAATGACATACAAGCTAACAGAAGATCTAAGCACCAACCCAATCTGCATCAAGATTGAGTTGTGAAGCCATTCGAGATGAAGTCTTCCACAAGGAGATCAGAAGAAGACTTACATGAATCGACTAAGGAAAGTCGACCAAGTCGCGATGGTATCAAAAGCGGAATGATGAAGACAACGATCTTGGAAGTTACCAGGATCGTAGTGTATGCCAAACAAAGAAAGAACTGATGGAATGCATACAGAGATACTGGACAGCTTCTGAAGAACAAGGCTAAAGTGATTAAGCATTGGGTTAGTCCATTTATGATAAGTGAATGGGAGATCACAAGGAGAAAGCGAGCTGGACATGCCACAAATCTGAAGTGTCTTGCTATTAAGAACGGGCCAGAACAAAGAAGTCAAGCCAATCAGTATCTGAGAGCTGCTGAGGCAAACAGAATTGTTGAAGCACTGCGCAAGAGAAGGAAGAGGTGTTCTACATTGAAGATCTAATCAACGCTCTTCAAGATCGTGGTGTTGTCTCTACCAGTCAACAAGACACTACGATCAGGTCCATAAAGACATGCATCAGAATCGTAGAGCTCGAATAGTTGAAGATTGAAGCATTGGAAACGGTTGAATCTGAAGGGTAATATTCGGACAAGAGCTTATTGAGAGCATCGATGTAAAAGGACAACCTCTGATTGAGAAATCAAAAGGAGGAAAGAAAGTCTTTGACCTGCCCAAGACATTAAAGTGACATCTCTGACGGGGTAGGTGAAACAATGATCGCAGATGTCGGGAAAAGTATGACATATCACATCTGCAGTCTACCTCAGTCAACTCGAGATCTGTGAAGATATTTGAATAGCTTTCAACGGCTACTTTCCAACGGAAGGATTGGGAAGGAGTATAAATCAGCAAGAGCTTCAAAGATCGAAAGAAAGCTGGAGTTGCTGAGTTTGGAGAAGTGGTGGACTGATCTAACCAATGTAAATAGTGAGTGACCAATGAAGGTCTGAAGACTCACTCTACGATCCACCAAGAACACTTAGAGACAAAAAAAGAAAGAAGAAGAATTGAGAGTTCTACAATGTAGAATTGAGAGTTCTATAATATAGAATTGAGAGTTCTACAACAAAAAGAGTGTTTTGAACTGCCGAGAGATAGAAGAGAATTAATGTCATCTTTATGTCCATCATGAGAAGACTCTAAGTACCATAGAGGAGAGCTCACAGTCATCTTAGCAAGTTCATCATGAGAAGGCATCAAGTATCAAGAAAGAAGATCACCAACGCCATCATGGTGGCAAGCATGAGAAAGTTTCTAAGTACCTAGCAGAAGAGCTTACAGTCATCTTAGAAACCCATCATATGCAGCCATCAAGTATAAAGAGGAATGGTCTTCAAGGCAGTTCATCAAGAGATCATCAGAAGTGGTTAAGTAACTGAAGAAGTTGAGCATCATGCAACACTCAACTGCACTTCAAGGATGATCACGCCAAGCTGCTAAGTACAGAAGATGTTCAGAGCTAAAGACATCTTAGCAGCTCAGCACCAACTCCAACAAACAAACAAACAACTCAACAACAAGAAGTCAGGGCCTGAGTGGTCCTTGTCCGGAGGGACTAAATGAGGTTCTAAGCCTGCTGGGCTTGAAGAGTTCCTAGGAAACTAGAGAAGTTCTAAGGCTGCTAGCCTTGAAGAGTTCTTAGTGAACTAAAGTCCCAAGGCTGCTGGCCTTGAAAAAATCTTAGTGATTAGGGGTGCTTCCCTTCCTTAGTGGAAATCATGCTAGTTGAAAGCAGAAGAGTGGATTAGGAGCTTGAGTCTCTGAACCACTTAAAATCCCTTGTGTCTTTACCTTTATGTCATTTACATTATGTACATTAACTGCTATAACTGCTATGTATGTTTTAACTGCTTACTACTAAAGTAACTCTACGAACAATGTATGTTTGATTATGAATATATCAATGAAGGGGATCTTTTACTTATTCCACTGTGCTTGAAAAGATTCTTAAGTTTGTCATGTGCTACTTAATGAGCAATACAACTTAATAGAGAGAAAGTATTTTGAAATTCTAAGGATCTATTCAACCCCCCCTTCTAGATCTATATTGTGCCTACTGGAAATTAACAATTGGTATCAGAGCAGGTTCTCATGCTATATTCAAAAGCTAATCACTTTGAGTCTGATCCTAGGTACAAGCATTGTTCTAAACTTAGTTTAGTAATAAGTCACTTGTTATATGCAGATGAGCTCACACGTTGGTAATATTATGTATAGGTAAATGTGTATATACATCTGAGGCTGCTCAGATTGGTTCATGCTTTTGATCACCATATCAACAAGACCAATCCTTGCTCACAGTCAATCTTGTTGTTTTGAATCCTAGGCTAGAAAGGTCATATGACATCAACAGAAAAGATTCAAACATCCACCAGCCTGAAAAGATGAAAAGGCCATACATGCTAAGTAATGCTTATCCAGAGAATAAAGAAGAACTTCTTAAACATGTGTCTGGCCAACCTGCAGCTGGATGTAAACCTTGTGAACTCAAGGATGTCAAAGAATTAGAAATGCTGACACTCTCTTAGCTTGTATCTTCAATACCATGACTGACTGACTAAAGATCAACTGGAGCAACTAGCTGTCAGGAGCAAATGAGAAACTATGCACATCACTACCTAATCTCAGTATGTGAAAGTTAAATGACTGTTAAGAAACTAACAGTAGAAAGGTACGGTTCCTCACTAGTATAATTGTGTACATCATGTTGCACCTCCTTATGAACTGTAACAGCTTTCTTCCACAGAATCATAATCTACCTAAAAAGGTTAAGAGAGAAAGTACACTGAGGGTGGAAACTCAAATGCCTATAAACTTTTTCTCCATCCAAGTTTTAGGTTGAAGATGACATCGTGAATGAAATTCGAAAAGGGTCATAAGAGCATCACAGGTTAAATTAATTTTATGTGAAGTAATCTTTGCTGATGGGTTAGTATATATATACAACCTATGTTCTAAGTGTTTAATAATACATAGAGTATGATCAGTTCTACAAGAGTATCTTGAGGATTCATAGAAACTGATCACCTCCATGAATCAACCAGATACAAATAAATCGTAGAGTTGATTCTCACTCTGAACATTTAAACCCTGTGAACATAACCTAGCAAATGATGAAACCATCAAAGAAAAAGAGTGTTTTATTAAAATAGCAAATCTTACACACACTCACCATCATGCATCTCAAAATGTATTATCTAAATTAGTTACATGCATGAACATGACTATTGGTGATAAACATGATGATTATCTAAATATATGAGGAATAAGGGTTTAGAAAACTAACCTAGCAGGACCCATTTAATTGTGGGTACCAAAAATAGAAATGTATCTAACCTGCAGGTACCTGGTTTATCCAGCCACACTAAGGAATGCTGAAGTAGAAGGCTAAGGACTGTTCAGAAATGATTCTGATAAAATTCCTAAATGTCCAAGCCTGTCCTTGAAGACCCGCTGAGCTAACCTGAATGAAGCTCATATGGCTGCTAATCTGAATATGGAAGCAGGCCGTCCAACCAAAGATGAAAAGGGCCTTATATGCTCAAATTAGGAAAGGCATGCTATATGAGAGGAATCCTCAAGGAAACTCATAACAGAGGATCATCGAGCATCAGTCAAGAAAAAATCATTACGGAAGCAGAACTTCACAAACACAAGACTGTCAAAGAAGACTACGTTTGTAGTGCTAACTAATAATCGTAGAGAGACTAGTCTTAAAGATATTCATGCCTACGATATAAGGAAATCTAATTGATAATGGTGATTCCAGTCAGAAGGAGATATGCAAGGCTGTCTTCTAATACACATAAAGAAAAGGGAATCACATCTATCTAAGAAGACAACATTAACCATGGGAAGCAGTGATCTGTTAAGAAACAACAACACTGAGATATACTATGAAGTAGTGTACCAGCTACAGAGTCCCAAAACTTTATGGCTGATGAACCAAATGAAGATCCATAGTCAGTAGGAACGTCTCAAAATGTACTACTGATAACCTTTCAGCCACCCAACTCAAAATCGTGGAGAGCCTACGATCAAACATCTGATCGTAGTGGAATAGCAGAAGGACACCACGATTATAGCAAATGCAATTGTCTAAAGTTGGTAAAGGACCTCACCACCAGAAAAGGTCAAATGAGATATCAGTGCAAATCACCTCTAAAGTACTTCATCTGGAAAGCGCCTTAGGGACATACCTAACCCTTAGCTCACTCTAAGAGGTTGGCCCTTTCCTGAGCTACCTTAACCCAGAAGAATTGTTTAATCAAGTTCATCTCAAGGATCAAGTCAGTCAACGATCATAGAGTAGAGGTTGAAGAGAACTCCATGATCGTAGTGCAACCTCAGCGATCGTAGAAGCAGAATCGACGATCGTAGTCCTATAAGAGGCTACTCCTAACTTATGAGGAGTTGGAAGAACAGGAAAATTGCTCAATCATTCAAAGTAAGGGAAGACAATCTCGAATGCTAGTTGGAAAGATGTCATGCTAAAGGAAAGTACTCAAGGCTTCATAAAGCACAACAGTGGAAGAGGCGTGGAGGTTCAAAATGAGAAGTAATGTCAAAACCATCCACTGCAACATCTTTCAGAGAATTGATCGTTGAGTCAACAAAGGAAATTATAGAGTCAATAGCTGTCCTATCATGCTACTCTACGAACTAAAGAGGTCAAATGTCAATCCACGTCAATCAAACGTCCACTCTTCTAAAAGAGATAGATAACTGACAAGTTACTGGGGAGTTACAGCTCGTTACTGGGCATCGTGCAACAAATGACTAGTTGACACATCATAGCGTATGCAGTGTAAGAAGGAACTGCCATAAAGACAAATTTAAAATCTGCAAACAGTTACCAAAATCCATTGAACCTCTCTCCCTCCCTTTTTTAAACCCTAGAATCGTCTTCGAAGCCAAACCAATCAAACTTCCAGAGCCCAAATCACATTCAGCTAAATCTCTTCGAACCACATACCATATACCTTGAACTCCTCAAATGGCAGAATGGAAAGTTATAACGGGTATACAACTCAGCTTTACAAAGTTTGAAGAATCAGAGACAAAGTTCAAGGACATACTTGAACTCGTAAAGGAAGCTGGGTTCTCTGAGTGCATGGAGGCCAACACTCCAATTTATATAGAGCTAGTGAAGCAATTCTACTCAGATGCTTCAAAGAACTCTGGGCTTCTGACTACTAAGGTGAAAGGATCTAGTCTGAAGATAAGAGCATCAAACATCAATCAATGTCTAAGGTTTCCAAATCAAGGTCTGATAAATCTGGATGAAGTCGACATTGAAGAAGGAAAGAGGCTAATGCGATACCAAAGAAACCCTAGTCTGAAAGGATATGAAGAAGAAGGAATTTCCTGAGGAATTCAAGTTCCTTGCTGAGATAGTGGGAAAATGTATATTGTGCAAAGACACTTTGCACACCTTTACAACCTTTGTACTTTCGACCGCCAGAGCTTGAAAATTATGTCTGCCATAGTTCTGAAGAAGCAAATCAACTTTGGAGTCATCCTGTTCGATCAAATCTCCAAATGGATGGAAAAAGCTGAGTTAAAGGAGTCTACAGAAAAACCTCTGACAAAAGTGTTTCATGGAAGATTGTTGAGCATTGTGCTAAAGAAGAAGCTGGGAAACAAAATCAAGAATAATGAAGGAGAGCCTCTAAATGTTCATAAAGTAATGTCTCTTTAGTTGTTCATAAATTGGAAGAAGAACCCAAAGGAAAACAGGAGGCTAACACAAACTGAAGGCAGCAGAAAAGTCTCTACAAAGAAGAAAAAGGCAAAGGATGAAGAAAGCTCTGAGTCTGATGACTCTACATCAGTTGCTACCATAACTACAAAGAAGAAGTCTAAGAATGTGAAGAATGCAAAGGTTTTGTCAAGCCTTGTCTTCACTGATAAGAAGAAACAAGAAGCAGAAGAAAAATCAGCATCAACTGCTGTAAACCCAAAAAGAAGAAGAGGCAACAGATTGCTTCAAGAGCCTTCAAGAAAGAAAGCTAAGGTGGTAAACAAACCAGCCCCAGTTCCCCAGGAAAACTCATCTAACAAAGAAGAACATGAAGAGTCTGAAGATGGGAAGGGAACTGAAAGTTCAAAGATTGAACCCTCAAGGAGCAAGTTCAACAATGAAGAAGAAGTTGAATCTATGGAAGAAAGAACCAAGGTTGATGAATTCAAAAAAGAAACACCTGCCCCTGCCAATGATGAACCTCAAGAGAGTTTATCCGCTGACTCAAAGATCTTAGAGTCTGAAGAAGAAGAAGTATCTGATTCTCCCATAACTGAACCTCCAAGAAGAAGAAGAAGTCACAGAATGATAGCTCAATTTGCCTCCAAAAAGAGAAGTGAGCACTCTAATACAGTCATTGAATTAAGTGATGATGAATATGCATTAGGGGAAGAGAATGCTGAAGATAGGACCATCATTGAAGGAGATGATTCCAAGAAAGACATTGCTGAAGAGGATTCTGAAAATGAAATTTAGCAAGAAGAATTTATTGATGAATCTGATGAAAGGAATCAACAAAACTCAAGCTCAAAAAGGGAAGAGATAGAGAAAGGTTCCAATTCTGTACATCAAGAATCTGAGGAACTAGAATACTATCCTATTATCTCTCCGGTCCAGAATTAGCAGAAGAATTGTAGTGAAAGTCTTTGATGAGCCACCAGCAGAACCACCAGCAAGATGGATAAATCATGGAAATGAACAACTTCGAGTTGTAAGGATGACTACAGATGAAGTGCTTCATAACTGGAAAAATATGGAGTTAGATTGCACAACTATACTATACAACTCTGAAGATCTTCTGATGAGGTGGTTCTATCCATGGATGCCTTGGTGAAAGCACACACAATGAGAAAGATGAGAGTTACTTCACCGGTGGTGCTACTCTCGCCTTCAAACTTGAACTGTATCACAAAACTTCCTGTGGTTAAGAAGTTTGCAATCATGATAATCAACGACAAGCCCACTACAAGATCTATCGATATGCTAAAAACCATTATATTCCTTATGATCGTAGGGTGGACTCTGATGGAAAAAGGAATTTGGCCAAAACACTGATTGTAGAGTCTGTTCACTCTACCATTGATGATGATCAAGTCCAGATTCAGATGTCTCTATCTGCCCAAGTACAACTATCTGACATTCATGCATCCTCCCATGATTGGTATTCAACGATTTCTCAGATTCTCAATACCTTCAAAGATCTGTCCAAGGATGAGAATCGTAGAGTCCAATCTAGTGTTCCACAAGAGGCTGCCCAACCAGATGATCAAATTTCCATGGAGTAGGAATTATTAAAGAATTCTGATAACCTGATTGAAAAGATGTCTCAAATCAATGAAAAATCAAAGATGCTGACAACAACAAAAGACATTTCAGTTCAAGACAGAATCCAAGCTACTGTGGCTGATGTATCTATAAAAATCAAAGAGAGAGATGACATCTATTTGAGGGCCATAAATGATCAAAACGCAGAAGCCCTACGTGCACAGAAGGCAAATGAAGAACAACTCCAAGCCCTCTCTAACAAGATTGACCACATGAATCAGTCCTTCTCCATGCAACTTGAGTTGAGCCAACAAGAACTCAAGTTTGAAGTTGCTAATTCCGCTTATTTAATGGAGCAGCTTATGTTCAACATGGAACAGCTCTCTCAAGTGATTAATGACAAAAAGGGGGAGAAAAAGAGGCATAACAAAAGGCAAAGTAAGAGGCATTCACAAAAAGGCAAGGAGAGCAAGAGCAAACAAGAAAGGAAGACAAAGAAGAAGAAAGCAGGAAAAGAAAATGGTTCATCATCTGAGGGGGAGCCAGAAGAAGAAAAAGAGAAGCATACATCTGAGGGGGAGCAAACAAAAAAAAGAGAAAGAGAAGCAGGAGCAAACAAGAAAGGAAGACAAAGAAAAAGAAAGCAGGAAAAGAAAATGGTTCATCATCTGAGGGGGAGCCAGAAGAAGAAAAAGAGAAGCATACATCTGAGGGGGAGCAAACAAAAGAAATAAAGTTGACGTTCCAAGGTGAGCAGGTGCAAGAAGATCAAACAAATGAATAACTGATCAACTGACATTCTGGAAGCATACAAGAGCCAAAAAGGTACATCTCCAACTAGTTAGGTATGTTCTGGATCCAGGATGTAAAATTTCAGTAATAAATTCCACATCATTATAAATGACATTCATGATTATCTTCTTTAGAAATACAGCTGCTCACTGTCTATAAGATTCATTCATAAAATGCAAATGCACTTATTGTTTTTGTCATAATCAAATAGGGGGAGATTGTCAGGAATAAGCATGTGAATGTATTCCTATTTACATATGATTTGATTATGATATATATATATATATATATATATATATATATATATATATATATATATATGAATGAATATGCAAGTATGCTTGCATTAAAAAAAGCTATAAAGTCCTTTGATAGATAATAGAAACATATATACAAGGACTTAGAATGAATTGATCAAATGTGTTAGGTTGATCCTACATAAGCAAAACAGCTCTATAGAGTCCTTAAAAAGAAATGATGTACAAGGACTATAAATATAGTAAGATCAAGCATGTTAGGTTGATCATATGATGTAATAGATAGGCTTGTCTGATCGTCGAGCACTACACTAGAAATCGTAGTCTGCCAGGAGAGTCAAGAAAAACTCGAGAGCTATCATGGCAGAATCGTAGTCTGCAAGATACTAGATCTCGGAGTTCGTAGACTTCCAAAAGACACGAGGAAGGATTGTAGTGTGTCAAGGAGAACTTCCTCAGGGTCGTAGTCTGCTGAGGAAGTCATGTTCAGAATCGTAGAGACAGCCTGCCTACAAGCTGACCGAGTCATAGAGTCTACTAATCATACCAGAGGCAGAGATCGTAGTCGAACAAAATCAGATGAAGACAACAAGCACGATAGAAATCGTAGAGTGTCAAGATCTGATTTTGGAGTCGTAGTGTCTGTAAAGCCAAATCTGAATCGTAGAAGTGCAGAACTAAGACCTCAACAGATGTGCTCACAAGGGAACAGCAGAATCGTAGAGCAAATACGATTCTCAATGAATGAGCACTCCCATAATATCCAAAGGAATGAAGCCTCTAGTTGGCAATGCATAGATACGTCCCACCTGAAGGAAACCAGAGAGCACTCAACGAATGGCATACAAGCAAACAGGAGATCTAAATACCAACCCAATCAGTATCAAGATTGAGTTATGAAGCCATTCGAGATGAAGTCTTCCACAAGGAGATCAGAAGAAGAGTTCATGAATCGACTAAGGAAAGTCGAGAAGTGTAGTAGCCGCTGTCAAGCGAAGCAAAGACAACGATCTTGGAAGTTATCAGGATCGTAGTGTTTTCTAAACAAAGAAAGAACTGATGGAATGCATACAGAGATACTGGACAGCTTCTGAAGAACAAGGCTAAAGTGATTAAGCATTGTGTCAGTCCATTTATGATAAGTGAACGGGAGATCACAAGGAGAAAGCGAGCTGGACACGCCATAAATCTGAAGTGTCTTGCTATTTAGAGGGGGCCAGAACAAAGAAGTCAAGCCAATCAGTATCTGAGAGCTGCTGAGGCAAACAAAAGTGTTGAAGCACTGCGCAAGGGAAGGAAGAGGTGTTCTACATTGAAGATCCAATCAACACTCTTCAAGATCATAGTGTTGTCTCTACCAGTCAGCAAGACACTACAATCAAGTCCATGAAGACATGCATCAGGATCGTAGAGCTCGAATAGTTAAAGATTGAAGCATTGGCAACGGTTGAATCTGAAGGGTAATATTCGGATAAGAGCTTATTAAGAGCATCGATGCAAAAGTACAACCTCTGATCAAGAAATTAGAAGGAGGAAATAAAGTCTTCGACCTGCCCAAGACATTAAAGTGACATCTCTGATGGGGTAGGTGAAACAGTAGACTGCAGTGTCAGAAAAGTATGACATGTCACATCTGTAGTCTACCTCAGTCAACTCGAGATCTATGAAGATATTTGAATAGCTTTCAACGGCTACTTTCCAATGGAAGGATTGGGAAGGAGTATAAATCAGCAAGAGCTTCAGAGATCGAAAGAAAGCTGGAGTTGCTGAGTTTGGAGAAGTGGTGAACTGATCTAACCAATGTAAATAGTGAGTGACCAATGAAGGTCTGAAGACTCACTCTATGATCCACCAAGAACACTTAGAGACAGAAAAAGAAAGAAGAAGAATTGAGAGTTCTACAATGTAGAATTGAGAGTTCTACTACAAAAAGAGTGTTTTGAACTGTCGAGAGATAGAAGATCATTAATGTCATCTTGATGTCCATCATGAGAAGACTCTAAGTACCATAGAGGAGAGCTCACAGTCATCTTAGCAAGTTCATCATAAGAAGGCATCAAGTATCAAGAAAGAAGTTCACCAACGCCATCATGGTGGCAAGCATGAGAAAGTTTCTAAGTACCTAGCAGAAGAGCTTACAGTCATCTTAGAAACCCATCATGTGCAGCCATCAAGTATCAAGAGGAATGGTCTTCAAGGCAGTTCATCAAGAGATCATCAGAAGTGGTTGAGTAACTGAAGAAGCTGAGCATCATGCAACACTCAAGTGCACTTCAAGGATGATCACGCCAAGCTGCTAAGTACAGAAGATGTTCAGAGCTAAAGACATCTTAGCAGCTCAGCACCAACTCCAATAAAAAAATAAACAACTCAACAACAAGAAGTCAGGGCCTGAGGGGTCCTTGTCTGGAGGGACTAAATGAGGTTCCAAGCCTGCTGGGCTTGAAGAGTTCCTAGGGAACTAGAGAAGTTCCAAAGCTGCTACCCTTGAAGAGTTCTTAGTGAACTAAAGTCCCAAGGTCACGGCCTCAAGGAATCTTAGTGATTCGAGTCTTGCCGCCTTCCTTGGTGGAAATCACGCTAGTTGAAAGCGTAAGAGTGGATTAGAGCTTGAGTCTCTGAACCACTTAAAACTTCTTATGTCTTTTACTTTATGTCATTTACATTATGTACATTAACTGCTATAACTGCTATGTATGTTTTAACTGCTTACTACTAAAGTAACTCTATGAACATTGTATATTTGATTATGAATATATCAATGAAGGGGATCTTTTACTTATTCTGCTATGCTTGAAAAGATTCTTAAGTTTGTCATGTGTTACTTAATGAGCACTACAACTTAATAGAGAGAAAGTATTTTGAAATTCTAAGGATCTATTCAACCCCCCCTTCTAGATCTATATTGTGCCTACTGGGAACTAACACAGTCACTAAAAGTCATAATATCACTTCTGGGAACATAGTTTTCTTTATCGCTTCAGGGAATATTTTGTGAACTTCTTCTCTGGATATTGTTGTTGCCGGAGTATATTCGAGGCATGAAATATAATAAATATTTTCTCTAACATGTCTTCACCAGTATTTTTTTTCCACATAATTTTAATCGTGATATTATTTTTTAAAAAATGTAGAATTGTTCTCACTCAACACTTTTAAAATCTTGCAACTTCAGGTGCAACCAATTATAACGAACTTTTGGGAGAAATATAAAATTTTAACTCTCATATCTTTCCTTTAAAATTATTTCATAAGACAAGTGAGTCTTTTACTGTAATTTACTCATATTTTAATTTTTCATGGAGATGATAGCGAATAAAAATCATTAATTTTGCATGATCCTGCAGGGATGCATGATTGCCAACTATAATTGTATCTCCAAGGTTCTTTGCCTTTAGATGAATCTCATCATTAAGAGTACATGACAAATAATTCCTGCTTGATATAAATCAAGAGAAACAAATTTAAATAACTAAACATATTCCCCACCAAATTAAATAATTGTATATGTTCAGATTTAATTGTAATGAAACAATTTATAGAAATGCAGTAAAACACGAAAATAAATTTGTCCACTAAAACTAAATAACAAACCAATACTACTAAGCATATTTGTCATTGTAACTTCACAGAAAAATATATAAAAAAATCATTAGAAATATATCAAATATGCTATCATGCCAAAAGAAATATATCAAGAGATCATTAAAAATATATCAAATATGCTATCATGCCAAAAGAAATATATCCCAACAGTTGAATAACCATGCAACTCATAAGCTAAATGTTGCATGCAAAATTATAATACACTTTTATTAAAAAACACTGCACAATAGTTGAGGTTAGACATTTCACCGTATAATAGCAATACAATTTTAGGGTGGTGTGATAATATTTTTTTTTAATCTTTGTGAAGCTGTAGGAATATTAATATAAGTTTTTCAAGTGCAGAGAGTGATACGATGGCTTACATATGAGTACGATAGTCATTAGCATGCTTGAACAAGGAATAACAAATTTTAATAATAAGTTATGAATGGAATAACATGCAGTATGTTATGCTAAAAAAAATTACGTATATATATATATATATATATATATATATATATATATATAATAGATAAATATACCTTCTCCTTCAAATCAAATAGGATTATCTTCAAGACGAAGGTGAGAAGCAATTAAGTGTTGATAACATGTTATAAAAGATTAATAATATTAAGAACAAAGATGATGATTAAGGAGAGAGAGCATTCTCATTTCATATATTGTATCATTGTATATGTCTAACCCATCCTCTTTACAATGCTACTATTTATGGTACAAGGACATCAATACTAAGAGGTTACACGTATATATATATATATATATATATATATATATATATATATATAATAGATAATAGATTGTTAGTTCCTAGTAGGCATAATAGATCTAGAAGGGGGGGGGGGGTTGAATAGATCCTTTTTAATTTCAATACTTTTCTGCTTTATTTTGTATTGCTAATAATTTAGCATGTGACAAACATAAGAATCTTTTCAAGCATAGCGGAATAAGTAAAAGATCCCCTTCATTGATATATTCATAATAATACATACATTGTTCGTAGAGTTAGTTCAGTGGTAAGCAGTTATATGGCAGTTATAGCAGTTAATGTACATAATGTAAATGATATAAAGTAAAAGACACAAGGGGTTTTAAGTTGTTCAGAGACTCAAGCTCCTAATCCACTCTTCCGCTTTCAACTAGCAGAGTTTCCACTAAGGAAGGGCAAGACCTCAATCACTAAGATTCCTTCAGGCCCAAGACCTTTCGAGACTTCATTCACTAAGAACTCTTCAAGGCCAGTAGCCTTGGAACTTCTCTAGTTCCCTAGGAACTCTTCAAGCCCAGCCTACTTGGAACTTCATTTAGTCCCTCCGGATAAGGACCCCTCAGGTCCTGGCTTCTTGTTGTTGAGTTATTTGTTGGAGTTGGTGCTGAGCTACAAAGATGTCATTAAGCTCTGAATATCTTTTGTACTTAGCAGCTTGATGTGGTCCTCTTTGTATTTTGCTTTAGGTCCGGACCATCTCTTCTTTTTGGTGCAGATTGATCTTCACTCTTTTTTTGCTCATCTTCATCTTGTATCACCGTGTGTGCAAATCACCATCCTGGTTTTGCTAAGTCTTTGTGCTTTTTAGTAGAATTTGTCCGGCACTTAGCAATCCCCAACCCTTCTTGAATACTTTGCAGACATGGTTTTGCACTTGTTCATTTTCAGCTTTCGGTTCATGGTGATTTGTAGAGTGGCTCTCTTGATCTTCTTTGTACTTAGCCACTTTCCTGAATGCTATCTTCTTGGCCTTCTTGGCTCTCAGCTTGGCTTCCATCTTCAGTGGTATTCTCATACTTGTTGAGTGAAGCTTCGACCTATTTGATTCCTTCTTCAAAGCTGCTTCACTTCCACTTTGGTAGTCTCACTGTCACTGAGACTTGTTCTATTTATCTTTGGTGGAACTCGTAGAGTGAACATAGCATTCACCAACTCAACAATTCTGTAACTTCACAATCATCAACAACACTTGATCTTTGAAGTTACATTGATTTATCTCGCTTCCCAATCTTCCCGTTGGAAAGTAGCCGTTGAAAGCTATTCAAATTTCTTCGCAGATCTCGAAGTTATTTAGTGCGATCGCAGATGTGACATGACATCTTTTTCGACTTCCCGACAATCGCGCTTCATCGTTTCACCAACCCCGTCAGATATGTCACTTTGATATCTTGGGCAGGTTGACGACTTTATTTCACCCTTCTGATTTTTCGATCAGAGGTTGTCCTTGCATCGATGCTCTAATTAAGCTCTTGTCCGAATATTATGCTTCAGATTGAACCGTTGTCAATGCCTCAATCATCAGTTGTTCGAAATCTACGATTCTGATGCATACCTTCTTGGACTTGATCGTAGTGTCTTGTTTGACTTGCTTCTTGATGTGTAGAATTAACACTACGATCTTGAAGAGTGTTCATTAGATCTCCAATGTGGAACACCTCTTCCTTTTCTTGTGCAATGCTTCTATACTTACATTTTGCCTCTCGATGTTCTCGGACATCGATTACTAGGCTTTTTGTTATGGTCCCTTCGAATAGCAAGACATCTCGTAATCAGTAGCATGCTCAAGACGCTTTCTCCTTGTGATCTCCCTGCTCACTTATCATCAATGGACTAACCCATGCTTAATCACTTTTGCCTTGTTATTCAGAGGCTGACCAGTATCTTTGTGTATACTCCATCAGTTTCTTCTTTGTATGGTAAACACTACGATCTTGGTTGCTTCCAAGAACGTTGTCGTCTTTTTACTTGACAGCTACTACATGTGCTGACTTTCCTTAGTCAGCTATTGAAGTCTTCTTATGATCATCTTGTGGAAGACTTCTTCTTGAATGGCTTCATAAATTGATCTTGATGCTGATTGGGTTGGTGCTTAGATCTTCTGTTAGCTTGCATGCCATTCGTTGAGTGCTCTTTGGTTTCCTTCAGGTGGGACGTATTTATGCAGTGCCAACTAGAGGCTTCATTCCTTTGGATATTTTGGGACTGCTCATTCGTTAAGAATCGTATTTGCTCTACCATTCTGCCTTGACATTGTGAGCACATCTGTTGAGGTCTTAGTTCTGCACTCTACGATTCACTTTGGCGGTCGGAGACACTCGACGACTCGAGATCGATCTTGACACTCTACGATCTCTGTCGTTGTGCTTGTTGTCTTTATCTGATCTTGCTCGACTATGATCTCTGCCTCTGGTATGATTAGTAGACTCTACGACTCTGAGTGTAGTCTACGATTCTTGACTTAGCTTTGGCGAGATACTTTACTTACTGCAGTGGCGTGTATCCTCACGATTCTCGAACATGACTTCCTCAGCAGACTATGGCTCTGAGGAAGTTCTCCTCGACACACTACAATCCTTTCTCGTCTCTCCTGGAAGTCTACGAACTCCGAGATCTAGTATCTTGCAGACTACGATTCTACCTCGATAGCTCTCGAGTTTTCCTTGACTCTCCTAGCAGACTACGATTTCACGATTTCGTGCAAAGGCTCAACGATCGCAAGCCTATCTATTACATCATAAGATCAACCTAAAATGCTTGATCTTTCTATATTTATAGTCCTTGTACACCATTTCTTTTTAAGGACTTTACAAAGCTATTTTGCTTATGTAGGATCAACCTAACACATTTGATCAATTCATTCTAAGTCCTTGCACATATGTTTCTATTATCTATCAAAGGACTTTACAGCTTTTCTTAATGCAAACATACATGCATATTCATTCATATATATATGTCATAATCAAATCATATATAATCAGGAATATCATTCACATGTTTATTCTTGACAATCTCCCCCTATTTGATTATGACAAAAATAATAAGTGCATATGCATGTTATGAATGAATCTTATATACAAAAATTTCTCAGATTTTTAAAACAGATAATCATGAATGTCATTTATAATAATAAGAAATTTAATATACTATGACATCTTACATCCTGGATCCAGAACATACCTAACTAGTTAGAGATATACCTCTTTGGCTCCATGTATGCTTCTAGGATGTCTGTTGATGTGTTATTCATCTGTTTGATTCATCTGTTTGATCTTTTTGCATCTTCTCATTCTGGGACATTGGCTTCATCATCCTTTTGTATGCTCCCCCTCAGATGTATGCTGCTCTGACTCCCCCTCAGCCTTTGCAAATACTGGTTCATCATCTTTTAGCTCCCCCTTTGATGATGACCCAACTTTTTCTGCTATCTTCTTCTTTTGTTTCCTTCTGCTCGTCTTTCCCTTTCTTGAATGCCTCTTTCTATGCCTCTCTTTCTCCCCCTTTTTGTCATTAATCAGTTGAGAGAGCTGTTCCATATTAAACATAAGCTGCTCCATCATGTAGGAGGAGTTTCTAAATTCATTCTTGATTTCTTGTTGATTTTGCTCAAGTTGCATAGAGAAAGATTGATTCATGTTGTCAATCTTGTCAGAGAGGATTTTGAGTTTCTCTTCATTTGCCTCTTGTGCTCATAGAGCTTTAGCTTTCTGATCATGTATGGCCTTCACATAGATGTGATCTCTCTCTTTGATTTTGAGAGATATATTAGCTATAGTAGCTTGAAGTTTGTTTTGAATTGAATTATCTGTTGTTGCTGTCAATCTTTTAGATTCTTCTTTTATTTGAGACATCTTCTCAATCAGATCTTCAGAATTTCTCATCAGCTCCTTCTCCATAGGAGTCTGGTTGTCTGGTCGGGCAGTCTCTTATTGATCCTCAGATTGGACTCTACGAATTTCATCTTTGGACAGATTGTTGAAGGTGTTGAGAATCTAAAGAATCGTTGAGTTCCAATCACTGGTTGAGGATGAAGGAATGTTAGATAGCTGTGCTTGGGCAGATGGAGATATCTAATTCTGGACTTGATCATTATCAGTGGTAGAGTGAACAGACTCTACAATCAGTGTTTTGGCCAAATTCCTTTTGCCATCAGAGTCCACCCTACGATCATAAGGAATATAATGGTTTTTAGCATGTCGATAGATCTTGTAGTGGGGCTTGTCGTTGATTATCATGATTGCAAACTTCTTAACCCTGGGGAAGTTTTGTGATACCAGTTCCAAGTTTGGAAACTGAGAGTAGCACCAGCTGAAGTAACTCTCATCTTTCTCACTGTGTGCTTTCAGCTAAGGCATGCATGGATAAAACCACCTCATCAGAAGATCTTTAGAGTTGTATAGTATAGTTGTGCAATCTAACTCCATATTTTTCCAGTTATGGAGCACTTCATCTGCAATCATACTTACAACTTGAAGTTGTTCATTTCCCTTATTTATCCATCTTGTTGGTGGTTCTTCTGGTGGCTCATCAAGGACTTCCACTACAATTCTTCTGGTAATTCTGGCTGGAGAGAGAACAGGGTAATATTTTGGTTCCTCTAATTCCTGAAGTACTGAATCAGACTCTTTCCCTATTTCTTCCCTTTTTGATCCAGAATCTTGCTGACTTCCTTCATCAGATTCTTCAGTGAAGTCTTCTTGTTGAATTTTATTATCAGAATCCTCTTCAGCAATGTCTTCCTTGGAATCATCTCCTTCAATCTTTGGTCCTATCTTTAGCATTTCCTTCCTTGATGCGATTCACCTTCTTTCTCGCTAGACCAATCTTCAGCATCTTCTGTCTGTGAGTCAGATCCATCATCACTTAGTTCAATGATTTTAGTAGATTGATCATTTCTCTTCTTTGAGGCAAATTGAGCTATCAATCTGCGACTCCTTCTTCTTGGTGGTTTAGCAATTTGAGAGTCAAACTCTTCTTCCTCTGTAGACTCTAAGGCCTTTGAATCATCAGATGAACTTTCTTCACTCTTATCATTTGTAGAGGCATGTCCTTCATTAGAATCACCATTATTTGACCCATCATCTAAGCTTGTTGGAGCATTTGCATTTGGAGATGTAGTTGGGTCATCTTGCAGCTTTTCTTCATCATCAGAGTGAATGCTCTGAGAGATAGCCACAGGTTTTGTGCATTCTTCTTTATTAGTAGATTCTACATATTCTTCCATGAATCCAGCTTCAACATCATTGCTGAACTTGGTCTGTGGGGGCTCAGCCTTTTCTTTTTTTGGTTCTACGTCCTTTTCTTCATTAGACGAACCTTCATGGTGAGTTGAAGTTGGACTGTCTATCATCTTAGTTTTCTTGCTGGATGGCCTTTGAAGTAATCTGTTACTTCTTCTCTTAGTGGTCTCTGTAGTTGATTCCTTTTCATCCTCAACCTTGTCTTTTGTGGATAGACTTCTTGGAGGGGCCTCAATTTTCCTCATGCTCTTTGGTTTCTTCTTGGCTAGTGCGGTTGTTATTGGTACAGAATTATCAGATTCAGAGCTCTCTACCTCCTCTGTCTTCCTCTTCTTTGTAGAGGCTTTGCTGCTGCACCCAGTTGTTAACCTCCTATTCTCCTTTGGGGTTTTCTTCCAGTTTATGAACAACTGTGGAGACATTACCTTGTGAACATTAAGGATTTCACCATCATCATCCTTAATTTTATTCTTCAATTTCTTCTTCAGGATGATACTTAAGAATCTCCCATGAAAAACCTTTGTGAGTGGTTTTTCAGTTAATCTTTTCTTTTCTTCCTTATCCAGCCACTTAGACATATGATCGAAAGCAGATGTACTCCAAAGTTGATGTGTTCCTTTAGGACTATGGCAGACATGATCTTCAGCTGTTGGTCAGTCACAATATCATGAGCAGTATCTTTGCATAAGATACATTTCCCCACGATTTCAGCCAGGAACTCAAATTCTTCAGGAAACTCCTTTTTCTTCATGTCCTTCAGACTAGGGTTTCTTCTGTACTACATAATCTTCTTAGCTTTTTCTGTGTCGATCTCCTATGCTTTTCAGATTTCAGTCAGGAAGGCCTAAGCATTGATTGATGTCAGAAGAGTTTAGTTTCAGAATCTGACCTTTATCCTTGGTGGAGAGGATTCCAGAATTTATGGTTGCGTTTGAATGGAATTCCTTGATCAAGTCACCATATATTCGTGTGTTTTCCTCAAGACATTCTGAGAACCCGGCTTTCCTCACAAGTTCAAGAATATCCTCGAACTTCTTCTGGATCTTTCGAACGCGTCTTGGTTCCTAAATTTAATATCGTTGATTATTCGCCAATCTGCCATTTGAGGAGTTCGAAGAATATGGGTGTTGGTTTTAGGAAGTCCTGTGAGAGATAGTAGACTGTGATTTTAGGTAAGGATTTTGAGGGTTAATGGATTTAGGAAGTGAACAGGCTTTTAGGGTTTGAAAAAGAGAGAGAAGAAGTTTTGATAGTTTCTAACAACTGTTTGTAGATTTTGAATTTATCTTTAAGGCAGTTTCTTCTATCCCTACAAATGCTGTGATGTGTCACCCAGTCATTGGTTGCACGATACCTAGTATCAAGCTGTAACTCCCCAATAACTTGTCAGTTAGCTATCTCTTTTAGAAGAGTGGATGTTTGATTGACATGGATTGACCTTTAACCTTTTTAGTTCGTAGAGTAGCATGATAGGACAGCTATTGACTCTACGTTTTCCTTGTTGGCTCAACAATTAATTTTCTGAAGAATGTTACAGTGGATGATTTAGACATTTCTCCTCATGTTGAAATTGCATAGCTCAACCACTGATGTACCCCAAGCTAGTTTGGGTACTTAAGTTCTGATGTGAGTTTGCAAGATATATTTCCAAACTGTATTTGAACTAATCTCCTCAAACTTTAGAATGGTAGAGCAATTGTCTCGTTCTTCCAAGCTCCTCATGAGCTAGAGTGTCTTCTAGTAAGTCTGCGATCGTCGAGTCTGCTTCTGCGATTGTTGAGTTTTGACTACGATTGTTGAGATTGCATCACGATCGTTGAGTTCTCTTAAAGCTCTATTCTACAATCGTTGACTGACTTGGTCCTTGAGATGAGCTTTACTAAGCATTTCTTCTGGGTCAAGGTAGCTCAGGAAGGGCTAACCTCTTAGAGTGAGCTAAGGGTCAGGTTTGTCCCTGAGGCACTTTCCAGATGAAATACTTTAGAAGTGATTTGCACTGATATCTCATTTGACCTTTTCTGTTGGGGAGTCTCTCTTCCAACTTTAGGCATCTGCATTGGCTATAATTGTGGTGTCCTCCTGCTTTTACACTTCAATTACATGTTTGATCGTAGGCTTTCCACAATTTTGAGTTGGGTGGCTAAAGGGTTATCAGTAGTACATTTTGAGATGTTCCTACTGAATATGAATCTTCATTTGGTTCATCAGTCACAAAGTTTTGGGACTCTGTAGTTGGTATACTGCTTCATAATATATTTCTAATGGTCTAGAGCTTCTGTACTGTTAGCAGATTACTGCTCCCCCATAGTTGATACTGTTTTCTCAGAGAGACATAAGTTTAGTGTAACAGAAGGCAGTCATGCATATCTCATTCTGGCTGAAGTCATTTAAATCTTCTTGTATCATGGAAATGGGCATTTTTAGGGTTGATCATTCTATGATCCTTTGATAGCACTATGAACGTAGTATTCCTTGTCAGTTTGTGCTTGTTGAGTTCTGCTCCCATAGTGAGTTCCTCATGATTGATGCTCGATGATCCTCTGTAGTTAGCTTCCTTGAGGATTCTTCTCTTATGACATGCTTTTCATGGTTGAGCATATAAGACCCTTTTCTTCTTTTGTTGAGTGGCCTGCTTCCATATAAGGATATGCAGCCTTTTGAGCTTTATTTAGAATAGCTCAACAGGTCTTTAAGGACATGCTTTGACATATAGGAATTTTGTCAAAATTGTTTCTAAACAGTCCTAAGCCTTCTGCTGGTTGACTCTTCTTGACTAAAGTCTTTTGCTTTAGCATTCCTTAGTGTGGTCAGATACACCAAGTACCTACAGGTTATTCATTTCTAATATTTGGTACCCATGGTTAGATGGGTCTTGCTAGGTTAGTTACTAAAACCCTTGTTCCTCATATATTCATGGAGGTGATCAGTTTCTATGAATCTTCAAGATTCTTTTGTAGATCTGATCATACTCTGTGTGTCATTAAAAACTTAGACCATAGGATGTACAAAGTAGATTAACCCATCAGCAAAGATTTCTTCACATTCAATCGACCTGTAAGGCTCTTGAAACTATTTCAGATTTCTTTCAAGTTATCATCTTCAACCTAAAACTTGGATGGAGAGAAAGTTTATAGACATTTGAGTTTCTATCATTAGTGTACTTTCTCTCTTCACCTTTTTAGATAGATTATGAATATTTGAAGGAAAACTGTTATAGTTCATGAGTAAGATGCACATAAGATGTTTATATCTGCGTTAGCGAGGAACCGTAACTTTTTGCTGTCAGTTTCTTAATAGTCATTTATCTTAGATATACTGAGTTTAGGCATTGATGTGCATGCTTCTGACAGCCAGTTGCTCAAGTTGATCTTCAGTTAATCAGTCGTGGTCTTGAAGATACAATCTAAGAAAGTGTTAGTATCTCTAATTCTTTGACATCCTAGAGTTCATAAGATTTACATCCAGCTGCGGTTTGACCAAGCATGTGGTTGAGAAGTTCTTCTTTCTTCTTTGGATAAACATTACTTAGCATGTATGGCCTTTTTATCTTTTCAGGCTAGTGGATGTTTGAATTTTTCCTGTTGACATCTCTTGAGCTTTCTAGCCTGGTCTTCACACAACAAGATTGACATCGAGCAAGGATTGGTCTTGTTGATATGATGATCAAAGACATGGACCAATCTGAGCAGCTTTAGGTGTATATGCACATTTACTTATACACAATATTTCCAACGTGTGAGCTCATCTGTATATAACAAGTGACTTACTACTAAACTAAGTCTAGAACAATGTTTGTGCTCAAAGCGATTAGCTTTTGAATGTAACATGAAAACCTGCTCTGATACCAATTGTTAGTTCCCAGTAGGCATAATAGATCTAGAAGGGGGGGTTGAATAGATCCTTTTTAATTTCAATACTTTTCTGTTTTATTTTATATTGCTAATAATTTAGCATGTGACAAACATAAGAATCTTTTCAAGCATAGCGGAATAAGTAAAAGATCCCCTTCATTGATATATTCATAATAATACATACATTGTTCGTAGAGTTAGTTTAGTGGTAAGCAGTTATAACATACATAGTAGTTATAACAGTTAATGTACATAATGTAACTGACATAAAGTAAAAGACACAAGGGGTTTTAAGTGGTTCAGAGACTCAAGCTCTTAATCCACTCTTCTCCTTTCAACTAGAAGGATTTCCACTAAGGAAGGGCAACACCCTAAATCACTAAGATTCCTTCAAGGCCAGCAGCCTTGGGACTTCAGTTCACTAAGAACTCTTCAAGGCCAGCAGCCTTGGAACTTCTCTAGTTCCCTAGGAACTCTTCAAGCCCAGCCGGCTTGGAACTTCATTTAGTCCCTTCGGACAAGGACCCCTCAGGCCCTGGCTTCTTGTTGTTGAGTTATTTGTTGGAGTTGGTGCTGAGCTACAAAGATGTCATTAAGCTCTGAATATCTTTTGTACTTAGCAGCTTGATGTGGTCCTCTTTGTATTTTGCTTTAGGTCTGGACCATATCTTCTTTGGTGCAGTTGATCTTCACTCTTTTTTGCTCATCTTCATCTTGTATCAGCTGTGCACCGTCACCATCTGGGTTTGCTAAGTCTTTGTGCTTTTAGTAGAATTTGTCTGGCACTTAGCAATCACTGAACCCTTCTTGAATACTTTGCAGACATGGTTCTGTACTTGTTCATTTTCAGCTTTCGGTTCATGGTGATTTGTAGAGTGGCTCTCTTGATCTTCTTTGTACTTAGCCACTTTCCTGAATGCTATCTTCTTGGCCTTCTTGGCTCTCAGCTTGGCTTCCATCTTCAGTGGTATTCTCATACTTGTTGAGTGAAGCTTCGACCTATTTGATTCCTTCTTCAAAGCTGCTTCACTTCCACTTTGGTAGTCTCACTGTCACTGAGACTTGTTCTATTTATCTTTGGTGGAACTCGTAGAGTGAACATAGCATTCACCAACTCAACAATTCTGTAACTTCACAATCATCAACAACACTTGATCTTTGAAGTTCTGTTGATTTATACTGCTTCCCAATCTTCCCGTTGGAAAGTAGCCGTTGAAAGCTATTCAAATTTCTTCGCAGATCTCGAGTTATTTAGTGCAGACTGCAGATGTGACATGACATCTTTTTCTGACTTCCTGACACCGCAGCTTCATCGTTTCACCAACCTCACGAGATATGTCACTTTGATATCTTGGGCAGGTTGACGACTTTATTTCACCCTTCTGATTTTTCGATCAGAGGTTGTCCTTGCATCGATGCTCTAATTAAGCTCTTGTCCGAATATTATGCTTCAGATTGAACCGTTGTCAATGCCTCAATCATCAGTTGTTCGAACTCTACGATTCTGATGCATACCTTCTTGGACTTGATCGTAGTGTCTTGTTTGACTTGCTTCTTGATGTGTAGAATTAACACTACGATCTTGAAGAGTGTTCATTAGATCTCCAATGTGGAACACCTCTTCCTTTTCTTGTGCAATGCTTCTATACTTCTGTTTGCCTCGATGTTCTCAGATACTGATTACTAGGCTCTTTGTTATGGTCCCTTCTGAATAGCAAGACATCTCAGAATTGTAGTATGCTCAGTACGCTTTCTCCTTGTGATCTCCCGTTCACTTATCATCAATGGACTAACCCATGCTTAATCACTTTTTCCTTGTTATTCAGAGGCTGACCAGTATCTTTGTGTATACTCCATCAGTTTCTTCTTTGTATGGTAAACACTACGATCTTGGTTGCTTCCAAGAACGTTGTCGTCTTTTTACTTGACAACATCGTGACAAAATGACTTTCCTTAGTCGCCTATTGAAGTCTTCTTATGATCATCTTGTGGAAGACTTCTTCTTGAATGGCTTCATAAATTGATCTTGATGCTGATTGGGTTGGTGCTTAGATCTTCTGTTAGCTTGCATGCCATTCATTGAGTGCTCTCTGGTTTCCTTCAGGTGGGACGTATTTATGCAGTGCCAACCAGAGGCTTCATTCCTTTGGATATTCTGGGACTGCTCATTCGTTGAGAATCGTATTTGCTCTACGATTTTGCCTTGACATTGTGAGCACATCTGTTGAGGTCTTAGTTCTGCACTCTACGATTCAACTTTGGCAGTGCAGACACTACGACTCCGAGATCAGATCTTGACACTCTACGATCTCTGTTGCTGTGCTTGTTGTCTTTATCTGATCTTGCTCGACTATGATCTCTGCCTCTGGTATGATTAGTAGACTCTACGACTCTGAGTGTAGTCTAAGATTCTTGACTTAGCTTTGGCAGATACTCGGTCGACTCGTAGGCAGGCTATCTCTACGATTCTGAACATGACTTCCTCAGCAGACTATGGCTTTGAGGAAGTTCTCCTCGACACACTACGATCCTTTCTCGTCTCTCCTGGAAGTCTACGAACTCCAAGATCTAGTATCTTGCAGACTACAATTCTGCCTCGATAGCTCTCGAGTTTTCCTTGACTCTCCTGGCAGACTACGATTTCTGGTGCAGTGCTCAACGATCAAACAAGCCTATCTATTACATCATAAGATCAACCTAACATGCTTGATCTTTCTATATTTATAGTCCTTGTACACCATTTCTTTTTAAGGACTTTACAAAGTTGTTTTGCTTATGTAGGATCAACTTAACACATTTGATCAATTCATTCTAAGTCCTTGCACATATGTTTCTATTATCTATCAAAGGACTTTACAGCTTTTTCTTAATGCAAACATACTTGCATATTCATTCATATATATATGTCATAATCAAATCATATATCAACAGGAATATCATTCACATGTTTATTCCTGACATAAATAAATATACCTTCTCCTTCAAATCAAATATGATTATCTTCAAGACGAAGGTGAGAAGCAATGGTGAGAAGCAATTCGTGCTTATAACGTGTTATAAAAGATTAATAATATTAAGAACAACTATGATGATTAAGGGAGAAGAACATTCTCATTTCATATATTGTAATTGTATATGTCTCTAACCCATCCTCTTTACAATGCTACTATTTATGGTACAAGGACATCAATACTAAGAGGTTACAAAACTCAAAGGTCATGAGTTTTATAACTCAATGGGAGTTTCAAAATCATTACAATCAAAGATAGGGAAAATGAATCTAGACATCCATTATATGAATCTAGACATCCATTATAATATTTTATAACAAATCGGACTATGTGAGCCAAATTTAAGATTGTGTAAGTTTAACATATTTTAAAATTGTTTGGGTTGAGTTCAGACTTGACTCACTTTAACTATAATAAATTTGTCAAAACTTGACTCAAATATGATTACGATTTTCGGGTTTTTTCGGGTCAAATTCTTATTAAAATAGTAATATTATTTAGATTGACTCCTAAACTAAAAAGTTTGGGTTTCAGGTGGAGATACCGGTAGAGGCATTAAGGTGGGGAGGAATAATGAGAGGTCAATAAATAAGAAGAAAAAAAATTAAAGGATTGATCAAGGCATTAAGGTGGAGATAATTTGATGATTGTTCATGGTGGAACAAAATTTAACTTGTGCATATATATTGACTAATAATATTTTATGAGTAGATAATATTGCTAAATGTGTATATACATGAGTTTTAAGAAAATTATTATTTTTATAAACTAATTGAAATCAATTTATTATTAGTGGTTGTAGTGAAATCTATTTTTCTCTATGTATAACAAATTAGTTGTAAAAACATTTATTCTGAGAATAAAGTAAATTTAAGTTTTTCTTGAACAAAATTATCCATTTAAATTTTGAGGTAATATTTGGTGTGTAATATTACTTGGTATTTATATGCATGAATTTTGAGATAAATTACTTTGTTTGTGGAAAATAAATTAATTATCAACTAATAGCTAGTTAGAAGAGATATTGTAGAAGTCGAGTAGATCTTGTATACAATATGATTATGATGTATATGACGCCTCCAAATCCGGGTTACTTTTACCTCGGTTTTGGTGCTCACGATACTAACATAACCATTCATTTCATCAAAATACTAACTTAAACCTGTCTTAGATTACATAAAAATTTTACTTAAATCTCAGGTTCTATAGATCTTTGCATAACTTAAATACCAAAAAATATTACAAAACATAATACTAAAAGTATTTATTACATCAACTACTTAAGTTCATATAAGCACAGACGCTTAATAAATATTTATTCTGAAACTTTGCCTTTTCCCTTATCTTTCCCGAACGTACCAGCGTTCTCGGTTTTAACTGAAAACATTATATTCAACGCAAGGGTGAGCAAAAGCTTGCTCAGCAAGAAAATAAATAGTTAAATATATAATGGAACAGAAGTGTTTATAATAAAAAGAATATAAATCAATAGATACTGAACAAAACAGTTCTCTAAAAATTTTGAGTCTGAAAATCAGGCTTTAGCATGCTATAAGGTCAAATAACCAAAGTGAGCACTCAGACTAGAATTAATAAAGATTAACATCGCAATCCATGGATACAAACAGTTATTAAAACTGATCTATATCCTAGACTTGTACTTTAGAGGATTAGCCTATGTACCCTATATTGTGCACAACATAATAGTCTAATTAACACATTACGTGTCCTTCAGAATTATAATGTCCGGCATCATATGCCCCTATGAAAGGGTTGTTCGTTCACAACATTATATAAGAGTCCCTACCACAAAAAATGGTTTGGAGAACATTAAATAAGATTTTCATGAATGAATAATATCATTATATCTTAACGTTTGTCTAGCCGAAGTAATGGCATTGACATACTTTCAATATCATAAGAATAATATAATATGAAGTATTACAGTTCAATAAATTCAATAACTTGAAAAGATAAGCTATTGAACTAATTACTTGCAATATAAACGTATTTGAGTAAGAAAAGTTGATATACTTGCCTCTTGTGTCGTTTAAACCTTAATAAAGAAAGTGACTAGCCACTGAGTAGCCTATATATATATATATATATATATAGTGTTGGCTTTCTTAGTTATCTTATAGTACAATGTCTATATTATTGATACACATAACTCTACTATTGTAATTGAAGTTATATCCAATCACTAACATGTATTTTATTTACTAACATTAGCCAAGTATACATTCAGCTTTTAGTTGCAATTAATATAGCTTAGCACACATAGGCATATAGTTTATCACAACACCTTTAAAGATCAAATATCTCACAAAGCATACTTGATTCACCCTAAATATGTTATGATATAGATCTTAGATCATAAAACACTTTTATTATCTTATTTACTCATGTTAAGACATTTACAAGCTTTAAACTTTACTTTTAATATATAACTCAAAAACACAAAATTATGATTTTTGAGGACCTTTGAGGATTTTTACTAATTTCTATAGTAACCTTTTGAACCTCCCATTTGTGAAATTTTATAGATCTCATATCATAGTATTTCTTTGTTGGTTTAGGTCTTTAAAACTATCAAGTTAAGTAATTCAAAAATAGACCCCAAATGGGCTATTTTAAACATTTTCTTACTTAGCAAAATCTACAGTTTTTATCATTTTCAAAGCTACTTTGATGATATTTAGGAATTTTTGTATTAAGCTTTTAAATATGAACTTTGGGCATACCTATAGACCTTACTTTGTAGTACTTTATTCCATCATTGGACCATTGGAACAACTAAATAAAGCCTCTGAAAACAACAAGCCAAAATAAGTGTTTTCACTCTACGATTTTCACTCTACTATTTTCACTCTACGATTTTCACTTTAATATTTTCACTCTACTATCCAACTGTAGCAGAGTTGAATTTACTGCATACTTTGATGATTTGTTTGAATCTCTTGGTTAAGCTTTTTTCTCAACCATCTAGCTCTACTTCTAGACCACATATCAAGGTACTTTAATAAGGGTTTAGGTTCCTCATTCATCTTAGTTAGGCCTACTTTAACTTAGGCTCAAACTGGACAGTTTAACACTTTTTCCAAAAACTAATTTTGATACTTTTCCATTTTTTCCAGTTTTGGCTACTTGGATAGTCTAGTCACGTGTATTTAAGATAATTAAGGATACTTTTAGCATCACCACACTTTATTTAATCACTTAACCAATTGTGACCTATCAAAATTCACTTTAGGCTTGAAAGTAGATCCTAACTTGGTTTTCTTACTAGCTTTGGTCTTGACAAAGTTTGAGAACCATTATAAGCATACATTATCATCTTTATATATGTTCATCATAATCTTATAAGTTCAGGTGTCAAGATTTCTTCAAAACAGTCCATTTTCAGGCTAAAAATGAGATTTTTGACAAGTTTAATGTTTCAAACATTTTAGACTTGGTTTTTATAGCATGTGTAGCTTAATAATGCCATATTATAACCATTAAAACTTTTCTACATGGTTCAGGTATGGTCGTGCTTCATTTTGGTGTTCATTGCTATTATAAAGATGATTTTTTTATGGTTTTAGACAAGAAAATTGAGTAACACTCAATATGAACCTCAACTAAGTTAATGGTCACTTTTTAAATACTTCTTATAGACATTATATGACCTCTATACTGTCTTATACTTTCAGGTTCTGAACTTGACCAAAATAGTCCTCTTTTCACTTATGTTTTAAGCATGAAACCTCTTAGTTATTCAAGTTAATCTTCTCCTTTTAGAATATAAGCATACATGTATACATGGGTTTATCATCTTAGCATATGGACATGGTTTTGGACTTGTTTGCATAGCTAACATGCCTTTAACTTATAACAGTCAACACTTTAACATTTTATCAAACACGTAGGGTGCAGTCAATATATATACATGTAATGCCTATTCAAGTCATTCACCCATTACAGTCTAATTTACTATCAATATGACATAGAAAAGGAATAGAAAAGGCCTAAATGACTAATTTGCTGGGCTCTTAGAGGTTAATGGTGTTGGGCTGCTCAGTTCTTCTTACTTCCCAGCCGTAGCTCTCCTTCACTGTCTCTACTGCTACTGATTTTGGAACTTAGAGATTATACGTAGACAACTGAATTGGAGTGCCATGTGCTGCCATATATGGCTGATATTAATCTCTCTCTCATCAGTCTACTAGGCCCCTAACCTGCATTCCATCATTGCTCTACATGGCTATGTTATGGCTTCTATTCATCCCCTGAGACAACAATCAGTTGGATACTATTAGACTGAGCTTGAAACACTCTACTTGACCCCTATCCAACTCCTATCAGCCAACCAATATTACATAGCTACTAATTGAATAGTAACCAACTAAGTAACTAATGAACTAACTAATCCCAACTCAGTTCCTTATCCCCTTCTCAATGTGAGATGTCGAATTGGATAAGAAAAGGAACAGATATGACGTTAATTTGGGCTTAGTATACTATTAAAATATGAGATGTCGAGGCAGCTCATCTCTTACTTTAATTGTCATGTCGAGACAGCTCTACGATCGTCATCCTTCATCAGTCATCTCTACGATTTTGAACAAAGCCTTTTATATCTGCATGGTTAGCATAAACTAGAGCATAGAGTTTAAGGTTGTAGATTTAGCATGCCTAACTCACTTATCAATTTATTAAATTTGGATTCATCTAGAGGCTTTGTAAACACATCAGCAAGTTGATTTTCAGTAGGGATGTACTATAAAGATATAGTTCCATTTTGAACATGATCCCTAATGAAATGATATCTTATTTCTATATGCTTAGTCCTAAAATGCATGACAAAATTGTGTGTTATTGCTATGGTACTTGTGTTATCACAATGAACAGGGATAGATTTGAAATCAAACCTATAGGCTGCTAGCTGATTTTTTATCCATAAGATTTGAGCATAATAGCTGCCAGCAGCAATGTATTCAGCTTCTGTTGTTGAGGTAGATACTGAGTTTTGCTTCTTGCTAAACTAGGACACACGTCTATTTCCTAACAACTGATAGGTGCCACTGGTACTTTTTCTATTGATCTTGCAGCCTGCAAAATCATCATCTGTATATCCTGTTAGTTCAAAGAAGGACTCCTTGGGATACCAAAGTCCCAAGTGAGGTGTGCCTTTGAGATACCTAAAAATCTTTTTTACAGCAGTCAAGTGGGATTCCTTATGATTAGCTTGAAATCTAGCACATATGCATGTTACAAACATTATGTCTGGTCTACTAGCAGTTAGATATAGAAGAGAGCCTATCATACCTCTGTATTGAGTTATATCAATAATTTTACCTTTCTCATCTTTGTCAAGCTTGGTTGTTGGAGCAATTGGTGTTTTTATGGGAGAGGCTGATTCCATGCCATACTTTTTAAGTAAGTCTTTAATGTATTTGGCTTGGTTTATGAAGATTCCTTCATCAGTCTGCTTTACTTGCAATCTAAGGAAGAAATTCAGCTCACCCATTATGCTCATTTCAAACTTTCTCTGCATAAGCTTGGCAAATCTCTTACACAATTTTTCATCAGTAGAGCCAAAGATAATGTCATCAACATATATTTGAACTAATAAGACTTTATCTTTATTCTTCCTAAGAAATAATGTGATACCTACTCTACCTCTAAGGAAACCATTTTCAATAAGAAAGTTAGTTAGTGTTTTATACCATGCTCTAGGTGCGTGTTTAAGACCATATAAGGCTTTGTCTAATCTATAGACATAATTAGAGAGAGTTGGAATAATGAAACCTGGAGGTTGCTCCATATATACTTCTTCTTGAAGTTTACCATTCAGGAATACACTTTTGACATCCATTTGAAAGACTTAGAAATTCATGTGAGCAGCAAAGGCAAGGAATATCCTGATGGCTTCTAATCTGGCAACAGGTGTGAAGGTCTCATCGTAGTTAATGCCTTCTTCTTGAGAGTAAGCTTTGGCTACTAGTCTTGCCTTGTTCCTTGTTATAACCCCATCTTATTTCTGAAGACCCACTTGGTGCCAATGACTAGGTGATTTCTTGGTCTTGGAACTAATCTCCATACTTTGCTCCTTTTAAACTGATTTAGTTCCTCTTGTATGGCTTCTATCCAACTTGAGTCTTCCATAGCATCTTCTATCTTCTTGGGTTCCATTTGTGACAGAAAGCTTAGATAGAAACACTCATTTTGAGTGGCAACTCTTATTTTGACCCTTGCATTTGGATCTCCAATGATTAGGTCTTGAGTGTGATCTTTTACCCATCTGTTTCATGTTGGAGCATCTATCCTAATGTCTTCTTTTCTGAGATCTTCAAGATTAATTTCTACTTCTTGATGTGGAGGTTCGTTGATTGGCATAGTTCTCTCTACGATCTCCTCTCCTGACTCGACAATTTCATTTTCTGGGACTACGATCGTGGTGTTGAGCTTGACGACCTCATTCGTAGTGTCTGAATTATCGTTCGTAGTGTCTTGAGACACTGTTTTGTCCAAGTCTGTTTCATCAAACACTTAGCGTCTTCTTGTTGAACACTCTATAAGCCTTACTGTCTGTGGCATATTCGAGAAAGATTCCTTCATCTGACTTGGGTTGGAACTTTGTCAGATACTGTTTTCCATTGTTGAGAATATATAATACACATCCGAACACATGAAAGTAGCTGACACTTGGATTTCTTCCTTTCCACAGTTCATAGGAAGTCTTCATTAATGTAGAGTGCACAAGAGATCTCATTCGAGTGTAAAGATGCAAAGGTTGATGACTTACGCCTGTAGTATTCAGCAGCATTTAGCTGCTACTAGTAGAGTTCTTCCAGCCTCTATCAATGTTCTGTTCTTTCTCTCAGCTACTCTGTTTTGCTGAGGGGTTCATGGAGCTGAAAAGTTGTGACTGATGCCATTGTCTGTGCAGAACTGGTCCATTTCAGAGAAGTCAAATTCTCTACCATTATCACTCCTTATAGCCTTGATTTTATCCTCTTTTTTGTTCATCACTAGTCTGAACATTTTGATTAGTTGGGAGCTTGTTTCATCTTTTGAGTTTAGAAAGAACACCCATGTGAATCTGTTGTAGTCATCCACTACAACCAATGAGTATCTTTTCCCTCCAAGGCTTTCGTTGGAATTAGCCCAAATAGATCCATGTGAAGCAACTGCAGAGGCTTGTCAATTGAGTTGATAGTTTTGCTCTTAAATGAGCTTCTAGTTTGTTTTTCACGCTGATAGGCATTGCATGGTCTTTCTTTAATGAAGCTGAACTTGGGTAAGCCTGCTACTAGATCCTTGGAGACCAGTTTTGACATGTTTTTGAAGTTGAGATAAGACAGTCTTCTATGCCATAACAAGCTCATTTCTTCAGATGCTTTAGCCATAAAGCATATTGTTTCTTCAGAGCTTAGTTGGCCAAGATTAACAATGTAGACGTTTCCTTCTCTTGTTCCGGTCAGCTTTATAGAAGATATCTTCGGATCTCTGACTTGACATTGATTGGTGAGGAAGGTGACTTGATGACCCTTGTCGCAAAGTTGGCTTATGCTCAGAAGATTATGTTATAATCCTTCCACATAGGCTACTTTACTGAAGGATATTATACCATTCCCAGCTGAGCCATATCCTCTTGTCTTGTTAGAGCCATTGTCACCGAAGATGACTGATGGACCCTCCTTCTCTATGAAGTTAGACATGAGGGCTTTGTTCCCGGTCATGTGCCTTGAGCATCCACTGTCCAGATACCTGGTTGTGATCGTGGAGCTCTGTTCCTGTGGTAAGATTAAACTCTCATTTTGGTACCCATACTTGTATGGGTCCTACTTTGTTAGTACCCTTGGGAACACAAATTATCTTAACCTTGGGTCTCATATGCATAGGATTATGGTAGCATATTCCAGCCATATGACCAATCTTATTACATGCAAAACATCTAATATGATGCATACTTGTGTGTGTATATGGATTCTTCCTCCATTTGGACTTATGTGGATTTTTAGCAATCTTTCGTTTATACTGGTTCTTCTTCTTCCATGTATCCTTGTGATTCATGATTTGTGAAGAGTGAAACTTAACTCTACTATTCTTACCTAGTTAGTTCGTGGAGTTGATTTTACTAAACTCTACGACCCTTCGAGATTGGAGAGTAGTGTCTAAGTTACTCTTCTCTTTTCTGAATCCTAGGCCAGCATGGGATCCATTATGCCTTGAAGCATGGATTGGATCAGAAGAGTAGGGATGGACTGATTCTTCCTTTTGTGAGGATTTCACAAATGTAATGCTTCTATTAAAATTTGAAACATTACTAGAGTTATTTTCCTTTATCTTTTCCACATATGATTCTGAGGTAAATTCCCCAAAACCTAATCCTATTCTGTCAAATGTACTTCTCTGACTGGAGATCATGGAGTCCATGGAAGAATATGATTTATTCCATGTAAAGATTGTCTTTTCTAGTTCCTCAATTTTAGAAGTTAGATTTGTCTCTCTTTGTGCATTAAGTTCATTAGTATGTTTTAAGAATTTATTTTTAGCTTTAAATTGAGAGAGAGAGTTAGTACTTAGAAGAGCTGTTTCTAGTTCTTCCTGAACTTTCTCTTTCTCTTTTTGAAGAAGAGAATAATCTTTAAGCAAAACCCTGAAACATTTCATGTATTGATGTAGATCAGATGTTATGCCATGTAGTGCAGTTCTTAAATCATCAATATCTACATCAGGAGAGTTAAAGTCAAATACCTCATCTATACTTACTTCATGAATGTCAGAGCTCTTCTTATCCTTTGCATGTTTGTCCATCAGACAAAGATTTGCCATTTGAGGATCTTCATCATCTCCAGATTCGGGAGTTAAGTCGTTGTCTGAGTCACTCCACAATCCTCCGGCCACAAGACCTTTATCTTTCTTCTAGGGTCTCTTGCTGCCTTTGAGTTATTTCTTTGAATTTTATTTCCTCTTCAGTTCTTCTCTAAGAGGTTTGTTGCAGTTTGCAATGAAATGGCCAGGCTTCTTGCAGTTGTAGCATAGGTCATTTATCTGCTCTTGGCTGTTGTAGCTGTTGATTTTCTTAGGTTTGTTGATTCTACCTTGACGCATGAACCTTTTGAGTCTTCTTACCAACATTGCAAAGTCCTCATCATCATCTTCATCATAGTTAGAGTCATTTTCAATGTTAGCTTTGGAAATGTTGTCTGTTGCTTTGAGAGCAACCCCTTTGTCCTTCTTTCTTCCTTCAGAAAGAGTTTCTGCTCGTTGAGTCAGCTCTAGTTCATACGTAAGAAGGTTTCTATATAACTATTGAACAGTCATTTCATGGAGATTCTCTGATGGCCGTGGTTTTAGCGTCCCATTTTCTAGGTAAGGCTCTCCTGAACTTTATGATTAGATCTTTATTTGGATAGATTTTTCCAAAGGCTCGAAGAGAGTTGGAAGAACATTGAATCTTTCATAGGTGGAAGTGACATTTTCTCTTGGAACGTGGGCAAACATTTCATATTGCTGAGTCAAAAGAGATTGCTTATTTTCTCTGACTTCTTCAGTTCCTTCATGCATGATGAGCAACGCTACCCATAATTCCTTTGTTTTTTTGCTGTTGACCACATTTTTAAACAGGTCATCTTCTAAAGATTGAAACAAAATGTTCTTGGCCTTCTTGTCGAGTTGGACAACTTTCTTTTCGTTGTCAGTCCATTCTGCTTTGACCTTGATCTGAATTCTGTTTAGGTCGTCTAAATTTAGTGCAAGCTTTGTAGGAACGTAGGGCCCATTTTGAATAGTTTCAAATAGATCTTCATCTATTGAATCCATGTAGGCTTGCATACGAACTTTTCAGTTGGCGAATTTATCTTTGTTTCACATAGGTGGCTTGCTGCCTCCTTCAGTCTTTGATTCGCTTATCAGATGTGCCATTGGATCTACTTAAGCTTTGTAAGATGTTTGATAGAAATTTCTTTGATACCAATTGTTAGTTTCGAGGCACAAAAGTTATCTAGAAGGGGGGTTGAATAGATATTTTAAAATTCTTTTTTCCAAAATACTTGTTAGTTTTGTAATTACTTAATCACAACGAATTTGAGATTTGTTTGTTTTTCCATTAAGATATAACGAGTTAATAGGAGTTAAGCAGTTATGGAAGTAATAGCAAGAATATTAGAGACACAATGATTTTAAGTTGTTCAGAGCATTCAAAGCTCGTAGTCAACTCTTCTACTCCTCGAGTAGGAAATCCACTAAGGATATCTTTACAATCTTTGAATCTCACAGATTCCTTCAATACCAGCAGTCTTGAAACTTCTTAGTTCACTATTGAACTCTTCAAGTCCAGCAGACTTGGTACTTCTCAATTCATTTAGAACTCTTCAAGTCCTTCTGACTTGGAACTTCTTACTTCACTTGGTAATAGTTGTGTTCTTGAATGGTGTTACTCAGTTGTTGTTAAGCTTGAGTTCGAAAGAACTGAGTAGATGAGCAAGCTTTCTTTTCAGATTGTAGAGTTGAGCATTACGTGTTCTTCAGCGTTTTTGTTCTTTGCTTACTTGATTTTTGCATCTGCTTATATTTTGCATATATGATGCCTTTGAAATATATCCGTTTGAAGACATCTGTTGAAGAATTAATTGTATTTGACATTTCTGAGCAATGATGGTGACTTTCTAGAAATCTTCCATCCAAATTGCCCCGCCCATCGACATCGTAGAGATCGCTATCTCACCTAACACCTGAAAAGGTGTTTTCTGCTGACTTATACAACTTTCCTTAGCTTCTTTAATACATTTCTTTGTTACATACTAAGGATGACTGTTGTGTCATTGGGACTCCCGATACTCTCAATGTCTATAATCCATTCCACATTTGTTGACTTTTATTCTTAAATCAATGGACAAGGCTCGATGCTTCTGGTGTTGACAAATGATACTCTACGATTATGATCGTGGTGTCTTGCCACCTTGGAGCTTGATCTGGTACTGATGGATGAGAACACTATGATTTCTCTTAAGTACTGGTACTCTACGATCTTCACTTGCTTGTCTTGTAGACTCTACGCTTTCGAGAGCACTCTACGATTCTTGAGTTTTACTTGCTAGGTGTTTAGACCACCCTACGATTTCATGAGAGGCCCTCCAATGTAGAAAGACTACGATTCTCGATGCTCTACGATTCTGCCTTGGCTTCTGCAATCTTTTGATAAGCTTGACACACTATGATTCTACTGAAGCCTATCTATTACATCTCAAGATATAGATCAACCTAACAGCTTTGATCTTTTCTTCTATACATTCATTTACAGAATGATAAACATTAAAGCTCAGATCAACCTAACAAATTTGATCTACCACTAAGTCCTTGTACATGTGTTCTTTGAAGAATTTCACATATAATCATGAATATTTACTTTCAACATCAAATTTTAGATATGCAATCTCCCTACATATATATTTATATATATATAGGTTTATATGTATATACACAGCTGTGTATTATAGAGTAGGGCTATGACGATGGTTTTTTGGGCTATTGCGATGGTTCAGTTGTCGCTATAGCGCAGAATAGCTATGGTGACGGGTGAAACCGTCACCATAGCCCTATTGTGTAATACACCACTGTGTACATACATTTTTTTCCATATATATATATAATAACAATAATATAGATAACAAACTTAATTTACATATCATCAGAGTCTAATCCCCAGGTACGAGACCTTTAAACATTCATTACATGATAATTAATAAGTATCATTGTCATAATAAAGTCTAATTATTACATAGAATACCACAAATCTTATTTGGTTACCTTTCCTTTTCCTTTGTTTCCGCATGAGCCTTCTGGTTGTTCACACTTAGCTAAAAATATTTAAATTAAGCAAGGATGAACATTTGAGTGCCCAGCAAGTATTAACAATTATATATATATATAAGTTGAAAGAATTTAAATATTTTCTTTATACTACCCTTCTACAATAAATCAATAGTTGTGAAGTAATCTGAACCGATACTAATAACATAACAACCCTCTTTCAAATTTTTGAAACTACGTACTGACCATAAATAGGGTTAAGGTGACATACTATGAACATTATTTTTATTTTCGAAAAGGTTAAACAGAACTTCATCTGTAAACCGTCATAACTTACTTACGAACGCGGGGGTGATCACCCATTGTACTTCTCAGTATTGAACAATACTACATGCAAGAATGATATTATCGTTCACTCTGGCTGCCTTGGGCACATAAAAATTTTCCCATGTTTGGGATGTTCATACTTGTCGGGGTTCCAAACCAAAGCAATTTGGTTGGATAATGGTAAGGTTTTATCTTATTCAACAATAATCTATAAGTCAACATATATATATATATATATATATATATATATATATATATATATATATATATACGGGTAATTAACAAAGGTGTATCAACATGTGATTAAATATAATGATTATCCAAGTGGGGACACTTGTATAACCATTTATAGAAATTAACGAATGCATAATATATATCCTAATTACCATATACTAACATGTTGATAATCAATGAGCGTATATAATATATATATATATATATATATATATATATATATATATATATATATATATAACAATAGGGTTAATAATTACAGATAGTAATAATATAATTACAAACATTCTTACTCATGTCCATTGCATAAAGAAAATGCAAAGGTAGGATACTTGCCTGGTACACTGCTTACAAAATGCAACTTAGTTTTATCTTTTATATCACGACCTATCATTAATCAGATCATTCGTTCGATTAGAACAATATACTATAACACATAGTAGTGCATTTCACAGTCAGCACGAAACCTAATCACATTATCACACATGTTCAACAATCATTGGATCACAAACAAACATTAACACAATCAAAATATCTAAGTCCAGATCAATTTCTGAAACATGTCGGTGCACCGACAACTTTATCGGGTAATTATCGAGTCTAAGACTCTACACCGAAGTTCAATATAATTTAAACATCGGTCAAATTATTTTTAAATGACTTATAATAATTTTTAAACAATTATTACAATCTATCATGAATTTTCAAACACCGGAATCATTATTAAATAATGTAAATATTAAATAATTCTATTATCATTAACATTTAATTAATATTAAAATATTAATGAAACCATTGTCAAAATATTAAAGTTATTTATAATAACTCAAAATACTTTTAAAGTATTAATATTACCTTAAATGATTTTTAAAACATTTAAAATCATTTATAAATAATTACCATTAATATTTAAATATTAAAGTACCCTTTATCAAAATATTAAAAGTCATTAAGTATAACTTAAAATATTTTTAAATTCATTTATATCCTTTTTAAATGATTTTTAAATTAATAATACTGCTTTTAAACCATTTATTTAATATAATTATTAAATAAATTTAATATCATTAATATTAAATTAATATCATTAATATTAAATTATTAATGAAATTATCCTTTAAATATTAAAAGTTAAATTTAATAACTTAAAACATCTTTAAACACTTTATTTTTATTTAAAATGATTTTTATAATAATAAAATCATTTTTAAACTAAATTATTTAATATAATTATTAAATAACTTTAATATCATTAATAATAAATAATTAATGAAATTTACCTTTAAATATTGAAAGTTATATTTTATAACTTAAAATATTTTTAAATACCTTATTATTATTTAAAATGATTTTAATATAATAAAATCATTTTAATTTATTTATTTAATTCATTTATTAAATAACTTAATTATCATTAATATTAATTTATTAATGAATTTCATCACAAAATATTAAAAGTCATTAAAATAACTTAAAATATTTTCTTATACCATAATATAATTTTAAATGATTTTCTAAATATTAAAATCATTTTTAAATAATTTATTTAATATAATAATTAAATAAATTAAATACCTTTAATATTTCAAAAATATTAAATATTTATGAAATATATTAAAAATAATTAAAAACTAATTTTTGGACTTTAAAATAATTTTTAATAATTTATTATGTATTTTTAATAATTAAAAACTAATTTTCAATAATTATTTAATAAAAATATAATTTTTATAAATAAACTGTCGCTAAAGACCATCTATAGCGACAAAACCGTCGCTATAGGTGTTCTTCATGTTCATCTTCAAAACCAGAAAATCTAGTCAGTGCACGAGCTAGCTAGTTTGACCAAACTTTATTCTCAATCTGTGATGTTTCATGACATGCTTGTGGTTAGATCTTAAAGTGCTAGTGCAGGACTACAACATTCAACAACAAACATAATCATAACATGCATAACAAAGGAGATCTAAGGGCCTAAATTAAGTAGGCATTGAGAGTCGTTTCTTCATTTCGGGTTGCCCGAAATGAAGAATAGCTTCAACGTCATGTTTGGGCTTCCACAACTTGCAATCCGTGTAATGTTTTTGTGATCTATCAATTTCAGGTTGTAGATAGCATATACGACTACAGATCTATCACATAACATCGTCATAACATCAACAAATAAAGCGGATATACATGCTTGGCCAAACTATGTCGAGGCGGTGTTCATAGGTTTTTACGGGTTACCCGTAAAACCGCTTTTCAAGCTTGACCATGCTACTTTGACCGCCACTACATTAAATCTATACGTTATTTAGTGATATGAAAGCTTTAAACTGAAGTCCACATACCATGCTACCAGTCTATTACAACAACAACAAATAAGCTATAACCTGCAAGATCTAAGGCCATAAATAAGTTATCAGACCGACCTGGGAACAACTGGGTTACCCAGAAACTTTGCAAGTCATGGACGGTCAACGCAGTTTGACCTTCCATAACTTGCAATATACATATGATCTAAGCCTAATTTCAAGCCCAGATCAAAGAGCACATATCAAACTACAACTAAAAACTTTCAAAACACAAAACTCATTAAAGATCACAAAGATATAGGACCTGACATTTGGTTGTCAAACATCAAAAATAAAATTTTCAGATTTTGTAAATCTCCAAATCCGAGCCTCTAGATGTAATGGATCTAACATCTAGCAACCCAGATCATCATTAAACACTACTAACCACATGTTTAACACATAAAAACTAACATCTAACACATTGATCAAGATCAGATTTCAAGCTAGGGTTTTATACCTTCTATAATCAATTTCTGATTCTGGCTTCTGAATCTGTTACAGGTGTTTGTGGGGCTTGAATATGTGACTGAATCTGTTACAGGTGTTTGAGCAAAATGAGCAAAAATGTGACTTTCTCTCTCCCTTTGATCATTATATAATACTAGTATGCAATGTATATGGCTGACATTAGGTTGATATGTGTTGATTTAAGGCACATGGAGTTAGTAAGATTTGGTGAACAACTTCACCTAAGGTCAAAACCTACATGCTAGCTTCATTAATGTACAAAAGGGCAATATGGACATTAGGCTTGCAATTTTAATGGCTTAAATGTAATCTTGTCAAACCCTTAGGTTTTGACCCTTAGGGTTTAATATATAGCATTTATAGAATTTAGCAATTAGGGTTTGAAAAATGTAAATTTTTAGTTTCTAAATTTGTAATTAGTGTTTTCTTAATTAGATTAGGGTTCTAATTATACATGAACATTAGGGTATTATTTACTAATTATAATTGTCCTTGATAATTTAGAAATTAGGGCTTATAATTTTGGTAATTAGGGTTACCAAATCACAATTAGGGTTTATAATTAGGGTTCTAGTCATTAGGATTTTAAATTACTAATTAGGTTTTCTCTAATTAACAATTATAATTCTAACACTTGCTAATTAGTAACATTAACACATTTACACACAATCTTGAACTCTAATTTGGATCTCAAATTAGGGTTTAGCACAGTAAAACCCGGGTTTGACATAATACATCATAATTGACCAACCATTGTCAGTCCACATACAGTACATATTTATAGCAATAAAAAATTAAAATATAATTAATATTATATTATTATTCTCATGCCTTTATCAAAATCCAAAATTAGGGTTTAGATTCCATATCTCGATTTATCTCATCATACTTAACATTATTAATTAAGTTAAAATAATTAACTTAATAATCTGTACTAAAATTCATATAATAAAATAATTATTATAATTATTCCAAAAATCATTTCATATATTATTTAAATAATATAATAATCATATTTTCGTGCAAAATAATTAATAAAAACATTTCTACTATAAAATTAGTTATTATAAGAATTTAATTTATAATAATCAATAATTCTAAAATAAAATTATTGGTAAATATTCATGTAATAAATATATTTTTATTTATCACATAAATACATATACACATTATCTTGGGACATATTCCCCCATATTTATTTTAATAAAATAAAAAAAAATTATACGCAAAATTTTTAATTTATTTGTATAGAAAATATTGTGTTGTTACATTAATAACATTCATCATTAATATTATAACTCACAATATTAACAACCAAATCATTCCCATGAAAGAGGGGGCTTTGCGATAAGGATTTCTTCCTATTGGCGTGCAATTAGGTGACCAAATCCCTTTCCTTGACAGAACTTTCTAGACATCGTCAATAATGCAAATAATAATATGAATAACTTTGTCGTCTCAATTATTGATTTAATAATATAAAATATTGTGACAATAATTGAATCAATAACGTGAGATACTATGCAACAATTACTGTGGCAATAATTGAATAAAACTGAGTGACTTCTCATGTAAGCATCAATAATCAAAGATACTGTACAATATCGTGTGCTACTATGCAACCACGCGTATTACTGTACTTTTATCACTAAGTATTTCAACAGTTAATGATATAACTTTTTCCATTATTTTTACAAAAAGTTATTTCTATCGTTTTCTAACTCTGACAATAATTCTGTTGTGGAGTCCACCAATGATTGTTCCGTCGTATGAATATTCCCTGATAAAACAAATATTTTTCGACCAAACGAATATTTTATAACAACTTTCTTACTTTGCAAAATTTGTAAATATTACCCACAACTATAACATTATATCAAATCCACACCATAATGTTCAAAAATATATTTAGAGAAATTAAATCTTTATTCATAAAAGTTGGGGTGTTAAAGTTGAGCGTCGTCGTTGTCCTTGGCCTTTGACGTAGTTCTTCTTCACAACTGACGCCCTCTCCCATAATTCTTGATCAATCACCGGACGTGGGGTGCCTTTAGGATAACGCTCGTTCAATAAGCTCTTATAAGTATCATGTCAGTAGGTTAACAATTAAATAGTTAAAAATAAATATTAAATTCTAAATAATAACGTAAACTTGATAAACAACATCAAAGTATTCAAAACTTATTACTGCTATCTAGATAGTATCAGGTAGACCATCACGGGTGGCCACGTACACATCCAACCAATGGATAGGCTGGCCTTGAGACTGAGACTCCTATACAAAACACTCTCATATTAATAAATAAACATGTGATATTCTAAAAACTATGATTGTAAATATATTAAAACCATTATATCAAATTCACAAGTTTACTATTTATACGTACCTTGGCAGTAATATGCTGCAACTGTGATATATTGCCGCCCTTGTAGGTACCTTTTGCCTTTTGCCATCAGGTAAACCCGATGCTCTATTAGTAGCGGCAGTCTTTCGTCTCTTGACCCAACTCTCAGCTCTCCACTAGGCACACATCTCAGCCCATATGGGCTTCGCGCATCACCAGGGGCTATGCTCGTGCATGTACTCCTCTCCCTACCTTGGATGGTCGATCGATGCATTGTGTAGGGCTTTTTGTTGTTCCTTATTCAAGTTGTCTTTGGTGTGGATGTTATACTTCTGCAAGAACAGTGTCTGTATCATTGAAGCTTGCGCGTCGTCCCATCTATACCTTTTTTGTAAATAAAACAACAATAATAATATTAAAAGGGTGCTATTAACATATAATCCAACACTACTAAACAATATTAGTTTATTAATTATATTATCTGTCAGAATTGAAAAAAATATACTTGGAATTCAGCCCAAACTGCATCCTTGTGGGCGATGGGTGTGGTCGCCCATGTAATCACAACTGTCGGCCAGTTCTGTAAGCACAGCTATGAAATGCACTTGACTATCTTGTTATCTGAAAAATCTCTACAATATACAATAATTTATATTAAAGATAAATAGATTTATTATAATATTTAAAGCAATTTACATTAGTATATATCTGCAACAATGGAAATCTAAAATGCATATATATAAATGATGCGGACGTATGTGCTGTTCGGAGGAGGACGAATCTTTATGAGAATTCGGTCATCCGATTTAGCAGGGGCCTTTAGCACATGATTAGGACCCCTACCCAAGCCGTACTTTTTTTGCGCTGCTTTAGAAGCCTTTCTATAAATACAAATTCCAAGATGTTATTATGAGTTATATTTGATTACATGCATATATGAATATAAAATGATAATAATGGCATGAAATTGCATTAAATAGTTATGTACATAAACATGACAATGATATAAAGAACATGTAATACTAAACATACATTTTATTTTTTAATCACAGTCAGAGTCAGAATCATCTTGTATACGTATTGCAGATTCATAACCATCATCTGCTTCAGATTCAGTGTCACTGTTAGTCATTAACTCTTCATTCTCAGTATCAATGTCATCTGGCAGAAGTATTAACTCAGGATCCAATTCATTAGGTTCATCTCCACCCTCTAACTAGATTACTTCATTGTCTTCCTCCACATTTATTATAGTAGGTCTATGAAGCATCTCCTCTTGGTAGATCTCCCCATCCACTACTTCTACACGACTGCGTGAGGGAGTATGAATTATAACTTGCCAATCTGTAGGCGATCTATCCCATTTCCTAACAGGACTAGGAGTGTAGTATACTTGTATTGTTTGAGTTGGTAACACAAACTGTTTGTTAGCGTATGAGAACCTATAGAGGTCAATATCGATGATTTCATGTCTGTCAACACGTATCCCTTTTTCGAATCAAACTAACGATATTTGAACAAGTTAATCTGACCCCCGTAAGTGCCCATGTACGATAACTCTATGATTTCCTCTAACTCCCCATAAAAGTCACGACCAAGCTCATTATAACAATCTCCTTGGACACACACTCTAGTGTTTGTTGTTCTTTTACCGCGACCATATGCCTTTGTATGAAATTCACAACCATTGATTTTATAACCGTTATGGTTGACTTGGTCCCTATCTGGTCCCATAGCTAAGACTTGTACATTAGCTAGAATTGTTCTCTCAGTCAAAGCCTACAAAAACTCCATCCTATTAAATGAAGTTAAAGTTTATTTTTTGTAGTCACACCCTCTTTATTAGGCCTAAACCGATCATGACTGCAAAACGTCCACCTTGACATCTGTTCATTTTCCTTATAAAACAACATGCAATCATTGGGACATGCATCGATCTTTCGGTATCCAAGACCCAACTTCTTCACCATTTTCTTACAATAATAATAGTTATCAGGTAATTTCTCACTGTCAGGCAACACACTCTTAATGACTTTCAAAAATGACTCAAAACAATCATTGCGCATGTTGTGATTAGCCTTGATTTTAAGTAATGTCGTCATTGCAAACAATGTAGTGTGTTTGGTGCAACCATGCCACAATGGCTCGCTACCCTCGTCTAACAACTTAAAGAAGGCTTTAACATTAGAATTCACAGGTTGCTCTCTGCCTTGTTCCCAATCAAAATCTGGCCCTGCAATATCATGAACCATTTCATTCATACGATTAGTACTGCTGCCCGGATTGTGTACTTCTGTGATGCCACCATCTCTTCTCTGCCCATGTGCTCACCAATATTCTTCGTAATTTTTCATAAACCCAGAAACAAGTAAATGATAGTTTACCATGTCTCTGTCCATATAATTTGCATTCTTACACTTTAAACAAGGACATATTATCTTGTTCTGACCATTCAAACATTTCGGGTGACTATACGTATACTCCAAAAACACTTGGCATCCAGCTCTAAATTCAGCTGTAGCACCTATTTGGGCACTTGAATTTCGTTGTGTCATCCAACTATGGTCTGAATAGAGGTCCATGATATCACAGTACCTACTACAGACAACATGAGCTTATTAATGTATAGCATGGTCATGCTCTCTAAGCATACTTATAAGCATATGACTTGTGTATACTTGTAAGCATATGATTAACATTTAAGCATACTTGTAAGCATATGACTTGAGAATACTTGTAAGCATATGACTTGAGCATACTAGTAAGGATATGACTTGAGCATACTAGTAAGCACATAAAGAGCTCGTTAATATTATAAATGTTCACAACTACTATTACAAGAAAGTCTCTTATTTTGTTTATTTGTTTTATTTTATTTATTATTAAGAAACAATATTAGTAAATACTCCATGTTCTCATTACATTAGTTACCCGACTAACAAAAAAATTCGCCAGATTCTCCCTTATAATATGGACTAGCCACATGCACGACGACATGCATATATGGCCATATCTAGGCACCCAAGACACAACCCAAGAGAAACATATGAATTCCCAATATAATAAGACCAAAAAAATTAACGAATGAATGCAAATTAAAGCAGTAAAAAGTTCAGGAGTATACTACAAATTCAGAGTTCCAAAAACTCGCGCTTTCATTTTTTCAAGTTTCTTTCTTTACTTTACACATTAGCTAATATAACTTACTTTAGAGAACTTATCTCTTAGTTCTTTAACTTAAGAATATGATATTGCTTTTGTTCATTAATGTCTTTATGGGTTCGGTGAGAAACTAAGCACTTGTTACTTAGTTTATTTTAGCAGTAAATATCTAACGAAATTCTAGTTAGTTTATTTTAGCAATGGAAAACTTCCTAAATGCTACTTAGTTTATTTATTATATCATTTATTATATTTTATTATTTTTATTATATTTAGTTGTGGAACTAAGCAAATGCTACTTAGTTTATTATATTATATTTTAATATATTTAATATGATATTATATTTTAGTTTAATATTATATTTTATTATATTTATATGATATTATATTTTAATTTATTATAATATTTTACTATATTATATTATATTATATTATATTTTAATAATATATTTTAAATTATTTAAGTTTAATATTATATTTTATTATATTTATATGATATTATATTTTAATTTAATTATATATTTATTCATATTTAATATATATTATATTCAAATATTAAATGTTATTAAATTTAGTATGAGAGACTAAGTAAATGCTACTTAGTTTAATTGTTATATTATATCATGTTATTTTATTTTAATTTGTTTTTATTTATTAGTTGAAAACTAAGTAAATGGTACTTAGTTTATTTTTTTTGGTTAACAAATTATAATAAATAATTTTCTATTCTCATTCTATTTTAATTTTTTTAAATATTTGTTTTTAATTTTATTATATTATATTATAAAATTTTATTATGTTACTTGATTTCGTCAAAAATTTCGTTGAAAATCATTACTATCACGCTCATTTGAGTGGGAGTTAAATAAAATATATGGAGTCGGTACCAAACTAATGTTGTATTTCTAACGTTTTAATTGAAATTTTCGAGATAAATCTTTACTTCATCTGTACTAGTATTACAATTCAAAAATCAATTGTTATGTATTTATAATGCAGAAATAAACAGTACAAAACATAAATTTAACTTTTGTTGCAAGAAGAACATTTACTGTGATTGCACAAGTGCCAATACAAAGCAAACTCTTTCCCCAAATCTTAAATCTTAACATGAATTGAAACAACAAATCAACTGCCCAATTCAACCATTGCCAAAGTATTTCCCCATTAGTAAGTAAATAAGTAATAATACAACTTTCATCCCCCAAGAACTAGGAATCAACAACAAATCTTAACACGAATTGAAATAACAAATCAACTGCAATAACATTAAATGGTAACATGAACTGCTGGACACATCTCAAATCTTAACATGAATTGAAACAACAAATCAACTGCCCAATTCAACCATTGCCAAATTCATTCCCCATTAGTAAGAAATAAGCAATAATACAACTTTAACCTCCTAATAACTAGGAATCAACAACAAATCAACTGCCCAATTCAACCATTGCCAAAATTTGACCGCATAAACCTCTTTCTATGCTAAGATTGAGAATTTTACAAGGCTAACAACATATTAAGCACAAATTAAATACTTCAATTGAAGCCATAAATTAAAAGGGTTACCTAATACACGGTGGTGGAGACGACGACAGTGAAGGCATCAGCGGTGGCGGACGGTGGTGGTGGGTTCCTCTTCTCTTCTCCCTCCTTTTGTCCCTTCTATTGTGTCGAGTGAATGCCTAACCCTGATTGCATTTAAGAGAATCAGCGACCACCATCAGCGACCGCATGCAGTCGCTAATTTTTAATGATGTGGACATATCAGAGACCATTCAGCGGTTGCTGATAGTGAGTGGTCGCACAAAACCTCCTCGCCAACGTTTCACGCCAATTTTTGGGCGGGAAATTCATACCAGCGACCACTCAGCGACCGCATGCGGTCACTGATATAATCTAGTGACTAGAATCAATCACGATCGCACATGGCAGTTGTTATTACTGCTATCAGCGGCCGGATAGGGTGGTCACTGAAAGTGTTGGTCACATATAGGTTTTTTTCTTTTAGTGTTATATAGATTCAATTTGTGATTATTTCTATTCCTTATCTATCTTCCGTTTGTGTCGGTTGGCATCAGAGCCTGAGAGTTAACCAACAACAAGGATGAATCTACTTATTAAATTAGAGACAACCCACTCTGATGTCGATGTGAATGAAGATGATATCGATCGAAACTACTTAGCCAAGAATTCCAAGCAACCATTCGTTCATCGCGGGGAATAGATAATCTAGTCGAATATATCTTTTAGTTTTTTTGTTATTAAAAATTTTATATAGTTCATCTTATTTTATACTTTTGTGACTTATTATATGTCATATTTGAGTTTGATAAAACTCATTTGTGAGCATAATTTAAGTAAGTATAAAAGGTGTAACTTAATGTCCTCTAAAGGAAGAATAAGAGAGAATTTCATTTTATTTGTGTAGAAATCATTTGATTTATGCCTATAATGAGACATTTAATAAGGTGCAAAATTGTTTGATAAAAACTATTTTCCTTAGTTCTATTTAATAGAAGTCTATTTTATTTTGGAATAAAAGGAAAATATTGAAAGCTACTTAAATTGTAATTTATCAGTAAATTAATATTAGTATGTAACTTACATATTTAGTATTAATAAGTATGATTAAATATAGAATTAAATAGTATATTATGTAACTTACAAATACGTGTGTATATATATATATATATATATATATATATATATATATATATATATATATATATGGGAGGATCTCCAATCTGAGAAAATAAGCGGACCAAAAGAACGGACCAAGGCAAAAAAAACGCGGTCGGGTTTAACCCACGTGTTTTATGGAAGTTAAACCCGACCCGCGTGTTTTTGCCTTGGTCCGTTCTTTTGTCCGCTTTTTAAACTACTCTGTATATATATATATATATATATATATATATATATATATATATATATATATGTATATGTATATATGTATATGTTGATATATATACATAAGACAAGATATATGCATATGAGATATAAGTTTACATATAAGATTTTGCACCTCTCTCTTCGATCTTCTCTAATTTTCTACAAACAAATAACTATTACAAAGCAGTGTTCTAATGGAATTTTCTATGAATGGCTATCACAGATAATTCACCAAAGGCTTAACATATATCCTGAAGTTATATCGTTTAAAACTTTTAGCAAACCAATCATGTTGGGGACGATAAAGACTTTTAGGACAGGTATCACTCGTGTCATGTTTTCTACATAGATTTTGACTATACGAAGTTATGGTTCTAACAAAAAGAAAAGTTGTTTCCATATTACAACGTCTCAACATTTGCTCCAAGAAGAATAAAAAATTTCTTTTGACGGATTATTGCAAATGTTATCGCTTCATCTTTTTCATATTTGATAAAACCGAGAAGAGTTTGTTGCAGTTCAAAGTGTGGTAACATAATTTGCAAATTACTATCTTGTTGCTTATTATTTTGGATTTGCCTCTCATACCTAGTAGCAATGTTTTAAAATTCGGACTGGATCGGCGGTCGGACCAGTAAAAACTGAAACTAGTCCGCCTTCTAGTCCGGTTTGGACCAATAACCCGGTTTTGGTCAAAACCCGGTTTAACCCGTTGACCACCGGTCCAACCAGTAAACCTGGTTAATTGATCCAGTTGACCCGGTTTAAATTTTTTTTTCTTTTACCAAAAAAAATTTATTATTAAAATTAATAACTTTTATTAATATTATAACTCATCTTTATTATGTTTTAGTTCATTAAAAAAAAGATTTTTAAAATTTTTATTAATTACTAATAATATATATTTTTATATATTAATGATGTCACTGGGTCAATAACGGTTTGACCATTGGTTGGACCAATGACCCATCCATCCAGTATCTTTTTTGATTCGATGAACAGTCCGGTTCTGAGAACCTTGCCTGATAGTATTGCAAATTGCATATATATATATATATATATATATATATATATATATATATATATATAAGTGTTTATATGTAGCTATTGGAAATCTGACTTGAAATGGATAACGTTAATATTTAGCTACTGGACATTAGTTTAACTACAAAACATATCTTGGAGTTTTGCATAACAAATTTAATCCTTGCATCTTGGTGGGAAAAAAATGTCCCCACCTACAAAAATAAATATTTCACAAGTCGAGGATAAAATTTATTACCTTAAAAATAGGTGTGATTTGTTGGAGTATGAAATTTATGTACGTCGTCATAAACACTTGTTGCCCGAATACGAGGATTTTTTGGAGGAATTAGAAAAAGACTAATATAGACTTGACAAGTTGAAATATCGATATCAAGTTGAGAAAAGAAGAGCTAGAGAAGTGTCAAAATGCAATTTCTTTTCTAATTGATGAAGTTATTAGGTGTTCCAAAAATTTCATAGCCAGTAGAGAATATCTTGAAGAAAGTTGTAGCGCCATCAATTCTACTTCTCAGTCATATGATTGGTCTGTTCTAATAAAGAGTATGGAAGACACGAATGAGCAGGTTGAAAAAGGAGTTATAGTTAAAGATGAACCAAACTTAGTAGTTAAGGAGGATTATTGTTCGGGAGCATTTTACCGACCTACAAGTAGGCTGAAGGCCTGGTGTTAGAGGGGGATGTTAAGCCCATTGGGCCGAAGCTCCCAAGGGTGTTGAAGGGGTTCGAATGTAATAACCGTAAATTTTATGATTTAATATTAATATTTAATAATAGAGCCTGTGATTATTTTATAAATGCTTACATGGCATGAGGTGAGTAACTCAATTGAATTAAAATTGAACTTTTAATAATTGATAAGATGTGGAGAATTATGATAGGTTTATGAAAGGTCTGGTGTGACACAATGATGGAATTAGTGAGGAATAATTAAGTATTTACATGTTTATAATCCAAATAATAAATTGGGAGTCTAGCCCAATAAAGTCAATTGATGGACTTTTGAGTTAGCCCTATAAACTTGGGATATTTAAAATCCAATTCAGAATCCAACAAAATAGTTAACTGATAGTACAAAGTGTTGGTTAAATAAAATGTGGCGTGGGGCAGTGGGCCCGACCGACTAGCCCCTTGTCTATGTTTGAGATCTATTCTCTTGTCCCCAAATTAAGGGTCACCAAGTACAAGGAATAGTAGCCTAAACTCTCTTTACGCAAACTTTCAAGTCTTAAATCCTAGGCGTGCGGGGCTAGCTAAGTGGCTGGTATGGAGTGGTTAAACAACTCCTTAAGTAACCATTGTTCATTTCTATTGCACCATGAATCCCAACATTGTGTAAAGCAAGTGTCTAGTCCATGCTTTTCTCTTTAAATACAAGCCACCATGGAAGTCTGTTATAGTGATAAGAGTGTTGGAGAAATCTGAGTAAAGAATTCTTAGTTGTTAAGCATTACCCAATCAGTGTGTGAGATATCAAGGTTAAAGCTCGAGAAGGTATAATTTCTCCTTCGTTCTTAACTTGAGTCTTGTTTGATTCTCGGTTTTCCTAAATTAATAGGTCAAGTATGATGAATTAACATGATATAGGGTGTTTAGAAAGTTTACTTTCGTGCATGAATGCGTTAATAATTGTCTAGAATCAAGTTGTGGCCACTCTGCAAAACAGAGCATGTTCACTACTTCTGAACTCCATGGGGTGCAGCTGCACCGTACTTAGGAACCAGCTGATGGGTTCAGTCGTGTTAGACCATGTATTAAGAAATTCCCTTAGGTTGTATGCATATAGTAAAGTCTTAATGAAATTAACCCAACAAACTTAGACTTTGTCAAAATAGTGTAGGCATCAAGTCTCTCGAAAGAGTCGACTTCGAGATGTCTTCTGACAAAGCGTGTTGTCTTCGGACAAGTCGTAATGTCTTCTGACAAAGCGTTGTTGTCTTGGACAAGTCGTAATATCTTGGACGAAGCGTGTTGTCTTCTTGGACAAGTCGTAATATCTTCTTGACATGGCGGATGTCTTGACGGACACATGGCGGATGTCTTCGGCTTCGGACATGGCCGGATGTCACGGGACTCGGAGACGACATCATAACTTGATATAAGGATGGATTAATAAATATTCCTATCTTTGCTATAAACTATTATTACACGAACTAGTTCTAAGTAGAGAATTTTACTAACTTCGGGAAAATAAATCTAATGCCTGCAAACATGCGTAGAAAAGGGTCGGTGGGATTGATAGATGTTATGGTCTACTTAAAGCAATGAACCTCTTGGAACTACGAAGAAGAAAGATTATGAATAAACTAGCAGTGGTCAAAAGTATGAGCATGTTAGTGTACAGCTATGAGTTTTGATGGGTGCAGCAGTATACATAGATAGAAAGAAAAATGTGTTATGTGTACATGTTGTTTATATATGTATATCAAGTGTGTTTGGCTAATGAATACCTATACTTACATAAATAGGACAAACATAGTTCATTGAGGTGATTTTCGCTACAAGTAGTAATCAACGCTAAAGGCAAGTTCTCTAACCTCACTCAAATTTACATTGAGCAAGTATCCGAACACTATTATTATTGTGTTGCAAGTTCCTTAATTCTCACACTGTACGAATTTGAATTGTTGTCATATCAATCAATTTTTTAAGCAAATATCTGTTTCTATTCGAAAATCATTCGTATACCTTGATGTTGTTGCAAGCATTGGACTTATCGTTCTTAAATGCATGATGAAAAATTGTCTAACCCTTTGATTCGACTAGACTATTATTATGTGTTAAAAAGCTATCCAAACTGATTGACTTGGTGCGGACTATCGTAAATCTACTGAGATGAACAACCCTCATAGAAGGGGAAATTATAAATTGTCGGGGAACCGACATGCGCACATAAGTATAATTAAATGTTATGCATAACGTAGGGTACTTTAGGCTGATCACCTGTTGTACTCGTTTATATTGAATTACAGTGTAATACTATTAATTCTAGTAAGAGTTCTTAGTCCTTAGTGACTGCTCAGTACTCATTCATGTTGAACCTCGAAATGAATAAATCCTGAAATTTTGTTGATATCCTTCAGTCTATAGCGACACCTATTGAATACTCTTGATATTTCTTGATATCCTTGAACTACCAATTATTATTATACCCTTGAAAGATCTGCTTGTTCTTCTGGCTATATTACTTGCTGGGCAAACTCGTTGCTCATTCTTGCTTCCTAAAACATTACAGCTTAAAGCGAGAAGCAAGCGGTACTTCGAGACGGAGACAAGGGAAAGGGCAAGGCGACAGAATAACTTAGTCCTTAAGACTAGACATATTATTATTATTGTTATGCTTGTTATGATGTATTCAAGAATGATTAAGTTATGGTTAAGTTAATCACTGAATTGTCGTAGTAATGGTTACGGTACCTTGGGACGCAAATATTTATATTATATCAATGTAATTTATTCTAGTATTTTCGTTGTTGATTTTAGTTAGATATTTGTAGTTGCACCTGATGCACCGAATTCGGGATATGGATGTCCAAATTCTGGGGGCGTCACAGGTTGGTATCAAAGCCATAGTTATAAACCTTAGGAGCGAGAGCCCTTAGATTATAACTTAGGAGAACTTAGAAGATAGAAAGGGATGAAACTCATATAGAGTTTTCATAGAGATGGACTTAGCGTGTTACAGAATATAACTTCATTCTATACAATGAACTTATGTTATTTAACATTCTAATGGAATGTTGTTTGTTTTGTCTTGTGTTGGGGATTGTAGGATAACTGACATGGGAGGACCTAGCCGAGTAGTAGAAGAGGAGCCGCGTGACATACACCTGGTATATGAGGCACCATTGATAGTGGAGCCTATATCAACTGTAGTTCCTATCGATGATGATGATGAAGAAGAGGAGATGGAGCCAATACCCGAAGAGTCTGATCCAGAGGACGAGCGTATGGTGAACGAGCCCATGGGGGACTTCGACGAGGCTACTTTTGAGGATAGGATGTTGGGGGAGTATGAGGAGCAGATTTTAGGGTTAGGGTGCAGAGTTGAGGAGTTAGAGGCTGAGGCTAGGGATAGGGAGTCCGAATTCCAAAAGCTGAAGGACGAAGACCACCAGAGAAAGTTAGTGATGCAGGAGATGGAGGTAGAGATTGCTCACCGTAAGGAGGCAGGAATCCAAATGGGGGCTTTGTTTCACAGGGCAGTGGCTAGGAATATACAACTGGCAGGGAAGTTGGAAGAGATGGAGCAGAGGGAGTTGAGAAAGAAGACAGAGAAGGAAGCTATCTGTACTCATTTAGGGATGGAGGTAATGGATAGGATCCATTTCGAAGAAAAGTGGAAAGGGGCCAATGATAGGGCTAACGATCTAGAAGATGAAGTGAGGTGCAAAACGAGGAAGATGAATAGGATGGGCTATGCAGTGCGCATGGCCATGGAGGGACTGATTGATGGGGTAAATCACTACCCGACAGAGCAGGGACAGACCCGGCACACCATAAGCCGAGATTTGGTGGTGCACATTACTCAGAGGGAGTACCAGAGCGTTGTGGAGTGCGGAATGATAGATTAAGTCTAGGCGTTAAAAGTTATTAGTTGTAGTTCGTTATGTAGTGTATTATCTGTTGTTGTAATTTCAGTCTTTTATGTAGAATGTGAGATAGTTGTAAGCCCCAAACTATTGAGTTATGTTAGAGGGGTAGTATGTTAATGGTTGTCCCCATCTTTTGTGATATTAGGGGATAAGTTGTGTCATTTATAGAAGTATGTTGGAGATAATCATGAAATGTAACAATTTGGCATATGAATATAAATGATCTTGTTCTGAAATGTATCCTGAAATCTTATTCCTTTTATGGAGAATTGTTTAAGTAATATAATTAGATAATAAAAATGGAAGTGTTATGATGTAGGAATATGCATGCCAGACGTAGATTAACTGCAGACCTAAGAGTCGGTTAATGATGAGAGAGAGAGGATGTAGATCCCATTCAGAGGCTTGTAGATTTGTTAGGGGAGGCTCTTAGGGAAGAAATGAACAAGTAACACCCAATCCCAAGTAGCTCCTATTCCCAAACTTCAAGGACTTTCAGAGTGTAGGACCTCCTGAATTCATAGGTACTACCGATCCTATTGTAGCACAAACGTGGATCAAGGAAATAGAAAGCCTTCGCCATTGCTCGTGGGTGAAGACTGAAAGCCGTGTTCGCTACATATATGATGAGGGTGAAGCAAACTCACCGGTGGGAAGCAAATCAACAGAGGGCGGGAGAAGGGACTATAACACGGAAAGGTTTAAGACTTTGTTCTTCGAGAATTACTTCCTCAAGAGCATGATGAAGAATAAGATGGAGGTAAAGTTTCTAGAACTAAAACAAGGGAGATGATAGCGGTGGCAAAGATGCGGCCAAGTTCAATGAACTCGCATTTATTCGCAACACATCAAGTAGACATCAAGAGAGAAAATCTTGGCGCTTGAACTTGGACTAAAACCTTGGTTGTTCAACAAGGTGTCGGTCCTTCAAATCGACTCGTTCGCCACATTATTGGAGAAGGCGATAATTGCTGAGGGAGGTAGAGAGGCATTGAGCCAATACAACAAGGAGAAGAAGAACAAGAATGCTGGGGGAGAGACTCGTTGAGGGAGTAGCAGTGGTGGAAGTTATCTGGGAAAGAGGAAATGGGATAACCGCAACAACGACAATAACAACAACACCAACCACCGAAACATCAACCAGTCAGAAAGTTATCAAGGAGGGTTTAAGAAAAGAAGTGAAGCTTGCTCAAAATGTGGGAAAAACCATTAAGGGGAATGTTGGAAGGGGCGCAGCGTCTGCTACAACTGCGGCTAAGAAGGGCACATTTCACCCAACTGCCCAAAGCCAAAAAAGATCAAGGGATGTTTCGCGTGTGGCTCAACTGAGCATCAAATCAAGGATTGCCCAAAGAAGGGGAGCAACGGAGGAAGCGGCCAACAAGGAGGGGGCAGCAAGCTGATGATCGGTGGACCAACGCAATCCAACCGACCGACTGCCCGAACCTTTAACATGATTGTCCAAGATGCAGTGACTGCAAGGGACGTGGTGTCAGGTATTCTCCCAATCAATAATATAAATGACTATGTATTATTTGATTCGGGTGCTACCTATTCCTTTGTGTCTGAAGAATTTGCTAATCGACTAAACATACCTCCTGAACATTTAGAAAATTCATTGAACGTAGAGATTATGAATAAGGAAGTAATTCTCATAGAGTTTGTTTACCGAAACTGTCGTACAAACATTAGAGGTCACGAACTAAGCATAGACTTAATTCCGATTAAACTGGGAGAGTTTGATGTGATATTAAGAATAGATTGGTTATCCGGCCACGCTGCGATAATCGATTGTCAAAAGAAGAGTGATAAGAGTGTTGGAGAAATCTAAGTAAAGAATTCTTTATTGCTAAGCATTACCCAATCAGTGTATGAGATATCAAGGTTAAAGCTCGAGAAGGTATAATTTCTACTTCGTTCTTAACTTGAGTCTTATTTGATTCTCGGTTTTCCTAAATTAATAGGTCAAGTATGATGAATTAACATGATATAGGGTGTTTAGAAAGTTTACTTTCGTGCATGAATGCGTTAATAATTGTCTGGAATCAAGTTGTGGCCACTCTGCAAAACAGAGCATGTTCACTGCTTCTGAACTTCATGGGGTGAAGTTGCACCGTACTTAGGAACCAGCTGATGGGTTCGGCCGTGTTAGACCATGTATTAAGAAATTCCCTTAGGTTGTATGCATATAGTAAAGTCTTAATGAAATTAACCCAACAAACTTAGACTTTGTCGAAATAGTGTAGACCGAAGTCTCTAAAAGAGCTGACTTCGGAGATGTCTTCGGACAAAGCGTGTTGTCTTCGGACAAGTCGTAATGTCTTCGGACAAAGCGTGTTGTCTTCGGACAAGTCGTAATGTCTTCGGATGAAGCGTGTTGTCTTCGGACAAGTCGTAATATCTTCGGACATGGCCAGATGTCTTCGGCTTCGGACATGGCCAGATGTCTTCAACTTCGGACATGGCCAGATGTCCTGGGACTCGGAGACAGCATCATAACTTGATATAAGGATGGATTAATAAATATTCCTATACTGCTATAAACTATTATTACACGAACGAGTTCTAAGTAGAGAATTTTACTAACTTCGGGAAAATAAATCTAATGCCCCGCAAACATCGTAGAAAAGGGTCTGGGGATTGCTAGATGTTATGGTCTACTTAAAGCAATGAACCTCTTAGAACTACGAAGAAGAAAGATTATGAATAAACTAGCAGTGGTCAAAAGTATGAGCATGTTAGTGTACAGCTATGAGTTTTGATGGGTGCAGCAGTATACATAGATAGAAAGAAAAATGTGTTATGTGTACATGTTGTTTATATATGTATATCAAGTGTGTTTGGCTAATGAATACCTATACTTACATAAATAGGACAAACATAGTTCATTGAGGTGATTTTCGCTACAAGTAGTAATCAACGCTAAAGGCAAGTTCTCTAACCTCACTCAAATTTACATTGAGCAAGTTTCCGAACACTATTATTATTGTGTTGCAAATTCCTTAATTCTCACACTGTACGCATTTGAATTGTTGTCATATCAATCAATTTTTCAAGCAAATATCTGTTTCTATTTGAAAAATCATTCGTATACCTTGATGTTGTTGCAAGTATTGGACTTATCGTTCTTAAATGCATGATGAAAAATTGTCTAACCCTTTGATTCAACTAGACTATTATTATGTGTTAAAAAGCTATCCAAATCGATTGACTTGGTGCGGACTATCGTAAATCTACTACGATGAAAAACCCTCATAGAAGGGGAAATTATATATTGTCGGGGAACCGACGTGCGCACATAAGTATGATTAAATGTTATGCATAACGTAGGGTACTTTAGGCTGATCACCTATTGTACTCGTTTATATTGAATTACGAAGTAATATCTTTATTAATTCTAGTAAGAGTTCTTAGTCCTTAGTATTTCGCTCAATACTCATTCATGTTGAACCTCGAAATGAATAAATCCACGAAATTTTGTTGATATCCTTCATCATAATGCGACACCTATTGAATACTCTTGATATTTCTTGATATCCTTGAACCACCAATTATTATTATACCTTGAAAGATCTAAATGCTATAACCGCTTGTTCTTACGGCTATATTACTTGGTTGGGCAAACTCGTTTGCTCATTCTTGCTTCCTAAAATATTACAGCTAAAAGCGAAAGCAAGGCGGTACTTCAGGACAGGACAAGGGAAAGGGCAAGGCGACAGAATAACTTAGTCCTTAAGACTAGACGTATTATTATTATTGTTATGCTTGTTATGATGTATTCAAGAATGATTAAGTTATGGTTAAGTTAATCTCTGAATTGTCGTAGTAATGGTTACGGTACTTTGGGACGCAAATATTTATATTATATCAATGTAATTTATTCTAGTATTTCCGTTGTTGATTTTAGTAAGATATTTTTAGTTGCACGTGATGCACCGAATTCGGGATATGGATGTCCAAATTCTGGGGGCGTCACATCGGACATCTGAGTCCTCTGGACCGGAGTCCCATTCGAGATATGGTGGTCGGGTTCGGGTATCTGAGTCCTTTGGGCCGGAACCCTATTCTAGAGGGTTGATGTTGAGGCCTGGACCTTGAGTCCTCCGGGCGAAGTCCCACCATGTAGTGAGCTTGGTTGGATTGGGCCTGTACAGTGGGTTGTCCTGCGTACAGAGTCTGGAGTCATAACCGTATTTGAATAAGGTAACTCCAAAGGTAGTGATTGTATTGGATTCCACTTCCACCTTTTAAGGAGATTGTGTTGGACCCAAACGATGGTAACTGCCATGTTTAGGAGTCTTAATCTGACTCGGAGAGGGGTTCTAGGGTGATGGGAGTACTATAAATATAAGGCCAAGGTTACGATTAACAGGTAATACTTACTTTTGAGCACTAAACACTTAGCCTCCATTGTTAAACCTTGTGAACGGCTTGTACTTTTTCTCACACCGGAGCTATCCCCCGGTGGCCCAAGCCGTCAAGCTTCTGTGTGATCTATTATTGTGCAGGTTCTAGCGCATGGATTCTATGATTGGATGCGCCGGTGAAACTTGGCATTAACATTGGCGCTACAAGGAGGGCTTTTTAGTGTTCTTTCAATCACAACCATCATTTCTGGTAACAAGCCATGGTGAGTAGGGAAAACAGTGCTTCTAACCAGGAAAAGGCAAAGACCCACCAAACCACACTGGTGAGGGGGTCGTTAAAATTGGCTCCAGGCATTCGGACGCCGCTAAATGCCACATGTTTGCAACGACCCTGAAGAAGAGTTCCCGAGAATGGATGGGGACTTTAGCGGCTGGATCAATCAATTCCTAGAGCGATCTTCGGGAAAAGTTTCATGCCCTGTTCGGAAGCAACAGAAGGAGAGGAAAGATCACAGCATCCCTCGTACAGGTTTGGCAGAAATCTGCCGAGAGCCTGGGTCAGTACGTCAAGATGTTTCGAGAGGCTGTGGGGTCTGTAGCAGAGTTGAATTCTCCATAAGCCCTGGGTTTCTTTACGACCGGGCTAGATATTGGGAAGTCGAAGAAACTGATGAAGGATTTAGTGATCAATCCACCGACAGACTTAACCGAAGCCTTCCATCGAGCCGAAGGGTTTATTGTGATAGAGGAAGCTATGGGAAATTTTAGACCATACTCCCAGTCATACGAGAAGTCCAAGGATCGGGATAAACAGAATTATCAGTGGTCGGATAATCAGGGTAGATCTGACAACTATGAGAAGAAAGGTAATAATGGTAGCGGATCGGGGAGTGGTCAACCACCTTTCCCGAATAGAAACGTCAACAAAGTTTACACTGCACTCAACACCGACCGGGCAAAAATACTAGAGGAGATGCGGAATAAACCCTTTTTTGAGCCATGTTCAAATCAACCTAAGCCTGGCAAGAGAGGCCGGGATAAATATTGCAAGTACCATCAATGTCGTGGACATACGATGGAGATGTGTAATGATCTAAAGGATTTGATTGAGAAAAACGTTCAGAATGGGCAACTGGTGCAGTATGTGGTCGGTCGGGAAGGTTTAGAGGCACCCCGGGAGGAGAATAGGGGGTCGACTCGGGAAACACAGCCACAACCGCACCCACAAGCCCGAGGGGTGATTAATGTAATTTCAGGAGGGTTGTTAGGGCGTGTAACCAGAAGGAAGAGGAGTGGACATCTCGAGGCTGTATTGTCAGTAGCAAGTTCATCGCCCAGAAAGGATAGCGCCTAATCAGGAGTTTCCATCTCTTTCTCAAACGAAGATTACCCCGCCGATCACATCGAATCGCATGATGGGGCACTTATGATAACAACACAGGTCGGGCCAGTGGATATGAAATAGATGATGATCGATAACGGGTCCTCGATCGACATACTGTACATGCACGCCTATCAAAAGATGGATTTAGAAAGAAAGAAGATGGAGTTGGGAGGAGAGGGTCCGTTGTATGGGTTCAGTGGGGACCCGGTGCATGTGTCAGGAACCATCGAGTTGCCTGTCAAGTTCGGCACAGCCCCTCTGCAGGCAAAAGTTCTGGTCAGGTTTTTTGTGGTACAGGTGGACTCGGCATACAACGCTATTTTGGGAAGACCGACGTTAGCGGCACTACAAGAAGTAACATCCATATCATACTTCAAAATCAAGTTTCCGACACCAAATGAGATTGGGGAGGTAAAAGGCGATCTTGACATTGCCCGAAGGTGCTATCGGAATACCTTGATTTCTTCAGGGATCGGAGTCAGCAAACAGAAACAGACAATGGCCATTGAAATAGAGCCATTCACTGAGGGCAGTACCGAACCAACGGCCCTACCCGCCGAAGAGACCGAAGATGTAGGGTTAATCCCCAGCAACACAGAGAGACTGATTAAGATTGGGGCAGGATTAACAGAACCACTGCGGATAGGATTGGTGGATCTGCTTCGGGTGTATGCCGATATCTTTGCTTGGGAGCCTAGCGACATGCCCGGTGTAAGTGAGTCGGTGGCTTTACATAAACTGCATATGGATCCGAAGAAAAACCAATGATACAAAAAAGAAGAATTTTCGCCCCGTAAAGGCAGAGGATCATAGATGAGGAAATCACTAAATAATTGGAGGCGGGATTCATCTTCGAGATAGACTACCCCGAATGGCTGGCAAATGTAGTTCTGGTTCAGAAACAAAATGGGAAGTGGAGATTATGCATAGATTACACAGACCCGAACAAGGTGTGCCTGAAAGATTTCTACCTTTTGCCGAGCATAGATCAGTTGATTGATGCCACATCGGGGTACGACATGTTGAGCTTCATGGATGCTTTCTCGGGATACCATCAGATTTCGATGAATAAGGAAGACATCTCAAAGACAAGCTTCATCACACATCGGGCCATATATGCTTATCGGAAGATGACTTTTGGATTACTCAATGCTGGGGCAACTTACCAACGGATGATGAACTTCATATTCAGAAAGCAGCTGGGCTGAAGCATGGAGGTATACGTGGACGACATGATTGTGAAAAGTATGTCAGTTCGGGATCATCTGGAGGACCTAGAAGACTGCTTCAAAATGGTAAGAAGACACAAGCTAAGGTTGAACCGGACCAAGTGTACCTTCGGATTGGGATCAGGGAAATTTTTGGGTTACTTGGTCAGTAAGAGGGGCATCGAGGCAAATCCAGAAAAAATTCAAGTGATCTTAGACATGAAATCTCCGAAAACATACAAAGATGTACAGAGGTTAACGGGCCAGATAGCTGCCCTTCGGAGGTTTATGTCAAGATCGGCAGAAGGATGTTTACCCTTCTTTGACACTCTCAAGGGGCCGAAGAACAAGAAGAGTTTCTAGTGGACTTCGGAGTGCGAAGACGCGTTCCAAGGGATCAAGAAGTACTTGTCCTCGGCACCATTGCTGATGAAACCGATCCCTTCGGAAGCCTTATACCTTTACCTGGCTGCAAGTTCGATGGCAGTTGGGGCAGCACTGGTACGAGACAAGGGGGAAAGTAGTTCCCAATTTATTACGTCAGCCACGTTCTTAGGGATGCGGGGATAAGGTACCCGAACTTGGAAAATTTTGCCTACGCCTTAATCATCGCTAGTAGGAAGCTCAGCCACTATTTCTAGGGTCGGCTAATAGTGGTGTACACGGATCAGCCATTAAAGAAAATTTTTCATAGGCCGGAGGTGTCGGGTCGGTTAGCCGCATGGGCGATGGAATGAACACAGTTTGCCATAGAATATCATCCCCGAACGGTAATTAAAGGGCAGGTCTTAGCAGATTTTGTGGTAGAGTGTTCCTTCACAAAGCCAGACATGAGCACGGTAACTGAAACTCAGCAGGGGGAAACCTCATGGACTTTATACGTGGATGGATCATCGACTTCAGACGTTAGTGGGGCAGGGGTCATTTTGATAAGTCCCGAAGGGTTCAAAGTCTAGCAGGCGATTCGGTTTCGGTTCAAGGCCACGAACAACGAAGCAGAATATGAGGCCATCCTAGCAGGGTTATGGTTGGCCCAAATCCTGGAAGTGAAGAAGTTGATCATCTATAGTGATTCGCAGCTGGTGGTCAAGCAGTTATCGGGGGAGTATGAGGCTTGGGGAGCAAGAATGTCAAAGTATCTGGCCGAAGTGAAAGATAAGCTCACGTACTTCACATCGCACAGTTGTCAGGGAGTTGATCGGTCAGATAATATAGTAGCAGATGCCCTAGCCAGGTTGGCAACCACCGAAGCGATCTCCTTCAACGGATCGGTGTATCTCGATGTCTTAGAATGGCCAAGCGTGTCGAAGACAGATGTACTAGCTTTGGATTAGCTCGATTGTTGGCTCACACCGTATATCACGTATCTGGCAAATGGGGTTCTACCTTCGGACCGAATCCTAGCGAGAAAAATCAAGCACCGAAGCTCAAATTTCATCCTTATTGACGGGGATCTGTACTGAAGGGCTTTTAGCTCCCCACTGCTCAAGTGCTTAACTCCATCAGAAGTAGATTATACACTTCGGGAAGTACATGAAGGGATTTGTGGGGATCACATGGGGGCCAAGTCACTGGCACACAAGATTCTGCGGCAGGGGTATTATTGGCCGACTATCTACACGGAGGCCAAAGAATTTGTCAGGAAATGTCCCAAGTGTCAGTTGAACAGCACTATCCTGCATCAGCATCCCGAAGAGCTGTATTCGGTCTTATCCCCGATTCCCTTTGCTGTATGGGGAATCGACATTTTGGGGCCTCTACCGAAGGCCAAAGGACAAGTCAGTTTCGTGATCGTGGCTATTGACTACATGACGAAGTGGGTCAAAGCCAAAGATCTGCAGAAGATCACCGAACAGGAATGCCTAAAGTTCTTCAAGGAAGGGGTCGTTTATCGGTTTGGCATCCCGATGGCAGTAGTGTCGGATAATGGCAGGCAATTTGTGAGATCGAAATTCGAAGCCTTTTTGAAAGAATTGGGAATTTAGCACCGAAAGACTTCAGTGGCTCATCCCCAGTCAAACGGTCAAGTGGAGGTCACCAACCGAACTCTGCTTAACGGCATCAAAAGAAGGTTGGATGAATTAAAGGGTCAGTGGCCCGAAGATCTACTCAGTGTTTTGTGGACGTATCGGACTACTCCGAGAACGACAATTGGGGACTCTCCATTCCGATTGGCATACGGGACCGATGCACTTATACCGGTCGAGATCGGGTCCCCTACTCTTAGAGTCAGTCAATACAAAGAGCTATACAATGATGAAGGCTTGAGAATGAATCTGGATCTGTCGGAAGAAGTTTGGGACTCAGCTCTGATAAGGTTGGAAATATACCAGCAGAGAACAACCCGACACTATAATCAGAAGGTGAAAAGGAGAAGATTTGAGGTTAGGGATTTAGTCCTCAGGGAGTCGGAGGCATCAACCCCCCAGAACACCGGCAAACTGATGCCTAACTAGGAGGGACCTTATGAAGTGGTAGAGGTGCCGAAGCCAGGTACATACCGGCTTTGAGAAATGGATGGTTCGGAAGTAAAGAATACATGGCACGCTGGAAGACTTAGAAAATTTTACCAGTAAAAGTTATGTCATTCTTTTCTTTATCCGTGTAACCATTTCAATTTTAAATGAAATAAATGAAAGTTTTCTTCGAAAATATTTAACTTCATCTATAATCATACGATTTTCGGTACCCGATCAGACAAACATCGGGCTTTAACCGGTCAGAAAGTCGATGATGACATAGTTGATCGATAAAAGTCACGGGTATAACTGGTCGAGACTATAATTCTGGAATTAGATAAACTTCGGGGCTTAAATCGGTCAAAAATTCGAAGACGACATAATTGATCGATAAAAGTCACGGGTATAACTGATCGCAAAGATTTACAAACAAAAACTTTTTATATTTCATATCTTCAAATTTTTACAAACCCCGATCATATAAGATTCGGGAAAAGTACAAATAAAGAAGGAAAACGAAAGTTACAAAATTACAAGTCATAAAAGAAGCTATTTCAGAGGAGGATCATCCCCAGCCTCGGACTCTTCGTCCGACGAGTCAAGAAGGGAGGCATCGAGCCCAGCGGCTATCAGCTTCGCCCTGGACTTTTCCCGATAAGTCTCGTACCCTTCACCGAATTGGGCCATGACTTTTTCATTCAAGGCATCAGACTCTTCGTACTCGGTTTTTATCCGATGCATGGCTTCGGCCTGATCTTCCTTCAGGGAGTTGTTTTCCCGAATCATATATTTCAGTTTCTCGTGTGCTTCGGAAAACTTCTCCCTGAAGGCCTCGATCACTTACTCCTGCTCTTTGACTTCAGTGGCCAAGTGCTCCTTCTCCTGGATTAACTTCTTAGCATAACCCTCGAGGCCGACGAACTCATGTTGAAGTAGAGAGTATTGTTCTTTCAGTTCATCGCCTGGCGTTCAGCCTGGGTTACTTTGTTTCGGGTCTAGGCATGGAGATCCTTTTCCTTCTTTAGGTCCGAATTCAGACCACGGATCTCTGCCTCAAAAAGCTGCACATCCGTTATCAACTGAGCCTCTTTTTTGGTAGATCGGGCAAGAGGCGAAATGGCTCTTGCCAGGATGGCGTTGGCCTACGACAAAAGGAGTGGGTCAGCCATACAGAATAAAATATGACAGTAACAGCAGAAGATAACCAATTTGAGCATTACCTGACATTGAGCGGATAGAAGCCATCAGTTACTCTTCGGAAGAAAATCCCTTGAACCGTTCGTCATCGGCCGAAAGCTTGAAATGATCGAATAAGTTTAAGGGAAACACCTCTGAAGGGCTCTTCGGCCAATCGGTCGTCGGCGTTCCCTAAGAAGAGCTCGCTTTAGACGTGGGGGTTGATGTGGGATGGGGTTCGGGCTCAGTAACCGGCTGCTCAAGAACTTTAGCTATACGAGGCTTCTTAGGATGAGGTTTGAGAGGGACCTCTTCGGTCTCCTTCGAATCTTCAATCACTGCAATTTGCGCAGGAGGCGGAGGAATCGGCTTCGGTAAAGCTGAAGAAGTGGCCTTAGGGGGGGCTTTTGTGGAAGACTTTGAGGATTTCTTGGACTTCTTCAGTAAGGCCATCTTCTCAGCTCGACTCATTTTCAGAGCATTTTTATTGGTGGTTTCGTGATCTTGGTGGTTGGAGGCGGGCCCCGTCGCGAGTCCAATCGAAAGTTCGATGAATAGGGATGGTCTCCTCGTCGGGTGAATCATCGATTGTTGGAGGACGGATAGGTTCGAAGATAATTGGGAGAGGTGCGAGGGAGTCATCGGTACCCTCGGGTTTAAAGATGGTCACTGCTAGGCAAACAGAGCAATTAATAATACGGCATACAAGAAATAAAGTCATGACACGAAAGGGAAGGGGAATTATAACTTACGCCCGTGTTTGTACAGCCAGGCTTCATTGGACAAGAGGGTCAAACTCCACTCGGTCTTGCTCAACTTCTTATAAAATGCCTTGAAGACGTCAGCCCGATCCTTAGGAAACTTGGATACCTTCGCAATGGGGTCATCAGGATGTGCCCAGCTAGGTAAGAGTTGGAGATCGGTCCCTTTTACGAAGATCCACTGGGTGTGCCACCCTTTGTTGCTTGAGGGTGTCTTAATGAGGATGGAACGGTTGGATCATTTGTCTAATTGCCGAAGGCCAGGCTCTTTCGACCCGTTGATGGTGAATAAGGCAAAGAAGAAATCGAGGCCAGGTGTGACCCCCATCTCCTGGCACAAGGCTATGAAGGATATCAAGTGGATGTACGAGTTCGGCACCAGCTGTGCGAATCCGACACCCACGAAACATAGGAAAGAAGAGATGAATTCGTGGAGTGGAAACTGAACCCCGTACTTCAGCAGATACAGGGGAACGGTGACCCATTCACCCTCGGGTCTCCAGAACATTTTCTCGTCGGGTTTCGGCACCCGAAGCTTGTATTCTTTGGGGATATTGAAAAGAGTTCAGATGTCAGAGATTTGAGAGGTGGTGATGGTGGAGGGGGTGTGGAGTTGGGAAAACTCCCCTTTGGAGTGATAGGCATTTCAGATCCTAGCCTCGGCACTTATCAGAGTAGGGAGAACGGAAGGAGTTACGGTTTCAGAGGAAGGTGTCAGCAGATCCACCAGGACTAAATCGGTGGTCAGAATGGGCGGAGGAGTAGTGGTATCAGGGACGTTTAGAGTTTGTTCAGAAGTAGAATCAGCCATTGCAATAAATGCTAGCAGAAATGAGTTTGAAATCAAGGAATAATGGAGAACGGAATACTCACCGAAAATCGCCCTCGCCGGAAAATTTGAACAGAGGTTGTGAAAAAGAGAAGTCTGGAAAAATGACAGCGATTGATGGAAAGGGGTTTTTATAGGCCCATATGCACAAAACCCAAGGGCGGCTATTAAATGCGTTGAGTGGGCCCAAGCGTGGAAAGACGTGCAGCATTTTGAAGAACAAGGAGAAACTGTTTGGCTTCCCCAGACAACTCATCATTAGCTGTCGTAACTCATCAAATTCCTGACCTTTCAAGTCTCTAATTATAAATATATTATAATAAGAGACTGGGGCATAAAGTTCGGGAGCATTTTACCGACCTATAAGTAGGCTGAAGGCCTGGTGTTAAAGGGGGATGTTAAGGCCATTGAGCCGAAGCTCCCAAGGGTGTTGAAAGGGTTCGAACATCCGAGTCCCCTAGACTGGAGTCCCATTCGAGATATGGTGGTCGGGTTCGAGTATCCGAGTCCTTTGGGCTGGAACCCTATTCTGGAGGGTTGATGTTCGGGGTCGGGCCTTTGAGTCCTCTGGGCCAAAGTCCAAACCATGTAGTGAGCTTGGTTGGATTGGGCCTGTACAGTGGGCTGTCCTGCGTACAGAGTCTGGAGTCATAACCGTATTTGAATAAGGTAACTCCAAAGGTAGTGATTGGATTGGATTCCACTTCCACCTTTTAAGGAGATTGTGTTGGACCCAAACGATGGTAACTGCCATGTTTAAGAGTCCTAATCCGACTCGGAGAGGGGTTCTAGGGTGATGGGAGTGCTATAAATACAAGGCCAAGGTTACGATTAAGAGGTAATACCTACTTTTGAGCACTAAACACTTAGCCTACATTGTTAAACCTTGTGAACGGCCTGTACTTATTCTCACACCGGAGCTATCCCCCGGCGGCCCAAGCCATCAAGCTTCTATGTGATCTGTTATTGTATAGGTTCTAGCGTGTGAATTCTGTGATTGGACGCACCGGCAAAACTTGGCGTTAACAATCATGATTTGGAGTCACGCGACATAAGAATACGGACATCGTAAAAATTGAGATTAATCGATCATGAGATTGTTCATAATGTGTTTGCAAACTTGGAAAATTTTCATTTCGACATGCCTAATTATTTGTTAAAAGTGCATGTTACTATGAAGACTTAGATTATTTCAGAATTATTTTGAAAATTTTTCTTTGAGAAACAATATCATGAATACTTGGTACAAAGAAAATTGTGAATGTCTAACTGTTGGTGCTTGATATTACATTATTTTAAAATCAAAATCGAATTTTCTCTAAGAAAAGGAGAATGAAACGGAAAGAGTTATCTGTCAAGATTCGATATAATTTAGGTTTTGGTATTTATGGACAATTTAAATATTTGATGTATTTTTTATTTATTAATTAGTAGTCAGGTAGGTTTAATTATTTTGGGACGGTTAATGTTTTGGGCTTAATTTTTATGTTTATTGAATTTTATTTATTTTTAGGGTTTAGGAAGTATAAATAGTCCCTTAGGGTTATTATTATGGAGCAAATCTTATTATTTTGATTTTATAAACATTGTGGAAGCAACTTATAGTCAATTTATTCAACTTTGTGAATTCTTGTGATTGCAAAGTTATACAGATTCAATTCTTGTGATTGTTTCTATTCTCTATCCGTCTTCCGCTGTGTCAGAAAAAGATGAAATTAATAATATAAAAAACATCTTAATATGTTGGGGAATGATTTTGTGGGCCCGAATAATTCGATGGGTCACGCCACGTGATAAAATATTACAGTCAAGAGGCTTGACTTTTGAGGGATTCACAGTCCTAATTGACTTGTAGTTCCCGTACCTAATTTGTAGTAAGAAAACCAAATCTAATCAAATCACGAGGATTGCGTTTAGAATAGGACTTTACATAAAGAATCATATTACTACTCAGGGAATATCGCATAATATTAAGAAGGTGTGATCAACTATAAATATACGATCATAATTCAGGTTTTAGGTAACTCACATGTTATTTACTTTTACACACTAGAGAAAAATTACATACCTCCATTGTTGACGTTTCTAGCATGTACTTATTCTCACACCGAAACTACTCTCTGGCGGTCCCGACCGTCTGGCTCCTCAATGAGTTCGTTTGTTTAATGTGCAGGTTTTACATTCATTGTTTGGTGATTCGGCGAGCGAACAAATTTTAGTTTTAACATTGGCGCTAGAATGAGGGTGATCTATTCTAGTTTCATATTAAAATCACCAAATTTAATTTGAGAGCCTACTTATAAAGCTAAGGGGGTGTTTGTTTAGAGCTGAATGGCTGAATGACTAAATGGCTGAATCGGTCAGTGCGTTTGTTTTGGTCTGAATTGCTAAATTGGTAAAATGGACGAGCTGAATGGCTAAGTCAATTTTTTTAGCTGAATGGCTGAATGAAGTAAAAAAATTAAAAAATTAAAAAAAATATTAACTATTATATTAATATTAAATAAATGTACAACAATTTTGAATTTTTTCAGATGGGTAAAATAATAAAATTTTGTCATTTAGATGTTTCAGACATGTCAATTATCAAACAGTTTTTTTTATTCAGATTCAGATTCAGATTCATTCAATTTTTATCAAATACCCTCTAAGTTACTCTTTTTTATTAGATCAATAATATATATCCAACGTGTGCACGAAATTTCTGTTATTAATCCGATTTATTTATAATATTTAAAGTTGTAGTATCATCATAATATTATTGATACTTACTTTATATATATACATGCATTGTTAGGTTACATTACTTTATAAGTACTCCGACTAAAAACCCAGCTGATTCTCTCTCTCTACTTCCTCTATATATCTACAAGTTATATAAGGCATGTACTTCGTCTTTGGCAGTGACTACTAGAGCCATATTCTTAATATTTCTTTAATTATCATTATTATTAAAAATAATATATAATGATAGTTTTTCCTGATATATTATTTATTTTCATATATGTGGTTAATGTTGTACATGTGAATTAAGAGAGATAAATTAAACTACTAGATAGATGGGGGATTTGAAGAGATGGTATAACGAATCAAGAGTAGCCATAGAGATGTTAATGGTTCAAGTATTTGCAATTGAACTCCATTTACTCTCCAGAATTATACTAAGTCAAGGCACCTTCATCTTTGCCCTCGTCACCTATCGTCAATTTGTCGGCGCTATTTGTGTCGACCCTCTTGCTTTCTACTTTGACAGAAAATCAACTTATACTGTAATATCCCGAAAAAAATAATAAAATAATATTAAATTTATATTCTTAAAACATATTGTTTGGAACTTGTCATTTATTTGGGTCAAACTAGTTATTTAAATTATGTGGGCTAATAAATATTAATAAGTGATAGATAATATTATGTGGTTAAAATTTGGGCCTTAATATTAATTTAACCCAAATAGAAGTTTATTAGGGCAAACCTAATTAATAAATAGCTAAACCTAATATTACTTCATTATACAAACCCGAATAAGAAGAGGTGGCTACTTTGGAGATAAAGGAAACAACCTACAAAGGGGCTCGGTGAAGAAAGACTAGAGATTTTGATCACTAGTGGGGAAATTTCATCAGTAATAAGTAAGTATATTATACATTATATAAAGTGGGGATAAATCACGTGGTTTTCATCATGAGCAAGTACTTTTGTAATTCAAGAACTAAGATCGATCTTTAAAGATGGGAGAGTTTATTTATTAATGTAATACTTATACGGATGTACTTATTATTATTATCACTTTATTCCAATCAGTTGAGCGGAGGAGTAGTCTCATGATTGATTTTGGAGATCCTAAAATAATAAATTGATGATTTTTTAAATAAAAATATATATATAGCAGTAGTAATTAAAGTTTACGAAAACTTGCATAATTTGCAAGAGATGTTATACAAATAAATATGTAAGATTATGTGGAATGAATTAAATCTTAATATTATAAGTAATTATATTTTATAGTCGTACAAAATAAAAGTGTTCATATTTTATAAATGTACTTACATTTAGTATTATTAATTTGTGTAATTAGTTGAGACGGAAGGAAATTAAAGAGTTATATTTGGAATATAAATTTTGGAGTATTAATAATTGATATAAGGCGATGATTAAAGGCATATTAAATAGATTATGAATTATTTTGAAATTATTGAATTGGATTATATTTAATTTGAGGTGAATATGTTTAGGTGATGAATAACGTTTACAGTATTTGATATCGTTGGCATTTGAGGTAAGATTTTGTGGAGTGTGCTATAAATGGTTTGGAAGTATCATGTATACGGATTAGTACTCTTTCAAATGATACCTTTGTTAAATTTGATTTGTTCGTTTGTTTCCTTATTTAGCATTCTATTATGATTTCACATAATTGTTTCTTGTGAAATAAATATATTAGTTTCATTTTAGAGTTGATACGTATGACTTCGTATTTGTACTCTTTGAATTAGGTTATCATGTTTAGTATTATTTATTTTGATAATTGTAGAAGCGGTACATGTTCTTACCTTCCTTTTGAAATCTTGTGACTATAATTTGATTCGGTTCAACATGTATATATAGAACCCTTTTGTTGGTATTATGTCGCATGTGTTGTGACATGATATTTTGTTAGAATATACCGTAGAGTATACCGAATTATAACCACACATTGGGGGTACCACAGCGAACACGTCGTCTTAACACGAGAGGCGTGACACTTTCCGTGGCGGTGTGATTAGTCCAGCGTCTCCATTTTGGGCTTTGGAGGAAGTGGGCCATTTGGTGTTTTGTTGTGGGGCGTATGGGTTAACCCTAGTTTTATGTTCTGTGGATTTGTGATGTTGGGCCAAACACACCTATCCGATTTGCATACATTTGGATTCGCGGTCCAATGTGTGATTTGCCTGTGTGGCATTATTTTGGTTGCCTGTGTGGCATTATTTTGACTTGCCTGTGTGGTAATGTGTATTTCTGAGCTCATTCGGTATAAAATAACTCCAACCATTTGTTTCAGCCTATTATTTTATTGGATTAGTTTTGTTGGTTTCTGTTTAGTTCAAGTCATTGAGTTAGTTATTTCAGTTCGTTATTTCTTTATTCTTTTATTGGTTTCGTCAATTACGTTGATTCAGATATATTCCATTCAAATATTTGGATATTATATTTTCATTCGTATTTGCACTTGAGGCTTTGTTCAGTATTTTGTCTCAGTTATTTTCGTATATCAGTTGTATATCTTTTGTATATCTGTATCCAAACTAGGCAATTGGCTCATGCTGTGTTTTTCTTCCGGCAGGTTTGCAGGGGTGATTCAGGGCTAGTGTGATGAGATTTTTGCCTTTGACCATTTAGGTTGATTCGAATTTTAAGTTTTGATTATTTTGACTCAGTTTGGAGAATTATACTTATTACTTTATTAATGAATCACCACTATTAATATTTTGAGGTTGTTAGTGCTCTGTTTATTTATTTTGAGGTTTGTTGTGCTTTGCACGTGACCTCCCTTTCCTTTTCGGGAAGGGGGTGTTACATATACTATGGCAGACGAAGGGCTCTGATGCAGGAGGTGATTTAGTGTCAACTAAAAAGAGGAAGAAGGATGGTGAAGATAAGGAATCCCAATCAGAGGTGGAGGTTGCATCTATACTTATGGTGCATAACCAATGCGTTAATTTTTCGGTGTTTTGGCTGCATGTTTACATAAAACATTACTAGTAATTATACGCAAGTATTCGTGATCACTTATGCAATATATTGACAAATAAATTATCGTTCTCATGAATAGCAAAGAATAAACTTAATAACTAATTACTAAACATGCACCAGTTTAATTTTATCTAGACAAACAAAATCTTAAATAGATTAATTCAACAAAATAAATAACTACAAAATTATGAATTCAATGAATTAAAAACATTAAGAACTCAATTTTTCCCGATGAATCATTTACTTAATATTATTCTACTTTCATTAAATAAATTAATTGAAATTGTAAACAGAAAATAACTAATATATAGTTAATATAATTATTTTCCAAATAATTATATAGCATATCTATTATTATTAATTTCACTATATTTCTATGAGAAACAATAATAATAAATTCATTAAGAATCATTTAATTTCCACATGTTGCTTGCGGTCTACATGTATAGTTCTATCTCGTCAACAAATTTACATTCACTCCCGTAAAGAATTACTAATCACAAGTTATTATATTTAGATCTTAATTTAGATTTCATTGTCAAAATCCATCTAAATCCATCCAATAATTGTTAATCAGACAATTTTAACATTCATCCGAAGATATAATAAACAATCTCATTTATAATCAAGTTAAATAAAAGAAAAGAATAAATATCACATTAAATTATCATCGGGTTCCATTGAATCATTGAATAGAAATTTTGTTCATAATAAAAGCTAAAAACATCAATAGTTTATCAAAAGTCATTATAAATACATGAAATAATAATAGAGAAGAAAGAAATGAACTCTGTTGAATCCAATCTCCTTTTCCAAGCTTCTTACTGCTTCTGAAATAAACTCTGATGAAACCTTATTCACCTACGTGCTTCTTAAACTAAGCCAAAACTGATATGACAATAATAATAATTATTCATCTTCTACTGAATATCTAATAATAAGTATCCAACCCATACATAATAACATAAATATGTCAAACTCGTCAGTCTTAGGAGTCTGAAACCTCCTGACTTCAATTAACAAGTGTCCAGGTTAATTAAGAATTAAAATATTTAATCAAATTCTTCAAATTTGCCGAGCGCGTGGCCTCACACGCCTACTGAAACAACTTTAGTGCCTCGGCTTCGCTTAAGAGTGTCACAACTCTCTCCAAGCGTCGCGGCTGTTCCTATTGAGCGTCGCAGCTCCCAAGTTTCTATCCATTTTCTCTTTTTTCCCCTTACGCGACTGTTTTGTCCATTTTCACCAAATGAAGTCCAGCTACTTGCATTTTTCTCTCGTCAAACTTTCACCAAACGATCTTTATTAATTAACTGTAGCTTATATTAAGGCTAAACTTACAATAATTCACATCATTTGCACCATCATAGGCTGAACTCAATATCTACATAAAACTACTAAAATGTTATAAAATAATACTAAAAACACCTAAGAATAAGCAAAATAGTTAAGTCAAGACTACTAAATTCATAGAAAATATACTCATCAGTGCAACATGGAACAATTTATTCTGCATCATGGGATCATTCTATTAGAAGATGGGTTTTTGAAACAAGTATAGATACAATAAAACATTGTTTGTGATTCGACTGGTGCTAGAAAGAATGCCCACCTGAGATTTCTTGCCACGAAGTCGGGAAATTCTTGTAGTTATGTATTTAGGGACTTGGTGTTGGGTGTGGGTCCTCACCCATGAGATAGAATTCAAGATAGAAAAGAATTGATTTTCTTTGTGAGCAAGTAAGTGAGTTTACTTGATATTAATCCAATTAGAAATTGGGTTAATGGAAGAAATATTGGAATTGGAGATTCCATGAAAGGAATCCAAGTTAAAAAAGGATTTACTTGTTAGATTGGTTGGTGACCAAGACAAGGAGATGTCCCTAATTTGATTAGGAGAATAAATTATTTCTAATCCATAATAGGAATGGATTAGAAAGAGTACTATAAATAAGGCTATGAGGGAGTCTTATTTGAAATATGAGAGAAACTTGGTAGCAAGAAGATACCAAAAGAATAAATTGAGAGAATTACAGTTTGTTGTTCGTGGGTATCCGCCATCATCTCCGTTCAATTGAAAGTTTGAAGTCTTTATTGCTTGGGGTGTTTTGGGGTGGTGAAGTTAATTAGGTTTCTCAACCTAATTAAAGGTAAATTTGTACTATCTCAATTTATTGTGTAACCTCAAGTTTTAGGGCATAAAACTTGAGAGAATTATTGTAAGCCCATTATTAGTGATATAGTGGAGATTCGGAGTTTAACCCGTGTTTTTTACCTCTTAATTTTAGAGGGTTTTTCACGTAAATTTGGTGTCTTTCTTGTGGATGATTAGTTGTTATTTTTGTTCTCATAATTGGTTTTGTTGATTTCATATTTAATTGCATAAAGACGGAAAAGTAATTCCTGGTATATAGATTATTTTTGGCGTACTTTTCCCTACAGTGGTATCAGAGCTTGGTTATTTTAGTGGTTTTCTTGTCCGAATTAAATGGAGGATTGGACAGCAGGTTGCATGATTAATCTCAAGGCTACAAATTATGCAATTTGGAAGCAAGAATAGAAGATTTGCTTTCTTCGCAAGGATTTGTACGAGCCACTTGAAGGATAGAGTTAAGCCCACAAACAAGAGTGACACGCAAATGGAACAAGATGAACAGAAGAAGGCTCCGATCGGATCGTGGATTGATCAAAGTATGTTTCATCATGTTGCCACGAAACTAAAGCCTATGATCTCTGGCGGAAATTGAGTCCATGTATGAAAGGATGACGACCTTGAAATAAAGCTTTTTTGATTAGGAAGCTTGTGAATTCTAAATTCAAGGATGGAAACTCCGTTGCAGAACAGCTGAGTGATTTTCAAAGTTTGATAAATCAGTTGAGTACGATGAAGATGGTAATTGACGATGAGATGCAGGCTTTGTTGTTGTTGAGCTCTTTGCCTAATAGCTGAGAGACGCTGGTTGTATCGTTGAGTAACTCCGCTCCTAATGGCAAGCTGACTATGGATATAGTTAAGGATAGTTTGTTTAATGAGGAACAAAGGCGAAGAGATACTATGGCGATTAGTGCTGAGTCACAAGTTTTTGTCGCACAGAGTAGGGACAAAAACAGAGGGAGAAACTCTCCTGAAGATGACAAATCCAGGGGAAGGTCAAGAGATAGAAAAGAAGTAATTTGCTTTCACTGCCAGAAGCCAGGTCACATAAGACGAGAGTGCAGATTTTTAAAGGAGCAGTCTAAGGAAAAAGATGAGGATAAAGATTCGATTGTGCATCTATCCGATATTGATGTAGCTATTGTTTGTGATGATAAACCCAAGTGCCATGTTAATGATTGGATTATTTATTCGGGTGCTTCGTTCCATGCTACTTCGCGTGGTGAAATCTTTACATCCTACAGTAGTGGTGATTTTGGCCATGTGCGGATGTGAAACGGAAGTGCATCCAAGATTATAGGCATTGAAGATATTTGTTTGGAAACTAACAGTGGTTGCAGGTTGATGTTGAGAGAAGTTAGACATGTTCTGGATATTTGTTTTAATTTGATCTCTGCTGGTAAGCTTGATGAGAATGGTTATAAAAGTTACTTTGGTGAAGGTCAGTGGAAGCTCACCAAAGGGTCTGTAGTGGTGACTAGAGGTAAGAAGGTATACACTCTTTAAACGATGCGGGCGCATGTGAGAGGTGTTGAAGATGGGGGAGTTGGGCAGAAAAAGGTGTGGTACAAAGTCGTGCGAGATGGGAGAAAAGCCTTGCATGAGAACCACGAGAGAAAAGCTCTTCGCTTTAAATGGGTACCAAAAGTGAAGAAGGAAAGTTATAGCTCACAGCCAGTGTACAAAGCGGTTGTGAATGAATTTGGCAATCAAAAATATGTCAGGTTTGAGTTAGATCCTCCCATTGAGAAGAACCATGCCGATGAGACAAAGTCGGACATGAAGATATTTGAAAATTTCAAGAAGCTTGAGTTGAGCCAAGACTTCGTTGGAATTAATTCCGAGTAAGGAATTGTGGTTGGTGATCCCTCCTCTCATGGGTTCGGAGGGGGAGATTATTGGGTGTGGGTCCTCACCCATGAGATAGAATCCAAGATAGAAAAGAATTGATTTTCTTTGTGAGCAAGTAAGTGAGTTTACTTGATATTAATCCAATTAGAAATTGGGTTAATGGAAGCAATATTGGAATTGGAGATTCCATGGAAGGAATCTAAGTTGAAAAAGGATTTACTTGTTAGATTGGTTGGGGACCAAGACAAGGAGATGTCCCTAATTTGATTAGGAGAATAAATTATTTCTAATCCATAATAGGAATGGATTAGAAAGAGTACTATAAATAAGGCTATGAGGGAGTCTTATTTGAAATATAAGAGAAACTTGGTAGCAAGAAGATATCAAAAGAATAAATTGAGAGAATTACAGTTTGTTGTTCGTGGGTATCCGTCATCATCTCCGTTCAATTGAAAGCTTGAAGTCTTTATTGCTTGGGGTGTTTTTGGGTGGTGAAGTTAATTAGGTTTCTCAACCTAATTAAAGGTAAATTTGTACTATCTCAATTTATTGTGTAACCTCAAGTTTTAGGGCATAAAACTTGAGAGGATTATTGTAAGCCCATTATTAGTGATATAGTGGAGATTCGGAGTTTGACCAGTGGTTTTTACCTCTTAATTTTAGAGGGTTTTCCACGTAAATTTGGTGTCTTGCTTGTGGATGATTATTTGTTATTTTTGTTCTCATAATTGGTTTTGTTGATTTCATATTTAATTGAACAAAGACGGAAAAGTAATTCTTGGGATATAGATTATTTTTGGCGTACTTTTCCCAACACTTGGGCTTATTTATTATGTGTATTGGAAATTAGGGCCTGTTGGAGGAGGTAATTGTGTTGTTTTATTAAATTTTAAAAAATGGGTTTTCGTGTTCCGAAGAAACAAAGCTATACTTTCCTTTTAAAAGTTAATTCTATGCATTTGGGTTGAGAGAAACGAGGTTAAAAGAGATCAGTAGTATGAGGGGGAAACCTAATAAAATTATTCTTACCCCGGTCTTGTAGTAGTATGATAAGGCTTTGAATGTATTTAGTGAGATTTACAGACGCGGTTTTCAATTCACATGTTATACAAGTCGGAGAAGATTGATAAGGCAGTTAAATTGATTGAAAGAATGGGGTAACTCAATTAATATAAGCTTGACATGTTGATTCATATTTCACTTTATTATATTATGCTTGGGGAGCTTTGTCAAAATAAAGAATTTAAGAAAAGAGCAGATCAACGAGAAATGTATTCGTCCTGATTTTAATTTCTTTGAGACCACTACTATTTTGAAAGTGAAACCGCAGAAGAATTGAACAAAGAGCAAGATGAAGTTCCTAGTAATTTCAGAGATGCAACCAACAAAGCCGAACTGGAGGTTCAAAATAAGATGTCACTTCTTGAGTGGTTTGCTAATGAGTACAAGAAGTTTAGTTGCACGCTAGAGTTTGTCACTAACAAATCGCGAGAGGGATCCCAATTTTGCAGAGGCTTTGGTCGAATTTGGGGAAATCCTCCGCTACCAGCTTGATATTCGAACTTTTAATGAGCTCTCTGATGATGAAGTTTATGAAGATTCTGAAGCCTGTTAAGAAAAATAAGACAGAGAGAGATAAAAATACTATAGAACCAGTGTGTTAACATGGGAGCACATTTGTTTAGTGCACCACTTGCAAACGGGGAAAATGCAGTTGGAGTTGGAATAGTTGGATTATCAGAGGCGATAATGCTTTCTGGTTTAACATTCAAGAAGAAATGGCAGAACAAGATGAAAGCTCTAGGCAAGCCCTGCGACAAGCCCAAACATTGTCACTGGTGCCAACGTCCAAGTTTTCTGTGAGAAATTTGTGAGGTACTTTGAAGTGGAGTAGAAGGAAGTAAAGTTGAGATATGGATATTATGTCATGGACCCTGAAAAAGCAGTAGAGATGGTTGATGGGAACACAATCTGTGTGGCAGTTATCATAGGTTCCACTCTTAACGGAGAAATTTTTTCATTGGTTGGTATATTGGATTGTTGTTCGAGTCGAAATTTGATTACGTTCTGATGGAGGGTTACTTATTCAATGACATTCTCTTTGATTTGAAGCTTGTTCACCTTCCAATGGGGTACATTAAACTCTTTATCTTGCTTGCTTGAAGTTCTTACAGTTACTTTTTTTATACAAACGTATTTCATGATCGGCTTTGAAGATATGGTGGCTGATTTCTGTTCCCTGGCTAACAAACTCAAAGTTAGCTATATTTCCGATCAAAACTACACATGACTGTCAACCTCATATCTGAAGACGCGACGCTAAGAAATAGGTTCGTCTTGACAAAAGAATTCGGTATGGATTCGATGAAACTTCAGACTTCGGTTATCATCTATTGTTTTTCTCTTCGGCAAGACAACAAAATTGGCAGAGGAGAAAATTTTTGGGGAAGATATAAGGTTGGTATTTGTTCAGCGTTATATTAGATTTGAGCTAAATTGACTGGGGGCAAGATATACAAGCTTGGTATAAACTTCAACAATCCGAGATGTTCACCTATGACACTTTAGACAATGGCAGCTCATTTTGAATTACATCACGTCGGCTTCATCATGTCTTCGGTTATCCATATTTGGCGGATATAAGGTCGGACGGTTCTCTGAAACCTGTGTGTAAAGCCTCCCTAAGGGATTGGGAGCATTGTTATGGCGATTTAATATCGGACAGTTCTCCGAAACCTCTATATAAAGCCTCCTTAGGGGATCGGGAGCATTGTTATGGCGATTTAAGGTAACCTATTCAATTTGTTAGGTTTTTACTAAATTGTGTAAATTCGTATGAGTAGTTATGTAAATTGATTGAGAAATCAGTTAGGGTTTAGCAAGGAAATTAGTTGTTGATGTGTGGCGGTATAAGGAGTGATTTCTATAAGAAATCTGGGCTAAACTATGATTATATAGCTAAGAAATTTTGAGTTTCTAAGCTACGCCCACAAGTTGTTTGATAAAATGTTTGAATGGAAATTTTTTCTTAAAAACTAAAAATTAACTAATGTGGTGAGTTAAGAAACATTTATACATATATTATGTTGTGTTCTAAGTTTTTGGGAGAATCAAACCAAGACTAAAAGCAATTATATGAACTTTGAACCAAATAAGTTTTGAATGAAAATTGTGAAGAACATGGACATTTGAGTCTAAGTAATTATCTGTTAAAGAAACTTAAAAATTAATTCATCTAGGGGATATGTAGAGAATGTTATAACAAAGAAAATGGCTCAAGAACAGACTCATTCCATCAACGGATGACGAAGTTATGGCATTACAAAGTAATCGCATTAAAGGAAATCAACTTGGGAAGAAAAAAAACAAGTGGGACAAAGGTGAACTCGTCGGGGCGAGCTCAATCATTTGACCGGGAAACTTGCCGAGGTGAGCTCGGGCAGAGAGGAACTCCCCGGGGCGAGCTCCCTATTTTTCAATTTTGTGATTTTGATATCCTTTAGTAAATCAGGTGTAACTTTTTTGTCCGAATTACGATCTGGATGATTCAAGATGATTCGGAAAGATAAGAAATAGAAATACAACTTTCATTCTTTAAGTTTTGAAATTTAAGATAAAGAAAAGGGTCCAAATTGCGTATTTTTAGGACTGTTGTGCAAACAGAGGCAATCAGAGGGCGTCGGGCGTTCGCATATACAACTTGCAATGCTCCCGACAATAAAAGATGTTGTTCTTAGTTATAAAAGATAAACATTACGAAATATAAAGATGTTTAAAATTAATCAATAAGTATTAGACAAGTGATATGAGTGTGCTAAGTGTACGCAAGGGCGTTCGCATAAGCAAATGAGGTGTGTAATGCATGAACATCAAAAGGCCATGACAAGAAATAAAGGGACTTAGATAATGTTTTAATTCAAGTGAATTAAACACTAAAAGAAATGAAAAAAATTTAATATAAGCCAAGATCTCAAAGAATTCGAAAAAGATTTCTAAATATTAATGAAACTTTCAAAATGAAGTAAAAGTAATATGGTTTTAATGTATACGTGATTGAATATATGCCTAGAATTGTACGTCTATAAGCAAGATGTAATTACATCAAGTAAAGGTATTCAAGAAGTTCCTAAATAAATGATTTTCAAATAAAAACAAATAAGACAAGTTTAGAGATAATGTAATTTATAATTACATTAAATGTATAGTTAAGTGTATGTGTAATAAGTATGTGCTTTGAATGTATGGACGTTGACGTGTGCCTATATGTGTATTAAAACTATGTAGGATACGTGAAGTAAAGATAACAATAAGTGTAATATACGCGAAAGGCAAGTATCCTAACCTTGAACTATATTTAAAATGAACAATTTTCTTTCAACCTTGTGCTAAATTTATAATGTGCAAGTATCTTAGCCTTGTACTATGTATATGTGTAAGTATTTCAAACTTGTTTATATTTGTGCAAATATCCCTAAACTTGTGTAAATTCCATCGTTGTGTTCAAATTCCTTCTATTAGTTCAAGTATCCTATTTTATTGCAAAGCTTCTAACTTCGTTTGAGTTATATGATATCTAAACCTTGTACCGCTTTTTTTGTGTACAAGGTTTATATACTCCGTAGAAAATATCAAGATTTATACTAAATCTTTGATTTTAGCTTGCTACATTGCATATCTTTAAAGTTCTAAAATGTCTAAACTGTTTGAGAAGAAGTCTAAGCTACTTGATTCGGCTAGACTCACATTAAAATATTTCATCGCTTTTAAGTTAAGTCTTTGAAATATTATTGATGTTAGGTAAAGCTGTCCAACTATATTGTTTTAGTTTGGACTCAAGTTTGAGAATGAACTTCCCTTATTTGGGAAATTTTTATGCACAAAAGGCGATTATGATTAACTCAAATGTTGTTGTTGCACGCTAGTGTTGATCAACGCAGGGCATAGCAAGTTGATCACTCACCGTGCCCGTAAGCATGTCGGTTTGCAGATGAATTTTTATTCAAACCTTATCATAAACTTGAAAATAGAATTTCTTGGTCTTTTGATCACTCAGCATCGATAGTCAGTACATTATTTTAAAAATGTAAATGATTTGATATGTTAATCAGAATTGTTTCAATTACTTCATAACTATTGATTCGATATAGAATTATATCTCAAAGAAAATATTTAATCCTTGTACACGATGTTTATTAACTGTTATTACTTGCTGAGAAATTGAATGGTCATTCTTGCTTTGAAATTAAATGTTTTTAGCTAGGCAGGAACCTATCGAAGGGTCCGAAAAAGACAAAGGTAAATGGAAGCTAATTGAGTAGTCGAAAGTCGTTGTTTGTAATAGTTAGAATTTAGTAATATGATAATACACTATCTATTATCTAATGAAGTACTTAAAGGTCTTCGTACCTGGGATAGACAACTCTGATGTAATATTTTTAGTTATTTAATAAATGAGTATGTTGTTTAAGAAGCAGCGTGTTGCACTGAATATAGGTCTGATGGTACCCGGATTTGGGGGCGTCACAGGAACCTCTATATAAAGCCTCCCTAGGGGATCAGGAGCATTGTTATGACGATACTAAGGTCGAAAGGTTCTCTAGAACCTCTATATAAAGCCTCCCTAGGAGTTTAGGAGAAAGAATGGATATATAAGGTCGGTTATCTACATTTAACTTGTGGTCGGGAACAACATGAGGAGTGACTACCCGACCAAGACTACCGTTCACCCAAAAGGATAAACGTTTTTCGGGAAGGACAAACGTTTTACTGAAAGGATAAATTTTCTTCGAGAAGGATAAATGTTCTCTTAAAAGGATAAATGTTCTTCGGGAAGGACAAAAGTTCTCTTGAAAGGACAAATGTTCTCCTGAACGAATAACATTTTTCGAGATGGATAAATGTCCATATATCGAATAAACGCCCATTAGACAAATGGTAATCGGATTAAACGTCAAGTAGAAAAGCATCCTCCGAGTCGGGCTGACGTCCTTTGGGACTACATACCCTTCGACTAACGTCCTCCGTGACCAATGTTGGGGGCATGATTTTGTGGGCCTGAATAATTCGATGGGCCATGTGGTATAATATTACAGTGATCAGGAGGCTTGACTTTTGAGGGATTCATAATCCTAATTCACTTGTACTTCCCATACCTAATTTGATTTCCTACTTAAGGAAACCAAATATTCAATCCAATCACGAGGATTGCGGTTATAATAAGACTTTATATAAAGAATCATATTCTTACTATGGGAAGGACATATAAAATTAAGGAGGTGTGATCAACTATAAATACACGACCATAATTCAGATTTCAGGTACCTCACATATTATTTACTTTTACACATTAGAGAAATTGCATACCTCCATTGTTGACATTTTTCCGGCTCAGAATTATTCTCTCACACCGGAGTTATCCCCAACAAGCTCCTCGAAAGTGTTCATTGTTTCTTGTCGCGTTTGTTTTTGTTTGTTGTTTGGTGATTTAGCGAGCGGACAAATTTTACCACTAACAAGTCTCTTAGGGTTATTATTATGGAACAACTCTTATTATTTTGATTTTATAAACATTATGGTAGCTTATAGTCAATTTATTCAACTTTGTGAATTTATGTGATTGCAAAGTTATATAGATTCAATTCCTTTGATTGTTTCTATTCTCTATCCGTCTTTCGCTGTGTCAGAAAGAGATGAAATTAATAATCTAAAAAACATTTTAATAAGTTGTAGAAAAAGAAAGTAAATATAAATAAACAACTTTAGACAGAGAAAAATGTTTTGTATCTTACCTATCTTCGTGCCCAACCACCGCTCTCCCTCTCCCCTTTTCTTTCATTTCTTCTACAATTTAAAACCCATAACGTTTCTTCAATTTCTTTAATGCTTTCTTTTTTTTCTTCTTTCTCGAAAGATGCTTCAATGTCTTCAAATATTTCTTTATTTTCGTCATGATCTATATATTGTTATTGCTTCCCGACATATGTCTTTAAAGTTTTCGTTTTTATTTTCTTTTTCTTTACGTTCATTAACTTTTTCTAAAAGTTTCTCATCTTCTTCCAAAAACCAAGACTCTTTAAGTAACGATGGACCTTTATAATTATTGCAAATAAATTCAAGTTCATTCCATAACTGAGGTAGAGAATCAAAACTCGTAACACTTTTCCAAACTTCTTCATGCATTACTCCTTGAAAAATCTCCCTTGTTCTTTTTTCTTTCATTTCTCAAACTTTTTTCGAAATACATTTGTCTAGATTTGCAATGACACCTCGCCATAAATTGAAAGCTCCAAGAAATACTCGAATCCTTATACTCAAAATATTGTAATTTGTGAACACTAATTTGGCACCAAACCTAGGAAACATCATTTTTCTATAATTTACCTCTCCAAAATGCTATCAATGTGATGAACTTTGTGACGCGCTTCAACTCAAACTTATTCTTTATTTTTTTCTCATCTAGCACATTTGCTAGATTGCATTCCGGTGCTTTAACGTGCATACTTTGCACTCGCCCAACGGAACACTTCAACAACATTAAGTCACTTCTGTTGGGTCGTCTCTTTACTTCACATTGTCTTAACCTTCTATAAACTTTGAAATTACCTCAGGTCTGATACCACTTTGTTGGAAATATATGGAAAAAGATAAATTATAGAAAAATGAGAAAGAATGTTTAAAACTTAAAATATTTGATTTAACTCACTTGCTTAAAATGACTCACATGCAAGACTATTTATAAGTTGAAAGAGACATATTTATATGCTTTCCATACATGAACTAGAACATGAATCTAATTTAATGAATGCAAATACATGAACACTAATATTCATGTATCATACAAATGTATCTTAAAATATCAATGCATGTATCAAAAAATATTAAAAGTCATTCATGGCTATAGCTTACTTCCAACACCATGAGGATCAGAAAAAACGCCAAAATCTGACCAGTTTTATTTTCTCTCTCATCAAGAAATAATCTCATCCAAACCCATTCGTGCCAGCTGAACTAATCTCCATGAGATGTGGATATTTTTCCTCCAACTCCTTCAGATTCATATGCATACCAAGTCAGCTGAATCTCCTTTCATTTTCCTACACTTTTTACCCCTTATAAAATAAATATTTAAAACCCATTCTGTTTCTCTCAAATATCCCTTAGTTTTGCTGCATCCCCCCCCCTCCCTCCCCTCCCTCCCCTTGTTGGTCTAGGGTTCTTGTGGTGGTAGGGTTGGAGAAAACCCTTAAATCCAATCACTTTTATTGTGTATTCGTTGTCAAATACTCGATTAATGTATTTGGTCATTCTTGTTTTGCTGTATTTTTTACTCTATAGCTTGTATGTCTTGTTTTCGACTTGGTGATTATATTTATGCAGGTGGATGGAGAAGCTAGCTTTACCAGGAATGGGAGTTTGGGAGATTCTGTTGGAGCTATAGAAAGGTAACCCATAAAACATTATCTTTAATTTCAATGTTTAGATAAATTTTGAAGTCGTATTATTTTGTAAACAGTTATTAAGGTTGGTTTTGTACTTTGAACTATGAATACATTTTAGAAATTAATTTTATCAAATTTAAACTGAAATAGGTATGTAACACCCCCTTTCCGAAATAGAAAAAGAGGTTACTAAAAATATAACAAAACTAATGAATTGAATAGCAAGGCTCAAAGCCACAAAAGAATAGTCTCATAATAATTAAATCTCATACGACAAACCATAATAAATGTCACACTAGCTCAAACCACAATCTGAAATAATTATTACAACTCTAAATAGATCAATGTATCATAACCTAACAAAATATATATAAACCATTGGATAGAAGGGATCTCTCATCACACTTGCCCTTGATCCACCTGATTACCTGCCAGAAGAAAAACACAGCATGAGCCAAATACCCAGTACGGATATAGAATACAAATAATGAACCAAAATAACTAACTCAATTTAAAGAACTGAACTGAAACGAACAAAACTAACACAACGAATAATAGGCTGAATCAAATGGCTGGGTGTTATTTCATACCGAGCTCAAAACAAATAGTAATATACCTTGCCACACAAGCAAGTTAAATAATGCCGCCTGAGTAATCGAAATAATGCCACACAGCGAATCACACATCTGATCATGTGATCCAGATGCATGCAAAATCGGAAGGCGTGTTTGGCACAAACATCACCAATCCGCATAATAGAACAGAACAGAAAACTAGGGTCGACCCATACGCCTCCCACAACAAAACACCAAATGACCAACTCCCATCGGAGCACAAATGCAGAGACGCTGGGGATCGATCACACCATTACGGAAGGTGTCATGCCTCAATGCCAAGAGGACATGCCTGTGGTACCCCCACAAGTGGTTATAGCTCAGGTATACCCTACGGTATTCTAACAAGGATACCATGTCACAACACATGTGACATAATATCAACAAAAAGGGTTTCTAACATGTACATGTTAAACTAAAATGAATCATCAACTCAAAGTCTCCAAAATATTAACATGTACTTTCTACGAGAATCAAAATAAATACAAAAGATGATACACTAGATCAAGAGTATAAACACGAGTTCTAAGTATCAATACCAAGACGGAACTATCAAAATAAATTTAGACATGTTGTACTAGTCTAAAGAGTACAAATATGAGTTCTAATTATGAACACCAAAACGAACTATCAAAATAAATTGACAAGGAATAATTATAAGATGCAATACTAAATTTCGAAACGAATAACGAAACGAACAAATTAAAAACAAAATAGTCTCGCTCAATGTAATACCCAAAGTATATTCCAAAACTCGTTTAGACTCTCTCCGTTCAATCTAAATAATTTAATAAGATTTTATTACAATCCAATCATTAATAACATAATACTATTAAATTTATTATTAAGAACTTTTATACTTATGTCGGTAAAATTAATTAATTAATTCAAATTAATTACATAACTTTAATTTAATTTAAAATTTCCATTTATACAATTCATGGCTAAAACTTATTAAAATATAATATCTATATATATATCTAACTTAATCATCCCTGCAGTGCTGCAGGTTGATGGATGTCTTAGTCCACGTAATGATTATGTAACTTAATAACGAAATGATTATCTTGCAATAATTAGGTAATTATATATATATATATATTATATATATATATATATATTATATATATATAGAATAATGCCTGTAACCAAACTTGATTCTTACAATATTACAAAAATCGGTGGCTTTCAATTGGAAGCATTACTTTTCTTAAATCAACACATATATACCAACCTCCTGAGCAATCCACTTTAACCCAAATCATATAACATATATACATATATATTCAAGTTACTTTACACCAAATTCCATCAATCACAGTAATAATGAAATTGATTATTCTAACTATTTAATATATACATATAATATTTGTGAACAAAAGAAGCTATTACCTAGATTATTCTCCTCTATCTTCTTTGGTTGCATAGCTAATTTTACTCTCTTCTTTTCTTTTTCAATCAAGATAAAATATATGATGAAGCAATTAGGTTTTGTTTATTAGTTCTCTTAATTATATAAAATTTAATATTACGCACATAAAATAAACCCAAATAAATTTTAAGGCCCAATTTTATCAAATTAATTTATTCAACACTTATTAACTTATTAGTCCAAAATAAATGACTAGTTTGACCCAAATAAAAGACAAAGTCCAATTAGAATATTTTAAAACAATAATATTATTATTATTTTTTATTTAATTTTTTTTTTCCGGTATTACATCACCTACTCCTTAAAAGAATTCCGTCCCCGGAATCAAAAGAATAGAACGTACCTAATTATCAAAAAGATGCGGATACTCCACTCGAATAGACTCTTCCATCTCCCAAGTGGCTTCCAGCTCCGAATGATTCTTCCACAAAACCTTAACAAACGGAATAGTCTTCCTCCTCATAATCCTTTCTTAACGATCCAAAATCGCCTCAGCTTGCTCCTCACAAGTAAGATCCTCCCGAATCTTATCGAATGGATATTGCACCACGTGCAACGGATGATAATGATAACTCCTCAACACCGACACATGGAATACATTGTGCACATGAGTTAGCTGTGGAGGCAAAGATAACTGATATGCAACCTCACCAACCCTCTCCAGAATCTCAAATGGGCCAATATAACGCGGACTAAGCTTCCCTTTCAACCCAAATCGCTGAATGCCCTTCCAAGGAGAAACTTTTAGAAATACATGCTCACCAGGTTCAAATTCTAAAGTCCTCCTATGCTTATCAACATAACTCTTCTGTCGTGATCGAGCCAACTTCAATTTCTCCTTAGCCACCGCTACCTTCTCCGTAGTGATTTGAACTAACTCAGGCGCTTCTATGGCCCTTTCGCCAACCTCATCCCAACAAGTTGGTGCCCGACACTTTCTACCATACAATGACTCAAAAGGAGCCATCCCAATACTTGCATGCCAGCTGTTGTTATAAGCAAACTCAACTAGGCTCAAGTAATCATTACAATTACCCGACCATTCAAGTGCATAAGATCTCAACATATCTTCCAACGTCTGAATAGTCCTTTCGGATTGCCCATCAGTATGCGAATGGAAAGAAGTACTAAAGTTGAGCCGAGTGCCCCAAGCTCATTGAAACCCTTTCCAAAATTGTGAAGTGAACCGTGGGTCCCGATCTGAAACAATAGATATCGGAGTACCATGAAGTCTAACAATCTCCTGCTGAAAGATATGTGCCAACTTATCCACCGAGTAACCCTCATGGATAGCCAAAAAGTGTGTCGATTTGGTCAACCGGTCCACCGCTACGCATATGGCATCATTCTTCCTGAAAGTCTTCGGCAAACTAGTCACAAAATCCATCGCGATATCCTCCCACTTCCACACCGGAATGTCTAACTGCTGCAGCAAACCACTAGCTCGTTAATGTTCTATCTTCACTTGTTGACAAGTGAGGCACTTTCCAACATATTCAGCCACGTCTCGTTTCATCCTATTCCACCAAAAATTCTTCTTCAAATCCCTATACATCTTTGTAGAACCTGGATGAATAGAAAATGGTGAACTATGAGCCTCGTACCAATACTAGCCTCTGAATGATTGGATTGGATTGGTACACACAACCGCCGCATGAACCAAATCACACCATGATCATCAATACGAAAACTCAGTGATTGCCCTCTTCCAGATTTTAAATCCATACTCCACACTCCCCATCTTCTTTTTGAGCTTTTTGACCATGAGATAAGAGAGGGCTCCACTCTCATACCCGCCAAATGCCCATCTGAACCTCATACATATAACTCCAACTCGATCCGCTCCATATCCAAAATAAGCTGAGGTTGTGTAATTAGGGCTGCTACACTCCCTGAACTCTTTCGACTAAGAGCAGCTGCAACCACATTTGCCTTCCCCGGGTGATACTGAATCCTCGCATCATAATCTTTTAGAAGCTCCAACCAACGCCTCTGCCTTATGTTGAGCTCCTTCTGAGTGAAGATGTATTTAAGACTTTTGTGATTGGTGAAGATATCACAAGTCTCTCCATACAAATAATGCCTCCAAATCTTTAAGGCAAAGATCACCGCTGCCAACTCTAAATCATGTGTGGGGTAGTTCACCTTGTAAGGTTTAAGCTGCCTAGAAGCATAAGCAATCACCTTACCGTGTTGCATCAAAACACACCCCAAACCCTTCTTAGAAGCATCACTATAAATCTGATAACCTCTAGTCCCCGACGGCAATGCAAGTATAGGAGCTGTCACAAGTCGTCTCTTCAACTCCTCGAAACTCTTCTTACACTCCTCATTTGACACAAACTTTGTGCCCTTTCTCATCAACTGAGTCAATAGTAAGGCGAGCAAAGAAAATCCTTCCATAAATCGCCTATAGTACCCTGCCAAACCCAAGAAACTCCTAATCTTTGTCACCGTAGTAGGTCTCGGACATTTTGTGATAGCCTCAACCTTCGCAAGATCCACCTTAATGCCTTCAGCAGAAATAACGTGGCCCAAAAATGCAACATGCTCCAACCAAAACTCGCATTTAGAGAATTTAGCATACAACTTCTCTTTCTGCAAAATCCCTAACACTGTGCGAAGATGCTCCGCATGCTCTTCCTTAGACTTGGAGTAAACCAGAATGTCATCAATAAAGACAATGACAAATTGGTCCAAGTACTCCCTGAACACCCGATTCATCAAATCCATAAATACCGCCGGAGCGTTAGTCAACCCGAATGGCATCACCAGAAACTCGTAATGCCCATAGCGAGTACGAAAAGCCGTCTTAGGGATATCCTCATCCCTCACCCTCAATTGATGATAACCTGATCTCAAGTCTATCTTTGAAAAATATTTTGCCCCCTGAAGTTGGTCAAACAAGTCAACAATCCTCGGCAATGGATACCGATTCCTGATGGTAATCTTGTTCAAATCCCTGTAGTCTATGCAGAGCCTCATAGACCCATCCTTTTTCTTCACAAATAAGATTGGAGCACCCCACGGTGAAACACTCGGGCGAATCACACCACGATCTAACAGCTCCTGCAACTGTTCCTTCAACTCCTACAACTCCAACGGTGCCATCCGATACGGCGCCTTAGAGATAGGCTCCGCACCAAGAACATGCTCAATAGAAAACTCCACTTCCTGCTGCGGTGGCAACCCTGACAACTCCTCAGGAAACACATTGGGAAAATCACGAACAATAGGAACATCCTCAATAAGAGACTCACCCTTAGAGGTATCTTTCACAAACGCTAAATATCCCTCACAACCCTTTGCCACCAACTTTTTAGCCTTTAAAGCTGAAATCAACTTCACCACCCTACTCGGTTATGAGCCCTGAAACACGAACTCTGGAGACTTCACATCTCCAAATATAACCTTCTTCGCCTGACAATCGATAGTGGCCTGGTGCTTATCCAACCAGTCCATCCTAAGAATGACATCGAAATCGTGCATACTCATCGGAAGAAGATTAGCCCTACGAATTTTATCCCCAAAACTGATCAGAACCCTCGATACAAATCAGAAATAACAACAGAAGTCCCCATCGGGGTAGTAATAGACATAACAGAATCTAATAATCGAGATGGCACACCCAGGTGCTTTGAAACAAAGATCGAAAAACAACGAATGAGTAGAACCCAGATCAAACAAAATAGACGCTTCACGATTGCCAACTAAAAAATACCGAAAGCGATTACACAGTGCACCCATTTGCTTGGTTATACGTCAAGGCAAACACTCGACCACCACAGCGACGACCTCCATTGCCACCATTATCACCACCTCCACCATTTCCACGTGGCGGTAGACAATCTCTAGCCATATGACCCATCTCGTCTGCAAAAAGAAGCATGCACCGGTGAGTCTGCATGCACTCGCCTCCCCTGGATGATTAGCCCCACAAGTAGCACAAGGAGCTATCGAAATAAGATTCGTTACCCCACCACCGGTCCCGGATAACGACCACGATTACGCCCGTGTTGACGATTACGCCGCATCACGATGATTCTGACCATGCCAAGGGAGCTACAGTTGACGATTCTGTCCTTGCTTTGGCATCTACTGATAACTCCTATTTTGATTCTGTCCACGCCACTGCCCCTACTGGCCACCACGATTCCTGTTCCACCGACCACTCTGATTCTTCTCGTGATGACCCAAAGTTTGACTCTGCTGATCATCTTTGTCCCTCTTTCGACTCCCCTCCGGTTTAGAAAACCAAAAATCCTGTCGCTCCATCTCAATATTCTTTGCTGCATTAGCCACTACTGACACGTCTGCAAACTTGTTGTTAATGAGATGCCGCCGATACCTATAATGAATCCGCCACTTGAACTTCTCTGCCTGTTCCGCTGCAGTCCCTGCTGAGGTTCCCGCAAAGACGGCCAACCTAGTGAACCTCGTCATGAAATCCGTGATGGACTCATCATCTTTCTGTAGAATAGATAGATAGTCTCTAGCATAGGCCTCTTTATCAGCAACTAGGAAGTACTACTGATAAAAGACCTCACAAAACTCTGCCCAGCTAAGTGTCCCAACATATCCATCACCCTTTGTTCCTTTCACCGCCTTCCACCACCTCTTTGCTTCCCCTTCCAAATTGTAAGCAGCAAGTAACACTTTCTGATTATTCGAGCACCCCAACACATCAAAAATCTTCTCTAGGTGAGCAATCCAATTCTCCGCATCAATTGGAGTCGGAGCAGAACTAAATGACTGTGGTTTCTGCTTCTGAAACCTCTCCAACCATACATACATCGCAACCCCCTGCTGATCAAGACCATCTGCATTCCCTTCCACATTGTTTTCATGCGGACCATTATTTCTCGGATTCTCCTGTTCAGGAATTTCTAGTGGCGGCTGTTGCATTGCCTGTGCAACCTGTGCCACCAACTGAGGTAACGCCTGATTCACCGCCTGATTAACCAAGGTAGCCAATTGAGAATTTATTTGATCATTAGGTTGCTCATTGGGCTGACCCTCACCTCTTCCCCTATTGTTGCCTCGCCTCCCAGCAACTCTGGCGGATCTACGAGCCATCTAACAAAGAGATCAACGAATAGATAACAAAGCAGATTAGAGACAGATTCGAATATAGATGATATGATAGCTGAACAAAAAATTAATTAGGACAAAAACCTAACCCATAAGTCTACCCATAACTCACAGGTCAAACCTAAATAGGTTTTCTACAAGAAAGAACCTAAGCTTTGATACCAACTCTGTAACACCCCCTTTCCGAAATAGAAAGAGAGGTTACTCAAAACATAACAAAACTAATGAATTGAATAGCAAGGCTCAAAGCCACAAAAGAATAGTCTCATAATAATTAAATCTCATAAGACAAATCATAATAAATGTCACACTAGCTCAAACCACAATCTGAAATAACTATTACAACTCTAAATAGATCATTGTATCATAACCTAACAAAATATATATAAACCATTGGATAGAAGGGAGCTCTCATCACACTTGCCCTTGATCCCCCTGATTACTTGCTGGAAGAAAAACACAGCATGAGCCAAATGCCCAGTACGGATATAGAATACAAATAATGAACCGAAATCACTAACTCAATTTAATGAACTGAACTGAAACAAACAAAACTAACACAACGAAATAATAGGCTGAATCAAATGGCTGGGTGTTATTTCATACCGAGCTCAAAACAAATAGTAATATACCTTGCCACACAGGCAAGTCAAATAATGCCACACAGACAATCGAAATAATGCCACACAGGCAATCACACATCGGACTGCACAATCCAGATGCATGCAAAATCGGAAGGCGTGTTTGGTATAAACATCACCAATCCGCAGAACAGAACAGAACAGAAAACTAGGGTCGACCCATACGCCTCCCACAACAAAACACCAAATGGCTAACTCCCACCGGAGCACAAAACGGAGACGCCATGGACTGATCACACCGCCACGGAAGGTGTCATGCCTCGGTGCCAAGAGGACATGCATGTGGTATACCCCCACAGGTGGTTATAGCTCAGGTATACCCTACGGTATTCTAACAAGGATACCATGTCACAACACATGCGACATAATATCAACAAAAAGGATTTCTAACATGTACATGTTAAACTAAAATGAATCATCAACTCAAAGTCTCCAAAATATTAACATGTACTTTCTACGAGAATCAAAATAAATACAAAAGATGATACACTAGATCAAGAGTACAAACACGAGTTCTAAGTATCAATACCAAGACGGAACTTTCAAAATAAATTTAGACATGTTGTACTAGTCTAAAGAGTACAAATATGAGTTCTAATTATGAACACCAAAACGAACCATCAAAATAAATTGACAAGGAATAATTATAAGATGCAATACTAAATTTCGAAACGAATAACGAAACGAACAAATTAAAAACAAAATAGTCTCGCTGAAAGAGTACGGAATCCGTACCTGGATTAAGCAATGTAATACCCAAAGTATATTCCAAAACTCATTTAGACTCTCTCCGTTCAATCTAAATAATTTAATAAGATTTTATTACAATCCAATCATTAATAACATAATACTATTAAATTTATTATTAAGAACTTTTATACTTATGTCGATAAAATTAATTAATTAGTTCAAATTAATTACATAACTTTAATTTAATTTAAAATTTCCGTTTATACAATTCATGGCTAAAATTTATTAAAATATAATATCTATATCTATCTATATATATATATATATATATATATATATATATATATATATATAGAATAATGCCGGTAACCAAATTTGATTCTTACAATATTACAAAAATCGGTGGCTTTCAATTGGAAGCATTACTTTTCTTAAATCAACACATATATACCAACCTCCTGAACAATCCACTTTAACCCAAATCATATAACATATATACATATATATTCAAGTTGCTTTACACCGAATTCCATCAATCACAGTAATAATGAAATTGATTATTCTAACTATTTAATACATACATATAATATTTGTGAACAAAAGAAGCTATTACCTAGATTATTCTCCTCTTCTTCGGTAGCAACGACTGCACCTCTTTCTTTTCTTTCCGTCGGTATAAAATATGATGAAGCAATTAGGTTTTGTTTATTAGTTCTCTTAATTATATAAAATTTAATATTATCCACATAAAATAAACCCAAATAAATTTTAAGGCCCAATTTTATCAAATTAATTTATTCGGTACTTATTAACTTATTAGTCCAAAATAATTGACTAGTTTGACCCAAATAAAAGACAAAGTCCAATTAGAATATTTTAAAACAATAATAATATTATTATTTTTTTATTTAATTACTTTTTTTTTCGGGTATTACAAGGTATGTGTTTTATTACTGGTTTGAATTGTTGCCTACTTGAAGGCGAAGATAATTTTGTATATGACCAGGAAGAAGAGGATTGTATATGATAATTTTGTATTTTGCAGTGTTCCTATTTTCTGCTGTAGAATTGTTGGGGAAGGAAATTGGGTATGTGGTAGAGAAGCTAAAGATTCATATTGTGAATTCCATTTAGCCCACCTCGAAAACTACTACAATTCGGTTCTTCCGGTTAGCAAGAAATCGGCAAAGCTATCCAAGAATCGGCCTGCCCATCAGGCCAAAATGTCCAAATCAGTATCGAATCCATACGAAATTTACTATTATTCGGGTTTTGGACCACGATGGGGAAAGGGGAGGGGTGCTGAAAAATCAGCTGAATTAGCCAAAGTTGCTGATGAACCCTATATTGAAGAACCTTCTTCATGATATTCGTTGCAAATTATTGAATACGGATGGGAATCGGGTGAAGAGTGGTCGAAAACGAATTAAGGCTAGGCATTGAAGTCTCTTTTGTGAAGGTTAGGATTATGAAAATGTTAACTCGTTTTGTGTTTATTGTTAGGTTTACTTATTCATTGAAGGGTTATATTTTGTCTTTTAATGAGTTTATTTTATAGCTTTTGGGTTTGTAGCATGAATTTGTGGGTTAGACCTTTGTTGAGCTAGTACATGACAGGGCAAACTTGTAATTGTGTAGGGCCAACTTGTAATATAACTAGTTTTTATAATATTTCTTACATTCGAAATTAAATTCAGGTGTGGCCATTGTATAACCTTTTGGCCCACTTGTGAAATGATTTATTGCACCTAACACTGTAAATTGAATCAAACGGCTCGAAATTAATTCGAGTTTGATTAGAAAATTAACGATTTAAATATGAATAAAATTTAAAGTTCGAAAAATTACTTGAATCTTTTTAAATAACAATTTTATATTGAAATTTGGATCATATTTGCTCCAAAAATTCAAACTGCTCAAACTCGATTCAAGATAGTACCCGACTCAGCAGCGCTAAACAAGTCTCAATCAAACCTTAATTATTTAATACTCAACAAATTTTATGAATCAAATATGAACAACTGATCAATATTTAGTTCGGTTCGGTTCGGTTCAATTAACACCTAAGCGTAGCTAGGGATGAACGAATTCAGACGAAGTTAGGGGCTGAACGAATTCGGACCAAATATCATTGGGTTCAAGATCGATATTACTCGCTAACCTGCTTCTATATTTTAAATTAATATTTACGTATTAATATAATATGCATGGTTATATAATTTAAAAATTAAATTTATAAATATATGCAAATATATAAAATAATAATATATAATTATTTAAAATATTTATGAATATATATTACAAATTATATATTGTTCTTGGGTTCGGGGGGACGAGGGCAGGATGAATAGTACAAAATTCAAACAAACTCAAAACTTGATTTCAAAATATCCGTCCCATCGGTTCTTCGGTTATTTTTTGAATTTCGGTTATATCTGTTTTAATATTCGGTTTTCGCGTTTGGGTTTGATTTTTGAATTTTGGCAATTCGGTTAACTGAATAACTGAACTATGTATATATATAAAAAAAAGCCTTTTAAGGTTATAAGAGTAATCTCTCAAATCAAACTCTCACACTCAGGCACTAAAAGTACGTAAAACGAAGTCAACATTAAGAACCGACTTCGAAAAAAATCTGAGCGAGACTCAGATTAGATTTAATAAAATGATCCAAATCTCGAGCATTAAAAATAGTTGAATAAAAATATGAGTAGAATCTGAAGCGAGGTTATACTTTCTTGCTTAAGATTAAGATTCAAACTACTGAATTTTGATTGTGATTCGATACATACTTTCGGTTAATACATATTTGATTATATGTTCGATAAATTCTCTTATAATATATACAAATTTAAATCAAATTAGGATAATTAGTTATTATTTTGTTTTATTTTTAATTTCAATTGTGATTTTATATTTGTAAAGTGTAATAATAAATATATTTTCTCATTTTTAAGTAAAATAACAAATTCAATTTATAATTATATTTATTATAAAACTAGTTATTATGTGGAGACTAAATTGAACTTGAATTTGAAGCTCATGAGTAGTTTGAAAAATATTCGAGTCGAGTCGAATCGAATTCGAGTAATAAATATTCGAGTCGAGTCGAATCTGAGTAAGATTTTTCAAATATAATTCAATTGAAATGAATTCGAGTCTTAATTTATCATTTCGAGTCAAATTGAATAGCTTTACATGTTCATTTCAATTTACAGTTCGTTTACACCCTTACTGTGCACCGAAAGTTGCCTTTCTCACTCTCCTCTCTTTCTCTGTTTTTATATACACACATATTTTGACTCTTAGTCTCAGATCTGATCTGATATCACTCTTAGACCTTAGTTTCAAATCAAGCTATTTTTTACTCCTGTAATGGCAAAAGAAGTCATGTCCAGCCTTCTTGATCTTCAGACCTCAACCTCCTTATGATTCAGTCACCAACATATCAAACATCGCATCTTCAGACCCCTCAGAGCTCGTTTGCATCAAATCTATTCTCTCACTCTCTAATCTCTCTCGCCAAGGGGCTAATTCAATATCAACGTCAGCAATATTAAGGTTCATTTCCTTCTGTCTTCCAGATGTAAATAAATTCTCTTCATTTGGGATTTAGACTTTCAGTGATAAACCCAATGTTAAACTAATTTCATCATATTCACTTTACATCTTTGTAATATTCCTTAATTTCGGTTATTAACCGAATAGTAAATTCGGATATTCAGTTGTTCGGTTATTCAGTTAGTGTACGATTCGGTTAGTTGTTCGGATATCAAAAATACAATAATTTCGGTTTTCGGTTATAATCGAATAGCCTATTCAGTTCGGTTATAACCGAATGCTCAGCCCTAATTACGACAATGAGATAGATTAATTTTAATAATAGAGTTTTTGATAAAAATATTTTTTAAAGAAATTTATAAAGTGCTATATAAATTAAGTGAATTGATATTTTTACAATTAGATTTAATAGTTCCATTAGATACCCTTTCACGTGAGGGTGAACCCCATTTACTATTCATGTGATGAGAATTTTGTAAAATTATTAAATTTACTTGTAAAACTATTAATTCTCTAAATTAAAAACAAACTTCTAGACACAGTTGTAAAGATAAAATTTGCATATTCGTTATATATTTAAATGATCAACAAACATAAAAAATGACTTTGGTGATTGAATTTTTGTATTAAAGTTGCACACAAAGTTATATATTGTGATTGGTGTTGGTGATGCGGATGGAAGGAAAAGAAATTTAATATTATTAAATTATTATTATATATTATTATGTATAGATAATTTCAATGTAATTAGTTTATTTAGTAGATAATATAAGATTATATTTAATTATATTAGTAGATTACTCTAGAATATTAATCATTTAAGGTAGTAAATAATTAATAGGATTTTATTTTCTTATTTAATTAAGTTACATAATATTTTACTTATCCTCTAAGTATTATGATTTTTTCATTTCCTATATAAACAGTTGTGATCCATCACTATTATTGATTATTGAATGATTGATTATTATTGAATTTTAAGTCTTGTGCTTGTGGATTTAGCCTAATTATCATAATGGTATCAAAAATTAAAGGTTTCTCATATATTTTGATTTCATATATCCAATTTCGTCTTACTCTAATTTTTTTGGCCTCCATCAGTCGTCGAATTCGCTAGAGTCGACACAACATTCGAGACAACAATGTGGTCTCAAATTTATCCCAATTTGTTATCCAAAAAAATAAAAACAAATCTGTTACAGTAATCCGTGGTAAAATTACAGACTGTACCCCAAAGTTTTTGAATTTTTCAGTTCAGTCCCCAAAGTTTTTGAAATTTTTAGTTAAGCCCTTAAAGTTTATGCCAAGTTCAAATCAGCCCTCAATTAAATTTCTTCATGGAACTCGATATCCCGAAACTTTGCACAAAATAATCTTCAAAGCGCGACACTGCTTTTCATACTCTTCTTTGTTGTGGAGGAAAACAGTGTAAAAGTATTATCGAAGAAGAATGTGTATTCAATATTGCATGTGTCTCCAAGTGTGATGGAAAAATTACACCTTGTTGTTGAACCACATTCGATACCTTACACTATTCCTTGGCTAGGTAATACTTCTTTTCATTTTACAGAAAGATGTTTAGTTCTGATCCAGATGCACATATATAATGATTTAGTATGGTGCGATGTTATACCCATGAATGTTATACATATATATTTTATTGGATCAAGATTGAATTGAATGCTTAGATGTGGATCATGAATAAGATGATATATATTCTTTTAAACATGAGTATTATACTATCAAATTAATTCCATTCAAGCCTAAGTAGGAAGTTCAACCAGATGTACTAAAAGAGCCGAATGACGAAATTTCGTAACTCAATAACAAGTCATGTGACGATAAAGTTGAAGTTGAGGATACAACTGTTGGATAAATTATACAGGAACATATTATTGCATAGAATAAATTAAAATTAATTAATCATAATATTAAGTACTTACATGAATTGAGAGAAGCCATCTTGTATGTATCACGCTTCCGCTGCACTTAAGGGTGAAGGTCTTCAATTGCCTCTCTCAATCTTAGGATGGATGTATAGGTGTGTATAAAATTCTTGAGACGATAATTGGGACCAAACCCTAACTGTTTTATTTATAGAATAGTTAGGGGTCAAAATCGTTATGAAACCCTAGGGCCCATTATGCCAAATACTATTAGAAATATAATTTATAGGCCACATAATTAATTACCAAGCCCATAAATAAAGTGATTAAATTAATACAATATGTAAGCCCAATAATTAACTAAATAATAGAGGCCACATAAGGAAATAAAATATTCTAAAATTCTCCCACTTGGCCGAAATACTATTTATATACAAAATATAACGCTTACAATCATTAATTTGGCCAAGTATTAATTTAATATCTACATCTTGTTCAAATAAAAATACCAATGTGAATTAATACAATCTTTGTGTCACTATTAACACAAGATCCCCATTAGTTACACAATTAGTACTTTTATTAAAACAAAGATTAATATTAAGCATAACAAGTATGAATAGAGTTTACATAAGTGGTAATAGATTAAACTCATTCATATGGTCCAAAACATAACTGCACTGCTTTTCACAAGTTCTCAAGTGTGCACAATAAAGAGAATAGCAAACCATAAACATAATGTGAAGTTCAAAAAAGTGAGCTCAAAATTGTTGTCTTACATCAAAATAACTTACTAATTAAGACTACCAGTTAAACCCATGCCGGAAACATGCTCTAAAAAGAGCTTGGGCGGTAAGTGTTGGTTAAAATCTAATTACGCACAACACGCAAGTATACGTGGTCAACAAGTAATAAAGTGATAAGTCAAGTATCATTTCCACAGAGATAAATTATCAAATACCTTAACTTACAATTACCAATCTTGTAATAACCCTAATTTTATTAAACAAACCAAATCAATAATTTAAATTAACAAAACTAAAATTAAGAATAATTAAATTAGCACACAACAACCACGAATATCAAAATCTGAATTTCAAATAATTAATGGAGAATTAGACTTATGATTTCACCCTAAGCTTCACATTGATTTTAACACTTTTATTCCAATTCAATTCACTATCCCAGTTTATTAATCAAGAACACGAACGTAGTATTAACCACCACTCAATGCACATACCGTATTAACGTCAATCCACAATTAAGATAGAAATCCGTTAAACACCTTAATCAACTAACCCACTATATCTCTATGTGAATTACAATTGAAGAAGGTTGAAGATAAGTTCTCTATCCGATTACATGCGGCGTCAAGCATATCTCTACCTTAACACTCATCAAGTTTAAGCTACTAACAAAATCTTGAACGCATGCTATATTAACTAGGTTTAGATTTGAATATCCTCTCTCGATTCCATCTAACTCCACGAAGAATTGTTGATCAGGCAATTCATAGATTCAAGCACAAATTAATATAGATAAACTGGAGATAGCTTATTAGATTGGAAATCAAAGTTTACAAAATCATCGATTCACTCAAGGATCCATCACAAGCCTAAAAAATGAATTAGTTCATAATAAATGAAATAAACGCTGAATAAATCATAGAAATCATTCTTTCAATTACAAATAATAATCTAACACAAAGAATATTAGAAAACACCCTTCTCATAGACTAGAATTGCAACCGTCTTGAAAAATTCCTCGAAATACCTCTCCACACTTGTTCTCCAAAACTTAGCTTTGATCTTCGTTATCTCACTAACTGATATCCCAATTGTGTTTGATAGAGTAGTATATATCTAGCATAACACTCTAGCCGCATTCTCTATCCAATAGAGTTATAATGCCATGCAAATAGCTAAAGTTCGTGCCAAAAAGGAATTTTAACCATAACAGGACACCCAGAATTTTTCACCCCCACCTCCATACTTCGACGGGGTTTGTATCTTTGGATGCATTACGTGGCTTTTTCTTATCTTGCTAGAATGAAGACCCCACCCCATGAAGTGTATAACCTAGTAATGCTCTTACCATGAAGCTTGCCTCCCCGATAATCGAGTTGAAGACCCCCCACGGCGTTTTGTGAATCGGTAATGCATGCTTCGTGGGTGTGTTCTGTTATCTGACTTAGCTGCATTACTGAGTTGCTTCCAAATATGCTCCATCTAAATTCCAAATGCAATCGAATACCACCAACATGCGTTGAATGCCACAACCACCAACCTACACATAAAATAACATAGAACAAGTAAAATGCACATGATTACAAGAATATAGCAACGAATAAGCATGAATTAGATATGAAATTGCGTATATAAAATACACTTATCAAAATCCCCCAAACTTAAACCGTGCTAGTCCTCGAGCACAAGACAACTACATGCAATGCAATGATATGAATACAAATTTACTTATATGCTATCAAATCCAACAATATCGTAGAATCAAAATTATCTTAACGGCCTCAGCGAAAACAAGCAACTATACAATATAAACTGTCAAAAACCAATCTATAAATCACTTTAATCCTCGAATCTCAAGCTATCATCGCTGGTATAGTGTGTGTGTGTGTGTAACATCCATGACAACTGATACCGACTCAAATTCAATACACACCCAGTCTCTTAGAAGGAATCATGCAGTACAAACTTAGAAATTTCAAGAATAGCTAGTTCTAACTAAAAATCAAGCAATCACAAACCTCAAGGGTTCATGCAGGGTACTTATGCTTTATTTTCATCTAGGGGGGCTTTTTACTCTTATTTCCCGTCTTCTTCATATTTTTTTTTATCACATAGCTGTGCAATGTCTTATTCCCTTAGGCTTTTCAATGCTACCTTAACGAGCTTTCGACCAACGACTCCCAGACCATTAAGACCTTAGGGCGCTAGGTGTAAAGACAATCCCCTCGGGCTTACTTACTCAAATAACAAAGGCAACAAAACTAGACAAGGACGCCATGGTGTTTATTCATACTTTTTTTTCATTTTTTCTTTTTCTTTTTTTTTAGATAAACTTATATACCCCACATAACCTCCCCCAAACTTAAGTTCTTGCCTAACTTTAGCCTTTACCAGCCATCCTTGTCATTTTATCATTCACTCTATCATTATCCTTTAGAGACCATTTAGGTACCGGTTTGAACTTAACCAATTAACACAGATGTTTGTTAAATGTGCTATCCTTTTATACCAGTTTCAAACAAACTCAAGATTCGATTCATAAACGGTCATTCTGTCATAGTTCTAATACTCAATACTGTATTTGCTACTTATTTGACAATCACATCATAGGCCCCCAATAACATGAAACTCAACATTGATAGACTTAAACAACACCATGCATTACACTATTATCTACTATGCAAAACCTAAACTACCATGAATTCCCTAAGCTATCATGCAATACTAAAAATAAAATGCAATACATAAATTTAAATTACCAAAATTAAAAATGAATCCTAAAAGCTACAATGCATGCAAACATGAATTTAAATGCCCCAAACTTAAACAATACAATGTCCTCATTGGATAATTGATCTAAATAAGTACGTGAGGACTTCCCTGTCAATGCTTAATCTTGAGGAGGTGGTTGTTGATCTTCTTCATCAGAGTCACTCGGTGGGAACCTTGGCATTGGACCGGGCTGTTGATATGGGAATTTTGCCGTCGGGTTGAAACTTTGAAGTGTTGTGTTCAATGAGGCAAAAGAAGCGTGCATAGCGTCAAACATGTGCTCTTGCCTCATTGCCAATCGGCGCATTTCCCGACGAGTTTCCTTGGTTTGTGCATTCAGTTGATTTTGGAAATCAAGGAATTGAGTTCGGGATATAGCCTCAGCCTGCGGTATCTCTTCGTCTCCTTGATCGCCCATTGCATCATCATCGTCCCCCGAGGCCTCTATATCATCCACATCGTCTTCTGATGATGACAAAAAAATGAACCCCACTCCACGCGGGTGTGATTCACCTCTTGCCCATACAGAGTAACGTGCTATCATTGTGGAATCCAGCAGCGTGAGCGGCATTTGAGTGGGCTCGTCATCCGACCATCTAACTCCTGCTTGACGGCATATCCCACATATGAGTGATGGGTGTGGAAAGCCTCCAGAAAAATTCCCACGTAGGCACCGGCGGATGGAGAAGCAGATGATAGCTCCGACGTCAATAATAAAGTCTTGCACAATGGTGTATAACAGCAACGCCTTCTCTTTGGTGACGTCTGAGGTATGTTGGGACGGAAGTAATTTTGCGCAGAGGAAGGCATACCAGATTTTTCCATACCTGCTAAGGGTCTTACTGGGGAACACGGTGCCGCCCTTTCGCCCTTTCGTCCATGACGTTCCCGGCTTTGTCATCTCCATGATTATGGCATCCCAGTCAGAATCAGAATCATGAAGGTGCGCATACTGGCAATAACGAGGCACCCGCAGTTAGTAGTATGTGTTGATGGCGTCCGCACTGAATGGAACCAACTGTCTTCGCACAAAAGCGCGGAATGGTTCTTTGTCCTCAGCATTTGCGTAAAAATCCTTGACAATATTTACAACGGCTGGTTCCGGCTCTTCGGTGAATTTTACCCATCCCTTTTGGTAAATTTACGGCATGAGCTCCCCATCATTTGGATCCGGTGCCAACCCCCGCTCCGGTGTAAGGGCTTTGGTGAACATGTAGTCATAACGGTCAGCGGCCGCGGCACTTCCAAATTTTCGATGATCGAAGGTGCAGATAGGTTGGGATGGTCGTGAACTCTCCCCTCGTTGGCGTTTTGATGATGATTGAGAAGCCATGTCTCCCTATTTCTTATTTTGCCCTAACTCTCCCCCCAACTGTTTCAATAATCTCTCTCTAGCTCACAACTTTTCTTTCTATATGCCTTTTGTGAAGTATGGTGTAGGAGTTTGGAAGAGGTGTGGTGTTATTTATAGATAGAGAGGAGAGGCTAGCATTGGTGGAGTGAGGAGGTGGGAAGGTGGAGAAGAGTTATTGAATATTGGGAATGTGGGGAAAGTGGGTGGTGGTTATGGAGTAGTGGGGAAGTGTAAAAGTGGGAGTTATTGGGAAGGAGAGAAGACCAACAAAACTGCCACGTCTATCAACATTCCTAGACCCCGCTTGGTGGGGTAATAAACTAAAAAGCCCATTTCCACTGTATATTCCTCGACTTGATGTTGAGTACCCCACTTCCTACGGGGTTGTAGTGTTTTAAGGGCCCTCCCCGGTGGGCTATGTCACTGTCTAGCAGTCATGTTTTGCTTTAGCTTTAGCTTACTCTGCTGCAAAATACTCGCTTGACGATCCTTTTCCCAGCCTGCATGGCATGAAACATGAAAATTAGTGAGTCGTGGATGTCATGTCATATTGTGGAGAGATTAACAAGATTTTATTTTATTCGTCTACCTAATAATGTAATAAAAACTATGATTAAGCAAATATGAATGAAAAATACGATAAAGAAATAAAAATTGGGTTGCCTCCCAATGAGCGCTTGATTTTAAGTCGTTCAGCCTGACTACTTCCTGCTTAAGTTGTATCGGCCAACGTGATAGCGATCACGTCGGTGTTGGCTTCTCCTCCCCAGTAATGCTTTAGACGGTGTCCGTTGACTTTGAATGTTTTGAGAGGATTGCGACTGTAAATTTTAATGGCCCCGTGAGGGAATACTTTCTTGACTGTGAATGGTCCCGACCATCTTGATTTAAGCTTTCCGGGGAACAAACGCAGCCTTGAGTTGAATAATAGTACTGATTGGCCAGGCTCGAATGTTCGACACAAAATTTTCTGGTCGTGCCATCTTTTGACTTTTTCTTTGTAAATCTTGGCATTCTCATAGGCATGAAGGCGAAACTCGTCTAGTTCATTCAACTGAAGTAGTCTCTTTTCTCCTACAGCTTTTTGATCAAAATTGAGTTTTTTCACTGCCCAATATGCCTTATGTTGTAGTTCCACCGGTAAATGACATGCCTTCCCGTACAACAGTTGATATGGTGACATCCCAATTGGTGTCTTGTATGCTGTCCGATAAGCCCATAAAGCATCATCCAATCTAAGTGACCAATCTTTCCGACTCAGATTCACTACTTTCTCCAATATCTTTTTGACTTCTCTGTTAGATACCTCAGCTTGTCCACTAGTTTGAGGGTGATATGCTGTAGCTATTTTGTGGTTCACCCCATACTTGGCCAAAAGAGCAGTAAATGTTTATTGCAAAAGTGACTACCTTCATCACTTATAATTGCTCTTGGTGTGCCAAACCTAGTGAAGATGTTCTTTTGCAGGAATTTGAGGACCACTTTGGCATCGTTTGTTGGTAAAGCTGAAGCTTCAACCCACTTTGACACGTAGTCCACTGCGAGGAGAATGTATTGATTGTTCAAGGACGATGGAAATGGTCCCATGAAATCGATACCCCATACATCAAAAATTTCCACTTCCAGAATCGTTTGTAAGGGCATCTCATTACGCTTCGAAATGTTTCCCACCCTTTGACACCTATCACATTGTTTGACAAACTGGTGGCCATATTTGAATAATGTGGGCCAATAAAAACCACATTGTATCACCTTCGCTACTATTCTCTCACTCCCATAATGCCCGCCATATGCCGATGAGTGACACTCATGCAGGATATTCTTCACTTCGCTGTATGGGACGCACCGTCGAATCACCTTGTCGGCACACTGCTTAAACAAATATGGATCATCCCACATGTACCACTTTACATCGTGAAGAAATTTCTTTTTTTGTTTCCTTGTGAGGTTAGGTGGTAGAATGTTGCTCACAACGAAATTTGCATAGTCGCCATACCACGGAATCTCTGCTGACATCCCGAAAAGTTGCTCATCCGGGAATGATTCATTAATTTCGCATTTGTCATCTTTTTCTTTCCTTTGGTTTTCCAGTCTCGACAAGTGGTTGGCTACTTGGTTCTCCGTCCCCTTCCTATCCTTTATTTCTAAATCAATTCTTGTAGTAGGAGAATCCATTTGGATAAAGGCGTAGCTTAGCATCCTTTTCGCTATCAAGTCTTAAATCGTTGCATGGTCTCAGATAGACTATCACCTTAGTCCCGATCAAGTAAGTACAAAATTTGTCAAATGCATATACCACGGCAAGCAACTCCTTTTCTGTGGTTGTGTAGTTCAATTGAGTTTCTGTAAGTGTTTTTCTTGCGTAGTATATAGCATGAAGCACCTTGTCTCTCCGCTGACCCAAAACAGCCCCAACTGCGAAGTTGCTTGCATCACACATAAGCTCAAATGACATGCTCCAATCCAGTGCAACTATAACGGGGGCTGTAGTCAATTTCTTTTTTAATAAATCAAACGCTGTCTTGCAATCTTCATCAAAGCTGAATGTCACATCTTTCTCTAAAAGACTGCATAGGGGTTTCGCAATTTTAGAGAAATCCTTTATAAACCTCCTGTAGAACCCGACGTGTCCCAAGAAACTCCTAATACCCTTCACTGAGGTTGGTGGAGGCAATTTTTCAATTGTTTCCAGCTTTGCTTTATCGACTTCCAGCCCTTGAGCCGAGACCTTATGGCCAAAATTATGCCCTCTTCAACCATGAAGTGGCATTTTTCCCAATTTAGAACGAGATTCGCTTCTTGCATCTTTGGCAAAGACCTTGTGACTGATTCTTTAAACAATTATCAAACATCATCCCCATAAACTGAAAAGTCATCCATGAAGACCTCAACATTTTTCTCTACCATGTCTGAAAAAATTGCCATCATACACCTTTGGAAAGTTGACGGTGCGTTGCATAACCCGAATGACATCCTCCTAAATACAAATGTGCCGTAAGGGCACGTAAATGTGGTCTTTTCTTGATCTTCCGGAGTGATGACTATTTGGTTGTAGCCCGAATACCCATCCAACAAACAAGAATAATCGATGTGTCATGATCTATCTTACATTTGGTCAATAAAGGGCAGTGGGAAATGGTCTTTTCGGGTTGCCTTGTTCAATTTTATGTAATCCATGCAAACCCGCCAAATCGTCACTGTTCTGGTTGGGATTAACTCGTTGTTGTCATTCTGCACCACCGCCATTCCTCCTTTTTTCGGTACACACTGAACTGGACTAACCCATTTGCTATCGGAAATTAGATAGATGATGCCAGCGTCTAACCATTTTAAAATTTCATTCTTTACCACTTCCTTCATAATTGGATTGAGTCGCCGCTGTTGTTCCATCGTTAGTTTTGCATCATCTTCCATCAAAATTTTGTGCATACAAAATGAAAGGCTGATCCCCTTTATGTCTGCAATTGTCCATCCAATGGCTGATTTGTGTTCCCGAAGCACCCTTAGCAACTTTTCTTCCTGCAATTCGTTAAGTGCAGCTGAAATAATAACAGGTAAAGAATTTAAATTGCCTAAATACGCATACTTGAGGTGCTTAGGAAGTGGCTTAAGTTCCAGCTTTGGTGGCTCTCCCAATGATGGTTTCAATTTTTCTGCATTTACCTCCTCCGTGTGCAGTGGTTCAAATGGGGTTCTAAATCTTGGTACTCGTGGCAATGAGTCTAGCAATTGAAGGTAATCCACCAATTCCGGATCATCGTTCTCTTCATCTCCCAATAACGTTGTTTCTAATGGATCGTTCACCAAACTTTTGTTCATATCATCACTAATGATTTGCTCAATTAGATCCATTCGAAAATATTCTTCCTCATCCGTAGGGAATTTCATGGCCTTAAACACACTGAATTTCACTTCTTGATCTTGGACCCTCATAGTGAGTTCTCCTTTTGTACATCAATGAGTGTTCTCCACTGTGAGCCAAAAAAATGGTCTTCCTAGGATAATTGGGATGTTCTTGTCCTCCTCAAAATCCGAATAATAAAAAGTCTGCATGAATATAAACTTATCCACTTTCACTAAGATGTCCTCTACTATGCCTCTCGGATACGTAACTGACCTATCCGCCAACTGTAGGGAGATGTTAGTAGGCCTTGGCTCAGGCAAACCTAATTCTAAGTACACTGACAATGGCATAAGGTTTACACTCGCCCCCAAATCACATAAACACTTGCTAAAATGCCTCTCCCCGATCGTACATGGAATAGTAAAGCTCCTCGGGTCCTTGAGTTTTGGTGGTAATTTCTACTGTAATACCGCATTACACTCCTCTGTTAATGCCACAGTCTTAAAATCTTCCCATTTCTTTTTCCTTGATAGAATCCCTTTCATAAATTTTGCGTAACTAGGCATTTGTTCTAGGGCCTCTGCAAATGGTATGTTAATTTGAAGTTTCTTGAAAACTTCCAAAAATTTTGAAAATTGCTTATCTAACTTTTGTTTTTGAACTCTTTGCTGGAATGGTGGGGGAGGATAAACAGCTGGTTCGTTGACTGGTCTATTCTTTTCCATCTGTTTTTCATTCCCTTGCTTTACCTCACCCACTGTATTTTCTATTTCTAGTTCATTCTCCTTTGTGACCACAATTTCTGGCTCTTGACCAACAAGCTGCTTTCCACTTCTCAACATAATGGCTTAACACTGCTCATGATTACCCTTAGGATTTTTCTCGGTGTCACTTGGTAGTGTTCCTTGTGGTCTACTATTAACTGCCAACGCTATCTGACCCATCTAATTTTCTAGATTCTTGATCGCCATCTCTTGTGCTTTAAACATCAAGGTGTGATTTTTTATAGCCAACTCGGTGGTAGCTATGAATTTATCCAACTTTTCCTCCAAATCGGGTTTCCTTTCTTGATATTGAACTGGTTGTTGCTGATTCTGGAAACCTGGAGGGTATGTTTGACGTGAAGCTTGATTTTGCTGGTTGTTGCTCCATGAGAAATTCTGATGATTCCTATTTCCTTGATTGTATATGTTCTGATATGTGTTTTGAGGAATTCTGTTGTAATTACCGATGAACTGCACATCTGCTGGATTAATTGCACATTGCTCCGTTGGGTGTTCTCCTGCGCACAACTCACATACTATTGTCACTTGCGGTGCTTGCTGTGTTTGTTGTGTTTGTGCTGCTGCCACTTGTTCCAACTTCTTTGACATTGCAGCTATCTGTACTTGTATTGCTGTTATGTTATCTACTTCTAATACCCCTGCTGCCTTTGCCTGTGTCATTCTTGCTGTGGGCCACTGATAGTTATTAGCAGCCATGGTTTCAATCAACTTGTATGCTTCCTCGTAACTCTTAGCCATGAACGCTCCACCCGATGCTGCATCGATACTTGTCCTAAGATTCCCATGTAGTTCGTTGTAGAAGGTGTTCAATTGTAGCCACTGGGGCAATCCATGATGAGGGCATTTTTTGAGCAGTTCTTTATATCTCTCCCATGCCCCATATAACGACTCCCCATGTTGTTGTTCAAACATTGTGATCTCATTCCTGAGCTAAATCCTCCCAAGTTGTTATCGAACCGGACGGTAGGGAATGCAATCAACTCTTTGCCTTGTCCCGTAGAGAGAATGGGAATAATCAAAGTCTCACCGCCTCATCTGAAACTCCATTAAATCTAAAACTGTCGCACATTTCCAGAAAGCTGATTAAATGCTCGTTGGGATCATCGTTTGTAAATCCCCCAAACTGAACTGAATTCTGAATCATTTGTATTATCCCAGGCTTAATCTCGAATGTATTTCTTTGCTATTGTTGGCCTGGTGATGCTTGAGTGCGATTCCGTCACTGGGTGTTCTTGAAGTCCTCAACGCTTTTCAATCTTCGGGCGCCATTACTATTTCCTCTTCCTTTTCAAGTAATTCGAATTCTTGCCTCATTTCCTTGATCCACTTACTCAACCTCTGAAACCTTTTCTCAATGTCGTCCTCAAAAGGCAGCAAGTCTGGATTTTGGGACCGAGTTTGCATAAACTACGTCCAACACCTGAAATAAGAAGCACAATGCAAAAATAAAAATGTCTAAGTAAAACTTGATTAATTAAACTGATATATATTGTAAAAATATTAAGAAATATGCTAAAAATATCCCCGACAACGGCGCCAAAAAGTTGTTGGTTAAAATCTAATTACGCACAACACGCAAGTATACGTGGTCAACAAGTAATAAAGTGATAAGTCAAGTATCATTCCCACAAAGATAAATTAGCAAATACCTTAACTTACAATTACCAATCTTGTATTAACCCTAATTTTATTAAACAAACCAAATCAATAATTTAAATTAACAAAACTAAAATTAAGAATAATTAAATTAGCACACAACAACCATGAATATCAAAATCTGAATTTCAAATAATTAATGGAGAATTAGACTTATGATTTCACCCTAAGCTTCACTTTGATTTTAACACTTTTATTCCAATTCAATTCACTATCCCAGTTTATTAATCAAGAACACGAACGTAGTATTAACCACCTCTCAATGCACTAATACCGTATTAACGTCAATCCACAATTAAGATATAAATCCGTTAAACACCTTAATCAACTAACCCACTATATCTCTATGTGAATTACAATTGAAGAAGGTTGAAGAATAAGTTCTCTATCCGATTACATGCTGCGTCAAGCATATCTCTACCTTAACACTCATCAAGTTTAAGCTACTAACAAAATCTTGAACACATGCTATATTAACTAGGTCTAGATTTGAATATCCTCTCTCGATTCCATCTAACTCCACGAAGAATTGTTGATCAGGCAATTCATAGATTCAAGCACAAATTAATATAGATAAACTGGAGATAGCTTATTAGATTGGAAATCAAAGTTTACAAAATCATCGATTCACTCAAGGATCCATCACAAGCCTAAAAAGTGAATTAGTTCATAATAAATGAAATAAACGCTGAATAAATCATAGAAATCATTGTTTCAATTACAAATAATAATCTAACACAAAGAATATTAGAAAACACCCTTCACGTAGACTAGAGTTGCAACCGTCTTGAAAAATTCTTCGAAATACCCATCCACACTTGTTCTCCAAAACTCAGCTTTGATCTTCGTTATCTCACTAACTGATATCCCAATTGTGTTTGATAGAGTAGTATATATCTAGCACAACACTCTAGCCGCATTCTCTATCCAATGGAGTTATAATGCCATGCAAATAGCTAAAGTTCGTGCCAAAAAGGAATTTTAACCATAACAGGACACCCAGAAGTTTTCACCCCCACCCCTTAAGCCGAGGGTTTGTATCTTTGGATGCCCGCCTTGGTGATCCGCTTCTGTCTTGCTCGAATGAAGACCCCCGCCTCGGCGAGGAGTTGTATAGTCTTAGTAATTCCTTTTGGCTTGCCTCCCCTCTTAATCGAGTTGAAGACCCCCACTAGACGGGTTTGTGGAATCATGCATGCCTTACGTGAAGTGTGTTCTGATATCGACTTAATTGCATTCTTGAGTTGCTTCCAAATATGCTCCATTTAAATTCCAAATGCAATCAATACCACCAACAGTACGTTGAATGCCACAAACACCAACCTACACATAAAATAACATAGAATAAGTAAAAATGCACATGATTACAAGAATATAGCAACGAATAAGCATGAATTAGATATGAAATTGTGTATATAAAATACACTTATCAGTAAGCCTTTCGTAAGTGGATCCGCTAACATATCATGCATACTAATATATTTAATGACAACACTTTAATCTTCAACTCTTTCCTTGACAAATAAGTACTTAGTGTCGAGGTATAGTCCAACACCACTCGAAATGATGCTGTTGGACAAACTAACATTAGAATTATTATCGCAAAATACTTTCAATGGCCTTAAAATGGAATCTACAACCTTAAGTCCTGAAATAAGATTCCTTAATAATATGGCGTGACAAGTAGCATGATAACAAGCCACATATTCTGCCATCATCGTGGAAGTGGTAGTTAACTCCTGCTTATGAGTTCTCCACGAAATAAGGCCTCCTGAAAGCATAAAGATGTACCCTGATGTAGATTTATTTATTTATTTATTTCGTCTTTACACTTACCAAAATCAGAATCAGAATAACCAACAACTTCAAGGTTATCTGTTTTTCTAAATATAAGCATAATATGCTTAGTACCATATAAGTAGCGTAAAACCTTTTTGGCTGCTTTCCAATGATCCAAACCTGGATTTGACTGGTAACGTCCAAGCATACCAATTATATACACTATATCTGGACGTGTACGAACTTGAACATACATTAGACTCCCAACCATAGAAGTATAGGAAATAAGATTCATTTGATCACGTTCAAGGTGGTTCTTATGACATTGATATGAGCCAAATTTGTCACCATTAACAACAGGGGCGACAGTAGGGGAGCAATTTTGCATGTTATATTTTTTAAAAACTTTATCAATATAAGCTCTTTGGGACAATTCTAACATCCCACGAGACTTATCTCGATGAATTTCAATACCTATAACATAAGTGGTTTCACCGAGATCCTTCATATCAAAATTTCCAAAAAGAAAACGTTTGGTCTCATGCAACATGTCTAATTTATTACTTGCAAGTCGTATATCATCAACATACAAAACAAGAAAAACAAATTTATATACTCCCACTGACCTTCAAGTATATGCATTGATCCACTATATTTTTCTTAAAATCAAAATTACTCATTACCTCATGAAACTTAAGATACCTTTGTCGAGAAGCCTGTTTTAACCCATATATGGACTTCTTAAGTCTACATACCATATGTTCCTTGCGTTTAACCAAAAACCTTCTGGTTGTGCCATATAGACATTCTCATGTAAGTTACCATTAAGGAATGCAGTTTTAACATCCATCTGATGTTACTCTAAATCATAATGAGCTACTAAAGCCATGAATATTTTAAATGAATCTTTCCTGGATACTGGAGAGAAAGTTTCATTATAATCCATACATTCCTTTCGAGTGAAACCCTTAGCAACCAATCGAGCTTTATACCTTTCAACGTTCCCTTTAGGATCTAATTTGGTCTTATAGACCCACTTGCAACCAACAGGTTTAAAACCTTTTGGTAATTCCTCAAGATCCCGAACGTTATTAAGCTCCATTGATTTCAACTCATCACTCATGGCTTCAAGCCATTGAGTTGATTAAGCACTCGTAATGGCTTCTTTATAGGAGATAGGATCATTAATCTTACTTGAATCATAGTCAATCTCATTAAGATAGGTTATAAAATCATGAAAATTAATAGGCTTTCTAGGTCTTTCGGACCTACGTAAAGGCTGCACAATTTCAGGAATATGATTTTCAATAATGTGAGGTTCAACATTAGGTGGTGGCTCAGCCATCTCAGGAGCATCATTCGCCTCAATAGGAGGTTGATGTGCCTCACCCTGTTGAATTACATGATTAGAAACATAAAACCTATTTTCTTCAAGATCAATTTTTCTAGGCTCACCACTCCTACTTAAATCACCATTCTCTAAAAACTCTGCATGCCTAGTCTCAACAATTCTAGTGGTATGCGAGGGACAGTAAAATCGAAAACCCTTAGATCTCTCAGGATATCCAATGAAATGGCAACTAATGGTTTTAGAGTCAATTTTCTTTATTTGTGGATTAAAAATCTTAGCCTCAGCTGGACAGCCCCACACCCGTAAGTATTTTAAACTAGGTTTCCTACCTGTCCAAATTTCATAAGGAGTGTTAGGGACAAATTTGCTAGGAACCCGGTTTAAAATATGAACAGCTGTCTTTAATGCCTCAGTCCACAAAAATATAGGTAAGCTAGAATTGCATAACATACTACGTACTATATCCATAAGGGTACGATTTCGCCTCTTAGCTACACCATTCTGTTGCGGTGTACCAGGCATTGTATACTGAGTAACGATTCCATTTTCTTAACAAAATAAGGCAAATGGGCCAGGACTATGACCTGTATCGGAGTGTTTATCATAATACTCTCTGCCTTTATCTGATCTCACTACTTTAATATTTTGGCCAAGTTGATTTTCAACTTCAACCTTGAAAACTTTAAACATATTTAGTGATTCAGATTTTTCATTAATTAGGTACATATAAGTATAACGAGAATATTCATCAATGAATGTAATGAAAAATTTGTGTCCACCAATTTTTGGAGAAAATGGTCCACATATATCAGTGTGAATCACCTCAAGTAGTGCACCACTTCTAGTGGCTTCATTCTTATTACCTTTCACAAATTTTCCTTTTATATATTCAATACAATGGTCAAGATCAGAAAAATCTAGTTAATGAAGAATTCCATCCTTTACAAGACGTTGCATTCTGTCTTTTGAAATATGGCCTAAGCGTTGATGCCACAATTTTGAAGAATTCTCATTATTTATTTTTCTCTTATTTCCACTTTTAGAGGTATTTTCTGTCAAATTCATTGTTAACAAGGATTCAGCAAAGACATTATCCAAATTTATCTTATAGAGGTTTCCCTCTAAAGAGCCAGAACCAATAACATGAGAGTAATGATAAATAATTATTTTATTATTCCCAAACTTAAACGAAAATTCATCAACGTCAAGTTTAGATACAGAAATTAAATTTCGTGTCATACTGGGAACATAAAGTGTATCATACAAATACAAGATGAAATCACTCTCTAAAACTAAAGGAAGAGTTCCTACAACTTCAACTTGTATAGACTCTTCATTGCCAACTTTAATGGTTCTTTCCCCCTTTTGGAGTGTCTTCTTTGAAAGGAATCCATGCAATGAATTAGTAATGTGAACCATAGCACCAGTGTCAAGCCACCATGTATTAGAAGGAACATCAATTAGAAAGGATTCATAAGTTACATAATTGATGGACGATATACCTTTCTTTTCAAGTCATTCTCTTAATTTAGGGCATTATTTCTGAATATGTCATTACTTCTTACAGAAGTGACATTTAGGACATATCTTAGAGTTGTTACCTGAATAATTTACCTTATTTGTTTTGGTAGAAATTGGTTTATCCTTATTCTTAAAACATTTGCCATTTTTTTATAAGTCTTCTTCTTATAGGATCCAGTGGTAGTAAAATGAGCAACATTAGGTTTTTCAACCTTAAGCCTTTCTTCATCTTGGACGCACATGGCAATTAACTCGCTCATCTTCCATTTTTCTTTCTACGTGTTATAATTGATCTTAAATGGATCAAACTGTGCAGGAAGAGAAGTCATAATGAAATGAATAAGAAAACCCTCAAAAATCGCCATGTCCATACCCTTTAATTTAAAGGTCATGTCATTCATCATCATAATGTGCTCGCACACCCCACTAACCCCATCATACCTGCTAGTAAGCATTTTCAAAATAAGGGTACTTGCATGAGTTTTAGAAGAACCCTTAAATTGTTACTTGACTGAAGTTAAGTACTCTTTAACATTCTCAAAGTCAGGAATGACTCCTCGAATGGCTGTCGTGATAGAGTTTTTCATAATCATACGAGACATGCAGTTGGATCGCTCCCACTTTCATAAATAACCTTTTGCTCAATTGAGCTAGTAGTTGTAAGTGGAGCAGGATGATCCACTCGTAATGCATAGTCCAAAACCATAGTGCCGAGAATATTTTTCACTTACACTTTTCAAGCAGTAAAATTAGTTTCATTAAAGATTTCAATTCCAGAGAGATACGCAGAAATACTAATTGGAGTCAATGTCGAAACATAATCAAGCTCATAAACATGCTTACAAAAAATTAAAAGAAATCTACAATGTACAACAATAATTAATAATTAATTATAATAAAAACCAACTGTAGGGCAAGCAGTTAGTTACATAAAATCTATTTACGACACCCAAAAAATAGATTTTAATAAGATGTTGGTGCATAATTATTAATTTTTTGTTTGTCCAATTATTAATATACTAATAACATCCCCATAAAATAATACAAAACACATTTATCCACGCATCACCGTTGGGCAGAAACGAAATAAACATGTTACTTATGCAATAAAATTCCATTTAATAAATTCTAATTCTAATTTTTCCGTTGGGTAAAATTAAAATCTTTATTTATTAAATGTAATATTATGTGACTTTTCTTAATCTTTAATTGTTTCAATTAATAATCCTCCGTTGGGCTGATTATTAATTTTAACAATAAAAGAGTCACGCATACATGTAAATTATTATAATCAAACTCATTTTTCTTTAAACATATTAATCAAGTTTGAAAATTAACATTATTTAAAATTTACATGTAACATCTTAAAAGTCCTAATAATATATTACATCATGTTCAAAAATTTTAAATTAAAATATATAATTATGAACATGAATTGATTATAAAATAATCACGTTAATTTTAACATGAATACATGAGGGTATAAGAATATCATAATATTATCTAAACATAATAAATAATAAATTTAATATTCTTGTTCCTGTTCATGCATAAAATTATAAATAATATATATTCACAATTGAACTTATATAATATACTGCATATATATATATATATATATATATATATATATATATATATATATATATTTTTTAGTACAGTAAAAAAAAAATTGCAGCTTACTATCATGCAGGAAACAGTATATATAATATATATACAGTATGTTTATTAAGGATGAAGTTTTTTTTTTAAGCATATCCGGTTACAGTATGTTTATCACACAGATGACTATGCACAGTATGTTTATCACAGATGACTATTATATGGCTATCATACTGAATAATGTATATATGATATATACGTAACCATAACGTAAATAAATAAATAAATCATGCCTGAACATAATTCCTTAACGTCATTCTGAAAAAATCATTTTTCATATAAAGGTTTGGCTTAGCAATTCCTTAAAGATATAATGCCGAATTAAAAAATTCTAGCATAATTGTAAAATTAATTTATTCTAGACAATAACGTAACCATACTTTGATACCAGATGTTAGATAAATTATACAGGAACGTATTATTGCATAGAATAAATTAAAATTAATTAATCATAATATTAAGTACTTACATGAATTGAGAGAAGCCATCTTGTATGTATCACCCTTCCGCTGCGCTTAAGGGTGAAGGTCTTCAATTGTCTCTCTCAATCTTAGAATGGATGTATAGGTATGTATAAAATTCTTGAGACGACAATTGGGACCAAACCCTAACTGTTTTATTTATAGAATAGCTAGGGGTCAAAATCGTCCATCAAGATTATGAAACTCTAGGGCCCATTATGCCAAATACTATTAAAAATATAATTTATAGGCCACATAATTAATTACCAAGCCCATAGATAAAGTGATTAAATTAATACAATATGTAAGCTCAATAATTAACTAAATAATAGAGGCCACATAAGGAAATAAAATATTCTAACAACAACAAGCGAGAGCGAGCATAAAGTCGATGATGCATTCCCAACACAACTTGATAAACTATATGAAGAAATCAACGCTCAAGTCATCGACTTCATTATCAAAGAGAGCTCCAACAAGATGTAATACAAGGAAGTTTACTCTTTATTGTTTTTTACTAATCAATATGGTTACAAGGAGGATCAAATTTTCTTGCAGGTTTTGAGTCCGATTCGTGAAATGTGGATTCTTCAATACTTCAAAACTCGAAGACGAGTTTTTTCCAAAGGTGAGGAGAATGATGCGGATGGAAGCACAATAAATTTAAAATTATTTGGTTATTATTATATATTATCTTTTATGGATGATTTCAATGTAATTAGTTTATTTAGTAGATAATATTAGGTTATATTTAATTATATTAGTAGAATACTCTAGAATATTAATAATTTAACGTAGTAGATAATTACTAGGATTTTATTTACTTATTTAATTAGGTTACTTAATAATTTATTTATCCTCCTATTATTAGGATTTTTCTATTTCTATATAAACAATGTAATCCATCACTATTATTGATTATTGAATGATTGATTATTGTTGAACTTTAAACCTTGTACTTGTGGTTTTTAGCCTAATTATCTCATTTAAATCCCCTTTGTTCCTTCCTCCATTCTCGTAGTAATTAGCCCTATTCATATATGATGAATCATGAATTAATTACTTTTTAACACATAATTTTGTAACTACTAATTTTTTGTAATCATGTTTTATCATTATAATATGAGAAATGAATACTGATAATAAAAATAATTGATTATTAGGTGATTTCATGTTATCATTCTAATATGGTATTACAATTTAATTTAATAAATTGGAGTTCTAATGTATGATTAACTCGGTGACCAGCAGTGCCTTTGACTCGTTGAGTAGGGATGACAATTTATTTTGTGCCCACTGTGATTTTGAATTAATGGAGATGGGGTCGAGAATAGAGAATCACCAAATTTTATTTATGGGGATAGTGAAGGAATGATATTTGCTTCCCCCTACCCACATAGTTATTTTCTACTTTTGGTGTATAATTTTTTGTATACATAGTATTATTTGTTACCAATCTTAACCAACACAGAGTCCATTTGTAATAGATCAGGTTCTTAATGATATTTAAAGAAAAATTGTTTTTTTAAAAAAATATTAAATACAAAGAGCCCTAAATTTTTTTTCTAATTAATCTCATCTTTTTCTCCTTTTTCCAGGACTCAGAGGTCTATAGCTATGACCGTAAAAATGAGTATTTTTTATAAATAATGTTACTATCATATAAAGCAAAAAATACTCATATCTATTTAGTCAGCATTTAAAGCGTCTTATACGGGTCAAATGTGAGTCGGGGCAGATGTATCATATATGTATCATATCATTATGTGATCTTTTTTATGTTATAACAGCAATACTGTTTTTTATCTCTACTGTGTATGAGTTTAGTTATATTTTGTGACAAAATATTATAATTTTTTGTTAGGGTTAATTACAAATTAAAATCCGAAATATACACCCTTTTATCTTTCGTACCTCGATATTTAAATGTTCACATTCTGCTACCCAAAGTATTATTAAATCACGATAGACCCCATTTAAATTTTAGGTCAATTTTTTTTGTCGGAACATGGCCAAATATCATAATTTAATATTTAAATATAATTAACCGAATAAATACCGTAGTTGACTTAATTAAGTTGTAAACATACATGTTAAATACACCTTGATATATTGTATATTAATAGTAGTTGACTTAATTAAATAGCAACTAATTAATTAAATAATATAATACTCCAAAGAACCCAACTTGGAGAAGTACATAAGAACTAAACAAAATTAAGTAATACAATACCAAAATATTGCAGATCAAATAATAAAATAAAAAATAAATCAAAACCAATATCAATACAATCCAATCCAACTTAGGATAATAAACTAAAAAAAATAAAAAGGCTAAAATCCGATTTGGGGAAGATGGGGACTGAAAAGAAAAATTATAGACTTCGACCAAATTTGATTTGCAGGGAATTGAATCCATTTCATTCTTTATAATTGCAGATCTCCAATGACGACGACTTCTCGAAATCTTCTCCTACCTTCCCAAAATCTTCTCGCGTCTTCTTTTCGTCATGACGACATTGACTTAGACGGATTTCTGGTGTTCGGCGTAGATCCGGTGTTCGACGTTGGATTTTCATTTGACACGTCCAAGGAAGATTCATACAGATTCACATCGTCAACTCCAAAACAGAAGACAAATTTAGGCTCCGACACCGCCCAACCTCTGGTTCTCATCTCCCATGACAGATCTAAATTTTGGTATGAAGATGAAGATTTGGGTTTGGGTTTTTGGTTCTTCCTCTACTCATGAGATTTCTGAAATTTTAGGTTTGGGTTTGGTTTGGTTTTTTGATTCTTCCTAGTGAGTTTGAGATTGGGCAAAATTTTGAAGATGATGAATGAATTGGGGTTTTTATTTTGAGATTTTTTAGCTTCATGGATTGTTACAAGGGAAGAGGATGAATGATTTGGTTATTTTAGATTTTGAAATTTTTGGTGAGTTACATGGTAATGGGGAAGATGATAAAAATGGAAAAGAAGAGGAAAAAGAAAACAAAATTAGGTTTCTATATTTGTAATTCATTGTATTAGTAAATATAAATGTATTACTTAATTTAATTAATCAAGTTTTCAAAAGTTTTTATCAGGAAGTCAACTTATATTAGTAGATATTAAGATTTTATATAGTCAATTGTATAAAAATTTAGTCAAATCTATATTATACATAGACCACCGAAACACGTGACAGATAATAAAGTGTATACTTGGGGTATAATTAATAAAGAAGTTAATTTTAAGGCGTGGACTTCAAAATTTGTCCAAAATGTGAAATTTAGTAGGAATCAACTTGTAAAGTCAATTTAAAAAATGTTTGACTTTGCTAAAAGTCGGCGCGATTTGGCTTTCCTTAGGAAAGTTTCTATAATTGGAAAGTTAGAATTTACGTCATGGATATGAGTGAGCAAAAAATGGATAAAATCGAATTGCCGAACACAATCGAATTTTTTAAACCAAATTATTTTGGTTTTTCGATTTTTTTTTCCTAATTTCGGTTATATCCAAATTAGTTCTCGGTATTCGATTTCGGGTATGGTTTTAAAAAATAGGTTATTCGGATACCCGAATAACCAAACTCCTTAATTAAAAAATAATAATTTTATAATTATATCTATATATGACTATTGACTATTCGGGTATTAGCATTTTAAGTCTCAGAGTCAGATCCATTCCCAAATCTAGATCCCAAATTCCATTCCCAAATCAAATTTTCCAGATCCCAAATCCCATTCCCATTCCCCCCTAATTTCCATTCCCAAATCCTAGATCCCACCTAATTCCTCTCGCGTATTTTCTAATAATCCAATGTTTTTTTACCATTCATGAATAATTTTTTTTTTTCAATATTAATATATATTTTTATATTTAATATTATATTGTATATATCTAGTGATACTGAGAAGTGGTCAATTTGTGTATTGACTGATAAATAAGAGTAGAGAGTTGTGCTTAATCGAGAATAAAACCCTAACCCTAAGTCCGAATAGAGATTCGATTAAAAATATAATTAAAATAATTATATTAATGAGTACGTGTTTGTACTATATAGAATGTTGATCAATGATTGGTCGGGTAGGGTACAATATTTGTAAACCATAATAAGGGATTGGAAACCCTAATCTCAAGATTAGAAACCCTAACGCGTAGTTAGGAACCCTAATCGAAAGCCGAGAAACCCTAATTTTTAATTCGGAATCCTAAACCCTAATTAGGAAACCTTAATCCTAATTAGTAAGTCCTAAAGTGATTAGTAAACTTTAATGTGTTTAGTAACATTTAATGTAATTAGGAAACACTAATTATATTTTAATTATCTTAATTTCCTATTTTCAAAACCCTAAATTAAAAATCTTGGAAACTATAGTTGTAAAACCTTAGGATTAGAACCTTAGGGTTAAACCCTAAGGGTTTGGTAAATTTAATGTATGCCATTAAAATTATAAAATAAATGTCCAAAATACCCTTTACTTAGCTTTTAAGTAAAAAGATTTGCAAGATCTAGTGAGTCATCACTTAAGAATTATCCCATGTGTTGGAAATTAGCTCCAATCTTATCCAAATGGACACCTTGCATGCTTGTATACATTGCATCTAGTGATTATAAAAGATTAAGAAAGAGAGAAAGTTACTAAAGTTTGCTTATTTGCTATCTTACTCTCAACAAACTCTCTCTCTCTCACCCAACCTCCGAATTTAACAAATATTTCAGTCCCTAGATAACTTCCTAACACACCAAAATCGGTTAAGGAGCTAGGATCAAAGATTTAAAAGAAAGGTATAAACCCTAAACTCAACTTTTGATCTTGTATGCAAAGAAAGATTTTGTGTTTATGTGTTTAGATTCATGCTAGAAGGTGTTTTAAGATGATCTATGATGATCCATCATAGATCCATGAGTATCAAAAGGCTTTAAAATGGAGTTTTTCAAAAAGCGCCCAAAGAACAAAAAGGGTCTGACAAGCTAATGTCGAGTAAATAGATTCTTCCGTGTTGTTGATTTTTGATGTTTTATGTTGTAGATCTATAGTTTGATATGTGGTCTTTGATCTGGAAAGTGGAATCATAGTTGTTTGATGTCTAGATTTCATGATATTATTGGTCAAAGTCGGTTGACCGGACATGACCATAGACAGTGATTTTTGGGTAACCCGAAAATCCTAAATCGATGTCGACAACATGGTTTAATCACCTAGATCATCGATTGTTAAGTTATTATGATGATGTGTTTATATCCATTTTTAGCTCCGGTATATGGACTTATATTGGTGGCTTTAGATCCTTTAAACAACAAGTAGATCGAATGTAGTGGATGGTCAAACCAGACCATTTGATCACATGATTTGTTTTTTGGAAATTTCGAAAACGTTAAAACAATTTTTTCGACATACTTTGACCGGGTGGTATCTTGGTTGTGTGTTGTTGTTGGACCTAAGATCAAGATATGTAAATGTTCCTTGTTATGTATACTATATGTATGAACCATTGGATACGCATATCGATGACCAAACATAGATATAATCGAAATTTGAAAGTGGTACCTCGAATTGCTCAGGTTTTCGGGTTACCTAAAAAAACCAGATGATGATCTCGACAACGACTTTGAATGCTTCAGATCTTCTTTGATGTGTTGTGTGATATGACCTATATTGTTGATGATTGATACTTGTAGTGTTACATACACTACACGAGATCAAAGTTTAGCTAGATGAGAAACATGATTACATTGAGAATTAAAGTGTGGTCAAACCAAGACCCTTGAACATCGATTGTCGGTGTTCTTGAGGCTCAAGAACACCAACAAGCGACGACGCTTAGTGTCGCTATAGGCTATATAACGACGGTTTTAATATTTTTAATTTTTTTTTTTTCCGAAATTAATTAAAAATAGAAATAAATTTCTAAAAATTACAAAAATGGTTTTAAAAATTATTTTAAATTATGAAAAATAATTTTTTGACTATTTGAGATATTTTTTCATTAATATTTATAATTATTTAAATATTAATGGTATTTAATTTATTTAATTAGTATATTAAATAAATTAGAAAAAATGATTTTAATATTATAAAAATCATATTAAATAAGAATAAAGTGTTTAAAAATATTTTGAGTTATAAAATGTAACTTTTAATATTTTTGGAGAATTTTCATTAATAATTTAATATTAATGATATTGGATTTATTTAATTATAATATTAAATAAATGAATTAAAAATGATTTTATTGATTTAAAAATCATTTAAAAATGAGAAAAATGATTTAAAAATATTTTAAGTTATAATTAATAACTTTTAATATTTTGATGATAATTTCATTAATATTTAAATATTAATGGTGATGGTTTAAAAAAATGATTTTAATTAATTTAAAAATCATTTAAGTAGAATATTGATGATTTAAAAATATTTTAAGTTATTATAAATAACTTTAATATTTTGACAAGTATATTATTAATATTTTAATATTATTAAATATTAATGATGATGGAATTAATTATATTTAAATCATTTAAAAATGATTCGGTTATTTGCAAAATTATTATAAATTATAATAATTGTTTATAAATTATTAAAAGCTTCAGAAAAATATTATAAATGATAATTGATTTATCTAAAATAATATTGAAGCTTTGAGACCAAGTTTAATTGACAATAAATGTGTTAATTGTTGGATAAGGTGACCATTACACCGAGAATAGACCGAAGTCCAACCAAACCGAACTAGTTGGACTTGATAAGTGTTTATATAGGTTATAAACACTAATGTGGCTATGTGGTAATGTGTCTAGGAGAAGTATTGACTGCAAATTACAGTGATACGTGTTGTGAATTATTGTGCTAATTGTGAGACCGATATTATTGATTTTAGGTCTTACGAACGCATATAAGTGTATTGTGTAGCAGTAATCAATGAAGAAGGCAAGTTTCCTTAACTCAACCTTGAGTTAATATTGCTCAATTATTATGGTGGTTAATTATTGTTAATTAGACCACGTCCAATAATTTATTGTTGATTATTCGCAGTTAGTGCATGTTTATTAATTCAAATTGAATTATTGATTCTGAGAATATACTTGTAGAATAACTGTTGTTGGATATTCACATCCGTAGAAGCTATTATTGATTTCAAATAGTATAGTTAAATTATGTCTATTGTTTAATTGTATTGAAACATATCTCTAGCTAATTGTTTTGGCTAGATGAACATTTGTTAGAACTTGAAAGGTTCGAGAAGAGAAGAGAAGAGAATTCAATTATTATTGATATCTCAATGCTAGTTGTTTTGGCTAGATCAAAAAAGAAAACTTGATATGTTTGAGAAGAGAAGAGAAGATAAGTGATTAGATATTGAAATTATAGTATTTCATTGTTAAATCAAATTTTGATTCTGAGACTGAGAAGAACAACCTTTTATACAAAGGAAACATTTTATTGGTCGTAAATTCGACCTTTGCGCGCGTGTAAGTATTATGCATAATATAGGGTACAAGGAGTTGGCCGGCTCTAAGTACTTGCAGAAGGGTATGATTTAATCTTTATGGTTATCTGATACACCTGGGTATATCAAAGTCAAATCTTTGATAGTTACTCGAGAAGGGAAGTTCAAGATCCAATGGATCACTCAGCATAAATCTGGAAAATATTCCACTTTGTTATTGCGTAGAATTGATTCTTGATTATTCATTAGAATATCGTAGAAACTTTGAAAGCATTGTACTCTTTCATTATTAGATTATTGTGTTGCATAGAATGCAAGAAGACTTATTAATTATTAAAGCTTTTTTCAGCTATTTCAAAGTTCCCTGAACTGTGGTTTCATTCTATCAAAATAAATAGTCTGTTCTTATTGATTATTATACATTTATTGTATGTCTTAACTTGCGGGGCAAATTTGTTGCTCACCCTTGCTAAATAAAACTTTTTCAAATAGGGACGAAGAAGTGGCGGAGGTGTTTGTAAAGGACAAAGGCAAAGGCATTGTAATAAATTAGTTATGAATAACATTATTATTATGTTATGTTTGTAAACCCTTTTGTATATCTAAAGGGTATGTTTGTAATGTTAAGGTTAGAGAACACAGGACTAATGTATTAACTTTATAAGTTAATGACTGGTGTAATATTTTATTCATCAATGAATGGGTAGTTAGATGTTATTATATTGTGGATCGTGAGCACCAAAAATGGGGTCGGTAACTTGGATTTGGGGCGTCACGAGGTTGGTATCAAAGTTGTAGGTTATAAACCTTAAGTGGGTGGGGAAAACCCTAGGATTATAACCATAAGCGAGATAGAAATACTCATTTAGAGTACTAAGTGAGAGATTGATAAATCGTATCGATAGTGAGATATGTGGACACATAATGTGAGAATTTTGTACTGGTGAAGTACTAATCAATTTGTTTAAATTGATTGTAGGATGTCGGGAGAAGATGAGATGAGTACGGAGATGTTAGCGGCTGTCGCACCAGTGCTAGTAGCTGAGTTGTCAGCGCAAAGCGAGTCAGTTGAGGAGGTAGGAAAGGATTAACCTATGGTTAATCTAGGGAGTGATCATGATGATTATCCCGAGATGTATCTGAGTGGTGATGAGGAGGCGAAGTCTTAAGAAGCTAAGGTAGAGAAAGAGAATAAAACCAAAGTTGGAGAGAAAGATCTAGTATCTGCAGAAGTCCAGGAACTCTAGAGTAAAGTATTTCTCTTGGAGGAGTTGTGGAAGACAGAGCGAGCGTTATGCGTGAAAATGACCAAGAATGGAATGAGTTTGAAGGCGCAGTGGAAAGGATGAAAGACAAAGGTGGTGGATCTTTTGAAGAAGGAACAATCAAGCGAAGAAAAAGGCAAGAAAAGAGAAAGAGGACAAACGACGACAATGATAATTCTAAAATTCAAACCCGAGGAAGAAGCAAGTCTGTGGAAAGTGTGGAAAGACTCATTTGGGAGAGTGCATGATGTGGAAGAACGTGTGCTTCAACTGTAAGTATGAAGGACATATTTCCCTACATTGTCCTAAGCCGAATATGAAGAAGTGTTTTTTATGTGGGAGAATGGGTCACAAATTCAACAAGTGTCCCAGCAAGAAGAAGACTGGTGAAAGGAGTGGACAATAAATAATTTAATTTTGAGCATTATTATCTTTTGGTAGATGATTATGATATTAAGGGTTGTAATATCGAGAATGATGTATGAACATATGTAAATATATATGTTTGTATGAATGAAATCTTTATTTTCTATATGAATAAAAGATTAATATTAATTTGTGAGTTCTTAAAACTCATACTTATGGTAAGTTCATGACTCATAATTATATGAAATATTTTGAACCCCTCAGCGAATGGACACCAAAGGTCTGACGAGGATAAGTTTATACACTCATATAATTGTGGCAAGTTTTTGAACTCATAAGTGTGGTAAGTTTGACGAACTGGAAATAGTTATGTGAAAATGAAGAATTATAACTTTTTATGTAAAGTTGGAGAATTGTAACTTTTTTGTGTAAAGTTATATGTGTTAATCCTAAAATTTATTTAAAAAGGGATAGTAATATGTGTTAAGTACTAAATGTAATATGTGGTATTTGAATAAATATGCGATTATATGAGAACTATGTGATGAATTCTTATTGTGTTAGGAATTTGTATAGAGAAAGAGAATTAATGTAAGATTTTTATTTAAATCAGATCATGCTGCTTTAGACAATAAATCGAAATCAAAGAGAAAGAGCGATCGATGAATAATGAAGGAGGTCAAGTGACCCGATGCAAAACTTTGTGGATATGATAGCCCAAGCTATGGAAAATAGAGCTCCAATTTGCAGAGAAGAAGCGAAAATCAACCAAATGATAGATTGGCAAATTTTAAAGACTTTAAAGCGGTAGGACCGCCTGAATTCAAGGGGACCACGGATCCGATTAAAGCCAAAACTTGGATGAAGGAGATGGAGAAAGCATTCGTTATCGCCAGAGTAGCGGAGGAGCAAAAGACAGCTTTTGCAACGTACTTGATGAAGGGAGAAGCCAATTATTGATGGGAAACTAATCAAGTAAGAGCCGGTACAGCTGTGGTTACTTGGACAAGATTCAAAGAGTTGTTCTTTGAGAACTACTTTTCACCGAGTATGCAAGCTCGGATGGAAGTTAAGTTCTTAGAACTAAAGCAGGAGAACATGTTAGTTTCTGAGTATGCTGCCAAATTCAATGAGTTAGCGAGATTTGCACCTCATCAGGTGGACACAGAAGCGAAGAAAAGTGAGAAGATTTGAGAATGGATTGAAGCCGGGGATATACAACAAAGTAGCCATATTGCAGATAAATACGTTCGCGACTTTGATGGAGAAAGCGTTAATTGCTGAAGGAGGGAGCGAAGCTGCATCTCAATTTCATCAGGAGAAGAAGAAGAAGACAAGTGATGGAGGAAGCAGTGGTGGTAGTAATCCAAATAAGAAAAAGTGGAGCGAGAATACCCAATCGGGTAATAAGAAGAAAGAGAGAAGAAGAAGGTAGGAGGACCATGTGCAACTTGTGGGAAGAATCATTAGGAGTTTATTTGAAGAAGAAGGAGTTTGCTATAATCTGCGGACAAGAAGGGCACATGTCACCCAATTGTCCCGGCCAAAGAAGATATAAGGTTGTTTTGCACGTGGATCGATCTCGATCATCTGGTTCGGAATCGTTTGTCAAGAGAAATGCGGAGAAGGAGAGTGGCAACAAGGGACCCGTGTGGAACCTTGGCGATTCGAGGACACTGCACACCAGGAAAACCAACGACCGTACATTCAACATGACGACACAAGATGTAGTGTGACTACTCGGGAGGTGGCAAGAATGTAATGATTTCGTTTAGAAATTTAATTACGTGAGTAATCTTGGTTAGATTATTCTTGTGAATTGTTTTCTTTTATAGATCCAAGTCACAGGTTAGAATTTAAGACACAAATGAATATTGTGTTGATAAGAATGAATTGATGATACAACTTTAAAAGATTATAGAGAATAAGAAAGCGGTGATTAGGGATGGAATCCTTTTAAGGAGGGGTGAATGTGATAACTTGGGATTTGAATAATCCAATTTTTATGAATAATTTTTTTATTTAATATTAATATTGATTTATTAATATTATCTGTGTATATCGTGATACGAGTTTCGAGAAGTGGTCAATTTATGTATTGACTGATAAATAAGAGCAGAGTTGTGCTTAAAGGAGAATAGAAACCTTAACCCTAAGTCCGAATAGGGATTCGATTAAAAATATAATTAAAATAATTATATTAATGAGTACGTGTTTGTACTATATAGAATGTTGATCAATGATTGGTCGGGTAGGGTACAATATTTGTAAACCATAATAAGGCATTGGAAACCCTAATCTCAAGATTAGAAACCCTAACGCATAGTTAGGAACCCTAATCGAAAGTTAGGAAACCCTAATTTTTAATTCAGGAATCCTAAACCCTAATTAAGAAACCGTAATCCTAATTAGTAAGTTCTAAAGTGATTAGTAAACTTTAATGTATTTAGTAACATTTAATGTAATTAGGAAACACTAATTATATTTTAATTATCTTAATTTCCTATTTTTAAAACCCTAAATTGAAAATCTTGGAAACTATAGTTGTAAAACCTTAGGATTAGAACCTTAGGGTTAAACCCTAAGGGTTTGGTAAATTTAATGTATGCCATTAAAATTATAAAATAAATGTCCAAAATACCCTTTACTTAGCTTTTAAGTAAAAAGATTTGCAAGATCTAGTGAGTCATCACTTAAGAATTATCCCATGTGCTGGAAATTAGCTCCAATCTTATCCAAATGGACACCTTGCATGCTTGTATACATTGCATCTAGTTATTATAAAAGATTAAGAAAGAGAGAAAGTTACTAAAGTTTGCTTATTTGCTATCTTACTCTCAACAAACTCTCTCTCTCTCTCAACCTCCGAATTTAACAAATATTTCAGTTCCACATATATAACTTCTAACATCCAAAATCGGTGGAGAAGAGCATAGATCAAAGATTTAACAAGAGAAGGTATAACCCTAAACTCAACTTTGATCTTGTATGCAAAGAAAGATTTTGTGTTTATGTGTTTAGATTCATGCTAGAAGGTGTTTTAAGATGATATATGATGATCCATCATGGATCCATAACATCAAAGGCTTTAAAAATTAAGTTTTTCAAAAAGCTGTCCAAGAACACTAAGATGGGTCGACAAAGCTAAATGTCGAGAGTATATAGATCTTTCCTGTGTTTATTTTTTTGTTGTTTTAAAGTTGTAATCTATAGTTTGATATGTGTCTTTGATCTGGAAGTGGAATCATAGCTATTTGATGTCTAGATTTCATGATATTGTTGGTCAAAGTCGGTTGATTGACCACCATGTGACCGGTCAATTTTTCGGGCACCCAAAAATCCTAAATCGAGTCGACAACATTTTAATCAGCCCCGATCTGTCGGGATTTTAAGTGTTTTGATGTTGTTTTTATGTCCATGTTTTATAGCTTTGTAATATGGACTTTATATTGGTGCCTTTAGATCCTTTAAACAATCAACATATCGAATGTAGTGGATGGTCAAACTAGACCATTTGATTATGATTTTGCATTTTTTGGAATTTCCAAAAACGATGAACACAATTTACGACATACTTTGACCAAACTTAGATATGGTGATGATTGTGTTGTTGTTTGGTGACCGATATCTTGATATGTAAATGTTCCTTGTTATATATACTACATAGTATTTGAACCATAATAACACATAAAATGATGACTAAACATAGATTAAAATCGATCTAGAAAGTGGTACTGAAGCGACGGGTTTCGGTTTACCTAAAAACCAAAAGAGACTCGTCGACAACGACTTTGAAAGCTCATATCTTCTTGTTATGTTTGTTGTATGACCTATATTGTTGGTGATCATTGTAGTGTTACATAAACACTTACAAGATCCGAATCTTAGATTGAACAAAATATTACAAGAATCGAGAATCAAAAATGTGGTCAAACTAAGACCTTGAACACTTGATTTATTCGTGTTCTTGAGGCTCAAGAACACCAACAATGACGACTTAAAAGTGTCGCTTATAGGCTATAATGACGGTTTTTAATTTTTTAATTTTTGATTTTCCAAAATTAATTAAAAATAGAAATAAATTTCTAAAATTACAAAAATGGTTTTAAAATTATTTTAAATTATGAAAAATAATTTTTGACTATTTGGGATATTTTTCATTAATATTTATAATTATTTAAATATTAATGGTATTTAATTTATTTAATTAGTGTATTAAATAAATTAGAGAAAATGAATTTTAATATTATAAAAATCATATTAAATAAGAATAAAGTGTTTAAAAATATTTTGAGTTATAAAATGTAACTTTTAATATTTTTGGAGAATTTTCATTAATAATTTAATATTAATGATATTGGATTTATTTAATTATAATATTAAATAAATGAATTAAAAAATGATTTTTTATTTAATTATATAATTAAATAAATGATTTAAAAATGAGAAAATGATTTAAAAATATTTTAAAAATTTTAATTAATTAATAACTTTTAATATTTTGATGATAATTTCATTAATATTTAAATATTAATGGTGATGGTTTAAAAATGATTTTAATTAATTTAAAAATCATTTAAGTAGAATATTGATGATTTAAAAATATTTTAAGTTATTATAAATAACTTTAATATTTTGATAAGTATGTTATTAATATTTTATATTATTAAATATTAATGATGATGGAATTAATTAGATATTTAAATCATTTAAAAATGATTCCGATATTTTCAAAATTATTATAAATTATAATAATTGTTTATAAATTATTAAAAGCTTAGAAAAATATTATAAATGATAATTGATTTATTTAAAATAATATTGAAGTTTTGAGACCAAGTTCAATTGACAATAAATGTGTTAATTGTCGGATAAGGTGACCAGTACATCGAGAATAGACCAAAGTCCAACCAAACCGAACTAGTTAGACTTGATAAGTGTTTATATAGGTTATAAACACTAATGTGGCTATGTGGTAATGTGTCTAGGAGAAGTATTGACTATAAATTACAGTGATACGTGTTATGAATTATTACGCTAATTGTGAGACTGATATTGTTGATTTTAGGTCTTACGAACTTATATAAGTTTATTGTGTAGCAGTAATCAACGAAGAAGACATGTTTTCTTAACTCAACCTTGAGTTAATATTGTTCAATTATTATGGTGGTTAATTATTTTTAATTAGACCACGTCCAATAATTTATTGTTGATTATTCGCAGTTAGTGCATGTTTATTAATTCAAATCGAATTATTGATTCTGAGAATATACTTGTAGAATAACTGTTGTTGGATATTCACATCCGTAGAAGCTATTATTGATTTCAAATAGTATAGTTAAATTTTGTCTATTGTTTAATCGTATTGAAACATGTCTTAGCTAATTGTTTTGGCTAGACGAACATTTGTTAGAACTTGATAGGTTCGAGAAGAAGAGAGAGAAGAAATTCAATTATTATTGATAGATCAATGCCAGGTTGTTTGGCTTAGATCAAAAAAGAAAACTTGATAGGTTTGAGAAGAGAAGAGAAGAGAAGTGATTAGATATTAAAATCATAGTATTTCGTTGTTAAATTAAATTTTAATTCTAAAACTGAGAAGAACAATCTTTCATACAAAAAGAACATTTTATTGGTCGTAAATTCGACCTTTGCGCGCGTGTAAGTATTATGCATAATATAGGGTACAAGGAATTGTCCGGCTCTAAGTACTTACAGAGGGGTATGATTTAATCTTTATGGTTATCTGATACACCTGGGTATATCAAAGTCAAATCTTTGATAGTTACTCGAGAAGAGAAGTTCAAGATCCAATGGATCACTCAGCATAAATCTAGAAAATATTCCACTTTGTTATTGCGTAGAATTGATTCTTGATTATTCATTAGAATATCTTAGAAACTTTGAAAGCATTGTACTCTTCATTATCAGATTATTGTGTTGCATAGAATGCGAGAAGACTTGTTAATTATTAAAGCTTTGTTCAGCTATTTCAAAGTTCCCCGAACTTTGGTTTCATTCTATCAAAATAGATAGTATGTTCTTATTGATTCTTATACATTTATTGTATGTCTTAACTTATGGGGGCAAATTTGTTGCTCACCTAAAGAAAATTTTAAGCTAAATAAAACTTTTAAGGACAAAAGGCAAAGGCATTGTGATAGCGTAGTCATTATAAATATTATTATTATGGTTTGTAAACCCTTTTGTATATCTAAAGGGTATGTTTGTAATAAAATTAGTTATAATATATAACTTTATAATTATATGGTTAATATTTTTTCAATGAACCCTTTTGTATATCTAAAGGGTATGTTTGTAATGTTATTAGTTATAGCTTATTTGGACTAATGTATTACTTTCTTCTTTCTTTGAACCATTAATGATCTTTTTATTACTAAATTTTATTTAATCCATCTCTCTGCTGGGTAGTTAGATGTATATTATATTGTGGATCGTGATAACCATATAATATCTAAAAATTTTTGACTTTTCATCCCTAGTCGTGGATGGGTCTAGAGAGATGAAATTTGGTCTTAACCGCAAAATTTTGGTGCAAATGACTAAAATGCCTTTAGAAGAGTGGGAAACCTTAATCTCACTACTTTATAGCAAAATTTTAAAATGCGAATTTTATTAGTGTCAAGAATATAAATTTAGTAAAATTTTTAATTACTTTTTATGTTAAAAAGTTTTTTATGAGGAGTTCAAAATTTTAAATTAAATATATTTGAATCATTATTTTGAGAATGTCTTTTTTCCATTCATCTTTTTAAACAATGTTGTATATAAGATGATACTTGCTATCGTTCTATAAAAAGATTTAATTTATTATAAAAAATTATCTCATAAAGTAATATATAATATTCTTAAGCTTGATATCACAATTTTAGTTAGGGTCGTCTTGAGCACGGGCGGGAGGGTCGATCATCCTGAGCCTCAGATCAGGGGGCCCAATTTTCTTTTATATATAGTTAATATAAATGTGACTTTACCAAGAGAAATAAAGTCGACCATTAAAAATTTTGGAGTTTGAAAAATCTTTGTATTGTTTTTCTAATATTTCAATTGCTTATAAGGTATTTCTAACTATTCCTGTGACAGTGGCATCTTCTGAAATAAATTTTTCAAAGTTGATGTAGACACTCGAAATTTCGCATTTCTGTTACTAACTATGCAGGAGGGCAAAATCATCTTTCATCTTCCAAAGACAACCCTGAAAGTCGAAATCATCAAACCAGACCCCGGAGATAGCCCTAGAAAATCATCAAACCAAACCCCGGTGACAGCACTGGGAAATTATCAAATCAACTTCAGAGACAACCCTGAAGACAGACAAGAGTTGACAACAGTCAAACCCTGGAGATAACCCCAAGAAAGACATTTGCAACACATCAAGTCCGAGAATCAACTCAGAAAGGAAAAAGGGTAATTTTTCCAACTCAACATTAAATCAAATTAAATTACCATGAAGAAGGTCATATAGAACCATAACAACAATCCTGAGTGAAAATAGCATAAGATAACTCAACGGACAGATTGCAAAGACTTGAAGATCTGGTCATGGAACCGTCTTCCCAGATTCAGAAAAGGTCAAATCCCATGTCATTGTGTAGCTCTCAGAAAGGGCTTTTCGGAAAGGTATAACACGCCTCCATCGAATTCCCAGTTTGAAAGTTATGAAGGTTCAAGTAGTCTGCGCGTTGGTCGGTGCCAATACTACTACCCCCGGTGTGAGGAGGATCATCAGGCGGGCGTCGACGCTATTGCTCTGGTGTATGAAAATCGTCATCGTCGTCCAACCGTTCATCATCATCAACCCCCTCGTCACCATGTTGATACAATATAATGTAACTCATTAGTCTATATATATGATACAGTTAAAGATAGATAAATTAAAATAAATAACATGCATAATATTTGAATTTAAAACGAATAATATACTTGAGCAGTCAAGGGATGAGTCAGCATCGGCCCAAAAGCGTCCACGAGTAAGGTAACCACCATCCGAACAATCTTGTCTCATATTGCGGTAAACTGCTCTAAAGGGATACCCGTACTCTCGGCGGTGGCACCAGCTGCAACGTCCTAAGTAAGCTAATGGAGGCGAGCATGGCTGGGTAGGTCTTGACGATGTAATATTGAATCCGTATCAAACCTCTCCAACACCGCAGCCATAACCCTCTATAATATAGCATCGTTTAAGCCAGCGCCCGTATGTGATGGTCCCACGGGGGCTCTCAGACGCAGACGCTAGCTAGAGTATGAAAAAATACATATAACATGAATAATATTATAAGTTCACTTTATTCATAAACGAGAAATAAACTAAAATATTATACCTCCAGGTAGTGTATAGGCTGGTATCCTCGACAACCCCAGCACTCGATATTGGTCGGTAGTGCTATTGGGAGGATCCTGAGACGCGACCCAAAGAGCCGTCTCCTCATCCTGAGATAAAATAATCTCAGGCGGAGGGATGGTGGAATCTAACGTCTCAACATCGCCCCTAGCAGCCTCCAACTCAGCTATACGTTGGCATCTGAGCTTCTCAAACCGGTCCTGTACTTTAATATATATACATGCATGTGAGTTAACCTTGTATCATTATATAAATTACGAAATATGAACCTAAATAATAATTATTATAGTAAATTTATTACCCGTATAACTAGTGCTGCTAGAGACATTATCGACGCCGAAGTCGACGCCTTTGGCGTATGGACTCTATCCCAAAACTCGACCATAGTAGGAGGTCGCCCCAAGCTCCTACACATGGTTTAATTCATACATTAATTAATATCACATTACCTTACTATAGATCCCAACAATATTAAACTAAACTAAATATAATACATACCGACTTAACCTCTTGAAACGACTGCGAGCCAAAAGTATTTACAATCCGTAGCTTGCCTTGATTCTTCTTCATCTGCTCGGACTTTGTCTTGAAGGCAGCATCATCCCAGTACGTACACATGGTAGCCCATGTTGTATCTGATACTGCCAGTGACTGATGATCTCGTATAGTAATCCCGAGTGATTCTTCAACTGCCCGGGCTACCCTCTACCGCATCTCGTAAAGCCAGCCATCATAGTTCTTCAAAATGTGTGCAATAATAACAGTGTCACCGGTCGCGTCAATGATGTCAGCCTCATATTTATAATACCTCTATCAAACAAACATAACGTACGTATCAATAATTATTAGAACAATATGTAAATAACTAGGACCAAAATTTTAATTTAATATATATAATTCGACTAACGTAAAACTTGTGCAATACTGTCACCATAAAGTCAGCATCGCACTGGCTAAATCGCATCTAGCCAGTCGGGAGATGTACCAGGCATATGGTGTGTATGGTGGCCTTAGCGAGAGAATCCATAATACTAAAGTACAAAATTTAAATGGATTGTTTTAATTTATTGATCATATATAATAATATCATTTTAATTGAATATACTATATTATAGTTGAAACCTACACCGACGAGCCGACATCAACACTGACTATCTGATAAGGAATTGTCGGCAGATGACCTAATAGATCGAGGTTAGGCCCTTGCTGACACCGACGTCAAGCATCTGTATGTATATTATAGTTATGACATTGTCAAAAATTAGTAAATGGAAGTTTTTTATGAAAATAAGTGTTATTGGGCCAAAACGAAATTAACTCACTAGTTGATGAAGACGACCTGCCCTGGGAGCCGTCACCCGATCCTGTACGGTCGCCACCACGGCCACCTCCACCGCTATGTCTAGGCATAAATGTTTTACTGAAATAACAGACATAGATGACATTAATTAAATTTCAGTTAAATTATTCTAATAATTGTTTTTAGTAGTAAAATATTTACAAAACACCAATTAGTTACGAAGTAGTACGCCGTCAAACCCGTCAGAATCAAAATCATTTTCATCCTCTAATTCTGGCTCTTCCTATTGCGTATCAATTTCTTCCTTAGTATTATCTTCTACGACCACATACGGACTGACACCCACATCTTCCTCTAATTCGTCTACATCGGGTACATCAACGACATCATCTACCACCACATCGTCATCATATAACAATACGTGGTTGGGGTTGCTAACTTTTTCTTGCAATGGGTCATCCGTTCCAAATAGATTAGTACCATCAAATGCTCGAGTCTTCGTTGTGACAACTGTACACCAATGAGTTCTATAATTTACGACATTAGGGCCGTAGTACACTTGATTTGCTTGGCTGGCTAACACAAATACATCATTAGACTGTAACTTTGACTTTATATCTATTGTAACGATTCTATTACGATCAACTTTAACACCCTTTGTAGTATCAAACTAGCGACACTTAAATGTAACAACCTTTTTACCCTCAGGATAATTGAGCACACCAACTTCCTCTAATCTTCCATAGTAATTGGACTCATAATCCCCGTAACAAATTCTCAACATGACAACGCCAGAGTTGACTGATGTCAGTTTATTCAAGTCATCAACCTTGAATCTATACCCATTAACGATGAAGCCTGGAAATGAACTAATAAGTTTGTACGGGCCTAAAATGACATCTTTAAAACGCTAAGAAGTGTTTTATTCTTTGACCCTTCTCTTAAACCACTGTTGAAAATTTTCATTAGTGACTGTTTCCATCTACGCTGTAGTCAACCCCGGGTTAGAAACATGCACTTCTGCTTCTAATGAACTACATACAATAATAATATATTATTTAATTATTGATTAAGGTTAGATATTAAAGCTTCAACTTGTAATAATACATACTTGATGTATGAAGATACTTCAGGCATATTTAGAAGCATGTATGTAGATACAATCTTCAAATCTCTATCGGTTAGGTAAGTCCTCGTCTCATGTCTAAATGGTTTAGTTGGATAAGTGAATACAACCAACTCACCAGCATGAGATTCGTGATCTCATTCCGACTTAAACAGTTGTGCTTTGTTGAGACTACATCGTCTAAGTACAACGACCAGAAGTTGACAAGCTCTTCCTTCGTATAGCGTTCAACAATAGAACCCTCTACACGAGCTTTGTTTTTAACTTTCTTCTTTAATCGACACATATACTTGAGATATGACAATATCAGATAAATTAATTATAAAGATGAAGATTATTGCACAATGTAGGTTATATTACCTCTCAAAAGGATACATCCATCGATATTGCACTAGTCCTCCAAGATTAAGTTCATATGGCAGATGAATAGGAAAATACTCCATTGAGTCAAAGAACCCCAGTGGTAAGATCATTTCGAGCTTGCACATTGTCAACACTATGTTTTCTCCATCTGATCCACATCACTGTACCTTATAATAGTTGAGCAAATATCCCGAAAGAAATTTGAAATTAGGGTAAAGGCATCATTAATATTCCTCGATAACACCTCACGAAATATAATTGACATCAACTTCTGCATAAATACATGACAGTCGTAACTTTTGAACCTAGTAATTTTCAACTGCTCAACCTTAGTAAAATGAGATATGTTAGAAGCATATCCATTTGGGAGCTTCAATGGACTAAGCCACTTGAAAATGTTTTCAACCTGTTACTTGCTAAGACAAAATGGAGCTTTTGGTTTTGAGTTGTTAGGTCGGAGCCACAATTCCCACATGATGTTCATTTCCTCCAAGTCTTTACGTGCTTTATCATTGTCTTTTGTTTTACCACTCGTATCTAGCACGGTATAAAAAAAGTTCTCGAATACATTCTTTTTCGTATGCATAACATCTATACAATGACGAAGTACTAGTGTGACCTAGTATGACAACTCAAACCAAATGGGCGAGTGTGCCCAGTTATGAGTTTTTTCGTACCCTATTTCTCTCAACTTACCATGCTCCATCCCAGGCGGTGAAAATGTCATATCGATTAGCCATCCTAATACATCGCTGCCTGACAAGCGACCAACAACCCCATTCTTCTCTATCTTTCTTTTGAACTATGTAGACATCTTTCTATAACTGTACTCAACAGGCAAAAATCTTCAAGCAATTCCAAAGAAACTAGATTTCGCCCATGATGTAGTTGTGTTCCTTGCACATCCCCCATATAGACTAGACATAACAACTTACCATGAGTCAACCAACCATTGATCATTTGAAGTGTTGGAAAGTCAGTGATAGTCCACAACAAGGCTGCCTTCATCATAAAATTTGGCCCGATAGATTTATCAAAAGTCTGAACACCTGTGTCCCACAACATCTTAAGTTCATCGAATAACGGTCTAAGGTATAAGTTGATGTCCTTTGTAGGACTTTTATCCCTAGGTATGAGTAAAGTCAAGAAAAGATACGGATCCCTCATGCACATTGACGGTTGAAGATTGTAAGCTACCATAATCACTGGCCAAACAGAGTATGACTGACTAAAATTATTAGATGGACAAAATCCATATGTAGCCATGCCAAGCCTGACATTCCTAACTTCTTCACCAAATTGTTGAAAATTTGCATCAAAATTATTCCATTCATCTCCATTTGTTGGGTGAGTAAGCTGACCAGGCACGACATCCCTTGATCTATGCCAACTCATACTGGGAGCACTGTACGAAGACATGAATAGCCGCTGCAACCTCGGTGCAAGAGGAAAGTACCGTAATATCTTCTTTGGAACATGTTTCTCCTTCCCCAACATTTTGTGATCTTGTAACAAGGCAAGTTGCAGATATCACACTACACATTATTTTTGTCCTCCCCATAGTATAACATACAATCCTGCTCACAAGCATCGATCTTCTCATACCCGAGATTCAACCCCTTAACCATCTTCTTCACTTCATAGTAATTCACGGTCCTAGGTAAGTATCAAGAAAATCATTAAATCCTCTTTCACTGCATTCATGCTCATTCTTGAAGTGTAAAAGCTTATTCACTGCAGAAAGTCTGGTGTGCTTGTCATTTCCAGGATACAATGGGACCCCCGATTCAGATAACATCTTGTAAAAGGAAGCTTCTGAATCATTTAGAATTTGCTGAGCACTACTTGACGCATGCTCGTTTTTAGCATAGTCAATATTGGTAGGGTCATACACATCTACTAACATTTGCACGGAATTATAGTTATCTGATTGCGAATTCCCGTGAACTGGTTGGTCTACATTACTGTCTGTCAGTTCTCTAAACTCAGTTGATTCCCCGTGATGAATCCATATCGAATACCCATCCACAAACCCACGTGAATATAAGTCAAATTTAACTTTGTCGGCAGTCTTCCAGATCATATTTTTACACTTAAGACACAAGCATCTCATCTTTCCGTTCGGATCATCAACATGTTCTATTGCTTTTTTCATAAAATTAGAAACCCCATCATGGTACGCATCAACTAATCCCCTCCCATCAATCCGTATCCTAAGGCACATCCAACTCCGGTCGGCTGACATCTTTAATTGAAGAAAATACCCAATTAGAACAAGAATAATCATGAATATGGTTCATACATAAATTTTGTTTACCTATTATATATATATATATATATATATATATATATATATATATATATATATGAAAGTCCAATAATAATCTAGAAGGGGGGGTTGAATAAATTATTATAGATTAAAAAATTATCTTAGGCCTTTTTGAATTTTTGGATAATTAATTTGCAGTGTTAGAAATTAATATACAAGACAGTAAAAATTCAATCACACAATGCTCAAAAATTTGTCTGGTTCACAACATACATCTCGGGTATGCTGCTACGTCCAGTCTCAAGCTCCCCTCTAGTACTTGAGATCATATTACAATCAGTAATAAATACTCCTTCAACAGGCGGAGAAGCCTTTACAAAGTTTTATAGACAAACTTCCAACTATTAAACTATTCTATCTTGGACAGCAAGCTCCCCGCTCCTTCCTCAAGTCTAGTTGTATCACCTTTTGAGTTCAGTTCTATTCTATGAACTGGTCTTGAAACAACAGCCTCTTCCTCACCTCACAAGTACACTAGAGACCCAACTTCCTGTTGACCTCTCTAAGACTCTGGTCTTGGTCGAAGAATTACTCGTCTTTCTCACAGGTACATAAAATAAACTAACTCTGAACTTTTTCTCATTTTACAAAAGATTTATAACAATGTGCTTCTTAAATAAGCAGATCAGAATCTAGTACAGATGAATGCTTCTTCAAATAAGCAGATAGAGATTTATATTTAGATCAAATGATGCTTCTGATTAAGCAAATATATAAAATATGCACAGTTATAAATGTTCAAGTAACTTTTATGTTTTTGAGAGATGCTTCTTGAATAAGCAGATAAGTCAATTTTTTTAGCAAAAATGCTTCTGTTTAAGCAGATATATAATTTTAATGCAATTTATAAATAATTATTAACTCTTTAAAATAAAGAGTGTTTTTCTATTGAATATGTAAGACCCCAACTTTTATGAATAAAGATTAATTTTTTGCTCGAAATATATATTTGAATATTATGGTGTGAATTTGATATAATGTTATAGTTGTGGGTATTATTTATAAATTTTGCAAAGTATGCAAGTTATCATAAAATATTCGATTGGTCATGGAATATTCGTTTTAATAGGGAATATTCGTAAGACGACACAATCATCGGTGGACCCCACAACGGAATTATTGTCGAAATGAGAAAACGACAAAAATATCTTTTTATAAAAATAACGGCGAAATTTTTACCGTTAAACTGTTGAAATACCCGGTGGTAAAAATATAGTAATACGCGTGATAGCATAGTAGCACACGGTATTGATTATTGATGCTTACGTGAGAAGTCACTCAATTTTATTCAATTATTGTTACAGTAATTGCTGCATAGTATCTCACGTTATTTGATTCAATTCTTGTCAATATTTTATATTATTAAATCAATAATTAAGATGACAAGTTATTCTTATTATTATATGCATAATTAACAATGTCTAGAAAGTTCTGTCGAGGAAAGGGGTTTTGTCACCTAATTGCGCGCGAATAAGGAGAAATCCTTATCGGAAAGCTCCCTCTTTCTTGGGAACGATCTGGTTGTTAATATTACGAGTCATACTAATGATGAATAAATGTTATTAAAAATATTGAGGGGATTTTTATGAAGTATTTGTTGTAAATTTGCTTATTATTTGGACCCCCATTTATCCAATTTTCAAAATAATCAGTAGAAATTTATTTAGTATATATATAATAAGAGGTGGGGCCCACATGTGATGATGACATGGGTGGGGCCCACGTGTGTTGAAAGTTGAAATTGTCAAGGGAAGGATTATATATTCATGGGTGGTTATATTATATATATATATATATATATATATATATATATATATATACACACATGATCCGGATCTTAAGCTCACCTGTTATGTAGCTCACCTTGCTCACCCCTTTTTAGCGACGGACCGGGCGACGATTCGGTCTGTCGCTATATGTTTGGTCCATCGCTATATGTTGTCTGTCGCTATATGTTGTTCGTTGTTAAAAGTTAAAACGATGGTTCTTTATATAACGACGGACCGAATCGTCGCCCGGTCCGTCGCTAAAAAGGGGTGAGCAAGGTGAGCTACATAAGAGGTGAGCTTAAGATCCGAATCGTGTGTGTGTGTGTATATATATATATATATTATAAGTTTTACTTTTTATGAAAAATAGAATATATTATATTTTATTATGCATAGTGTTTGCATAGTAAAGTTATACGAAATCAGATTTTAAGGCGTCCGTGATTTTTAAATATACTGTGCGTCCATGATTTTATTTTCTAAATAGTATCCTTCCATTCTCCTATAAATAGGATGCTTAGTTAGAATTGAAAATCACACCAGAATCAGAGAATTCTTCTTCTATAATATTGAGCGTATTTCTTAAGAGTTTAAGGAAGCTTTGAGCGTAGAAAATAGTTCAAGTTTTCTTCAAGAATATCACCGCCCCACCAGTCGGTATACTCTTCTTTTTAAGGTAAGGGATATAATTTTTTTCAATACTCGTAAGAAATAATATTTTCTTTCATACTCTGTAGTATGTGAGTAATATTATTTCGTTTCAAATTCTGAATTCTATAGTCATTTTTTTAAGTTTTGGCTTCTATACTCCATGAAATTAGTAGAATATCCTTGAAATTTACGCTTCATCCATTATCTTTTCATGAAAATATTATTCTGAGCATTCTTCATAAGTTTTAACTTTTTCATGCCAAAGTACTATTCACGGGGTCGCTATTCCCGAAATACTATTCACGGGGTACTATTCACTCGGGTACTATTCACCTGGGATACTATTTATGATAAAAATTGATTTCTTTTCAATCCAAATCATTTTTGATACAATATTATTCATGAATTTTACTCCACCAAGCAGTATCATGTTGACAATTTGGACATTATTGAATCCTGGATAAATTAAATTATAAATCTTTAAAAATTTATCCTTTGCTTTCTTTTAATTGAATTCTTATATCATTGTCATCATCCTCATGCTTATTATGATCAAAGTCACCTGTGGCCCATAGTGCATAGATGGACTTTGTATGATTATGACCAGTGATTATTCGGTATAATCATGACCGTAATATTACAAATGATGTGGTAAAAGTCCTCATTGGCCCATAGTGCATTGATGGACAGTTATTGGCATGATCATGACCATTGGTGAAAACATGAATATCCTTGGCCCGTAGTGCATGGATAATTCGTGGTCGTGATACTAATGAATATCCTTGGTCGTAGTGCAGGGATGATTCAATGATGTGGATTATTTATTAAGTTGAGTCTCAGCGACAAAATTGATGATAAACTTTTTAAATCATAGAAGATAGTAGATATCATGCTCTACTTGACTCTTCTAATGGATTGCTTGTTCTGCTGCAGTTAAACTTGATGTCTATTGTACTTTATCAGTTTAACACTGTTGAAGGCTAACGATAATTTATTCTGCATTATCTTAGTCATAATATTTCTTACATTGCTAGTTGAGCTCACCCTTTGCTTTCATTGTTCTCTTCAGGAAATGAGAATATAGCCGGGACTAGTCGGGGAACGGAGTAATGGTCCGAGGTGGTGCATTAGTAGTCCTCACTATTCTGTGAAATAGTGTGATAATAATTGTAATGATATTGAATTTGAGTTTGGATATTGTCTAGAAGAAAATATTCGTTTTGAAACTCCCAGCTTATGTTTTGTCTTATTTTACACGACAGTTGTATAATTAAGTCTGTATTTGAATTCTGTACCATGTATTTCGCGACTCAAGATGGGTGATGTATACCTATTTTGGGGGCGTCACAGTTGGTATCAAATCTTAGGGATATGATCCCTGGCTAAGATGTGAGACTAGAACTAGGGGGAGAAACAGGTAAATCCTTCTCTAGTATGACCTACCTAAGTTTATTTGTTATTTAATTGATCGATAAGAAGATAGGGGTATTGTGTGATATGTCAATTAACACTTGTTTTGTAGAAGTATTTGAAAATGGAATCTGAAAATGTTGAGATAAGCAATGGAGCACAAGAGATCGTTGAGTCACCACAGATCAATAACCAGGATAATGTGCAGGAAGGCAACAATCCTCAAGTGAACAACAACACCGACCAAATGATGAATGATGGGATGTTAAGAGGCTTTGTACAGTTCATGCAACATCAGGCGAGAGAGACTCTTGTTTATATGCACGTGAAAACACTAGCAACTCTTGGATGGTCACCGCTAAGCAGTTCAAGGAGCTGGGACCACCGGAGTTTTTGGGAAAGCCAGAATCACTCAAGGCAGAGACGTGGATAAAGAAGATCACCAAGATATTTGATGTCTTGGGATGCTCCGAGGAGCAAAAGGTTCCCTTTTCCACGTTAATGTTTAGAAGAGAGGCAGATTACTGGTGAGAATCAGTAAAATGTACTTAGCCTTCCGCACTCAAAATGTCTTGGGAGAAGTTTCAAGAACTGTTCAACGACAAGTACTTTCCTGAAAGTATTCGTCACATGAAGGAGGTGGAGTTCATCAAGCTAGAGCAAAATAATATGATCGTGTCACAGTACGAGGCTAAGTTTGTCGAGTTGGCCCGGTTTGCATCCCATTTGGTTGACAATGAGGAGAGAATGACGCAAATGTTTCTGCGAGGTTTGAAACCCGAAATACGTCAATACCTCATTTCTCACAAACTGTGTTTGTATTCAGATGTTGTAAATAGGGCTCAGTTATTGGAGCACGATAATGAGTCAACACAACCAAGAGAGAGCAGCCGACAAGTCGATAATACCAGCGGTAGCAGTCATCGAAGCGGTGACAAAAAACATGGAGGGAATCAACATGCCAGAAATGGTAACCACTTCAGTGGTAATCATGGCCAAGATAGTAAAAGTGGAAATTTCAAGAAGAGAAGATTCAACAATGATGGAAAGACGTCAGCACCAGCACCCGTTGTTAAGGAAGGAGAAAGACCACCTATTATATGCTTCAAATGCTGAGGGGAGGGACACATCAATCCAAATTGCATACAGTAATCCAAAACGTGTTATAATTGTGGAAGAGAAGGTCACCTAGCTCGATTTTGTCGTGCAGTGAAGCTAAGTCCAATTGGAATGGTGACACCAAATGCCATCCCAAACAAGTCAAAACCAGTAGTTTAAGGGAGAGCGTTTGTCGTGACTTCCCAGAAAGCAAGGAACCCGAACGAGGTCATCACGGGTAAGCTAATCATAAACTCTAGCGAAGTCTATACCTTATTTGATACCGGTTCTACCCATTCTTTTATTTCTCCTACTTGCGCTCAACGTTTAAATTTAACTCCGGAGAAATTAGACTTTGACTTATCTGTTGAAACTCCGTTGGGAGAAACCTTCATTACATCCACAGTTTATAAGTCTTGTTTAATTCAAATCGGTACCCTCACGTTACCCGTTGATCTTATTTCTTTGAAAATACTTGCATTTGACATGATTCTAGGGATTGATTGGTTAACTACTCATCATGCTAAAATTGATTGTTTTCGTAAGGTTGTTAGCTTTCATATTCCTAATCAACCTATTATGCGAATTCAAGCAACCAAACCACTAAAGTCAATCACTGTCATATCAAGCCATAAAGCTATTCGTTTATTAAAAAAATGGATGTCAAGCTTTCTTAGCCCATGTCACGGATTTAAACAAAAATACGTCAGATTTGAATGATATTTCTATTGTTAATAAATTTCCTGACGTATTCCCCGAAGAACTTCCTGGCCTACTCCCGGAGCGTGATATCAAATTTTTTATCGACCTTGAACCTAGTACAAAACTCATTTCCAAAGCCCCATATCGAATGGCTCCTATTGAACTTCAAGAGTTAAAGACCCAACTGCAGGAATTGTTAGACATTGGTTTCATTCGTCCTAGTACGTCTCCTTGGGGTGCCCCTGTTCTATTCGTAAAGAAGAAAGATGGGAGTATGAGACTTTGTATTGATTATCGGGAGTTGAATCATGTCACCATAAAAAATAGGTACCCGTTACCTCGTATTGATGACCTATTTAACCAGTTTCAAGGCGCTAAATTCTTTTCAAAGATCGATCTTCGTTCTAGATAACATCAGTTAAAGATTAAAACCGATGACATCCCAAAGACTGCTTTTAGAACTCAGTATTGGCATTATGAATTCCTATTCATGTCTTTTGGATTGACTAATGCTCCTACTGCCTTCAGGGATATGATGAACCGAGTATTCAAGGAATATTTGGATTATTTCGTGGTCGTCTTTATTGATGACATCCTCATTTATTCCAAAAGTCATGAAGATCATGAGCAACACTTGAGGCTGATACTGCAAAAGCTTTGTGAAAACAAGCTTTATGACAAGTTAAAGAAATGCGAGTTCTGGCTTAATGAAGTAGCATTCCTTGGGCACGTGATATCAAATCATGGAATATCTGTTGACCCGACAAAGATTGAAGGAATTCAAATCTTGGAGCAACCTAAGTCAGTGACCGAAGTACGTAGCTTTCTTGGCTTAAGCTGGTTATTATCGAAGATTTGTAGAAGGGTTTTCTCGAATCGCTACTCTATTAACTCAGATGACTCGAAAAGATACAAAATTCAGTTGAAGCGAGGAATGTATGAATAGTTTTTAAGAACTCAAGAGGAGACTCATTTCATTACCTGTTCTGACAATACCATCTGGCTCGAAGGGATTTTTCATCTACAGTGATGCTTCAGGCAAAGGGTTGGGATGTGTTCTCATGCAACATGGGAAAGTCATAGCCTATGCCTCATGACAACTCAAAGAATATGAGAGGAATTATCCTACTCATGATCTAGAGTTGGCAGCTATCTTTTTTGCACTTAAAATTTGGAGGCATTACCTATATGGGGAGAAAGTGGAGATCTATACGGATCATAAAAGCCTCAAATATTTCTTCACTCAAAAGGAACTCAACATGCGACAACGACGTTAGCTTAAACTGTTGAAAGATTATGATCATGCCATTCAATACCATCCTGGAAAAGCGAATGTGGTAGCTGATGCATTGAGTAGAAGATCATATGCGGGTATGAGTGTTATATTATTAACGCAAATACCCATTTTGTATGACTTGAAAAGGATGGAGATAGAGTTAAAGACTCTAGGGACCCACGTGATGATGTCAAATATACGAGTAGAATCGACTTTAATCGATAAAGTTAAAGTTGCTCAAGCTAAAGACTTGAAGCTGACATGTATGAGGAAGAAAGTACAAAAAGGTGCTATTCCGGAAGTAAGAATCAATAAATAAAGGAATACTTTGAGTCGACTCCAGACTTTTTGTTCCTAACGAATTTGATTTAAAGTATAAAATTATGATGGAGGCATACAACACACCGTTTGTAATCCATCCAGGAAGTACCAAAATGTATCGTGATCTTCGACATACATTTTAGTGGAGCAATATGAAAAGAGAGATCGCGGAGTTTATCTCAAGGTGTCTAACTTGTCAACGTGTCAAGGTGGAGTATCAAGTGCCAAAAGGTCCATTGCAACCACTTGAAATTATAGAATGGAAGTGGGAGCACATTACCATGGATTTTTTTACTGGTCATCCCAAGGTTTCTCAAGGCATAGATGCGATTTGGGTCATTGTTGATAGATTAACTCAGTCTGCTCATTGCTTACCTATACGAGAAACTTATACACTTGAACGTCTTGCTCGTATATACATAAATGTGATTGTAAGACTGCATGGTATGCTAGTATCCATAGTTTCTGATCGAGACCCAAGATTCACTTCACAGTTTTGGGTCAGTTTGCATAGAGCTATGGGCACGGATTTGCGATTCAGTTCGGCATATCATCCTCAAATGGACGGATGGTCGGAGAGGACTATTCAAACTCTTGAGGATCTATTAAGACTTTGTGTCCTTGACTTCAAAGGAAGTTAGGACAAGTTCTTTCCATTAGTGGAATTCTCCTATAATAACAGTTATCAAGAAAGTATTGGCATGGCTCCATTTGAGGCGTTGTATGGAAGAAAGTGTTGTTCTCCAGTATGTTGGGAAGAGGTGGGTGAAGCAACGTTGTTGGGACCAGAATTGGTACGCATGACAACGAAAAATATTCAAATGATCCGGCAATGTATAAAAACCTCACAAGATCGACAAAAGGGTTATGCTGATCTTCATCGGAAGGACGTGGAATTCAATGTTGGAGAAAATGTGTTGTTACGTGTTGCTCCATGGAAGGGAGTTATGACATTTGGAAAGAGAGAAAAGCTCAATCCTCGATTCGTTGGCCCATTTGAAATCATTGACCGAGTAGGAACTGTGGCTTATAGACTTGCCTTAACCCCAAGTATGTCTCGTGTTCATAACATTTTTCCCATATCCATGTTACGTAAATATGTGGAAGACCCGAACCACATTATTGAGTTAGAATCGGAAGAAATAGCGGGAGATTTAACGTATGAAGAGGTACCTGTTAAAATCTTGAACAAGAAGGAACATATTCTACTCTCTAAGGTTATACCTCAAGTCAAAGTTTTGTGGAGAAACCACGATGTTGAGGAAATGACCTTGGAGTTAGAATCTGAAATGAAATCAAGTTATCCTCACCTCTTCGATATACCAGGTACGTACCCTAATTTCAAGGGCGAAATTTAGTAAAAGGGTAGTGTAAGACCCCGAATTTTATGAAATAAAAGTATTCAATTTTTCTATTTTGGTAAATAGTTAAATTGATAAAAGTTTAAAGTTAAGGGTGATATTTGAAAATTTTGCAAAGTAAGCAAGTTGTTATAAAATATTCGTTGTGTCGAGAAATATTTGTTTGGTCGGGGAATATTCTTTTTGTCAGGGAGTATTCGTACGACGACACAATCATTGGTGGACCCCACAACGAAATAACTGTCGGATATAGAGAGCGACATAATTATCTTTTTATAAAAATAACGGCGAAAGTGTTACCGTTAAAATTGTTAAACTACCTGGTAGTAAAAGTACAAGATGTCTGGCGTGGTTTGCATAGTAGCACACGGTATTGATTATTGATGCTTACGTAAGAAGTCACTCAGTTATACTCAATTATTGCTACAGTAATTGCTGCATCATATCTCTCATATTATTGATTCAATTATTGGCACAGTATCATTTGTATAATATGTTATATTATTAAATCAATAATTGAGACGGTAAAATTATTTATATTATTATATGTCTAGAAGTTCTGTCAAGGAGAGGTTTGGTCACTTAATTGCGCGCTAATAAAGAGAAATCCTTATCGGAAAGTCCCCTCTTTCCTGGGAACGACCTGGTTGTTAAATATTGTGAGTTATAATATTAATGATGAATAAGTTCGTGTTGATTAAAGATAAAATTGATAGTTTCATTGTGTTGGAATTATTAGTGTTAGTGGAAATTGACATTTATTTCGATAATAATTGATGTCTGGAAGTTATATTGACCAATCGGGTAATTAACCGGTTAAATGAGCAATTAATTGCTATTGATTCACATGATTATAACTATGTGTTCACATGTGTGTACTATTGATTCACATTCATTTACTATTAGGGGAGTTGGTGCAAGATTGATAATACTTGCATGACTAAGTTAAAAATGGAGGTATAGATGAAGGTATTATACTGTAATTAGTTTTTTTCACATGATTTTACTATTGATTCAAATTATTTACTATTAGGGGAGGTGGTGTAAGTTTGATAATACTTGCAGGACTAAATTAAAAATGAAGAAAAAGAGGAAGGTATTATACTGTAATATTTTGAGCCCCAAAACGTGCAATTATCGAAACTATATTTTCCTATAAATAGAAGCTCATTCTTCCTTCATTTCTCACCAATTCACTAAGTCTCACAAAAGCAATTATTATAGATAGAAATTATAGAGAGAAAGAAGAAGAGAAGTCTGCTACCTCACTATTCCAGTATCCAGTTTTCTTCTAAGGTAAGGGGTATTATTTATTTCATATTCTGAAGAGATATTATTTTTCATATTCGTATGAATATTATTTTCGTTCAATATTCATAAAGAATATTATCTTCGTTCAATATTTGTAGGAATATTATCTTCGTTAAATATTCATTGGAATATTATTTTCGTTCAACAGTTGTAAGGGATGTTATTTTTGTTCAATATTCACTTGAAATAATATTTTCTTCTATACTCTTTAATATGTAAGTAATATTATTTCATTTCAGATTTTGAATTCTATACTCATTTTGTTGAAGTTTTGGCTTCTATACTCCATGAAATTAGTAGAATATCCTTGATATTTGTGCTTCATCCAGTATCTTTTCATGGAAATATTATTCTGAGCTTTCTTGATAATTATTGATCTTTTTATGCCGGAGTACTATTCTCGAGTTACTATTTACGGGTTACTATTTACCCGATTACTATTCACTCAAATATTGTTCACTCGGGTATTCGGGGCACTTTTTATGCCAGAGTACTATTCATGAGTTACTATTCACGGGTTACTATTCACCCAAATATTATTTACTCGGGTATTTGGGGTACTTTTTATGTCGGGGTACTATTCACGAGGTACTATTTTTGAAGTACTATTCACAGGGTACTATTCACGGGATACTATTTATCCGAAAAATATATTTCTTTTCTGTCCAAATTATTTTTGGTACCTGAATATTATTCTTGAATTTTACTCTACAAAGAAGTATCATGTTGACAATCTGGATATTTTTAAACTCTGGATAAATTTAAAGTCTTTAATATTTATCCTTGATTTCGTTTGATTTGATTTAGTTTGATTATTGCTTATATCATTGTCATCATCCCCATGCTTATATTAAGATGAAAGTCATCTTTGGCTTACGTGCATAGATGGACTGTTGATTGGTATGATTATGACCAGGGATCATTCGGTATAATCATGACCCGTAATGTTATAAATGATATGGTAAAAGTCCTCATTGGCCCGTAATGCATTGATGGACAGTTGTTGGTATGATTATGACCAGGGATTATTCGGTATAATCATGACCATTTGGTGATTAAATAAATATCCTTGGCCCGTAGTGCAAGGATGATTCGATGATGTGGTTTATTTATTAAGTTGAGTCTTAGCGATAAATTTGATGAAAAACTTTTTAAATCATAGAAGATAGTAGATATAATGCTCTACTTGACTCTTCTAATGGATTGCTTGTTCCGCTACAGTTGTTGATCTAAAACTTGTTGTCTATTATATTCTATCAAGTTGTTATACTGTTGAAGGCTAAGGATAATTTATTCTGCATTATCTTAGTTATAATATTTCTTACTGGGCTCCCTTTTCTTTCATTGTTCTCTTCAAGAAATGAGAATATAGGTGGGACGAGTCGGGAAATGGAGTGATGGTCCAGGATAAGTGGCTTTAGTAGTCCTCACTATTCTGTGAAATAGTGTGATAATAATTGTAATGAGGACTCCATTGAGTGTGGATATTGTCTAGAAGACAATATTCTTGTTTAAACTCTCAGCTATGTTTTGTCGTATTTTACACGACAGTTGTATTAAAGAAGTTTGTATTTGATTTCTGTAACATGTATTTGCCGACTCAAGATGGGTGATGTATACCTGTTTTGGGGGCGTCACAAGTAGGTTGTAAGACCCCAACTTTTATGAATAAAGATTAATTTTTTTCTCAAAATATGTTCTTGAATATTATGGTGTAGAATTTGATATAAATGTTATAGTTGTGGGTAGTATTTATAATTTTTTTCAAAGTATGCAAGTTGTCATAAAATATTCAATTGGTCAGAGAATATTCGTTTTAACAGGGAATATTCGTACGACGGCACAATTATTAGTGGACTCCACAACGGAATTATTGTCGGAATGAGAAAACGATAGAAATATCTTTTTATAAAAATAATGGCGAAAGTTTTACTGTTAAACTGTTGAAATACCCGGTGGTAAAAATACAGTAATACGTGTGGTTGCATAGTAGCACACGGTATTGATTATTGATGCTTACGTGAGAAGTCACTCATTTTTATTCAATTATTGTTACAGTAACTGCTGCATAGTATCTCACGTTATTTGATTCAATTATTGTCAATATTTTATATTATTAAATTAATAATTGAGATGACAAGTTATTCATATTATTATATGCATAATTAACAATATCTAGAAAGTTCTATCAAGGAAAGGGGTTTGGTCACCTAATTGCGCGCCAATAAGGAGAAATCCTTATCGAAAAGCCCCCTATTTCTTGGGAACGATCTGGTTGTTAATATTACGATTCATAATAATGATGAATAAATGTTATTAAAAATATTGAGGGTATTTTTATGAAGTATTTGTTGTAAATTTACTTATTATTTGGAGCCCCATTTATCCATTTTTCAAAATAGTCTGTAGAAAGTTATTCGGTATATATATAGTAAGAGGTGGGGCCCACATGTGATGATGACATGGGTGGGGCCCACGTGTGTTGAAAGATGAAATTGTCAGGGGAAGGATTATATATTCACGGGTGGTTATATTATATTATATATATATATATTATAATTTTTATTTTTTATGAAAAATAGAATATATTATATTTTATTATTCATAGTATTTGCATAGTGTCTGCAAAATATTTGCATAGTAAAGCTATACGAAATCAGATTTTAAGGCGTCCATGATTTTTAAATATACTGTGCGTTCGTGATTTTATTTTCTAAATAGTATCCTTCCATTTTTCTATAAATAGGATGCTTAGTTAGAATTTAAAATCACACCCAAATCAGAGAATTCTTCTTCTATAATATTGAGTGTTTTTCTTTAGAGTTTAAGAAAGCTTTGAGCGTAGAAAACAGTTCAATTTTTCTTCAAGAATATCACCTCCCTACCAATCGGAATACTCTTTTTTTTAAGGTAAGGTATATTATTTTTGTTCAATACTCATAAGAAATAATATTTTCTTCCATACTCTATAGTATGTGAGTAATATTATTTCGTTTCAGATTCTGAATTCTATACTCATTTTGTTAAGTTTTGGCTTCTATACTCCATGAAATTAGTAGAATATCCTTGAAATTTGCACTTCATCCATTATCTTTTCATGAAAATATTATTCTGAGCATTCTTGATAAGTTTTAACTTTTTCATGCCAAAGTACTATTCACGGGGTCACTATTCCCAAAGTACTATTCATGGGGTACTATTCACTCAGGTACTATTCACCCGGGGTACTATTTATGATAAAAATTGATTTCTTTTCAATCCAAATTATTTTTGATACAATATTATTCTTGAATTTTACTCCACAAAGCAGTATCATATTGATAATTTGAACATTATTGAATTTTGGATAACTTAAATTATAAATATTTAAAATTTTATCTTTTGCTTTCTTTTAATTGAATTCTTATATCATTGTCATCATCCTCATGCTTATATTATGATGAAAGTCATCTGTGGCCCGTAGTGCATAGATGGACTTGGTATGATTATGACCAGGGATTATTCGGTATAATCATGACCGTAATGTTACAAATGATGTGGTAAAAGTTCTCATTGGCTCGTAGTGCATTGATGGACAGTTGTTGGCATGATCATGACCATTGGTGAAAACACAAATATCCTTGGCCCGTAGTGCATGGATAATTTGTGGTCGTGATACTAATGAATATCCTTGGCTTTAGTGCAGGGATGATTCGATGATGTGGATTATTTATTAAGCTGAGTCTCAGCGACAAAATTGATGATAAACTTTTTAAATCATAGAAGATAGTAGATATCATGCTCTACTTAACTCTTCTAATGGATTGCTTGTTCCGCTGTAGTTAAACTTGATGTCTATTGTATTTTATCAGTTTAACACTGTTGAAGGCTAACAATAATTTATTCTGCATTATCTTAGTCATAATATTTCTTACTGGGCTAGTTGAGCTCACCATTTTCTTTCATTGTTCTCTTTAGGAAATGAGAACATAGCTGGGACTAGTAGGGGAACGGAGTAATGGTCTGAGGTGGTGCATTAGTAGTCCTCACTATTCTGTGAAATAGTGTGTTAATAATTGTAATGATATTGCATTTGAGTTTGGATATTGTCTAAAAGACAATATTCGTGTTGAAACTCCCAGCTTATGTTTTGTTGTATTTTACACGACAGTTGTATAATTAAGTTTGTATTTGAATTCTGTACCATGTATTTGGCGACTCAAGATGAGCGATGTATACCTATTTTGGGGGAGTCATAAATTAAATAAAAGTGTTTCTCAGATAATCTTTAACAAGTATTATATGAAAGAATTTTATGTATCAATACTTGTATAGAAAGAATAAATCAATTCAAACAATATTTATCAAGTGTAATATTTAAGTCAGTTAAGCATAAACTGATAAAACAAATATATTTGTTTAACTCAGATAATATATAACAATATTTTATCTATTAGTGAACTTTTATAAACAATGTCACTTAGTACTATAAGGAATCGTACGGCTCGAATTCCTCTTTGTAGAGATGTATCTCCATAGCCTTGCGGCGTCTAAGTACGACAAAATTTATAATTTTACAATTGATATTTATATAAATATTTTCAATAGATCACTACGATTCTCAAATTCGGTTCGGATGATTCCCCATTTTGGAGGAATATCTCAGTGTTGTTTTGAGCTATCAAGTGTCATATCTATTTTACGATATTTATATAAATAATATCAATAAAAGGTTACTGAATACTGTAAAGAATCTTACGGTTCGAATTCCTCTCTGTAGAGGTGTATCTCCGTAGCCTAGTGGCGCCCAAGTATCCTTTTATTTGATAAATAGATGAAATAAAGATATATAAAATTATGTATAACAATTTATATTCGTATATCTATAAATATAAATAAGCAAAAGATAATTCAAATAAATTAAATCAAACAACTTATCTCAATATGCTTAGATCAATTTCCTCTTCACAAATAATCAGAACTTTTGTAAGAAGAGATAGAGAAAGCTTTTTAGAGAGAGTATGTGGGACAGAAATAAGCTTTTCTTGAAAGTGAATTGGCAAATTGAAAATGAAAAAAGCCTCCTGTTTATAGATTTTTGAAGTCAGGGACAAAAAGGTAATTTTCAAAATATGATTTGAAATTAGTGGTTGAGATTTAATAATTTTGAAATGAATGGTTTGGATGAAAAACATTTCACACGGATTACCGAATGTAAAATTTTTAAACTTCCGCCCGGGCATTAATTATTGTTCAATTTGACAGCCAAAATTAATTCAGTCAAAGATTTTCAAAGTAATGCATTTAATGTTCAATTTTGACCACATGTTACAGCTTTACTTGGTTTTTTAAAAAATGCCAGCACACGGTTTTGTCCAAAAAAATGTCACAAAGTTTTGCCAACCTATGTATGTAAGATGCATGGATGATATATATATATATATATATATATATATATATATATATATATATATATATATATATATGGAGCCCTTCCATAGCAGCCGGTTGCTATGAGGCTATCTGCAACACCCCCTTTTTGGACCGTTGATAAAATGAATTGATGGTTGAGATTAGCTTTTGTATTTGATAAGCCAGTACGGGTTGTTGTGCCTTATTATTTACTATCTGCTATTTCTATTTTAATAAGAGAGGCCCACGTAAAATTATATTGTTAGGATAGTTATAAAAATGAATATTTATTATTAAAATAATCTGGTAGCCAGAAGCTTGTAAACTTCATACTTTTTTTTTTTTTCCGCCAAGAGACACATGTAAAACTTATCTTTTTTATTTATTTATTTCTTCTTTTCTCCATTATATGTTATGACTTATCAAATTAAAATAAAATAAAATAATAAAAAAAAGACTTACTTAGATGCGACTTATGCAAACTTATCTTTTTTTTTTATTTATTTTTTCTTCTTTTCTCCATTATATGTTATGACTTTCAAAGAAATTAAAATAAAAGAAAATAATAAAAAAGACCTTACTAAATACAACTTGTACTGCTTTATCTTTTTTATTTATTTTTTTCTTCTTTTCTCCATTATATGTTATGACTCAGCAAATTAAAATAAAATAAAATAATAAAAAAGACCTACTAGGTATAACTTTATCACTACCGAGGAAAAAAAAATTCGATATCCCAACTAATCGTCATTTCTTTGAGCAGATTCGAACTTGCATACCTCATGCACCAATACCTCATTATATGACCACCCGAGCACCACCACTGGCCTAGTCGCTAAGTTCAACCAAGGATATATCCTTATAGAAAAACTTCACATCCCCAAAATCTATATTCTTGCATTACTATTATATTACGATTTATTATTATTAATAAATCTATATTATTAATTGAATTTTTCTAAATAGAAATAAGTTAATATCTATATTTATTATTATCCCTTTAATATTTTTTTCTTATCTTTGTAATAATACCAATAAAAGATTATTAATATATTAAAAATAAATATCATTCTTTAAAAAATATAAAGTGATCATTATAAATCTTGCATTATTAGTAATAATAATCTTATTATTAAGAAATGATTATTAGTAATGATTTTATATATTAAGCAATGATTTTATTATTAAGAAATGGTTTTATTATTAATAAAATTAGTTCAATTAGTCTAATAAGTAATGATGATAATTTTTCAAGTCATTTCAGAAATTAATTTACTTATCAATTTATAAAAGTAGTGAAGTATTATAATAATAATGTGATTATCAATATTAGAAGTATAGATTATACCAATACTAGTAATCGCATAACATTAAGAGGAATAGTACATATTACATGTTCATTTTCATAAAATAAAAAACATAGAATGATTAATACAACCGACGCCTATATTTTTTCGGCTCAGAATCCCTAGCACTCAATAGTGATTTCGTTTATCGTGGTAATTCGGTTTCAAAGGCACAAATTACACATTTTCGATGAGTCTTAGAAGGAATGATTTTCTCGAGTGCACTCTTGAATCTAGATTGTTTTTTGTGGCCCTTTGTTTGAGAAATATTAGGCGGCAAAAACTCTTCTTCTTCTTCCACCTCTGCATCTTCATCGTCATTATCGTATCCCATATCATGATTTGGATCTCCAACTATGCAATCAATGTCGTCATCTGCCAGTTCAGTAATATTCTCATCCGGATCATACTGGTCAACCAACTCTTTTCCTCGTGCATTCAGTTTAAGAACAGTTTTGTAACCTCGAACTGAGCAAGCCGCTTTGCTCGCTAACTCCCCGGTAATCACCCATCAAATGATTATAAGCGCATTGCTTGATTTTGTTCAAGTCGCTAGATATGGAGTTAAAGAGTAAGTCTTCACCATTGCTTTTGTTCGCGTCTCTTGTCCACCGATGAAGGATCATGTCGGTCGGTATTTGTGAAATACTCTTTGCTATGAAATATCTCAAGATGTGCTTGCATAATTCACCAGAGTGAGAAAACATTTGGCGCTTATATGTTACGAGAGATCCCAAATGTCGATTGTTGACAACTTCTTTATATCTTCCACCACTTTCAACCAGATCTCAGATTATACAACGCATAAACCTTAGTATCGATGACACACAACTCACTAAGTTTATGAACATTGTATTTCATGGAATCGACGAATTGACATTGGAAACGTCTAAACATCTCTTTTGTGTACACTTGTGTAGCATGAACTTCTAAAGATGAACCGAGTACCATAATCCTTTTACGATGTTTTGTTATGTAGTCGGCCTTCGTCTCCCTGATAAACTGTCTTTCTCTGACCTTTTGACTCTGCAGTACAAAACATAGCATACCTATTGATGCATTAATATACTCATCAAAAAAAGGCATTCATGCTCTCCCTTCTTCCAGTGGTAGTCATTCCCGCGGCAAAATATCTCTTTGTATATCTTGGAATCCATTTCGTCAGACATCATACAAACTTCCAAGCCATTCATTAGTATACAATTCATAGGAACTTATCGAATATATGCCAACGCTTTCAAATTCCTCGATGGACAATGAGTTATACACACAATTGTTAAAATCATTTTTTGAACGATGGGTGCTCGTAATAAACATGATGCAATTTTTTCAAGAAATTTATTGCTAATATGCCAAGAACACAATAAATGATAACTAGTTGGAAGTACCGTAGCAATAGCATTACTCATGGATCTGCTCTTGATCGATGATGATGGTTGTAGGTGCCTTGTAGTCCATGGCTTCAAGCCATGTCCGTAATACCCAAAACGAAAGTGTCCTCTCGTCTCGCCTCGTAATAAAGGCAAATCCAAACAATATAGATCGATAATGGTGGTTCACCCGGCAAATGGAACAAACGGCATGCCATACTTATTTGTCCGGTATATGTACTATCAAATGTCACAACGCTCTCCTAACCGTTGATATATAAACCTTGATCGGGCGTCAACCCACAAAATACAAGCTATGCGGTTGTTTTCACCGGGTTTCACTCGGAAAAAAAATTTGCTGGCACTTCCGAATACAAGTTTGTTCAAATGATTGGCAGCAGCTTGTGCATCATTTTCATCTGCAGAATCACGCCTTAAATCTCGCACCACATTCTCAACATTAGCAGTAGAGAAAGGAACATTTTGCAACCCACCTCCCATTGTGCTCAAAACATTCATCATCTTACTAGGACCAATACCGGAATTATTTAAAGTGTCAATTAAATTTCTTGCAATAGGAGTAATATTTCTGTGAGTCTCGATCAAATCTACTTTGGTGGGGATCACTAAGTGATGATTGTGCTCTAATTCAACAGTAGATATATGCCAATTGTCTTCTTTCTTATTGTGGACAACATATATTCTAGCTTTGCACATTGTTCGTCCTATAGAGTCTCTCTGTCTAGTTATTTTATTACTACTATCTTCATCATCAGGTAAACTCTTGCCAACAATTGGTGTAATTTTAGCTTTCTTACATACATATACCGCCTAGATCCGATATCATTCAGATAAGCATGTTTATGACTAGTTGCAATTCTAATCTCAAATCCATTTTTGCGAGCATATGATCTATAAAATATTCAACCTCTTCCAACGTACAAAATAATTGACCAACGTATTTAACAATATCGATTTATTACTTTCAACTTCACTAACAAATTCGGATGATGTATTATATGACATTTTGAAAAACTTACTTGTGAATAATAGTGATGAATTTTGCTCGATCGAACTTCAACTTGATTTTCCGAATCGAAAGTGGGCAACCAGATGAAACAAATTATGAGTAGAGGAGAAAAGAGAAAATAATATCAGAGAACAAATTCTATGGAAGGATAAGACGATGGGTGCTCAGAATAAACATGAGAAAATAGCAGCTTCCTAGACAATATTTAAAGGTAAAAAGACAGTGTTTATAATAATAATAATAATAATAATAATAATAATAATAATAATAATAATAATAATAATAATAATAATAATAATAATAATAATAATAATGATAATAAAATAATTAAAGTACATAAGCCGCTAGAATATGGAACGGCTTTATACTCAATTCGTAATAATATTAGAATAATAATAATAATCGAATAATTATAATAAAATATTGAGAAATTTAATTTGGGGAGATTGAATGTTTTAAGATATATACAAATCCAAGGTCCGATATGGATGAACTAGGCAAGTGGTGCTCGGGTGGTCATATGATGAATGTTTGAGCTTGAGGTCATGGGTTCGAGTCTAGCTAAGAAAAAAATTTGATTTATTCCCAATTTATAGCCTCTACCGAATTTAACGGTTTTTATTAATAATATATATTTTTTTTATTTTTCCAGCCGTTATAGCCTCTACCGGCCGAAAGAATTTATTAATAATATATATTTCCAGCCGGTTAAGCCTGTACCGGCCGAACAAAGTGCCAAACCTTTGTCTGCCACATCGCCTCAGGAAATGCACTGAATAATATTTTTGACCACTTTTTCTGCCACATCGCCTCGGGAAAGAACACCTGCAAGCTCGGTAAACTAAAAAGCTGAATTAAACAACAGTATTAGTGTTTGAATTTGGTCCTAAATGTATTTCATGTACCGGCTTGCATGAGCTTATTTAACCATCTATAGTGATCTATTGAGAACACATGTTGTTCAACCTAAAGTTCAGTATATAACTAGATAAAATTACAGTAATAGAGAGTGGAGAGAGGGAGTATTTCGGAAGAGAGGAGCAAAAAACTTCAACAAGTAAGTTTTTATTTATTGTTATTTGTTCAGTTTTTAATAATTTCTTTTGTTGTTATTATTTTCGTATAATAGTAAAATAATATTATTACATTATATAAATGAAAAAAACTTATTACAGTGTACTCAATCAAGCCATTTTTTTTATCACTGCATGTTATTACTGAATTAAAGGGGATATAATACCATGCATGTATTTGTTTTTGTTGTCATTAATGCATGTTATCACTGCATATTATGCATGCATGTTATTACTGGAAATTTTTTCAATCCCCAATCGACGGGGTCACACCCGCTCAGACTCCTCCTTTCTAAATAACAAAATTATTATTACTTTTTTAAATTCAATTTAAAATATTTTGGAACTCAAAATTAAAAATGATTCATTAAAAATTATTAGTAAACAATAAATTTTATTACTGAATTAGTTATTATTGTCATTTTGTAGCATGTTACTTTCAACTTCATTTTGTCATGCATCTTAATACTAATATGGAATTGATGTATTTTTTTTAGGTAAAAGATGGATAGTTGGGAATATGGGCCAATTGATCCAAGTGTTCTACATGATCAACAAGATCATGTATCAGATGACATATATCATGGGAGAGATAGGGGAAAACTAGGCTCCAATCAATATACTGATCAGAAATATAATCAGTGGGCTTTGACAAAAGAACAAAAAATCCTTTTAGATAAATTTGGATTTGGAGTATTTAGTTTTCAAGGTGTTGTACACCAAACTGACCTTGGTTTGATATCTGCCTTAGTCGAGAGATGGCGCCCGGAGACCAATACTTTTCATTTAAACTGTGGAGAAATAACAATCACGTTAGAGGATGTTCACTTTATTTTTGGGTTACCGGTGGTGGGAAAGCCCTTAATTCGTCCCCCATTGCATCACCAATTTGAATTATTTTAGGGATTGTTTTGGAGATAAATTAGTGGTGAATATTTTAGTTCAAAAAATGCAAAGGTAATTTCATTAGTGTGGTTGCACGAACATTTTAATAAATGTCCCGAGAATGCAAGTAAAGATGTTGTAGGGGAGACACACAAAGGCATACATGTTGTGGTTGTGTGGGGAAATATTATTCCCTAATAGGAATAGAAATAGTGTGCACCCACGATATATGTCTTTTATTGCCAACGTCAAGATTGTGTAACTTACTCTTGGGCGCCAAGCGGTGTTAGCATATTTGTACAGATCTTTATATCTGCTACTAGGAAAGGAGTTAAATACATTAATGGTTGTGTTACATTGTTACAAATTTGGGCTTATGAGCGTGTAAGTATTGGAAAGCCAAACCCTTGGCCACAATCATCCTTATGGTTACCTTGGGCTTTAGTATGGTCCTATTTTGGAGCCCACATTACCACAGTAGACGTGAGAATCCCCATCACCATTTGTCATTTTCCGAGGGGAGTTAGATATTAAGTCTATGTGGGATGTGGTTTGGCGGCCTTACATAATGTGGGATGATGATATCGATTGGATTTAATTTTGAAGGCGGTTGTTGGGATCTGTGGGGTCCCTTGATCCACTTTGATATTGTGGAATTTCGGATGCTTGGGACCATGTGATGAGACAGATTCGGGTTCATGCAAGGCATACCATCAACAACCAAAACCACGGTGACCTTAGGAAGGAGAAAAAGTTTAAATTTATTGATGTCGAGGATTGCATGGCCTTGAGAGGGAATATACTTGATGTGGGAGGCATACATGGATCATCTCAAGGACAACAAACCTGAAATTTCGATTATGTCCCAATAGATGATTACATGGTCTCGGTATAGGAAAATTACATCGTTGGAAAATCCACCGACCTCAACAGTAAGCGACCACGACAGGTTGTTATGAGCCTCGGGCCATTTACAACCAACAACACCTTATTCAAATGGTATAAAATTATATTCTTCTTTAATAAATCATGTATTGGAGTAAATACTTAATATTACATTTATTCATATTTATTGTTAATAATATTTGTTTGTGTTTATCTTACATGACAAGTTGAGAGTGCAAAAGTCGTTACTTGATAAATTTTCAAGATTTACTTACTCACCGCCTCCCGAGTTGGTTCTCGCAAAAATAATAATTGGGATTTTCAATACGCCCTATACGACTTTGAAGCAAGAGGTAAACAAATACCTCGACAGGGGGGTCCCACAAATTTTGGACCACAGTCCCAATACACACAACTCAATGAAGGGCTTGGGAAACAAACTGATTATGTTGTACAAGAGAGCTACATACCCACCCCATAAGTAATTGAGGAGAGCTCCATTCCCACCACCTAAGCCTACGAGGAGTGTTACATTCCAACCTTCCAAACCTATGAGGAGTGTTACATTCCAACCAACTCTTCATTTGCAGGACTTTCTGACACCAAGGGATCTAGTTCACAAAAGGTATATATAGTTATGTTAATAGTGATGGTTTTAATTATTATTTCTATATAATAATAATGTACATTTGGGTCTCAATCAGGTACAAGATGCGGGAGACCACATCTCTTATGGACCAAAAGGGTCCTTATCCAAAAGACTTAAAGATTGGAAGGAGACATTTGTAAATAAACATATGTTTGGAAACGTGGTGGCACCAGAAGAGGATTTATATCCTTTATCACATCCGCGCCAGTTATATGAATTAGAACACAATGCAGTGCAATCCTTAGGGCCTGGGAGTTGGATATTCGAGCATGTCATCGACGCTTATATGTTGTTGCTATGAGACAGAGAGGAATACTACAGGTCGCGGGGAATACAAAGTGGTCCCAATTTGGTTTCATGAATTCATTCTTCATGCATCTTGGGCAGGGCTATGTGCCCTGCACTAACGTGAATACTGCATGGAGTTTTTGCAATCCGTATGTTAACCAAGATGTTGGTCCACCTTTACACGAATGCAAATACATATTCATGCTGGTGTGTAGTACCAATCAACGCCATTTTGTCTTGTTCCTATTCGCAGTTGAAGATTGGATGGTTACCATAATTGACCCGTACTACAAATGACACTATGTATATTAAGTTACATGAAATGTACTCGAAATTAGATTAAAGTTGCGGTATGTTTAGTTTTAAAATATTTTAATTTATAATGTCCTTTAATATTAAAAAATTATTAACCAACTACTTTGTACATGCAGTACATTTGATACCATTTTGTTTATGAAATGGTAATCCGAATCAAGATGAGTGGCCCAAATGGTAATCCTACTGTCTGCAGTACCTTAAAGATTCGGATCAAAACAACACAACAACTCGGTGTGGCATTTTGTATGCAAGTATGTTGACTGTTTCGTTAGGGCCAATGGTAATATTTCTGAAGAGAAGTGGTCCTTGGAAGATTTCACAATCTTTCGTTACCGCGTCGCATGGGAGCTCTACAAGAAATCCGCAAGATTACTTCCGGCCTCTGAGATATAGAACTTATCCAACGTTATCTAATATACATATTAATTAATAAGAATGTCTATTTGGTTGAACTTTATGGGATTTTCAAATTCATAACTTAGTAATATGAATATTATTGAATCACATAAAACAACTTCATATTATTAATACGAAAAAAAATTATCTATTTTGTTGAACTGTATGGATATTTTTATTCGGACTAATATTAATAATCACATTATTTATATTAATATTAAAATCATTATTAATATTATTTTAATAATAGTAATACATGAATATAATAATAATAATAATACATGAATATAAAATCATTATTTATATTTTATTAAAGAATGATATTTTTTTTAATATATTAATAATCCTTTTATTGATATTATTACAAAAATAAGAAAAAAATATTAAAGGGGATAATAATAAATATAGATATTAACTTATTTCTAAATAGAAAACCCCCATATGTATTATATAGACTTATTAATAATAATAAATTGTAATATAATAATACTGCAAAAATATAGATTTTGGGGGATGGTGAAGTTTTAATATAAAGATATATCCTTGGTTGAAATTAACAGCTAGGCCCGTGGTGCTCGGGTGGTCATATGACGAGTGTATGGAGTTTGAGGTTCCGAGTTCGAATCTGTTTAGCAGCGAATTGCTTGAATAAAATCATTTTTTTCAATTTTTTATTGTCACCGTGATGTCGTATCTTACCATTTATTTTTTTTATTTTTTATTGCAAGTCGTGTCATTTTGCACTTACCAAGGCATTTTAATATTATTTTAATGCCACCAGTATCGTACTGTCTTTAAGTAAAAATTTTTTATTATTTTAATGCCGGTAGTATCATTTATGTCTGGTAAGAATTTATTTTATTTTTTATTCCATTTTAATGTCTTTGAGTCATGACATATAATGGAGAAATAAAAAAAAAATGAAGCCGTACAAGCTCTTCTAAACTTTATTATTTTAATAATAAATATTCATTTTTATAACTATCTTGACAATATAATTTTACGTGGGCCTCTCTTATTAAAATAGAAATTTATGCAGACAGTAAATAATTATGCACAACAACTTTTATCTTTGGCTTATCAAATAAAAAGTTAATCGCAATCATCAATTCAATTTATCAACGGTCCAAAAGGGGGTGTTGCACAAGACTATATAAACCCAATTTGCTATGGAAGGGCTCCCATATATATATATATATATATATATATATATATATATATATATATATATATATATATTTTAACATACATGCATGGTTTTATTTAATGCACATTCACAAATTTCTACACACACACACCCCCAAGACATTTACTAAAGAATGCATGCATGCGTCACACACACACACACACACACACACACACACACATATATATATATATATATATATATATATATATATATAAACAATAAAATAATTTTGCCCAATTTTTGAAATAAAATAATTTTTTGAGATTTTTAAATAATAAAATTAATTTGAGAATAAATAGAAAATGCCCATACGTAAAAAATGATTTAATCAAAATATCCGTCTTCTTTCCAAATTCGGTCAAACAAGCATTTGATGATCAACATATGATTTTTGTCCCATAATGCATGACCCAATTGATTTAACACATTAAAACATCAAGATCAAGAAAATAAAATAAATAAGATTTAGAAAATATTTTTGGTCAAAGTAAATAAGATAAATAAAACAAATATAATAAAAAATCCTATGGAGAGGATTCTACCCTTTTAATTAAATTATTTACTAATTATTGTTATCATCAAAATAAAACTAAAAGTTGGAGACCCAACAATATATATATATATATATATATATATATATATATATATATATATATATATATATATATATATATATCTTCACTCTCTACGGGGGTTATGCTTTATCTTGTTCTGAATGCATCTCCTCACTAGTGCCAATCTTGAGCACATTTCTTCTAGTTTAAGAAAATTTCAGTAGCACATCCCCATGGTCTCCAAGTACACGAAATAGCTCAAGACAACTTAGTCTAAGTATGCACTCGGAGAACATGTAGAGACACCACCTGAAAAATCCTCAAAAGTTTATAAAAACGTACGTACCATATGAATTGGCATCGACCTAAGTGAGAGACATAACATCCAGTAACAGTCCTAAACTGGGGACTATTCGACATTCACTCCTAATGAGTGAATGTCAAACGAGTTTCTAAGCTCCAACCTATATATACTACATGCACACACACACACACACACACACACACACACACACACACACATATATATATATATATATATATTGAGTTTATTGAAGATTATGACAAACTAAGCAAATGCTACTTAGTTTACTTAAACTCTTACGTGATCTTCATGATATGTCAAACATATATATTCATTTTAATTTAGCTGTTAAAAACTAAGCAAATGATACTTAGTTTACTTACAAATCTACTAAGTAACATGTGATAAACATATTTAGTTTAAATTTAATTAAATTTTCATTAAATTTATTTTATATAATATTATATTATTATATTAAATATAAATTTTTTTTAATTAAGTTAATTAATTTCCTTTTATTTTATTTACATTATATTATTTTATTTTATAAATTAAATTTATTATATTTTATTGTATTCTAATTTATTTTATTTTTTGTATTATAAAATATTATATTATTATATTAAATATAAATTGTTTTATTTATTTTATTTCCTTAATTAAGTTAATTAATTTTATTTTATTTTAATTTCTTTAATTTCTTTTATATTATATTATATTTTACTAAATTAAATTAAATTTATTTATTTTATTTTATTTTATTATGATTTATTTTATTTTATGTATTATATTTTATTTTATATTGTATTATTTTATTAAATTAAATTAAATTAAATTTATTTAATTGAATTATATTACTGATTTTGCATTAGAATAGTTCTGACAGATTTTGCATTTGAATAGTCCTTGTCCATATTGTCTATCAACTATTAAGGACTTTACAACTTTTATCCATGCAAACATATTTTCATATTCATTCATTGACTTCATCTTTATCATCAAATTATATGAATAAAGGAATAATCATTTTCATGCACATTTTTAACAATCTCCCCCTATTTGATGATGACAAAAATACTAAATGCATATTTATGAGATAAATGAATTTTAAGATACAGTGAGCTGCTGTATTACTAGAACAAGTAATATGAATGATATTAATGAGCATTTAATTTCAGATGACACATTAAATTTAAATTCTAGATCCAGAACATACTATTACAATTAGAGATGTACCTTCTAATTTTCATGTTTGCACCTTGTATGTCTTCAGGATATTCTTTCTGTTGTTGCTACTCATCTGCTTGTTCTCCTGGTTCCTTCCCCCCCTTAGATGATGACTTCATTTCTTTATCTTCTTTGGGCTCCCCCCAGATGATGAGTCCTCTTCTTTCTATTTTGTCTTCAACATTGCAGCCTTCTTTTTCTAGCCCTTCTCCTGTATGCCCTTCTCCTTTATCCTCATTCGTCTCTTCTTTTGTCTCTTTTTCTCCACCTTTTTTGTCATTAATCACTTGAGAGAGATGCTGGACATTGTTCATAAGTTGTTCAAGTAGGTAAGATGAATTTTCAACTTCAATCTTTAGTTCCTATTGGTTGAGCTCTAGTTGTTGGGAAAGAGACTGGTTGAGGGTATCTATTTTCTCAGAGAGAGACACAATGGTTTCTTTATTTTTCTTCTGAAGTTACAGGGCTTCTTTCCTCTGTTACTCGATAGATTCCAAGTAAATATGATCTCTCTGATGAAGCTTATTGGATATATCAGAGATGGTCGCTTGAAGCTTTTTGTGGAACTCATTTTCCTCTCCTTCTGACAGGCTCTTTGCTTCCTTAGTAATATAGGAGAATTTCTCAACCAATTCTTTAGAGTTTTTCAACAACTCAAGATTTTTAGGAATTTGAGCAGTTAATTTGAGTTTCTCACTTTTGTAAATGTTTTCAAAGGCAATGAGAATGTCAAAGAGATCATTATTGGATGAAGTGGGAATATCAGAGGGTATACTAGGATATAATCTTGGAGTTTTGAAAGTGGGGTTTGATGTTTGAGTATCATGGTGAGCTTGACCACTTACAATCGCAGAGTATGAGACTTCTACGATTGTGGGCTTTGGTGTGGACTTTCTACTATTTAAGTTTTCTTAGAGATATTAGGGAATGTAGATGTTTCTAGCATGACGATAAACTTTAAAATGAGGGACGTTCTTGATAAGCTTGGTGTGAAATGTCTTGACCCTTGGGAAGTTCTGAGATATCAGCTCTAAATTAGGAAAGTGTGAATAAAACCAGCTAATGTAACTCTCATCTCTAGCAGTGTAAGCCTTTACCCAGAGCATCCATGTGTAAAACCATTTTATTAGATGGTTTTCAGGAGTGTACAGTACTGTAGTACGATCTAACTCCATATCTTGAAAATGGTTGAACAGATCTTCTGTAGACATCGTTACTACTTTGAGTCGTTCATTTCCATAGTTTATCCATCTTCTTGATAGCACATCTTGTGGTTCATTAGAGACTTCCACCACTAATCTTCTGCGAACTCTTGTTGGAGAGGGAATATGATAGTTTGCTGATTCCTGATCTGCAGAACTGGAGTCTGTCTCCATTTTTTCATTTTATGACTTTGAGCTAGACTCATGCATAGTTATTTCAACTGATTCAGCAGTAGATCCTTGCAATTGACTTTCATCATTTATTCCTTCTGTAGTATCCTTCTTTGACTCACCATTCATTCCTAGCTCTTCAGACTTCAAAGTCTCTTTGTCTTCACTTTCATCTTCTTCTTCTGTCTTGGGTTCATTGGCAGTTGTAGTCTTCTCACTTTCACTCCTGGAACTGTCAGACATCATTCTCTTTTTACCTTTAATGTCTTCTCTCATAGACTCAAGTTCATCGTCCTCATCATTTTCACTGAGGACAACTATTTTTGATGAAGGGTCTCCTTTATTCTTCTGGTTTGTTCTTTGAAGTACCCGATTACTCTTTCTTCTCCTTGGGGGTGCAGCAGTAGGTGCTTCACAACCTACTGCTGCTTCAGAACTTCCTTAGACATTACCAATAATGTTATCTAATAATATTATTCAAATAATATGAATTATTGATCTGATAATGAGAAATACTGTGCAGTGACAATTATTGAATTAATAATAATATAAAATATAAACGTAGCAATTATTGAATCAATAAATAAAATATTGAACACTAATTACTGTAACAATTATTGAGTAGTGCCTTCTTACGTAAGCATCAATAATCAGAAATACTGTGCAATACCGTGTGTCACTGTGCAACCACACATATTACTGTATTTTAACCACCGGGTATTCCAACAGTTTTAACGGTAACAACTACGCCGTTATTTTTATAAAAAAGGTTATTTATGTCGCTTTCTATATCCGACAGTTATTCTATTATGGGGCCCACAAATGGTTGCGCCGTCATACGAATATTCCCTGACATCAACACTACTAAAAAATTGACCTATAGCGACGGTCGTCGACCGTCGCTATAGGCCTAAAGACCGTCGCTATCGCCATAGAAGCCGTCGGTAAACTCTACAGCGACGGTCTTTAGGACTATAGCGATGGTCGGCGACCGTCGCTATAGACTTTTTAGATTTCAAAAAAAAATTAATTAATAATACACATTTATTCAACAAACACAAGTGCACTATAAAGTAAAACATAAAAAAATATTATATACATCATTTAAAATCATTCACATTACAACTCAAGACTTAACAATTGCTTAATCAAATTTAGAGCAAATTTATTGTCACAAATTTGGCCTTATGGACACTCCACTGGCTGTTACACGTTCTCTTCTGAGATTACAACAGAGTTACTTAGAATCTAAAGTGCAACTGAAACAAGTGCAAGGAAGCATGTGGTTCCAGAAGTTAGTCCTGAAGAAAATGAGATGCGATGAAGGAATTAAATTTAATGATAAACCATAATACAACTAAACAAGTGCAAGGAAAGCATGCAAAATTCCATGCCTCTGCTCTGGAATTCCTTGTCAGTCTTCACAAATCCCGCAACTAATGCCCGTGGTAAAGCTTAAAGCCACTCATCTCGTCCAAGTCCATGAGGAATAAATATCATTCAAAACATGATTCAACAAATAGTCCCTTGTAAAAATTGCGGCTGCACTCCCATTGTGCCCATCAAAGATCAGAAATAATAGCATGGGAATGATCAGGACTAAACTTCACGTATTGTGATATGTAAAACATAGTCTCATGGCTAGTAGACTGATATAAAAAAATAAAATTTAATTTGAAAGAATTCCGAACAAAAATGACCATGAAAAATAAGGAAGGACATTGTTATGGGTTCACTCTTCTTAACAGTAATATTAAGTACCCAATTTAATAACATCTAACAATTGCTCAATGGAGATTGAGAAACCAAGCATAAAGATCAAGGAATTGCATGCCAACATACAATTTATTGTCACAAATCTAATGAACTTTACGCCTTCAGGAAACATAAAGCAAATAATTAAATAAAGAAAGAAGATGAGAATCAATGGATCATACAAATGATCTAGCAAAAGCTAACAAACACAACAAATCTGTTAGAAGAATGCATATCTTGATTTGATATTTAAAGTAAACATTCATGATTATATGTGAAGTCCTTCAAGGAATATATATACAAGGACTTAGTGATAGATCAAAATTGTTAGGTTAATCTAAGCTTTCAATGTTCATCATTCTGTAAATGAATGTATAGATAAAGAGATCAAAGATGTTAGGTTGATCTATATCTTGAAATGTAATAGATAGGCTTCAAACTGATTTGTTGTCTAATGAGCTAATCAAGAGTCTGCAGAAGCTAAGGCAAAATCGTAGAGCATCAATGATCGTAGTATGACTACCTTTAAAGGCGTCTCCAGAGATCGTAGAGTGGTCCAGATGTTTGCCGAAGCCAACTCAGAGATCGTAGTGTGGTCTAAACATTTGCCGAAGCCAACTCAGAGATCGTAGTGTGCTATCAAAAATGTAGAGTCTGCAAGACAAGCAAGTGAAGATCGTAGTGTGCCAGTCCTTAAGAGAAATCGTAGTGTTCTCGTTTGGTTGCATCAAGCACCAAGGTGGCAAGACACCACGATAAGAATCGTAAAGTATCATCTGGCTGTGTCAGAAGTTGTGGGCCTTGATCATTTGTTTAAAGATAAAATCTTAACAAATGTGGAATGGGTTACAAACGTTGAAGTAATCACCAGTCCCAATGGCATAAAAATATCCTTAGTATGCAACAAAGAGACGTATTAAAGAAGCTAAGGAAAGGACCATGGGACAGAGGAAAACACATTTTCAGGTGTTAGGTGAGAAAGTAGTTTGCTATGTCAGTGGGCCAGAATACAATTCAGAAGATATGCAGAAAAGTCTCCATCAAAGATCTGAAACGTCAAAAGCATTAAATGTTTCAACGGATGGATTCAACGGGCAGATTTCAAAGATCACATATATGCAAGACATCTGCAGATGATTCAACTAAGAAAGCAATTGAACAAAAAGGAAGAATACTCAACGTTCAACTCTACGATCTGAGAAAAAGAAAAAGCTTGCACAGCTACTCAGTTCTTTCGAACAAGAGCTTAATGGCAACTGAATAGCACCAACCAAGAACTCAACAACTACCAATCAATTGAAGTAAGAGTTCCAAGTCAGAAGGACTTGAAGAGTTCTAAGTGAACTGTGAAGAACCAAGTTTGTTAGACTTGAAGAGTTCAAGAGTGAACTAAGAAGTTCCTAGACTGCTGGTCTAGAAGGAATCTGTGAGATTCAGAAAGTGTAAAAGACATCCTTAGTTTATTTCCTACTCGAGGAGTAGAAGAGTGGACTAGGAGCTTTAAGTGCTCTGAACCACTTAAAACTAATGTGTTTATTGCATTCTTGCTATTCTTGCTATAATTGCTATAACTGCTATAACTGTCTCACTCTCATTAACTCACTATATCAAAAAGGGAGATCAAACAAACCTTAATTCCGCTGTGTTTAAATCATTATCAAAACTGGCAAAGTAAAATGAAAAGAATTTTAAATATCTATTCAACCCCCCTTCTAGATAACTATTGTGCCTCCGGGAACTAACAATTGGTATCGAGGCGGTGTTCTATTATATAGCCTACAAAGCTTGAGTAGATCCAATGGCATACTTACCAAGTGAATCAAAAATGGAGGAGGCGGCAAATAAGCCACCTATGTGCAAAGAAAGATAAATTCGCTTATTTGGAGCGTTTGGATGCAAGCATACATGGATTCAATAAATGAAGATCTATTTGAAATCGTTTGAGAATGGGCCCTACGTTCTTACAAAGCTTGCACCAACTATAGATAATCCAAATAGAATACAGTTAAAGGTCAAAGGAGAATGGACGGATATAACGAGAAGAGAGTTGTTTCAACTCGACAAAAAGGCCAAGAACATTTTGTTTCAATCTTAGAAGATGTTACATTCAAAATGTGGTCAACAACAAAACAACAAAGGAGGTTTGGGAAGCACTTTGCTCATCATGCATGATGGAGCGGAAGAAGTCGGAAAACAAACAATCTCTCCCACACGACAATATGAAATGTTTGCACACATTCAAGGAGAAAACGGCACTGCCACCTACGAGAGATTCAACGTTCTGCTCAACTCTCTACGAGCCTATGGAAAGATCTCTTCAAACAAAGATCTAATCATAAAGTTCATGAGAGCCTTACCAAGCAAGTGGGATGCCAAAACCACTACTATTAGAGAGTCAAAGAATCTCTATGAGATGACTGTTCAATAGTTATATGGCAACCTTCTTACATACGAATTGGAGCTGACTCAATGAGCAGAAACTCTATCCGAAGGAAGAAAGAAGGATAAGGGTGTTGCTCTTAAAGCAACGGAAAGCACCTCAAAGGTCAAAACTGAAATTGACTCTGACTATGATGAAGATGATGATGAGGAATTTTCAATGCTAGTAAAGAGACTCAGAAGGTTCATGCGTCAAGGCAAAACCAGTAAGCCAAAGAAAGTCAACAACTACAGCAGCCAGGAGCAAATGAATGATCTATGCTACAATTGCAAGAAACCTGGCCGCTTCATTGCTAACTGCAACAAACCTCTCAGAGAAGAACTAAAGAAGAAATCACATGCAAAGAAGGAATACAAAGGCAACAAAAGGCCTCAGAAGAGAGACAAAGGCCTTGTAGCTGGAGGATCGTGGAGTGACTCAGACAATGACTCAACTCCAGAATCTGGAGATGATGAAGATCCTAAAATGGCAAATCTTTGCCTGATGGCTAAGAATGCAAAGGACAAACAGAACTCCAACATACATGAAGTAAATATAGATGAGGTGTTTGACTTCAACTCCCCTGATGTAGACATTGATGATTTAAGAACTGCACTGCATGGCATAACATCTGATCTGCATCAATACATGAAGTGGTTTAGAGTTTTGACTAAGGACTATTCACTTCTTCAAAAGGAGAAAGAAAAAGTAAAAGAAGAACTGGAAACAGCCCTTCTAAGTACTAATTCTCTCTCCAAGTTTGAAGTTGAGTATAAGCTCTTGAAATAGACCAATGAGCTCAATGTGAAAAGAGAGTCAAGTCTAACCTCTAAAATTGAGGAAATAGAAAAAGACAATCTCTACATGGAATAAATCATCTTCATCCATGGACTCCCTAATCTCTAGCCAGAGAATTGTCTCTAACTAGAGACGAGTTTAGGCTTTGGGGAATCATTTCGAGCCATGTGTGGAAAAGGTAAAGGAAACTAGCACTAGTAATGCCTCAAGTTTTAGTAGAGGCATTATATTTGTGAAATCCTCACAGAAGGATGAGCCAGTCAAACCCTGCTCTACTGATTCAATCCATATTCCAAGGAGTAAGGGATCTCATGCCGGCCTAGGTTTCAGAAAAGAGAAGAGTAACCCAGCCACTACTCACCAACCTCGAAGGATCGTAGAGTCAAGTAAGATCAACTCTACGAACCAACTAGGAAGGTACATTAGAGGTAAGGTACACTCCTCATAAATCATGAAACACAAGGACACATGGAAGAAGGAAAATCAGCTTAATAGTAGGATGACTAAATATCCACAAAATTTCAAATGGAGGAAGAATTTTCACACACACACAAACATGCATGATATTAGATGTTTTGTGTGCTATAAAGCTGGTCACAAGGCTGGAAAGTGCCATTATAATTCCATGCGTATGAGACCCAAAATCAAGCAGATACAGTGGATGCTCAAGGCGCATGACTGGGAATAAAGCCCTTCTGTCTAACTACATAGAGAAGGAGGGGTCCCTCAGTCATCTTTGGAGACAACGGCTCTTGCAAGACAAGAGGATATGGCTCAGCTGGAAATGATGCAGTATCCTTCAGTAAAGTGGCCTATGTGGAATGACTAAAACACAATCTTCTAAGCATCAGCCAACTCTGCGATAAGGGTCATCAAGTAACATTCTTCAACAATCAATGTCAAGTCCGAGATCTGAAGACATCTGCTGTAAAGTTAACCGGAACAAGAGAAGGAAATGTCTACACAGTAAATCTTGGTCAACTAAGCTCAGACGAGACAATATGCTTTCTGGCTAAAGCATCTGAAGAAATGAGCTGGTTATGGCATCGAAGACTGTCTCATCTCAACTTCAAGAGCATGTCCAAACTAGCCTCAAAAGATCTAGTTACATGCTTACCTAAGTTCAGCTTCGTTAAAGAAAGGTCGTGCAATGCCTGTCAACTTGGAAAACAGACCAGAAACTCATTCAAAAGCAAAACTGCCAACTCAATTGAAAAGCCCCTGCAGTTGCTCCATATGGATCTATTTGGGCCAATTCCAACAATGAGCCTCGGAGGGAAGAGATACTCACTGGTCATAGTCGACGATTACACCAGATTCACATGGGTATTCTTTCTAACCTCAAAGGATGAAACAAGCTCCCAACTGATCAAGATGTTCAGACTAGTGATGAACGAGAAAGGGGAGAAAATCAAGGATATAAAGAGTGATCATGGCAGAGAATTCGACTTCTCAAAAATGGACCAATTCTGCACAGACAATGGCATCAGTCATAACTTCTCAGCTCCACGAACTCCTCAATAAAATGCAGTAGCTGAGAGAAAGAACATGACGTTAATAGAGGCTGGAAGAACTCTACTAGCAGTAGCCCATCTGCCTGAATACTTCTAGGCAGAAGCTGTCCACACTGCATGCTACACTCAGAATAGATCACTTATACACTCTACGATTAAGAAGACCCCCTACGAACTGTGGAAAGGAAGAAAGCCAAGTGTCAGCTACTTTCATGTATTCGACTATGAATGCTACATTCTTAACAATGGAAAGCAGTATTTGATAAAGTTTTAGCCCAAGTCAGATGAAGGAATCTTTCTTGGATATGCCATAGACAGTAAGACCTACAGAGTGTTCAACAAGAAGACACTAAGTGTTGAAGTCTCGATTCACATCATCTTTGATGAGACAAACTTAGACAAAATAAAGTCTTTGCAAAGACATTACGACCGAAGCCTCGGACACTACTGAACGAGGTCGTCGAGCTCAACACTACGATCGTAGTTCCAGATAGTGAAATCGTTGAGCAAGGAAATGAGATCGTAGAGAGGCCTATGCAAGACAACGAACCTCCACACCAAGAAGCAGATATAGATCTTGAAGACCTCGGACAAGAAGGCATCAAGACAGATGTCCCAACAGGAAGCGGATGGGCAAGAGATCACACTCAAGACTTAATCATTGGAGATCCGAGAGTCAAGAGTCAAAACAAGAGTCGCCACCCAAAATGAATGTTTTTATCTAAGCTTCCTGTCACAAATGGAACCTAAAAAGATAGAGGATGCTTTGGAAGACTCCAGCTGGATAGAAGCTATGCAGGAAGAACTTAATCAGTTTGAAAGAACCAAAGTATGGAGATTGGTATCGAGACCAAAAGTCATCCTGTCATTGGAACCAAGTGGGTCTTAAGAAATAAGATGGATGAAGATGGAGTAATAACCAGGAATAAGGCAAGTCTAGTGGTCAAGGGCTACTCTCAGGAAGAATGCATGGACTATGATGAGACATTTGCACCTGTTGATAGACAAGAAGCCATCAGAATATTTCTTTCCTTTGCTGCTCACATGAAATTCAAGGTCTTTTAGAATATAGATGTCAAAAGTGCATTCTTGAATGGTGAACTTCAAGAAGAAGTCTACATAGAGCAACCTTCAGGTCTCATCAATCCATCTCTCTCTAATTATGTCTATAGATTAGACAAAGCCCTATATGGTCTTAAACAAGCACCTAGAGCATGGTATGAAACACTAACTAACTTTCTTATTGAAAATGGGTTCACTAGAGGTAGAGTAGATACCACACTATTTCTTAGAAAGCATAAAGACAAAGTCTTATTAGTTCAAATATACGTTGATGACATTATTTTTGGATCTACTGATGAAAAGTTGTGCAAGAGATTCTCCAAGCTTATGCAGAGCAAGTTTGAAATGAGCATGATGGGTGAGTTGAATTTCTTCCTTGAACTGCAAGTAAAGCAAACTAATGAAGGAATCTTCATAAACCAAGCCAAGTACATTAATGATTTACTTAAGAAGTATGGCATGGAATCAGCCTCTCCCATGAAAACCCCAATTGCTCCTGCAACTAAGCTTGACAAAGATGAAAAAGGTAAAAGTATTGATATAACTCAATACCGAGGTATGATAGGCTCTCTTTTATATCTAACTGCCAGTACACCAGACATAATGTTTGCAACATGCATATGTGCTAGATTTTAGGCTAATCCTAGAGAATCACATTTAATTGCTGTAAAGAGGATTTTCAGGTATCTCAAAGGTACAACTCACTTAGGGATTTGGTATCCCAAGGAGTCCTCATTTGAATTAACAGGCTACACAGATCTTTGATTTTGCGGTACGCAAAATAGATAGAAAAGAGTACCAGATGGCACCTGCTCGCCACTAGGAAATGACTTATGTCCTAGTTCGAAGAAAGTAAAACTTCAGATCTACTTCAACCTGCGGTAGTGAATACATTCTTCTTTTGAAGTCACAGTCAGCTCGAGATCCTATGGATAAAAAATTAGCTAGCAGACTATGGGTTTGAATTCAAATCCATACCTGTTCACTGTGATAATACAAGTGCCATAGCAATAACTCATATTCCTGTCATGAATTCTAGGACTAAGCATATAGAAATAAGGTATCATTTCATTAGGGATCATGTGAAAAATGGAACCATATCTTTACAATATATTCCTACTAAAATCAACTTGCTGATGTCTTTACAAAGCCTCTAGATGAATCCAGATTCAACAAGTTAATAAGTGAGCTAGGCATTCTTAATTTACAACCATGAAATATATGCTCTAGCTTGTGCTAACCATAAAGATACAAAGACTTTGTTCGAAATCGTGGACATAGTCAAGGGAAGTTCACGATCGTAGAGCTGCAGTGACATGAAAGACAACGATCGCAGAACAGACTCAACGATCGGAGTTCAGACTCGATGATTGCTGAGAAAACATGATGATTGCTGAACAGACTCAACGATCGCAGTTCAGACTCGACGATTAGTGAGAAGACACGAAAATTGCAGAACACACTCGACAATCACAAAGGATACCTCAACGATCGTAGTCCTCCCAAAGGACACGTCAGATGTTAAGGGAAAATCAGTATGATCCTCCTCAATTAAATTCGTAGAGACAAGCAGAATCTGACACCTGCCTTACTAAGAAAAATGGAGAGAGGGAAGTTACAAGTACAGTTTGAAAACGCCTTTTTAGAATCAAAAGTTCAAAAGCTTATTTCTCTCTTTCTCTCTACAAGAAGAAACCCTAGCTCTCAAGAAAGCTCAATCAACCATACTCCTTGGAAAGAAATCACTGGCAGTCTCTAACGTCATCTTAGGCTACAGACTCTATTTCGATGAGTTCAAAATAGCTGAACCCAAATTTCACAAAACTCTGTCATTGATAAAGAAGGCTGGTCTCGAAGAGGCTCTGGGTACGAGCACGATAATCTACCCTAAGCTGATAAAAGAATTCTACAAAAATGGTGTGTTCGAAAACAATGTCATCACAACGAGGGTCAAGGACGTGGAAATCAAGCTAAAGGCTGAGGACATCAACCTAGCCCTAGGTTTCAAATCTAAAGGTTTTTCATTCATAAATAGCATAGATTTCCATAAAGGACTTAAAAGGATGCATCACAAGAAATTCCCCACTATCAAAGGATACAAGAAAAAGGAGTTTCCTCAGAGGTACGAATTTTTGGCAAACATTGTTGGAAAATGCATATGCTGCAAGAGCTCAAGCCACGATTCTGTAAATGAAGTATAGCTCAAGCTCATGACAGCCATCAGTTGGGGGATACAGCTTAACTATGGAGCCCTACTGCTTGAATGGATTGGGAAGTGGATTCTCAGCTTGAAGAAGTCAAAGAGCTCTGGGAAGATGCTCTACGGGCGATTCATCAGTATCATATTACAATCTGCTTTGGGAGATAAGATAGGGGATGATGAAGGAGAATCAATCAATCCAAATAGACAAATGACCCAGAAACTGTTCGAGAACTAGAAAAGGAATCCAACTAAAAATGTACGAATGATGTCTGAGTCCAGTGGTAGGACAACCGATGCAAAGGAGTCAGGGATTCCAGGAAATATGTCTGTGGTCAGGGAGACTGAAGAAGATGAAGAAGAAACTAATAAGTAAGAACTCTCTGCCCTAGTCAGAAAAAGCAAGCGCAAGAGGAAGCTAAAGGCTCAATTTACTTTGTTGAACTGCATATAGAATTTGATAATCATGACAACAAATCTCCTTGGTTATGTCAACATCAAATAGGGGGAGATTGTTGGAAGAATGCATATCTTGATTTGATGTTTAAAGTAAACGTTCATGATTATATGTGAAGTCCTTCAAGGAATATATGTACAAGGACTTAGTGATAGATCAAAATTGTTAGGTTGATCTAAGCTTTCAATGTTCATCATTTTGTAAATGAATGTATAGATAAAGAGATCAAAGATGTTAGGTTGATCTATATCTTGAAATGTAATAGATAGGCTTTAAACAGATTTGTTGTCTAATGAGCTAATCAAGAGTCTGCAGAAGCCAAGGCAAAATCGTAGAGCATCAAGGATCGTAGTATGACTATCTTGAAGGGCCTCTCCAGAGATCGTAGAGTGGTCCAGACATTTTCCGAAGCCAACTCAGAGATCGTAGTGTGATCCAGACGTTTGTCGAAGCCAACTCAGAGATCGTAGTGTGCTCTCGAAAACGTAGAGTCTGCAAGACAAGCAAGTGAAGATCGTAGTGTGCCAGTCCTTAAGAGAAATCGTAGTGTTCTCGTTTGGTTGCATCAAGTACCAAGGTGGCAAGACACCACGATAAGAATCGTAAAGTATCATCTGGATGTGTCAGAAGTTATGGGCCTTGATCATTTGTTCAAAGATAAAATCTTAACAAATGTGGAATGGGTTACAAACGTTGAAGTAATCACCAGTCCCAATTGCATAAAAATATCCTTAGTATGCAACAAAGAGACGTATTAAAGAAGCTAAGGAAAGGACCATGGGACAGAGGAAATCACCTTTTCAGGTGTTAGGTGAGAAAGCGATCTGCGCTATGTCGGTGGGCGAATGCAATTCGGAAGATATGCGAAAAAGTCTCCATCAAAGATCAGAAACGTCAAACGTATTAAATGCTTCAACGGATGGATTCAACGGGCAAATTTCAAAGATCACATATATGCAAGACATCTGCAGATGATTCAACTAAGCAAGCAATTGAACAAAAAGGAAGAATACTCAACGCTCAACTCTACGATCTGAGAAAAAGAAAAAGCTTGCACAGCTACTCAGTTCTTTCGAACAAGAGCTTAACGACAACTGAGTAGGACCAACCAAGAACTCAACAACTACCAATCAACTGAAGTAAGAGTTCCAAGTCAGAAGGACTTGAAGAGTTCTAAGTGAAATGTGAAGAACTAAGTCTGCTAGACTTGAAGAGTTCAAGAGTGAACTAAGATGTTCCTAGACTGCTATTCTAGAAGGAATCTGTGAGATTTAGAAAGTGTAAAATACATCCTTAGTGGATTTCCTACTCGAGGAGTAGAAGAGTGGACTAGGAGCTTTAAGTGCTCTAAACCACTTAAAACTGTTGTGTCTATTGCATTCTTGTTATTCTTGCTATAATTACTATAACTGCTATAATTGTTATAACTGTCTCACTCTCATTAACTCACTATATCAAAAAGGGAGATCAAACAAACCTTAATTCCACTGTGTTTAAATCATTATCAAAACTGGCAAAGTAAAATGAAAAGAATTTTAAATATCTATTCAACCCCCCCTTCAAGATAACTATTGTGCCTCTGGGAACTAACAAAATCTATACTAAGACTAAGCATGCACAGATAGGAATAACTTATTATCAATGGATACATTACATACATCTTGTTCAGTTTGAACACGCCACACAATTTCACATGCAAAGGGCAGAAATTTCAGAGGTGCGGAAAGCACAAATTGAGTTACTAAACACTTGCATCCTTAGACTTTCATTTGTAACCTCTAGCATAGGGTATGATGATTCTCACAAGCTTAGGGATAAATGCAAATAAACAGAGTTTTTAACTTTTGCTAGACCTTTTCCCTACTATCATGAAAGATAAAAATAGAACTTATTTTTTCTACAATGTGCCAATGTAACTGAGAAAGAACTTAACTCTTCTAAAAACAAAATATTTGTCAGTAAAATCCATTCATGCGCAACAGTTCCAAAGAAATTAAAATCTTTACAAAAAACTAATATAATCTCAAAAAACAATATCTTCTATCTACATACTCGATCGATCTTGATAATCCATCCTCAACAGGGAAGTTCACTCAACTCCAAATCTAAAATTGTGTGAAGAATACATTCAGCAGACATGCGTGGATAGGAATAATTGAATCAATATAATTCAATTAGTTGGACAAATGTGAGGCGAAACAAAAGATTATAACTTATTTTGGTTCAACCAATAAGAACTCAGTAGCAGAAAAAAATAATACAAACAATTTGTTGGCGAATCTTAAGATTTCCTTTAATGCCTTTCCTCCAGCCAAAAAATAGATCAAACAAAATGAAAATAAAGCAAAAGAACACCAGTAAAAAAAACTCCTCACCTTCGTTATCCACGATGATCCGGACAAAATAGCCACGTACTTGAAGTTAATTCACAATAGCGAGGCCTAAGAAAGAAACGCCGATGGTGACGTACACTAGCTTCTCTTGTGGTACGGTCGTTTGTATCACTACAGTTAGACGCCTTTGTTAAGAGCTCCTCTTAGTCTTTTACTTCTCCACGCCCTGCGGATGATAACAAAGAATCGGCGTAATTGTTCGATCTCGGTCCTCCGGCTCCGACTCGCCAATCGCCTCACTATCCCATATCCTATACCTTGATTAAGCTTCATAACTCAAAATTTATGTTCAATTTTGCACTAAAACCCTAAGTACTCTTGCACTGTTAAATACATAACGAGAGAGAAAGAGTGAAGATCTTGAAATGATTTGGGGGAAAGTGGGAGGTTTTATCTTTAAAAACCTCTGTCTGTAAGCCGGTTCAAGTCTTTGGCCGTCATATAGATACTTCCTAGTGAAAGGTTCCGTGTCTTGATATAACGCTATAGCTCGTCGCTATATGTCAAATTTTTAGTAGTGCAAGAATATTCCACGACCAAACGAATATTCCCCAACAACAATGTATATTTTATAATCACTTGCTTATTTTGTAAAATTTGCACATTTCACCCATAACTAAATCATTATATCAAATTAACACCTTATTATTTCAAAATAATGAATAGAGGAAATTCAATTTTATTTATAAAAAGTTGGGGTCTTACACAAAACATCATCACTTTATATGCCTTGCATTAAAATTAAACTTTTATATAAGTCAAACCCTTTGTATATAGGCGCAAAAGATGCATAACACTACTTTCAAATAAAGCACTTAGGCCCAATTAACTACAATACACACATACACATAAATTAGGGAATAAAAAGCGCGGTAACTGTGTTTCAAGGAAGTCGGGGGGTGCCTAACACCTTCCCCCTACTTAATCAAGCCCCCAAATTATGAATATCAGTTTCCAAAACCAATTAAATAGAGTCCAGTATTGGGCCATATTGCAAAACCTTTCAAAACTCGGTTGAGTTGGTACAACCATTTATCTCATATTAACTGGCGACTCTGTCTAAATCGGACTAGAAATTAAATATTTTCAAATCGTCAACATTATATGTCAGTCTTTTCTTAAAAATCTCACCCTTCAGATCAAACAAATTCATATCGAAAATATAAAAGGTAAGAAACACCTATGAAGAGGGAGAAATTTTTTCGGCGTCGACAGTTGAAATTGTTAACAAAGTACTTGCGGTCGACTATGGCACAAGAAAGATTAAATGGGTTCGCAATCATGTGTATCGAGAAGGATATGCTGGACAAACTTGATTTTGAACATTTGATTGAAAATTTTGTCTCTAGGAATACTAGAAGAAATATCTTTCAATGAATGTATTCTCATATATTTTGTTGTAGATGAATTTCTCATATATTTTGTTGTAGTCGAAGTTCTCATATATTTTGTTGTAGTCGAACTATTATGTTTTAAGCTCCAGAAATGTATTATTTTTTTTATACAACTTGTACTTTTTGTTTATTTATTTTTATTTCTTTTTTTGTGTGAAGACAATATTTCAAAAAGGATTTCGTTTTCAGTTTTCGTCTTGGGCTATTAAAATCTCAAGAACGATTCTGATTTTATTATATCATTTTTATTCAATTAAACACTAAATGACTGGTAAACATGAAAGGAAAGTTTATTCTCAAAATTTATAAATAAAGTTCTATATGTGAATTAAGTGAGGGAGTATTATAAACATTTTTCTTAGCTTACGTTGTCTAAAGAAATTTGTTTTGTTTAGAGTTGAATGGAATTTGAATTTGAATGGTTTGAATTAATCAAAGTCGTTTGTTTTTAGTCTCAAATAAATTTGAATCGGTAAGATGGGCGAGCTGAATGACTAAGTCATATTTTTTGAGCTGAATGACTGAATGAGCAACTGAATGAAGTAAAAAAAAAAAATTTAAAAATATTAACTATTATATTAAGTAATATTAAATAAATTTATAATAATTTTGAATTTTTTCAGAAGAATAAAATAATAAAGTTTTGTCATTCAGATGTTTTAGACATGTTAATTATCAAATAATTTTTTTCATTCAGATTCAGATTCAACTCATTCAGATTCAGATTCATTCAATTTTTATCAAACACCCCCTAAAACTACATGCCCATGATAACTTATTGATAAAGTATATATCAATTTTTATTGCTTATGATTATCTTCTTATTATTTCTTCAAATTTTCTCTCTACTCTTGGATGAAATAGGCCATATCTTAAATTATAAAACTAGGGATATCAAATAAAATTTCAAAAATAGCCTCCGATGCAACATTATCCATTTATCCTATACATTTCGCTTCGTGTATGGATTTTATTTTGCATGTGGGACACAGTACTTTACAAAATATTATTCTTATCCTCTATATGTAATTTTTTTAAAAATAAAAATTATATAAAAAAGAGTTGCATTCATGTTATTTTTGAAACTTATCCTCATTGATAAAATTAGTTGTTAAACTCTGTCATTAACGTGCCATTTTAGAAAGAGAGTAATCTATATTATATATAAAATGGTCATGCTATTGACATCAATATTGTCTCGATCGTATTTTAATATATTTTTTTTTCTCTTTTCTTCCTATAAGTTTAGTTATATTATTATATATATTCTTTAATTTATAATTTTATATATTCTTATTTAATGCTTTAAATTTTATAAAATTTATACTTTATTCCACACTTTATATTTTCATGTTGAAGAGAGAAAGTAATACTATATAGTATATATACAAATAACATGATATAAAAAGGTTTTAGATCCGTCTTCGTGGCTCTTCTCTTCCCTTCCTTTCTCCCCCTCCGCTGCTTCTGCTTCTGCTGCTTTAAATTCATTTGTTATGAGGATCAGAAAGAACTCCAAACTCTCAACCCTTGTAGCATCAAACTTTTCTGAAAATACCCACCTCTGCCAGCTCAACAAGTCTCCATGGGATGTTCCTATCTTGTATTCATCAACTCCATCTCCATACCCGCAGGTGAGTTTAATATTCCTCCTCCCTTTTCTCCCAAACTCACTTCTATATATTATATTCACTTAGATCTGTAAACTTCATTTCTGTTTTCCTGTCCAAAATCCCTTATTTTTTCTGCATTTTTTTCCCTTTGTGTTCAAGGGTTTTACTGGATGTTGAAAATAAGCAGTTTAATAGCAGTGCAACAGTAGCAGCAATAGCAGTGTAACAGTCCAATAGTAGCAACAATAACAGTGCAACAGCAGTGTATTAACAAGAAGACTCAAAAGATAAAATTGGAACAACTTAGCTGGAAATAGAAGAAATCCGGCGTGTAGCAAAGCTCTTCGTCCCAAAAAGTAATTCATACTCACCTGGTTCTATGAACTGTGCAGTTTGAACTCCACGGCGTTCACCCTCCAGATTCAACGGCAAGCCTTCGATTCGTGCGTACTTTCGCGAAAGAAAGGCGTGGACTTCTTTGTGGATTGCCCCAATCAACGAGAGAAAGTTTATGAAGAACAAACTGTTTAGATAGAAGGAAGAAGATACTAAAACTGTATGCGATATCTCAATTTATCCGAAGTACAAAAGCTTTAGAACAGAGGAGAAGAACGTTAGAGACTGAAACTGCCGAACGTTAGGAAGTAAATAACGCGATCGTTGGAAGTAAATATTGGAACGTTGAGAGAAATAAAACGTAAAAGTATTAATTCTAGGGCTTGGTATAAAAAGATTAGGAATTTAAGCAAAATATTGGGCAACCCGGGTGCACTCGCAAGGCTCAATCGACCGGATTGGCACCCCCCTGCAGCGAGCGTGTCAGCACACGCACACGCACTTTTTTCTCGAAAAGTCCGAGAATCAAGCTTGTCCTCGCCCAATTCCTTAGCCATCCTCATGTGCACGAGCCCACCCTTATTTCCTCAACCATGTTACAAAGCCCAAGCCTACAAGTGCTAATATACACAAAAAATGTTTCCAAAATAGATGATATGGGACTATGGAAAAACAATAAATTTTGGAGCATATCCAACAATCCCCCACATGATCCAAAATTATCAAAGAGAGAAAAGTAAAAGAAAGTGAGAAGGGCAATGGATTTTAGATACATAACATCGATACCTTGTGGGTTTGAATCGACACTTAGTGGAACAAGCTCATGATTGTAGATTATAAGTGAATTATATTCTTGAACCTATTATCTGTGATACAATCAATTGAGCTTGCACACATATCTTAAATCCTGAATCCACACAAGTCCGCGGTTGGGCGCGTTCTAGGCCATGCGCCATGTCCCAGATTTTCATAAAGGCTCTAGAGAGTTTGCGAGGACTCTCATGGAAAGCGACCTACACTTCCACTTTTATATAGGTGAACCCATCAAGTGTATACTGACATACACCACCCTTTAGGGGCTATGAGTTTCATTAAGAATCTAAACGATTCATCCTTTCACAATTTGTCAGTAAACACTACATGCATACAAGAAGGGATATAAATAATTGTAGTGCTATAATTAAGTAATTACGTGACTTGTTGTTACCCATTGAACCCAATTCATGGGATCTCCAATCACATGGGTTGGGTTTCCATCGCGTATTACTTACTCAAGATATTGGCAATAGTCCCATCCCTCTGGATGCTTCTTGGACTACCTTTTTATTCAATCCTTTAGTAAGCGGATCCGCTAGGTTCTTTTCAGACCTTACAAATTTCATGGAAATAACCTCATTACTGATCAGTCCTTATACAATATTGTGTCTCAAGCGAATGTGTCTCTGTTTTCCATTATAAACATGGTTCATTGCCCTGCTAATAGCTGCTTGAGAATCACAATATAAAGAAATAGAAGGAATAGGCTTATACCACAATGGTATATCAACCAATAAATTCCTTATCCACTCTGCTTCTGTACCTGCCAATTCTAAAGCAATAAATTCAGATTCCATAGTAGATCTAGCAGTACAAGGTTGTTTAGCAGATTTCCAAGAAACAGCTTGTCCACCTAAAGTAAACACATAACCACTAGTGGAGTTTGTTTCATCATTATCAGACACCCAATTAGCATCACAATATCCTTCTACAACACTAGGATGACCAGTAAAATGTATACCTACATTAACTGTTCCTTTTAAATACCTCATTAGTCGTGACAATGCATTCCAATGTTCTTGTGAAGGATTATGTGTATATCTCTAAGTCTACTAATGGCATATGCAATATCGGATTTAGCACGATTCATTAAATACATTACACTACCAATGATTCTAGCATATTCAACTTGTGCAATACCATTCCCTTTATTTTTCTTTAAATGCACACTAGAGTCATAAGGGGTTCCTAATGGCTCTTCATTAAAGAAATCAAATTTCTTAAGAATATTTTCCACATAATGAGACTGTGATAAAACTAAACCATTTGCATGTTTATTTATTTTCATGCCAAGAATCAAATCCGCTTCTCCTAAATCTTTCATGTCAAATTTAGAAGATAAAAACTCTTTTGTAGTTTTCACAACTTTCTCATCAGTACCAAATATAAGCAAGTCATCCACATATAAACAAATAATCACACCACAATTTCCATTGAATCTACTATAGACACAACTATCAGATTCATTTGTCACAAAATTATTAGACAAGAGAGTTTTATTAAATTTGTCATTCCATTGTTTTGGCGCTTGTTTCAAACCATATAAAGATTTTACAAGTCTACACACTTTATGTTCTTCACCTGGAACAACAAAACCTTCAGGTTGACACATATATATTTCTTCATTTAACTCTCCATTCAAAAAGGCAGTTTTAACATTCATTTGGTGGATTATCAATTTATGAATTGAAGCCAAAGCAATTAGAGTTCTTATAGTTGCTAATTTAGTCACTGGTGAGTAAGTGTCAAAATAATCGAAACCTTCCTTTTGATTAACCCTTTTGCTACAAGTCTTGCCTTAAATTTATCAATAGATCCATCAGCTTTTAACTTCTTTTTAAACACCCATTTACTTCCAATAGGTTTACATCCTCTAGGCAAATTAACTAGTTCCCATGTATGGTTAGACATAATAGATTCTAGTTCACTATTAATAACATCCTTCCAAAAATTTGCATCAATAGATTTCATTGCTTCTTCATAAGTTTTAGGGTCATCTTCAGTTATGAAAGCAATTATAAAATCTGGACCAAAAGTTTTCTCAAAACGTTGCCTTTTACTTCTATTAGATACAGGTACAGGTTCTATATCTTTCCTTTTAAGAGGTTCACTAGAAGAAGGATTGCCCTCATTTCTTATTTTCATTGGAAATATATTTTCAAAAAATTCTGCATCCTTTGTTTCCAAAATTGAATTATTTTGATAACTATTAGTTGCATCTTTAATTACCAAAAATCTATAAGCAGCACTATTAGAGGCATATCCAATAAAAATACAATCCATTGTTTTAGGTCAAATTTTATTCCTTTTAAATTCCGGTATAGCTACTTTAGCTAGACACCCCCACACTTTAAGATACCCTAAATTAGGTGCCTATTTTTTCCATAAATGATATGGTGTAGAGTCTAACTTTTTATGTGGAACTCTATTTAAAATATGATTTGCGAAAGAAAGCTTCTCCCCCCATATTAGAAGGTAAACCGTAACTAATTAACATAGCATTCATCATATCTTTAAGTGTTCTATTTTTTCTTTCTGTAACTCCATTGGATTGTGGAGAATAAGGAGGAGAAGTTTCATATATTATTCCATTTAGTTCACAAAATTTTTGAAGACTTCCTGAATCATATTCACCTCCACGATCAGATCTAAGTCTTTTAATTTTTCTTTCTAACTGATTTTCAACTTCCGCTTTATATTTAATAAACATTTCTTCCGCTTCATCTTTAGAAGAAAGTAGATAAATTCGAGTATATCTAGACATATCATCCACAAAAGAAATATAATATTTCTTACCACCTCTACTCGTAGTATTTTTAAATCACTAGATCAATTTGTGAATTAACTCAAGTAATTCAGTTTGTCTTTCAACACTTTTAAAAGGTTTTTTTAGCATGTTTTGCTTCTACACAAATTTCGCATTTGTTAAACTCGGTATTTGCAAGATTAGGTATAAGTTCAAGTTGTTTCAACTTTTTAATAGAAGCTACATTCACGTGTCCTAATCTAGCATGCCACATATCCAAAGATTCAACAATATAAGCAAAAGAAGCATTCTTATTATTCAATTCAGCAGAAGCATCAAGTACAAATAAACCCCATTACAAAAAACCTTTCCCAACAAATTCCCCATTACGAGTAAAAATGTACAAGTTTATCGACTCAAACACAAGTTTAATGCCGACTTTGTTCAACAAAGACCCAGACACAAGATTCCTATGAATATCGGGTACATGAAGTACATCTTGTAAAGCAATGGTTTTTCCAAAAGTTAATTTTAGTAGGACTTTTCCTTTTCCCGCAACATTGGTGGCTCGAGAATCCCCCATAAAGACCTTTTCTCCATTAGTCACATTTTCATAGTTGAGGATTACGTCTCTATTCGCGCAAATGTGTCTAGTGGCCCCGGTATCTACTACCCATTCTGTGAAGTTGTCAACAAGGTTTACTTCCGAGACAACAACAACGATAACATCATCGGATTCCACTAAGTTCGCTTGGGGCTTAGGCTGAGAATTATTATTTTTGTTATCTTGCCCCTTGCGAAAGTGACACTTCATAGCAATATGGCCAGGTCTGCCACATACGAAGCAAGGACCTTTAGTAAATGGTTTTTGAATTTGATTGGAGTTGTTGAACCTACTATCCTTTCTTCCCATTGATTTTTGATTTTTCCCTTTGTGGTTTTTGGACTGATAATTTTGGCTCTTCTATTGTGGCTTTTGTTCCACGAGATTAGCTTTGACAGTTTGATTTGGAACTACATCTCCCCTTTCTTTAGCTCTGTTTTGTTCTTCAATATGGATGTGAGCTACTAGTTCCTGCATAGTGAAATCTTTAGTTTCATGTTTGAGGTTCATCTTATAATTTTTCCACGAGGATGGTAATTTTTCGATAAGTACAGCAACTTGGAAATTGGATAAGGGGATGCAGTGTTAACATTGTGTAGTACTCTCTCCCTCTCTTAATTTAAATCATTTTAGAGTTATGTACAAGTATTAAGCAAATGATTGTATAATATTAAATATAATATGGATTGTCTATATTGTTTTTGTATTAGAAAAATAGAGTGTTATTTATTGGATAAAAAATAGTGAGAGAATTAAAATTATATTTAATATTTCGGGTAATATTGAAAATTAAGCAATTAATGTTTACTTAAAATTTTCAAACGATTTATATTAATGAACAAAAATATTTCTCTAAAATATCTTAAATTAAGGGGCAAAGGGGGTAATTATATTGTGTTTTTATGTTTATTCTGTTTAAGCTACCTTCTGTTGTTTTTGTAACGTGATCAATTTGCCTCCTGAATGTTTGGGTGTAGTTCGAATAGATTTGTTTCTTGTGCTCAGCTAATGTGAGGGTAGATTTGTAATTTAGGCCATTTGAATTGATTTAGTCAATACGCAGGTAAGGATGTGATCTTTCTCTACGTGTATTGTATTGGCCAATTAATCAACTTACCATGAAGTTAATTTTAATGTATTCACTTTGTATTTGAAAATCAATGAGGTGGCTCCACAACATAAATCCTCAAAAAGCTTGGGACCCACTTTTTGCAAAAAATACACCTCACGATTAATAAAACATAAAAAAAAATATTGTAGTTATTATATAGGTGTTTTTTAGTTATATTCTGGTTTGACTCTATATTTTTATTTTTTAACTTGTGGGTGATTACGAGTGTTCGGAGGTTTTAATATTGCAGTTTTATAACATGGAGTGGTGTATAGACCATTACTTGTAAAAACAATTATTTTTAATTGATTTAATTTTTTATTTGCATTAAATTCTTGAGAGCTTATTCTAAATGGATAGGACTTTGTATTTTAATTATTTTACTATTATAAAAGCAATTATCATTATTGAAAAATTTATGAAGTATTGTTATGGACACAAAATATACATCAAATTGCGCACAAACAGGTCTACAATATAATTTTCATGGTAGCCTTACCTATTATTCTCCCTTGAACAACGTCTCCAACGACTTGTTTATTTCTAACAAGAACAACTATTATATATTTGTGAAGGCAATTATCGACTATAAATTGCTTATGAAATCTTTGATAATAATTGAAGGGAAAATGGATGGTGTTATCGACTATATATATATATAGTCCAGATCAGGTCCGGACTCTCGCATTTTAACAAAATTCGGACAATTTTTTTTTTTTTTTAAAACAACTAAAAAAAATTATGAAACTTGAATTTTTACATAATACAGTGTTTTTGGTGTGATTTAGATACATATATCAAAACATGTCTGTGCAGACTGTACATACATTTTTTGGTATAGGTATCCAAATCACGCCCAAAACATTATATTATGGAAAATTTTCAGTTTCATATATATATTTTTTTATTTTAGTTGTTCTACAAAAAAATAATAATAATAATTTTCGGTCCGCATTTTAATCAGATCCGGACTCCCGGACCTGATCCTAGTTCTATATATATATATATATATATATATATTTTGTTACAACAGATTTTCTAAACAAGGTTAATAGGGTATTATTAGTTAGAGTAATAAGTTTCTTACTGTCATTCTGCATTAAAATTTATTTAGGAATTTTATACAGGTGGGAACTTGTAACAAAATGGTTATGAATGGTAACAGTTAGGGTTCCTGGACGTCATTCTTATCAATGGCACAATTGGTGAAGGCACGTAAGGTGTTTGATGAAAGGATGAAGAGAAATTATGATGAAGAGATTACTCAAATTGAGCAACATAGACACTTAATTAAATCAGCTGCCAAAGCATTTCAGGATCGAGTTTCCAAGGTTCATGCAAGGGACTGATCCGAGATCTTAATTAGACCAGGAAATGTGAAAAGTTCTTCAAGTTTAATCCAATGGTAGAGGAAAGTAAGTAACTTTGGCTTAGATCTATCTTTAAGGAAGAGCTGATCAGTGGTTTCAGGGATTTCAAGAAGAGGTACGTGGGAGCTGGGGAGAGCGATTGTTGTTTCCTTGGGTATGCCCGTTGTAAACATGGATATATTTTCGGCTCAATCAAAACTCAACATTTCTGGGATAAAAGAAGATGCATGTAGGAGCTATTGGTTGGACCAGATTTGTGGAGGAGCTACTATTAAGTATGATTCTTATTGTATAAATCCTACAGAAGAATTTGGCTGCATTCTTATCACAGAAGAGTTTGAGAGATTAAAATCCATTTTGATTGTTAGAATATATGAATTCTTTGTGTCATAACTTTGTACGTTAGTGGTTAAAGGCCTAAGATAAAAGGTATGATCAACCCTATGATCTATCTGGTATTTGATTGTATCTTAATGCATCTTAACAGTCCACCTCTTAATTCATTTGAACAACCAAATCTTTGTATTAAGAGGTTAGCTGAATAGTTTAGACTCATATTTGTATATTAACTATTCAAAAGACCTCTTAATACAAAGATATGAGCTGTTAAGATGCATTACGAGGTGAACTGTTAAGATGCATAAAATCAAACACTACTATTCCAGATGTATATATTGCTTCCACTTCACAAAGTTTGGTACCCTATCAGAAAATAAACCTAATTCCTTCCAAAGACATTACCAACTGTCGATCACAATTTCCAGAAACAAAATTACCCATATATATAGTAATTCAAAGCCTACCAATAATACAAGGAGTTCTACATGTACACCTATTCAAACTTAAGAGATTCACACCTGCTGAAATGCAACAGAGAGAGAAGGGAGTAGGGTTTGTGCTATAATTGTGACGAGAGGTGTCACGCTCAGAGATTTTCCGAAAAAATTTAGTTGGTATGTTTCATTGGAAAAATAGGATTTCTGATGCGACCAAGGTTTGAGAATGTATAAACTCGCCATAAAAACTATTATTTTTTATTATTTAAAAAGACCTTTTAGTGACACATGCAGTTATACATTGGTAAATGAATCCTAATATAAACAAATAAATTACATCAAGAAATATATATGGAAAATGAATCCTAATATAAACAAATAAATTAGATATATTGCTTTACTAAAGAATTTTCATAAATATAGAGATTTAGCCTAAAAAACAAACAAAAAAAGAAGAAAATATCATCAAGAAAAATAAGATAGAAATATAATCACCATATTGATTTTTGACATTCCATGCAATACACCTTATTTTGACCTTGAAAATTGTATCACATGCCTACCAGTCCAACATTCCAACAAACTCACATTACAAGAGAGATGCACTAATTAAACTCACCAGCTACAATATAGTTAAAAATGGAAAAATAAATTATCTTAACACAGTTTAATACACAGTGCTGAACCAAAATATTTAGCAAACACCCTTCATATAAGGGACTGCAATGACCTAATCTTGGTTGACTGTAATTTTTTCGACTTTTATTTTTACTGTTTCAATAATTAAAATTTAAAATCATTATATAATTTCCTCAGTCTCAGTATATCATTATACTGCTTCAGATGAAGGCTCAAGCAGTTGTACATCTTCAGAATTAGTCGATCTTTCAGATCGACATCTTTTCTTTTCCCTTCTAGCTGCGGTCCATTTATAATTAACCGCATAGGGATTTGCCTTGACGTAAATGTGAAAATCACATAAATTTTTACCTGGCCTGCATTTTAAACCACATTGCCAGCCTTTCCAATCAGTAATTACCGGACACAGCAACTCATCCACATTGTTATCGGTCTCTTTACCTTCGGAAGGCAATGGAACACTACAAGGTAAAAATATAACAATAAAATAAGACAACTAGGTTAAAAAGAAATGGACATTGATTATTATAGTTTGTTATTTGTGATTACACAATAAAAAGATGAAACAAATAGGTAAAAAAAAAAATCAAATTAGAGAAATTGTTAGCAAGTTAATTACCTAATAATGTCCTTTTCTGAGGTACTTTGGTCTCCATTAACCTGCACAAAAAGTAGATAAAACAAATAGACAGCTATTAAATCCAATATAGAGAATAATGAAAAGAGTAATGTTATGATAACAAAATATAGTAGATATAAAATGATGTGTAATATTGTAAGTGGTTAATATTTCATTATACATGTACCTAATATGGATATATAGGTCCATCGATTATAATCAACAAAAAGAAAAAGTATACACATCATTTTGTACGTATCTGCATTTTATAATTATTTTTTAGTGATTAAAGTATTATTACTAGAATAAATAGGGTTAATAAGAAATTAAACGTTGTGTAATTGATAAATTTTTCGATTTTGTTGGGAAAAATAAATCTAAAATAATTATTTATTATTTTCGCTGTCATTATTGATTATTGGGTTTATTTCCTATTTTAATTAACGCATGAACCGAATTCCTTAGCAAACCAACCTTTCTACGCCTACCCAGAATTTAACTATCAATCAATTCTCAAGTGATCAAATATCTAATAAAATACATATACTGGGGGTTAACGTCAAGTTTCGCCGACGCGTCCAATCACAGAATCCACGCACTTGAACCTGTACAATAACAGATCACACACGAAGCTTGACGACTTGTGCCGCCGAGGGATAGCTCCGATGTGAGAATAAGTACAGGTCGTTCACAAGGTTTAACAATAGAGGCTTTAGTGTTTAGTGCTAAAAGAAAGTATTACCTGTTAATTGAAACTCAAGCCTTGTATTTATAATATTCTCACTGCTTTCGAATCTTTCTCCAAGTCGGTTTAGGACTCCTAAATATGGCAGTTACCCTTATTTGGGTCCAACACAATCTCCTTAAAAGGTGCAAGTGAAATCCAATTCCAACACTACCTTTGGAGTTACCTTATTTAAATATGGTTAGGACTAGAGTCCGTAATCATTTGAACTTCTTATGGCTCCAGACTCTGCACGCAGGACAACCCATTGCACAGGCCCAATCCAACCGAACTCACACACTGGTCTGGGCTTCGGCCCAAAAGGACTCAAACACCCGACCCCGAACGCCACACCATAAATTAGGGCTCCGGCCCAAAGACTCGGATGCCCGAACCCGACCGCCATAAACCTGAACAGGACTCCGGGCCCGAGGGCTCGGGTGCCCGAACTTGAACTCCTTCAGCATCCAGGATGACTTCGGCCCAATGGGCCCAACGTTCCCTTATGAGGTCAGGCCCTCGGCCCACATGGAGGTCGGTAAAACACTCCCGAACATTGCCCCCCAGTCTCTTGTTATAATTTATTTATAATTAGAGACATGAAAAGACAAAACTCCAAAAGTCACCTTTGCAAATGACGAGTTATATGGGGAACCCAAACGGTTTCTCTTCATTTCTCGAAACATCACACGTTTTCCCAAGACTAGCCCCCACCAGTCATAAATAGCCGCCCTGGGGTCTCGTTCCATCTCCCTATAAAACCCCCAACCTACCCTCCAAAATCACTTTTTCCAAATCTCCAGCATTTCAAATTCTACTCCCAAACTTTCCGACGAAGGCGATTTCCGGTGAGCATTCTACTTCACTGAAATACTCTGATTCCTGGTCTTCCTACTCCCTAAATTCCTTCAACACTTCCCATTTATGCTTATTTTTTCTCTTTAAGCTTCACATTCACACCTCATTTACCAAAAAAATGTCTGATTCTAGCATTCCCTTACCACCTCGAGCCGCTTCTTCCCACAAGGATGGCCGATTTATCTCGATTCCTACGATCTTTCTTTCATTGCTCCTAATGATTCCACCACAGATAACGCCGAATCCAAAATCCGAAGCATTTACGCTTCTGAGAAGGACTTCTTTCACATCCATACCAAGTCTACCATCACCACGTCCCAACTTTCTGATATCTGAACTCTCTTCAATATTCCAAAGGAGTATAAAACTTCGGGTTCTAGAGCCGAATAAAAGGATGTTCTGGCGACCCGAAGGCAATTGGATGGCCATTCCCCTCTAGGCCCTGAAATACGGGGTCCAGTTTCTTTTTCACGAATTCATTTCCTCCTTCCTATGCTTCGTTGGGATCGGGTTCACACAACTTGTGCTGAACTCGTATATCCATTTGATCTCTTTCATTGCTCTTTGTCAAGAGGTCGGGATCACTCCTGGCCTCGATTTCTTTTTTGTCTTATTTTCGATCGGGAAGTCAAAGGAACTCGGCTTTCGGCAACTCAACCGAGTGGCTGGTCGTGCCACCTTTATGAAGACCCCATCCAGCAACAAAGGATGGCACCCTCTATGGTTCTTCATGAGGGGAACCGGCCTTGCACTTCTGCCGAACTGGGCCGGTCCCGAGGACCCTATTGTAAAGGTGTCCAAATTTCCTAAGGATTGGGCCGATGCCTTCAAGGCATTTTACAAGAAGCTGCAGAAAACCGAATGGGGCTTGGAGGTTGTATCCAATGAGGCCTGTCTCTACAAACACAGCCGTAAGTTATAATCTCCTAACCCCTTTAAGGATTGACTTTATCCCATTTATTCAATATTTTTGACTGTTTTGCTTGCTTTGCAGTGACTATCTTCAAACCTGAGGGAGCCTCTGAATCCCTAACTCCCCTGCCAATCAAAAGCGAGCCAATCCGCCTTCCTATTATTGACGAGGCAGCAGAGGAAGAGACTATCCCGATAGCTAAACTCTCAACCAGTTCTGCTTCGGGTCTCGCTCCTCCGACTACTGCCGCCGAGCCTTCCACCAAGAATGACTGAAAATAAACCGGGCTGAGAAGATGGCCTTGCTGAAAAAGACAAAGAGACCTTCCGCCAAGCCTTCCACCAAAGTCCCCCCCCCCCCCCGAAGGCCACTTCTTCAGCCCTGCCGAAACCTACGCCTCCGCATCCTACGCCAATTACAATGATCGAGGATTCGGAGGAAATCGAAGACATTCCTCTCGCGCCTCGATCAAAGAAGCCCCGAGTGGATGAAGGGCCCGAACGCCAAGTTTCGTCGGCGCGTCCAATCACAGAATCCACGCGGTTGAACTTGCACAATAACAGATCACACACGAAGCTTGACGGCTTGTGCCGTCGGGGGATAGCTTCGGTGTGAGAATAAGTATAGGCCGTTCACAAGGTTTAACAATGGAGGCTTTAGTCTTTAGTGCTCAAAGAAAGTATTACCTGATAATTAAAACCCAAGCCTTGTATTTATAATATTCTCACTGGTTTCGAATCCTTCTCCGAGTCGGTTTAGGACTCCTAAATATGGTAGTTACCATTATTTGGGTCCAACACAATCTCCTTAAAAGGTGCAAGTGGAATCCAATTCCAACACTACCTTTGGAGTTACCTTATTTAAATATAGTTAGGACTAGAGTTCGTAACCATTTGAGCTTCTTATGGCTCCAGACTCTGCACGTAGGACAACCCACTATACAGGCCCAATCCAACCGAACTCATACACTGGTCTGGGCTTCGGCCCAAAAGGACTCGAACACCCGATACTGAACGCCACACCACAAATTAGGGCTCCGGCCCAAAGGACTCGGATGCCCGAACCCGACCGTCATAAACCTGAACAGGACTTCGACCCCGAAGGCCCGGGTGCCTGAACTTGAACTCCTTCAGCATCCAGGATGACTTCGGCCCAATGGGCCCAACGTTCCCTTCTGAGGTCAGGCCTTCGGCCCACATAGAGGTCGATAAAACACTCTCGAACACTAGGCTACACGTCCTTGAATTGATTCATCAATCCAATTACTAATTAGACTGATATGAACTGAACGCACTTAACTTGCTTTTTAAGAAAAACAACCCAAGAATATTTATTCTACGTTTGGAATGAAAGAATAGATGGTGAAAGATTGAAATAAAGAGGGAAATGAAATAGAGAGTAGAATGGTCCATTCTATTCCGGCCGAAGTGAGTCATTCCATAGCCTCATTCAAAGAATAAAAGTCACAAATTTAACAGGAATGAGAATAGTTCATTCCATTCCAATAGAATAACCAAACACTTTTTATTTTATTTTATAAAAATGAATTATTTTATTCTCATATTCATTCTTCTGATCCAAATGTAGCATTGCGATTTTAACTTTTATGGGTTAGAATCTACCCAAACATTTTTAACCCACAAATTAGAGAATTGATTCCTCAATTTTTTTAAAAGACAATATTATTCCTAGCCTTTTGGTGGAATTCTTTTAGGTGACTGTTTATAATGTATGTTGACCGTACCAAACCCCCAAAATACTGAAGTTTTAGTACAAACACTAAAGTTAAAAAATTAATATCATATACATAGATTAAAACCAAAATGATATCAGAAATCCATTCATCTTCTTCTTCCACCTATTTGAATTCAAAAATAAATAAAATAAAATAAAATAAATATTTTCACAAGTAAAAATTATAATTACACAATATCCATCTCACATGAATGATAAATGAGTTCCACATTTATTAAGAGAGAGGTTATGAAATATCAAAAAAAAATTAAATCCCAAAAAAGTCCTAGTCTCAAACCCTAACCCACTATTCATCTTCTTCCTTACCCTAATTGAAACTAAGGCTATAAAATGAACAAATAATTTATGCTCGATTCGTACTCGCTCGACTAAAAGTCCAATTCGAATTTGACTCGAAATATAAATGAGTCAAATACGAGCAAATTTTAAAGTTCGATAAATTACTCAAACTTTCTCAAATTATAATTTTCAATTGATACTCGGATCATATTCGTTTCAAAAGTTCAAACTGCTCGGACTCGATTTGGGATCGTACTCGACTCGATAGCTAAATGAGTCTCAATCAAACCTTAATTTATACTCGATATATGTTGTGAACCAAATCAGAGCAACTCAATACTCGGCTTGACTTGGTTCATTTACACCCTTAAAATCCAACCAAACTCTTAACTACATTATCTACATAACTACACTACCAAACACAGAATTAACCAAAACAAAACAAAGTCAATCCATAACACTCTGGCACCAGGAAAAATTAAAATAAACAAACAAATTGCTTTTAAGGCAATATTTGACGAAGATGGCTAAAGTCTAGAGATGGTAATAGCTGGCCATGAATACTTAGCCCTCTTTCTTTTAAATTGTCTTTACGTACTTATATGCTACAACTAATTTTATTTGTTGTAAATGAGTAATTAAGGGATATTTTATGGCAGCCGGTAACAGGGGTATTAAGATGGTGTAGGAAAAGGAGATTGTGAGAACAGGGATGAACATGGAATGTGAATATGAGATCCTCTCATTGATTAAGTAGAGATTAAACATTATTTTGCATGATCTTGATAACTTCATTGCTTTTTATTTTTGCCCTTCTGTTTTTTTTTTAAAAAGTTTTTTTTGGTCAGGGTCATTCTTGAGATTTTAGTGGCCCATGGCGAAAAATGAAAACGAGACCCTAATCGAAATATTGTTTTCACAAAAAAAAAATAAAAAAAAATAAATAAAAAGTACAAGCTGTATCTAAAAAAGTGTCTTTTCGGAGCTAAAAACATAATAGTTCGACTAAAGCAAAAAATATGAGAATTTCTACTACATCAAAATATATGAAAAGTTCGACTACAACAAAATATATGAGAATACATTAATTGAAAGATATTTTTTCTAGTATTCCTAGAGTCAAAATCTGCAATTAAATGTTCAAAATCATATATATAAATTTGGGGCCCTTCTGATCTGGGGCCCAGGGCGATCGACTCTCCCGTCCGTGCTCAGGAACGACGTTGTTTTTTGTTATCTATCTTCTTTTTACTTGTTTTTTTAGTATAAATAAATATAATTGGTTACATATAGCTTCATATTTTTAAAATTTTATTTTTTTGTTATTTATTTTGTCTGCAGCTGAATGATTTTAAAAAATAAATTAAATACTCATTTAGTTGGGTTTTTTTTGTGTGTTTTTTGTTTTGAATCTTGAAGAATTACATGTGTTAGGGAATAGTATATATATGTATTTTGCTTTTACACGCAAAAAAGAAAAAGTCAATCGATGGGTTCGTATAGATAGGCCTGATCGATCAAAAAGGGACAAAATTATCTTTTTCAACTTATTTTCAGAGTTGATTGTCAATTTGCAAACTTGTGGATTAAAATCGAAAAACTTGTCAACTTAATGTGATACTGTTGTCATTAACCCTAATAAAAATGGCCCGTTTTCAAAATCTGAGCGGTAAAGTATGAAAAAAGGTCTAAAATTTATAGTTTTATAAATAAAAGCATAAAAAATAGAAAAACAAAAATATACCTGCACAGAGGAAGATTTTTATAGAAGAATGAAATCAAAATTTTCAGATTCGCTTATATAAGTAGCAAATTTATATTCAATGAAAACTATTTAACTTAATTACCTGGGATGGAGGTGGATTTGTAGCACTGAAAGGAATGACATCCCACATCGACTGGTTCAGTTGACATAAATGGGGTTGGAGTAGTGTATCAGCTGAGATACTTGAACTTGTGAATAAAAGAGGAGATTGTTTTGCATTCTTTCTAACCCTCATTTAATTGACCTTGCAAGAGATATAGAGGCAATGACATAGAGAAAGGGGAGATTGATCAAGAAAGGTAAGACGGAAAGATTCTGTGTCCGAGCATGTATTTATTTAGTTTATGTATAAAATATATTTGAAGTTACAACGAGCACTTTCCCGCTCTCTTTTTAATTTAAAATTTCACATTTCGCGGTCTTGTTTTTTTTTAATTTTCAAAATTTGATATATGTTTCGAGGTGGAAAAAAAGCGTATAATTAAGCAAGTTATAACATATATGGATAATATCTAGGTGCTATGAAAATATTTTTTTGGAAAATTAGATTAACTGTAATTATAATTGTGCCTAATATAAAGAAATAAAATTCTTTTAGAAATAAAGGCATAGAAGGTAGAAAATGAGGTTAATTGTAATTATAAATCATTGCTGAAGATAGAAGCTTGTATGTTTTATTAAGTATTGTGATAAAATTCTTTTCCAAGAAATGGTGGTGCCTGATTTTAATTATTTTTTTTATCTTGAAAGTAATAAAGGGGAAGATCAAAATTATCATTTGTTAGTTTATTGCATTTAATTATAATTCATATCCAATAGCTTGTTAGTGATGTTAATAATAAACCACACAATAATCACAAATAATGAAATAATTAAACACAAGAACGTCTTTTTTTCCTTGAGAACCTATTCTATTACAATTTGATTATAAGGATACATTTTCTTCTAGAGCCTAGGAGGGAGCTAGCTAAGGGCGAGTTTGGGGGAATCTAGGGGAAACTTATGTTCTTTAGGTAGCGCCTTCGTTAATTCTGAGAGCAAAAGAAACTCGAGCACATCCAGAGGAGAAAACCCTATGAAGAAAGAATAGAACAATATCTCCTGTATGAAACAAGCAAACTGACTCAGGGAAGGAGAAGGAAGAACTATTATTTTACTTAATCACATGAGGTGACGGGTTTGGGATTTATGCAATAAGAAGGAAGAGTCAGCCTCTGACGAGCCTGCTAGAAAGAGTGTTTTGAACTTTATTCCTATTTTTGAAAGACCGGACAAGAAAATCAATAAGTCTTTGAGCGAAGAAGTTATCTTTTTGGACAAGTGTGAGAAGAGACATTTCAAAGTCAATCCCTCAGCACTACAAGAAAAAGTGTTAAGATCGACGGAATTATCCTCGACGGATTCTAATCCTTCGAAATAATGTTATTTGCGACGAAATAATCCTTCAAAATTAATCTAAATTCGTTGGAATTCCGTTAGAAGTAGAACACCCTCTTTGGCGCCGAATTTCCCGCCAGCGTGAAATATAAACTCGATGGAACTTTAGTTATTTTCGAGGGAAATTCCGTCGATATTCATATAATTCTGAGGAACTTATTTCTGACCAAAATTCCGCCAGAATTAACTTATAAAACCTAATCTTTCTTCTCACACGCCTCATTAATTTCCTAACTCTCTCTCTCCTCACAAAAGCTCTCTCTCTCTCTCCTCACAAAAGCTCTCTCTCTCTCCTCATTGCTCTCCACTCTCTCATTATCTCACTCTCCATTCGGATCTTTCTCTCCTCGATCACCACCCTGCTAGCTGCTGCAATCTTCTCGCACCTCCGCCACTACTTCCCTGCCTCCGGTCACCACGCTGTCTCACAGGAAGGCCACCACCATGCTGTCGTCGTCCAATCATCGCGCCACCATCAATTTCTCAAGTATACATGTACACCCCATTGTCTGATTTCTCTCCAGTTAGAATTTTTTAGGGTTTAATAATTTAATTGAAATGATTTTAATATAATTGCTTTGAAAATGGGTCAGGAAACTGCTTTGAATTGCTCTGAGAATTAGGAATTGAAAATGGGTTTAAAAATTGCTTTGAATTGCTCTGAGAATTAGGAATTGAAAATGGGTTTAAAAATTGCTTTGAATTGGCTACTGAAAATGGGTCTGAAAATTACTTTGAATTGGCTACTGAGAATTATGAATTGAGTTGGTCACTGAAAATTTGCTACTGAAAATATTCAGGTCACCGCACTTGTGAATTAACTGTATAATTTTGAATTAATTTGGATTACTTTATGTTTTGAATTGGGACTGTCAGATCATTTTGGGACTAATTTTGTGAATTCTATTGAGATTAATATATTTGTTTCGTTCATGAATTAGGAATTAAGATGATTTTGGTCACTACCCTTGTGTCACTACCCTTGTGATATAGGATTTGAGATTACTATTTTGGTCAGTGCCCTTATGAATTAGGGTTTGAGATGATTTTGTCTCTTTTTATTGATATATTTGCTATTTCTGACGAAATTTTTGTCAGAATTATTCAATTGCAAAATCTGTGGGCCCTACTTTATTTTATTTATGCATTTTATTTAGTTTCCAATATTGAAATAAACTAATTAAGCAGCATGTACTTAGTTTCCTAACTACTAATAAATTAAATTTAATAAAATATAATAAATTTTAAAAATTAGATAATTAATATAATATAATATATTACAAAATAAAATATAATAAAATAGAAAAATAATAAATATATTAAATTGAATAAAATAAAATATATTTAATTTAATTTAATAAAGTTTATTAAATTTAATAAAAAAATAAAAAATATATAATATAATACAAAATAAAATATAATACAATAAAATATAATAATAAAAAAGAATTGAATTTAATAAAATAAAATAAAATAAATTTAATAATAAATCAAATAATATTCTCTGTTAAATCTACAATACACTCAAAAGATCATTTAGTTTGACATTATCCTCAATAAACACAATAGTTATAATCAATTACGACAATACATTTTATATATAGTAAATATATCATTCCATTAACCTGCAAATATGTTGACTGTCTTAGTTGAGCTAGCTAGGGATTGTTCGAAAGCAGTTGTAAGGTGCAGGAACAACTTAAGTTGGCATTAACATGGTACTATGCAACTTACCAACCAACTCATTGTGAAGAAAACATTAACTGCCTTGGCTTTCTTCACAATCCGTCCCCGCAACCGAATTTTGGGACATTAATAAGTTCCCTTTCCCCACTTAATCTTCCTAGTTAAAAGGATTACAACTTTTATCATTACAAAATAGAAAGTTCATAAATTACAATAACCTATATAGGAATGAACAAAGAAGAGAAACTAATTAACTGGTCAGTTGTAGAATTTGCAATTAGAATTCCTGGAAGTTCCAAAGGTCTTGAGCGGGCAACGAATACCACAATGAGTGCAACGAAAGTAAGGTGGAAAATACTCTAACCCGTCGCCACATTTTACGGGTTCAATGCAACTCTTTATGTGACGCAACGATAAACGAGATGGATTACGCTTTTAATTCTACGATTGATAGGGCCCAGGATCGAGTCTTTTATTACCCACCTCAGTTTGAAGACTCGTCGTGGTTCGTGATGGATCGTAGAACGACGTATCGAATTATGGAAGAGGAACGTAGAGAAGCCTTACGACGTCTTAATATGTCTAGATAGAGCGAATAATAATAATATGTGGTTAATTATGTGAATAAATAAATTGTGGATCCCTTAGTTTGAGATGAATAAAGGGTTAGTATGAGTATGTAATCCTGAAGTTTGTCTAGTTCAGGAAAGTGGATGTTTATAGCAGATATGCTATTTTTAATATGTTTTAAAAATGTTATGAATGAATAAAATATCAAAGTTTTTTTGAAATGTTATATGTTATAGCTTTAATCTTGGAATATTTAAGTTAAACTTCAAATACCTAAGAAGTTAAGTAATGAACAAATCAAGCATATATTTTAACAGAAAATACCTCCTAGAAGAAGACAACCACGTCATCAAGCACCTCTTGAGGGGTCTACTAATAATAATAACGAGGCCAATGTTAATCCGGTTCAGCAGTTGGTAGCTCTGTTGACGGGTGCACTTGTGAATCAACCGCAAACTCAAGTCACAACCTTTAAGGAATTCAAAGCAGTTGGACCGCCAGAGTTTCAAGGGTCTATAAATCTAGTGGAAGCCCAAACCTGGATCATGGAAATGGAGAAAGTGTTCGACGTTGCTAGAGTTAACGAGGATCAGAAGACCGCGTTCGCAACATTCATCTTTGAAAGTCCGAAGCTAGCTCTTTGGTGGCGAAGCAAATAAGGTTAAATGTGGGGACAAGGAGTGATAACATGGGATAGATTTAAGGAAATGTTTTTCGAATTGTACTTTCCAGCGAGTTCTCAAAATCAGCTGGAAGTGCAATTTCTGGAGCTGAAACAAGGAACTATGACGGTGCCAGAATATGCTGCAAAGTTTAACGAGTTGACAAGGTTTGCCACATATCAAGTTAATACTGATGAGCGTAAAGCAAGAAGATTCGAACAAGGATTGAAGCCCTGGCTTTACAACAAGGTTTCAATGTTCTAGCTGAACACATTTGTGGCTGTACTGGAAAAGGTAATTATTGCAGAAGGTGGAAGTGATGCTTTGACCAAGCACAACCAAGAACAGAAGAAGAGGAAGAATGAGAATGAGAATAAAGCTGGTGGAAGTAATAGTCAGAAGAAAAAGTGGAGTAAGAATTCGATTACGGGAGGATGGCAGGGAAATCAGTAGAAGAAAAAGTTTGAAGCTTGTGCGACGTGTGGAAAGAACCATACTGGGGTATGTTTGAAGGGAAAGTAGGTGTGTTTCAATTATGGTCAGGAGGGACACATTGCACCAAACTATTTTAGTCCGAAGAAAGGAACATGTTTTACCTGTGGTTCAAAGGATCACATGGCTCGTGATTGCCCTAAGAAGCAAGCGGGAAGTGCAAGTGGTGGAAAAGGAAATAACAACGGTGGTTGTGCATTGACTATCTTTGGACCAACACAGTCAAGCCGACCTACTGCGAGGACTTTTAATATGACCGTGCAGGATGCTTTACAGTCTAAGGATGTGGTGTCAAATGCTTATGTACTATTTGATTCGGGTGCTACTTGTTCATTTATATCCGATGAATTTGCTCAGAACTTAGAATTGCCTCAAGAAGAATTAGAATTTCCCTTAAGTATAGAGATTACGAATAGGGAAGTGATTCCTGTCAGATACATATATAGGAATTGTAGAGTGGTTATAAAAGGTCACGAGATGAGGGTAGATTTGATACCAATTAGACTTGGTGAATTTGATGTTATACTGGGAATGGATTGGTTATTCAATTACGGAGCAGTAATTGATTGCCAAAGGAAGTGTGTTAACCTTATGACTCCGTCAAAGGTTGTGTTCTTTGGCAGCAAGTCACCTCGATAAGCAAGTTGTCAAACGGTGATGCAAGCCAAGAGGTTGTTGAGACAAGGATGTGTAGGATATGTGAGAGCCTCGAATCCGGGCCCCAAATCACCGCGGATCCGGTTCACTCATTCTACTACTATTGCGGAAGATATAAACATAAATTGTTTATACATTAAACATTATACACTATCCCCAAGGTCGAGTAACCATAACTTATACACAATTCATAACTTACTAACACATGATATTATCATCATACAAGACTATTACAAATCTAATCGCAAGATATTAACTCTAAGTCGGGCTGCTCTTTTACTTTCCTTGTATCCAAGAAGCATTAATTCTTAATCTGCAATGTTTTATCATGATATAGCAAGGGTGAGCATGAAAGTTGCCCAAAAGTTTTAAATACAATTTAAGGATATATCATGATTGAAAGATTTAGAATAATAAAATGGCTATAATTCACAATGTAGTTGTGAATTAGCATGAACAAACTTTTATTGAATAAGTATTACATATGAACAATATATATCTCGAACCAACTGGTAATGAAGGTGATCAGCCTTTCATACCTGACTTATACATACAAGATGTACAGAGTACAATTCTATATGGCAATCAGTAACGATTAACCATAAGTATATCTGAATAAAATAAGTACTCTTAGTAGAATTAAGAAAAACAAACTTGCTGCTTAAGATTGATTACTGATCTGAAATATAACTTAGCTTTATCCAAGACCTAATACGAGATAATCTGGAGATCTCCAAATATTAGAATAATATCATTACAGTATAAAATAACCTAAACACATTATCACATAATCCTATCAGTCTATACAACACATAAGATTTAGTCTCAAGTCAAACTATTTCAGTCCGAGTTGAAATCGACACAATTCTAACATCCCGACGGTCTAGTCGGTTAATACTCGAGTTTAAGTTCAATTAAACTCTTGCTTAAACACTTAACAATTATCACAGATAATTTTCTAATCAGTCAGAATAATTTTTCATAGGCTCGTAAAAATTTTCGAGTAATTATTATCATTTATCATGATTTTCCAATCATTAAACTCGTATTTAAATGAATTAAATTCCACATAATTCCTTAGTCATTAACATTTATTTATTGCTAAACATTAATGAATTACATGCCATAATATTATATCATATTTATAATATCTCAATACATTATTATTTCCTTTAAATGTTTTTAAAGTAATTAAAACATTAATCAATAATCGATATTAATATAAGTACCACATTATTCCTTGATCATTAATATTTATTAAATACCAAATATTAATGAAAATCATAACATAATATTATAATATAATTATAACACCACAAAGTATTTTAATACCTTAAAATCACATTTCTATGATTTTTAAACAATCAAATCCATTATCCGATAATTTCTATAATTATTAAAATATTAATATTTTCATGCCAAAATATCAAAAGTTATATTTTATAACTTGAAATATTTTATATAACATTTAAATCATTTTTATATGATTTTTAAAGCATTAAATCTATTTTTCCACAATTTATCTAACATATTCATTAAATAAACTAATTATCATTAATAATAAATATTAATGAAATTTATCACAAAATATCAAAAGTCATCAAAAATAACTTCAAATATTTTCTAACACCATAATATATTTTTCATGATTTTCATGAATTAAAACTATTTTAAGTAATTTATCTAATATTAATATTAAATCAATAAATACCATTTATATTCCAAAAATATTAAGTATTTTTGAAATATGCTCAAAATAATTTAAAACTATTTTTCAAGCTTTAAAATAATTTTTTAGAATTTAAAATGTATTTTTAATAATTAAAAACTAATTTTTCTAATTTTTAAATCATTTTTGGAATTTCCAGAAATTAAAAATAATTCAAAACCCGTCGCTAAAGGCTTTAGCGACGCTTATCTGTCGCCTTAGGTGTAGGTTTGACCGTGAATAACTCTCTGATCTTAACGTTTCTGGGCAATCTATAAGTTCCAGATTGTAGTACTCATGTAATACTACAATTATCAACAAACAGCATGGCTAAACAACATCAAATCTAAGAGATATCGGCCATCAAAAACTCTGACAATCCTGTTCTTCGACTGAAGAACAATTCGAGAATCTACTTTTTGGATCCTTATAACTTGCAATCCGTGTATTGTTTGTGTGATATATCAATTTAAGTGTGTAGACAACATGTAGGACTATAACTACAAAGCATCATAACACATTAACATCAAAGCATGAGGAAGATCTGGCCGGTCAAAGTTGAACACGGAAGTTGTTCTACAAAAATCTGGGTTCGTGTTCTTGACAGTTTTGGTCAACGGGTTTTGACCGCTTATAACTCCCAATTTATAACAGATATGAACTTGATTCTTTTTGCATATTAAAGACTACATATCAGACTACACACAACAACTTTTAAACAACAAAAATCATGATCGAGCAAAGATCTATGGCCACTGACATTTGACTGTCAGACCAAAATTTTCGGTTTTTCCAATTTGCTCAAATCTTCAAATTCGTGTACTTTGATGTTATGGGTCTTTGATTAATCAACCCAGATCATCAATTAACATCCTATTACAAAACATTAAACAATCAATTGCAACAAATAACATCGAATCAAAGGATTTCTAGGCTTAGGGTTTTATACCTTTTCTAACTTTGATTTCTTGATTTTTGGCTTCTGATCTGTTGTTTGTGATCGTGGGGCTTTGATTTAGGACTGATATAGCAACAAATTTCGTAGGTTTGAGGCTTGAGAGTATTAGCTTGAGTATTGAACAAATTTTAGTTTACCAAATGATTTTCTCTCTCTTCCAATCCTTTTATAGACAACTTAGATTCATGTATGGGATGTTCTAGAGCTGATGTGCTGGAGTTGTGAGTCACCAAGAGTTAGTAAGGTTAGGTAAGCAACTAAAGTTTTGGACACAACTACAAGTTAGCTCACTAAAACACTCAAAAGGGCATTATAGTCATTTCCTTACCATTTTAAATTCTAGAATACTCATTTGTTGTAATATAGGCACATGGCTAGCTAGGGTTGGTCACCAACCACATACTAGGGCTAGATCTACACTCCATCCCATTAAAATATTCAAGAAGGGTACTTTGGTCATTTGACTTGTAAAGTGAATGGTAACTTGGTAATTGGTCACAACCCTTAGGTTTTAAAATAGAATATTATAATTAGTATTCCCTAATTACAATAAAGTTTACTAATCACATTCAAGCTTGCTAATTAGGGTTAAGGCTTCCTAATTAACATTAAACATTATAAATTAATAATTAGGTTTTCTCTAATCGTACATTAGGGTTTCTAACATTAGAAATTAGGGCTTCCCAATTCATCAGTTAGGGTTATACCTAATTATACTTACAATTAATCACATAAAAACTTTATACTTATCTTCAAGCTTCCCACTTAGGGTTTTAATATCCCGATTAGGGTTTCAGACAGAATAATTAGGGTTCAAATTTTGGAAAATTATGGTTTGCTAACTAATTAAGCTTTACCCTATTAAACTTATAATCTAAATCACTTGAGCATTATAATTCTCCGTTATATTCCCAGATTAGGGTTTCAAATATTCGAAATCTGAAATTAGGATTTTTAGATATGGTATTAGGGTTTTCTAATACTCAAATAGGGTTTCCAGTAATTCATTAGGGTTTTCCCTAATTAGTTTATAATTAATAACGTTAAACCTTATATATAGCATTGCATTCCCAATCTAGGGTTTTTAATATCCGAATTAAGGTTTCGGATTCCCGGAACTGAAACTAGGGTTTTCAGAACCAATTTCTAGGGTTTTCTTATCAGACGTTAGGGTTTTCTAACTGAACGTTGATGTTCTTAATATATACTTAGGGTTTGACACAGATATAATTTTATCTAATCAACCCTTGATCCTTAACCACATTCTGTACACATACATAACAAATTTCACAGAACTTAATCACATAAATCCTTAATCCTGAATAATTCACCTAAATCCTTCACAGAATTTTGAAATCCTCAAAATTCAATCCTAATAACATCAAACGCATACACTTATTTTCTGTCTAGGTCTAATATTTGACCTTAAATCAATCATTTAAGATTTTGTAAAATTGTCTAAATTCTCTAAGTTGTCACATTCACCCCTCCTTATAAAATTTCGTCCCCAAAATTCACCTTACACCTACACCAAACAACTTACACCATTCACACATATCACATGCTACCCAATATACCACTCACAAGAGCAAAAGTTTCATTACAGCTTCACACATCATCACATGCTACCCAATACACCACTCACAAAAGCAAAAATTTTCAATTTGTACTGAGGGGTCATATAAACCATGAACTATTGAGGTTTATAGGTATTACTACCTGCTACCTATTTCCATTAAGAAAAAGGTAATCTACCCCTTATAAAGGTTAACAGTAGGTTTACAATCACGAAGAAGGTAAACTACTGTTGCTAGTACTTTAGGTGATTAGCCTATCGTACTCTTACGTCATGCATAACGTATTAATCATGTCTAGCGAATATTTATGCTACTAGATTGGATTATTTATCCAAACAACATAGTTCACCTCAGTCTTATCATAGGATTCCGCACCAAATAATTTGGTTCGGGAAATTTCTTTCAAAGAACACTTAAAAAATTTTTGAAAACATTTTCGAGAATGACGTCATGATCTTGCGTCTTTGTATTAACGATTAAATTCGAGGATTCCGTCATTTGGTGATTTTATCATACTACATCATACCATAGTGGGTTGACGATCCTTAGATCACATCCAACACTAAGTAATACTGCATTGATGACTCCATCGTTTTTATCATCTCTGCACCAGGTTACATGGTACATGAGTGATAATTTAAAAACAAATTTTGATATTTCAAATCGTTTTTTTTAAGGCACATAGTGCGTATTTAGCTTGATGTAAAAAATTTGAAGTTTAGCATAGCTAGGAGTTTAGGAAAACCTAATGCCTCCACTAACAATCATTTGCTTAACGCCTCTATCTCATTCTCAAAATCCTTAACACTCCATTCACAAAAACTATACCCAGTTCATAAAATCACACTTATGAGTTCATTAATTGCCACAATCATATGAGTTTAAGAACTTACCCTAGTCAGACCTTTGGCGTCCATTCGCTGAGGGGTTCATAAACATTTCATATAACTATAAGTCAAGAATGTCACATAAGTATGAGTTTTAAAAAACTCGTACTTAATCTTATATTATCTACTTATGACCTATCTATCTGTTATACACATGAGAAAGGAATCACCCTCTTAACCTGTATTTAACAAATAACGCGACACAAACATTTCAATGATTATCAGTGCCAGAACTAAGTGGTTTTTACACCAAACTCGGCTACTAATCAATATAGGAAGCTAAGCGGACAATTCCCTGCCCATACAAAGAATTGGTCAACCTAACCACTACATCGACCGAGAAGCTAAGTGATTCTAAAACCAAGTACAAATTCCCCGCCATAAAGGAATCATACAACTCAGCTGCCGACATGAGTCCTCAATTGAAATCCCCACCTAATCTTAACACCCTTCTCAATACGAATTTCATTTAATCCGTATTCATAATCCATAACTCTTTTCATGAGCTTTTCATAGTACAATTTCATAGTACAATTTACACACAACATCTTGCTGTAACTTTTAAATTATTTGCTTGATCCTTCTCCATACTATAACCTTATCAGACCACGGGGTGATCTCATCGTATATATTACGATTCAATTCTATGACTTGATCGTTTGTTTTACGATCTCCTATCCCTGCACTTTTAGTCTTTTAGACTCTATCTATCCACTTTCTATACTTGGTACACATCGAGTCTCTAACAGTTTTCAATATGGTACGCTGAGTGGTTTCCCACAAACAACCAACAAACTAGGTTTCGAGTTGCTAGTTCGTATATACCTCCGCTCTATGAAGGAATCGTTTAGCCCAGATACCATACATCAACTATTAAAGAGTACAATTGTACCATACTTACATATAACTTTTTGATTCTTAACTTCTTTATCAAAGTTAGGGAACTCCGTATCTTTTATAACCTGCCAAGATTCTTCTTTGAATCTTACCGACACACTAACTCTATGTGAGTTAGATCTTATCCTAATCACTGCGGTTATTAGTCTAAGGTAACTCTACACCAGGTTTATAACCAACAACTTTGATACCAACTGTGAGAGCCCCGAATCCGGGCCCCAAATCACCGCGGATCCGGTTCACTCATTCTACTACTATTGCGGAAGATATAAACATAAATTGTTTATACATTAAACATTATACACTATCCCCAAGGTCGAGTAACCATAACTTATACACAATTCATAACTTATCTGACACATGATATTATCATCATACAAGACTATTACAAATCTAATCGCGCATATTAACTCTAAGTTTGGGCGTCTTTAACTTTCCTTGTATCGAAAGCATTAAATCTTAATGTGCAATGTTTTATCATGATATAGCAAGGGTGAGCATGAAAGTTGCCCGACAAGTTTAAATACAATTTAAGGATATATCATGATTGATGATTTAGAATAATAAAGTGGGCTATAATTCACAATGTAGTTGTGAATTAGCATGAACAAACTTTTAATGAACAAGTATTACATATGAACAATATATATCTGGACCAATTTGGTAATGAAGGTGATCGACCTTTTCATACCGACTTATACATACAAGATGTACATAGTACAATTCTACATGGCAATCAGTAACGATTAACCATAAGCATATCTGAATAAAATAAGTACTCTTAGTAGAGTTAAGAAAAACAAACTTGCACATTAAGTTGATTCTGAGATCTGAAATATAACTTAGCTTTATCCGAAGACCTAATACAGATAATACCGATCTCCAAATATTAGAATAAATATCATTACAATATAAAATAATCTAAACACATTATCACATAATCCTATCATTCTATACAACACATAAGATTTAGTCTCAAGTCAAACTATTTCAGTCCGAGTTGAAATTGACATAATTCTAACATCCCGATGGTCTAGTCGGTCAATACTCGAGTTTAAGTTCAATTAAACTCTTGCTTAAACACTTAACAATTATCACAGATAATTTTCTAATCAGTCAGAATAATTTTTCATAGGCTCATAAAATTTTTTGAGTAATTATTATCATTTATCATGATTTTCCAATCATTAAGCTCGTATTTAAATGAATTAAATTTCACATAATTCCTTAGTCATTAACATTTATTTATTGCTAAACATTAATGAATTACATGCCATAATATTATATCATATTTATAATATCTCAATACATTATTATTTCCTTTAAATGTTTTTAAAGTAATTAAAACATTAATCAATAACTCGATATTAATATAAGTACCACATTATTCCTTGATCATTAATATTTATTAAATACCAAATATTAATGAAAATCATAACATAATATTATAATATAATTATAACACCACAAAGTATTTTAATACCTTAAAATCACATTTCTATGATTTTTAAACAATCAAATCCATTATCCGATAATTTCTATAATTATTAAAATATTAATATTTTCATGCCAAAATATCAAAAGTTATATTTTATAACTTCAAATATTTTTATAACACTTAAATCATTTTATATGATTTTTAAAGCATTAAATCTATTTTTCCACAATTTATCTAACATATTCATTAAATAAACTAATTATCATTAATAATAAATATTAATGAAATTTATCACAAAATATCAAAAGTCATCAAAAATAACTTAAAATATTTTCTAACACCATAATATATTTTTTCATGATTTTTCATGAATTAAAACTATTTTAAGTAATTTATCTAATATTAATATTAAATCAATAAATACCATTTATATTCCAAAAATATTAAGTATTTTTGAAATATGCTCAAAATAATTTAAAACTATTTTTCAAGCTTTAAAATAATTTTTCAGAATTTAAAATGTATTTTGATTAATTAAAAACTAATTTTTCTAATTTTTAAATCATTTTCGGAATTTCCAGAAATTAAAAATAATTCAAAACCCGTCGCTAAAGGCTTTTGCCACGCTTATCTGTCACCTTAGGTGTTCTTGAGCCTCAAGAACACTGACAAGGCAGTTATGAAGGTTGTAGGTTTGACCGTGAATAACTCTCTGATCTTAACGTTTCTGGGCAATCTATAAGTTCCAGATTGTAGTACTCATGTAATACTACAATTATCAACAAACAGCATGGCTAAACAACATCAAATCTAAGAGATATCGGCCATCAAAAACTCTGACAATCCTGTTCTTCGACTGAAGAACAGTCGAGGTGCCTACTTTGGATCCTTATAACTTGCAATCCGTGTATTGTTTGTGTGATATATCAATTTAAGTGTGTAGACAACATGTAGGACTATAACTACAAAGCATCATAACACATTAACATCAAAGCATGAGGAAGATCTGGCCGGTCAAAGTTGAACACGGAAGTTGTTCTACAAAAATCTGGGTTCGTGTTCTTGACAGTTTTGGTCAACGGGTTTTGACCGCTTATAACTCCCAATTTATAACAGATATGAACTTGATTCTTTTTGCATATTAAAGACTACATATCAGACTACACACAACAACTTTTAAACAACAAAAATCATGATCGAGCAAAGATCTATGGCCACTGACATTTGACTGTCAGACCAAAATTTTCGGTTTTTCCAATTTGCTCAAATCTTCAAATTCGTGTATTTTGATGTTATGGGTCTTTGATTTATCAACCCAGATCATCAATTAACATCCTATTACAAAACATTACACAATCAATTGCAACAAATAACATCGAATCAAAGGATTTCTAGGCTTAGGGTTTTATACCTTTTCTAACTTTGATTTCTTGATTTTTGGCTTCTGATCTGTTGTTTGTGATCGTGGGGCTTTGATTTAGGACTGATATAGCAACAAATTTCATAGGTTTGAGGCTTGAGAGTATTAGCTTGAGTATTGAACAAATTTTAGTTTACCAAATGATTTTCTCTCTCTTCCAATCCTTTTATAGACAACTTAGATTCATGTATGGGATGTTCTAGAGCTGATGTGCTGGAGTTGTGAGTCACCAAGAGTTAGTAAGGTTAGGTAAGCAACTAAAGTTTTGGACACAACTACAAGTTAACTCACTAAAACACTCAAAAGGGCATTATAGTCATTTCCTTACCATTTTAAATTCTAGAATACTCATTTGTTGTAATATAGGAACATGGCTAGCTAGGGTTGGTCACCAACCACATACTAGGGCTAGATCTACACTCCATCCCATTAAAATATTCAAGAAGGGTACTTTGGTCATTTGACTTGTAAAGTGAATGGTAACTTGGTAATTGGTCACAACCCTTAGGTTTTAAAATAGAATATTATAATTAGTATTCCCTAATTACAATAAAGTTTACTAATCACATTCAAGCTTGCTAATTAGGGTTAAGGCTTCCTAATTAACATTAAACATTATAAATTAATAATTAGGTTTTCTCTAATCGTACATTAGGGTTTCTAACATTAGAAATTAGGGCTTCCCAATTCATCGATTAGGGTTATACCTAATTATACTTACAATTAATCACATAAAACTTTATACTTATCTTCAAGCTTCCCACTTAGGGTTTTAATATCCCGATTAGGGTTTCAGACAGAATAATTAGGGTTCAAATTTTGGAAAATTATGGTTTGCTAAATAATTAAGCTTTACCCTATTAAACTTATAATCTAAATCACTTGAGCATTATAATTCTCCGTTATATTCCCGCATTAGGGTTTCAAATATTCAAATCAAAAATTAGGATTTTTAGATATGGTATTAGGGTTTTCTAATACTCAAATAGGGTTTCCAGTAATTCATTAGGGTTTTCCCTAATTAGTTTATAATTAATAATGTTAAACCTTATATATAGCATTGCATTCCCAATCTAGGGTTTTTAATATCCGAATTAAGGTTTCGGATTCCCGGAACTGAAACTAGGGTTTCCAGAACCAATTTCTAGGGTTTTCTTATCAGACGTTAGGGTTTTCTAACTGAACGTTGATGTTCTTAATATTTACTTAGGGTTTGACACATATATAATTTTATCTAATCAACCTCGATCCTTAACCACATTCTCGCATACACATACATAACAAATTTCACGAAACTTAATCACATAAATCCTTAATCCTGAATAATTCACCTAAATCCTTCACAGAATTTTGAAATCCTCAAAATTCAATCCTAATAACATCAAACGCATACACTTGTTTTCTGTCTAGGTCTAATATTTGACCTTAAATCAATCATTTAAGATTTTGTAAAATTGTCTAAATTCTCGGGTTGTCACAAGATACTTAGCCTATATAGTCGATACACAGAAGAAGAGTGCGAAGCTAGAAGAGATACCAATCATAAGAGATTTTGCAGACTTATTTCCAGACGATTTGCCAGGTCTTCCGTCGGATTGACAAATCGAGTTCGTGATTGACTTACTACCAGGAATGGCCCCGATATCTAAGGCACCATATAAAATGACCCCGGTAGGGATGAATGAGTTGATGGTACAATTGCAAGAGTTGCTTGACAGGAAGTATATTCAGCCGATTGTGTCACTATGGGGAGCAACAGTGTTGTTTGTTAAGAAGAAAGACGGATCGATGCGGCTCTACATTGATTACCGAGAATTGAATAAGGTCACGATTAAAAATAAGTATCCATTACCTAGAATCGATGACCTGTTCGATCAGTTGAAGGGAACGCGATATTTCTCGAAGATGGACTTGAGAAGTGGTTATCATCAGTTGAAGGTGAGGCCAGAGGATGTATTAAAAATAGCGTTTAGAACTCGGTATGGTCATTACGAGTTTCTAGTTATGTCTTTTGGTTTAACCAACTCACCTGTAACATTCATGGATTTGATGAACAGGGTGTTTAAACCATTCTTAGATAAATTTTTGGTGGTGTTTATTGATGATATATTAGTATATTCCAAAACCAAAGAGGAACATGTTGAACACTTGAGATTGACGTTGGAGACGTTGAGAAAAGAAAAGTTGTACGTTAAGTTCTCAAAATTTTTTTGGTTGGAACGTGTACAGTTTCTTAGGCACGTCATTGATAAGGACGGAATTTCGGTAGATCCATTAAAGGTTGAAGTCAGAATAAACGGGTTCAAATTTCAAGACACCGCCGTCGAAGTAAGGAGTTTCTTAGGATTGGCGGGTTATTACAGGCATTTTATTCAAGACTTTTCCAAGGTTGCGACTCTGTTGACGAACCTAACTAGGAAGGCGGTTAAATTTGTTTGGACAGAGAAATGTGAGGAAAATTTTCAAGAATTAAAGAAGAGGTTGAGTTCAGCACCTGTGTTGTCGTTGCCTGATGATATAAGGAATTTTGTGGTATATAGTGATGCATCACATAAAGGGCTAAATTGTGTGTTATCTGCGTAACAACGAGTTATTAATATGCATTACGTCAGTTGAAAGATTACGAGAAAGGGTATCCGACTCATGACTTGGAGTTGGCGGCGGTGGTGTTTGCCCTAAAAAATTTGGAGACATTATCTTTATGGAGAGCGGTGTGAGATTTATACTGACCATAAAAGTCTGAAGTATATCTTTACACAAAAAGATTTGAATATGAGACAAAGAAGATGGTTGGAGCTGATTAAAGATTATGATTGCGAAATTTTCTATCATCCTGGAAAGGCAAATGTTGTTGCTGATGCTTTAAGTAGGAAGGGACATGAGAAGTTAATGTTGTAAACTGCTCAGGAGAAGCTAGTGTCGGAAATGGCTGAAATAGAGTTAGAAATTAAATATCCGATAGAAGCCGACGAAAAGTTGTTCCAGATGGTAAACAATTCAACGTTGGTAGATAAGGTGAAAAATGCGCAACTTCAGGATGAAGACTGCGGAAAGATAAAATAGAAAATATCTGAAGGTGATGAAAACAAATTTAAAATCGATTCGGAAGGGTTACTTTGATTTGAAGGGAGAATTTGGGTTCTGCCAATACCAGAAGTTAAAGAGGAAATTCTGAGTGAAGCTCATAACTCAAGATATTCGATTCACCCTAGGAGTACAAAGATGTACCAGGATCTTAGACATCATTTTTGGTGGCTAAATATGAAAAAGGATGTGGCTGAGTGCGTGGCAAAATGTTTAACGTGTCAGAAAGTTAAAGCTAAACATCAAAAGCTAAGCAGATTATTACAACCGTTGGAGATACCAGAATGGAAATGGGAGCATATCACAATGGATTTTGTGGTAGGTCTTCCAACGACCCAACAAGGTTATGAAGCCATTTGGGTGATTGTCGATCAACTGACAAAGTCGGCACACTTTTTGCCAATCAAGCTTCGATTTACCCTAGATCGATTAGTAAAACTGTACATGAAAGAAATTATTTTAAGACACGATGTACCTGTGTCCATTGTATCAGATAGAGATCCACGTTTCACATCTAATTTCTGGAGACGATTACTAAAGTGTTTGGAAACACAACTGAGAATGAGCACAGCGTACCATCCTCAAACCGACGGACAAAGTAAGAGAACCATCCAAACACTAGAAGATATACTCATAGCATGTATCATGGATTTCAAGGGAAATTGGGATGACCATCTACCATTGGTGGAATTTGCTTATAATAATAGTTATCACGCGAGTATTGACATGCCGCCTTACGAAGCGTTATACGACAGAAAATGCAGAACTTCGTTATGCTAGGATGAGGTAGGTGAATGTTAGCTATTGGGTCCAGAGTTGGTACAACAGACTGTCAAGATCATCAAGATTATTCGAGCAAAATTAATTACTACAAAGGATAGACAGAAGAAATATGCCGATCAACATCGACAAAATAGAGAATTCGATGCCGGTAGTTATGTTTTCTTGAAAGTGTCTCCCTGGAAGGGAAAAAACCGATTTGGCAAGAAGGGGAAATTGAGCCCTAGATTTATAGGACCTTTTGAAGTGCTTTGACGAGTTGGTGAAGTGGCATACGAGGTAGCTTTACCTCCAGAGTTGGAGCATATTCATAATATTTTCCATGTATCAGTATTAAGATCATATAAGCCTAATTATAAACATGTTATAGAATATGAGCCCTTACAGTTTGAGAAAGATTTGTCATATGAAGAAGACCCTGTTCAAATTGTTGACATAAAAGAACAAGTACTAAGGAATAAGGTGATACCTTCTGTTAAGGTAATATGGAGGAACCACAACGCTGACGAAGCTACGTGGGAACTTGAAAGCGTTATGATGAAGAATTATCCTCAGTGTTAGTTCCCAGTAGGCACAATATAGATCTAGAAGGGGGGGGGGGGGTTGAATAGATCCTTTTTAATTTCAAATACTTTTCAGGTTTATTTTCTATTGCTCATGAATTAGTATATGAAAAATATAAGAATCTTTTCAAGCACAACAAAATAAATAAAAGATCTCCTTCATTGATATATTCATAATCAGACATACATTGTTCGTAGAGTTAATTCAGTAGTAAGCAGTTAAAACATACATAGCAGTTATAGCAGTTAATGTACATAATGTAAATGACATAAAGTAAAAGACACAAGGGTTTTAAGTGGTTCAGAGACTCAAGCTCCTAATTCACTCTTCTGCTTTCAACTAGCAGCATTTCCACTAAGGAAGGGCAGCACCCTGAATCACTAAGATTCCTTTAAGGCTAGCAGCCTTGGAACTTCAGTTCACTTAGAACTCTTCAAGGCCAGTATCCTTGGAACTTCTCTAGTTCCCTAGGAACTCTTCAAGCCCAATAGGCTTGGAATCTTCATTTAGTCCCTCTGGACAAGGACCCCTCAGGCCCTGGCTTCTTGTTGTTGTAGTTGTTGTTGTTGTTGTTGTTGGTGCTGAGCTACTAAGATGTCTTAAAGCTTGAACATCTTATGTACTTAGCAGCTTGGCGTAGTCCTCTTGGAATTCTGCTTAGAGTCTGGACTACATCTTCTTTGGTGCAGCTGATCTTTGCTCTTTTTTGCTCATCTTCATTTGATGTCACTATGCACCATCACCATCTGGATTTGCTAAGTCTCTGAGATTTCTGTAGACTTCGTCTGGCACTTAGCAATCCCTGAACCTTTCTTGAATGTTTTGCAGACATAATTTTACTTCTGTTCTTTTTTAGCTTTTGGTTCATGGTGATCTGTAGAGTGGCTCTCTTGATTTTCCTTGTATTCTACCACTTTTTTGAATGCTATTTTCTTGGCCTTCTCGGCTCTCAGCTTGGCTTCCATCTTCAGTGGCATTCTCATCTTTGTTAAGTGAAGCTCTAATCTGTTTAAGTCCTTCTTCAATGCTGTTTCACTTCCACCTATGTAGTCTCACTGTCACTTAGACTTGTTCTCATAATCTTTGGTGGAACTCGTAGAGTCGACAATAACATTCCAACAACTCAACGATTCTGCAACTTAGCAATCATCAATAACTCTTGATCTTTGAAGCTCTATTGATTTATACTCCTTCCCAATCTTTCCGTTAGAATGTAGCCGTTGAAAGCTATTTAAATTGCTTGGCAGATCTCGAGTTATTTGGTGTAGACTACAGATGTGACATGATATCCCTTTTTCTGACTTTCTGACACTGCAGTCTACTATTTCACCTACCCCGTCTGAGATGTGACTTTGATGTCTCGGGCAGGTCGATGACTTTATTTCCCCCTTCTGATTCCTAGATTAGAGGTTGTCCTTTTGCATCGATGCTCTCAAATAAGCTCTTGTCCGAATACTAATCCTTCAAATTGAACCGTTTCCAATGCTTCAATCTTCGATTGTTCAAACTCTATGATTTTGATGCATATATCCTTGGACCTGATCGTAGTGTCTTGTTGACTTGCTTTTTGATGTGCAAAATTAACACTACGATCTTGAAGAGTGTTCATTAGATCTCCAATGTGGAACACCTCTTCCTTCTCTTGTGCAGTGCCTCAATACTTCTGTTTTCCTCAACTTCTCTCAGATACTGATGACTTGACTCTTTGTTATGGCCCCTTCTAAATAGCAAGACACCTCAGATTTGTGGCATGCCCAGCTCGCTTTCTCCTTGTGATCTCTCGTTCACTTATCATCAATGGACTGACCCATGCTTAATCACTTTAGCCTTGTTCTTCAGGAGCTGACCAGTATCTCTGTGTACACTACATCAGTTCTTTCTTTGTTTGGAAAACACTACGATCCAGGTTACTTCCAGGATCGTTGTCATCTTACCACTTGAAAGCTACTGCACATGCTGACTTTCCTTCGTCAGCTACTGAAGTCTTCTTATGATTATCTTGTGGAAGACTTCATCTCAAATGGCTTCACAACTCAATCTGGATGCTGATTAGGTTGATGCTTAGATCTTCTGTTAGCTTTCATGCCATTCGTTGAGTGCTCTCTAGCTTCCTTCAGGTAGGATGTATCTTTGCAGTACCAACCAGAGGCTTGATTCCTTTGGATATTCTGGGAGTGCTCAATTATTGAGAGTTGTGTTTGCTCTACGATTCTGCCTTGGCGTTGGGAGCACATCTGTTAAAGACTTAGTTCTCACGACTCTACGATTGAAATTTTCTACCGTCTGAGACACTCACGACTTGAGATCGACTCTTGACACTCTATGATTTCTATCGTTGTGCTTGTTATCTTCATCTGATATTGCTCGATTATGATCTCTGCCTTTGATACGATCAGTAAACTCTACGACTTAAAGTGTAGTCTACGATTCTTGACTTGGCTTTGGCAGATGCTCGGTCGGCTCGTAGGCAGGTTATTTTTACGATTCTGAACATGACTTCCTCAGTAGACTACGGCTCCGAGGAAGTGCTACTCGACACACCACAATCCTTCCTCGTCTCTCCTGGCATTCTACGAACTCCGAGATCTACTATCTTGCAGACTACGATTCTGCCTTGATAGCTCTCGAGTTTTCCTTGACTCTCCTGGAAGACTACAATTTTTGGTGCAGTGCTCGACGATCAGACAAGCCTATCTATTACATCATAAGATCAACCTAACATGCTTGATCTTTCTATATTTATAGTCCTTGTACATCATTTCTTTTTAAGGACTTTACACAACTGTTTAGCTTATGTAGGATCAACCTAACATATTTGATCAATTCATTCTAAGTCATTGTACATATGTTTCTATAATCTATCAGAGGACTTTACATCTTTTCTTAATGCAAGCATACTTAAATATTCAGTCATATATATATCCTAATCAAATCATATGCAAATAAGAATATCATTCACATGCTTATTCCTAACAATCTCCCCTTATTTGATTATGACAAAAACAATAAGTGCATATGCATGTTATGAATGAATCTTATATACAGTGAGCAGCTGTATTTCTAAAACAGATAATTATGAATGTCATTTATAATGATATAGAATTTAGTACACTATGGCATTTTATATCCTGGATCCAGAACATACCTAACTAGTTAGAGATGTACCTCTTTGGCTCCATGTATGTTTCCAGGATGTCTGTTGATCAGCTATTCATCTATTTGATCTTCTTGCACCTGTTCACCCTGGGACGTCAACTTCATTTCTTTTGTTTGCTCCCCCTCAGATGTATGCTTCTCTTCTTCTTCTTCTGGCTCCCCCTCAGCCTTTGCAAACACAAGCTCATCATCCTTTGGCTCCCCCCTTAGATGATGACCCAGTTTCTTCTTTTGCTGTCTTCTTCTCTTGTTTCCTTCTGCTCTTCTTGACCTTTCTTGAATGCCTACTTTGCCTCTTTCTATGCCTCTTTTTCTCCCCCCTTTTGTCATTAATCACTTGAGAGAGCTGTTCCATGTTGGACATAAGCTGCTCCATCAGATAAGAGGAGTTACCAACTTCAATCTCGAGTTCTTGTTGACTTAACTCAAGTTGCATAGAGAAAGACTGATTCATGTTGTCAATCTTGTTAGAGAGGCCTTGTAGTTGCTCTTCATTTGCTTTTTTAGCTCGTAGTGCATCTGCCTTATGATCATTTATGGCCTTCAGATGGATGTGATCTCTCTCTTTGATTTTGAGAGATACATCAGCCATAGTTGCTTAGAGTCATCTTGAATCGAAAGTATCTCCTACCGCCAACCTCTTTGATTCTTCATTGATTAGAGATATCATCTCGATCAGCTCATTAGAGTTTTTCATCAGCTCCTGCTCCATAGGAATTTAGTCATCTGGTTGGGCAACCTTTTGTTGAGCATCAGATTGGTTTCTATGATTTACATCTTTGGACAAATTTTTGAAAGTGTTGAGAATCTGAAAGATTCTTGAGTACCAATCGTTATTGGAGGATGAAGGAAGGTCAGATATCTGAGCTTGGGCAGATGGAGGCTTCTCAATTTGGATTTAAATATCATCAGTGGTAGAGTGGACAGACTCTACGATTATCCCCTTGGCCATAATTCTTTTGCCTTTAGTGTCCACTCTACGATCAAAGGGAATATAGTGGTTATCAGCATGTATGTAGACTTTGTAGTGGGGCTGGTCTTTGATCATCATTGTTGTATGACTCTTCACCCTTGGGAAGTTCTGAGCCACTGGCTCAAGGCTTGGAATTTCTGGAAGTACTTCTGGTTGTTTATTCGAGACTTCCTCTGCTATTTTTTTGTTACTCCCATCTGGAAAGATGACAGGATAGTATTCTGGTTCCTCTGATTCCTGATGTGCAGAATCTGAATTCTCTATTTCTTCTCTTTTTGAGCCGGAATCTTGCTGGCTCCTCTCCTCAAATTCATCAGTGAATTCTTCTTGTTGAATTTCATTTCCAGAACCTTCTTCATAAAGATTTTCCTTGGATTCATCTTCTTCATTACTAGTCCCATCTTCAGCACTTTCTTCCTATGATTCAGATTCATCATCACTTAATTCAATGACTGCAGTAGAGTGATCACTTCTCTTCTTGGAGGTAAATTGAGCAAGTAATATGTAGCTCTTTCTTCTCCTTGGGATTTCAGCTATGGGAGAGTCAGACTCTTCTTCCTCTTCAGACTCTGAGGCCTTTAAATCATCAGGCAAGCTTCCTTGACTTTCAGCACTGGCAGGGTCATGTCCTTCTCCTCCAGAATCATCATTTGACCAATCATTTGGGCTTATTGGAGCATTTGCATTTGGAGATGCAGTTGGGTCAGCTTGTAGCTTTTCTTTATCATCAGAGTGAATGCTCTGAGATTTAGCCACAGGGCTTGTGCATTTTTCTTCATCAGCAGATTCTGCATTTTCTTCAATGAATCTAGCTTCAGCTTCATTGTTGGATTCGTTCTTCAGGGACTCGGTCTTGAGACCATCAGTTCCCTTTTCTTACTTTGACTCTACGTTCTCCTTTTCTTCAGATGTACTTTCTTGGAAAATTGGGACTGGTCTGTTTACCACCTTAGCTTTCTTTCTGGATGGCCCTTGAGATAGTCTGTTACTTCTCCTCTTTGTGGTCTTTGCAGTTGAGACCTTTTCATCTTCATCCTTATCTTTGGTGGAGACACTTCTTGGCGGGGCCTTAGTTTTCCTTACACCTTTGGATTTCTTCCTGGCTGGTGTGGTTGCTACTGGTACAGAGTCACCAGATTCAGAACTTTCCACTTCTTTTGCCTTTCTTTTCTTAGCAGAGTTCTTTCTGATGCCCCCAGTTATTGTTAGCCTCCTATTTTCCTTTGGGTTCTTCTTCCAGTTTACGAATAGATAAGGAGACATTACTTTGTGAACATATAGAGGCTCTCCTTCATCATTCTTGATTTTGCTTCCCAGCTTCTTCTTTAATACTATACTCAACAGTCTTCCATGAAACACCTTTATCAGGGGTTTTTCTGTAGACTTCTTCAACTCAGCCTTTTCTACCCATTTGAAGATCTGATCAAACAAGATTAATCCAAAGTTGATTTGATTCTTCAGAACTAAGCAGACATAATTTTTAATTGCAGATCAAGTACAGTGTCATGTGCAGTATCCTTGCATAATATACATTTGCCTAATATCTCAGCAAGGAACTCGAATTCCTCAGGAAACTCCTTTTTCTTCATGTCTTTTAGACTAGGGTTTCTTTGGTACCCCATAATCTCCTTTGCTTGCTCAGTGTCGATCTCATCAAGGTTTTTCAGTCCTAGGTTAGGAAAACCTAAGCATTGATTGATATCGGATGATTTCAGCTTTAGAGACTGACCTTTAACCTTGGTTGAAAGGGTTCCAACATTTATGGATGCATTTGAGTAGAATTCCTTAATCAGTTCAGTGTATACTTGAGTGCTTGCCTCAAGACATTCTGAGAATCCAGCTTTCTTCACAAGTTCGAGACTGTCTCTGAACTTCTTTTTGGATTTCTCAAATGACTTGGTTCCGAGCTGGATGCCAGTGATTACTCGCCACTCTTCCATTTGAATGATTCGAGGAATATGGGTATTGATTCAAAGAGATTTATGAGAGATAGCTGATTGTGATTTGGGTTCTGGAGGCTTAATTAATTTAAGCTTCGAAGAAAATTCTAGGGTTTGAAAATGGGAGGGAGAGAGGTTCGATAACTTCTAATAACTGTTTGTAAAATTTTGAATTTGTCTTTATGACAGTTCCTTCCGACTCTGCATAAGCTGTGATGTGTTAACCAGCCAATGGTTGCACGATGTCCAGTAATGAGCTGTAACTCCCCATAAACTTTTCAATTATATATTTCTTTTAGGAGAGTAGACGTTTAATTGTCGTGGATTGACCGTTGACCTCTTTGGTTCGTAGAGTAGCTTGGTGAAGCGGCTATGAACTCTACGATTTACTTCAACGATCATCTTTTGAGAGATGTCGTAGTGAATGGTTTTGACATTAGTCCTCATCTTGAAACTACATAACTTGACCACTGATGTACCCCAAGCCAGTTTGGGCACTTAAGTTTTGAGGTGCATTTGCATGATGCCTTTCCAAACTGTATTCGAACTTGTCTCCTCATAATCTGAATGGTTGAGTAATTGTCCCATTCTGCCAAGCTCCTTATGAGCTAGAGTATCCTCCGTTAAGACTGCGATTGTCGAGTCTGCTTCTACGATCGTTGAGGTTGCACCACGATCGTTGAATTCTCTTCAAACTCTACTCTACGATCATTGACTGCCTTGGTCCTTGAGATGATCTTGACTAAGAAATCCTTCTGGGTTAAAGTAGCTCAGGAAGGGCCAACCTCTTAGAGTGAGCTAAGGATCAGGTTTGTCCCTGAGGCTCTTTCCAGATGAAATACTTTAGAGGTGATTTGTACTTATATCTCATTTGACCTTTTCTGCTGGGGAGGTCCTCTACCAGATTTTTGCATTTTCTATAATCGTGGTGTCCTCCTGTACTTACACTACGATCAGGTGCTTTATCGTAGGTACTCCACGATTTTGAGTTAGGTGTCTGATAAGTTATCAGTAGTACATTTTGAGACGTTCCTACTGAGTATGGATCTTTATTTGGTTCATCAGCCACAAAGTTTTCGGACTCTGTAGCTGGTACATTGCTTCATAGAATATCTTAGTGCTGTTGTTCCTTAATAGATCACTGCTCCCCCATGGTTGATGCTGTCTTTTCAGTGAGGTGTGATTTCCTTTTCTTCATGTGCATTAAGAGGTATCCTTGCATGTCTCTTTCAGGTTGGAATCGCCATTGACAATTGAATCTGTTTACACCGTAGACATGGATATCTCCAGGACTGATCATTCTACGATCATTTGACAGCACTACGATCGTAGTCTTCTTTTACAGTTTATACTTGTGGAGTTCTGCTCCCGTAATGAGTTTCTCATGTTTGATGCTCGATGATCCTCTGTGGTGAGCTTGCTTGAGGATTCTTCTCTTATGACATGCTTTGAATGATTAAGCATCTAAGACCCTTTTACATCTTTGGTTGAATGACTTGCTTCCTTATAAGGATCAGCAACAATGTGAGCTTCATTCAGATTAGCTTAGCAAGTCTTCAAGGACAGGCTTTGACATATAGGAGTTTTATCAGAATCATTTTTAAACAGTCTTAAGCCTTCTGTTGGTTGAATCTTCTTGACTTAAGTCTTTTTCTTCAACATTCCTTAGTATGGCCAGATAGACCAGGTACCTGCAGGTTATAAATTTTTAATTTTGGTACCCATGGTTAGATGGGTCCTGCTACGTTAGTTTTTTAAAGTTCCTCATATATTTGGATAATCATCATATTGATCACCACTAGTCATATTCATGCATGTAACTAATTTAGATAATACATTTTGAGATGCATAATGGTGAGTGTGTGTAAGATTTGTTATTTTAATAAAACACTCTTTTTCTTTGATGGTTTCATCATTTGCTAGGTTATGTTCACAGGGTTTAAATGTTCACAGAGTGAGAATCAACTTTACAATTTATTAGTATCTGGTTGATTCATGGAGGTGATCAGTTTCTATGAATCTTCAAGATACTCTTGTAGAACTGATCATACTCTGTGTGTTATTAAACAATTAGACCATAGGAAGTACATGCATACTAACCCATCAACAAAGATTACTTCACATAGAATTAATTTAACCTGCGATGCTCTTATGACCCATTTCAGATTTCTTTCAAGATGGCATCTTCAACTTAAAAATTGGATGGAGAGAAAGTTTATAGGCATTTGAGTTTCCACCCTTAGTGTACTTTTTCTCTTCAACTTTTTAGGTAGATTATGATTCCTTGAAAGAATATTGTTATAGTTCAAAAGGAGGTGCAATCATGATGTACAAATTTATGTTAGTGAGGAACCGTACCTTTTTACTGTCAATTTCTTAACAATCATTTATCCTAGATATACTGAGTTTAGGCATTGATGTGCATAGTTTCTCATTTGCTCCAGTTGACCTTCAATCAATCATTCGTGGTCTTGAAGATGCAAGCTAAGAAAATATCAGCATCTTTAGTTCTTCGACATCCGTGAGTTCACAAGGTTTACATCCAACTGCTGGTTGGCCATATACATGTTTGAGAAATTTTTCTTTCTTCTCTGGATAAGCATTTCTTAGCATGTGTGGCCTTTTCATCTTTTCAGGCTGGTGGATGTTTGACTCTTTTCTGTTGATGTCTTTTGAGCTTTCTAGCCTGGTCTTCAGACTACAAGATTGATCGCGAACAAGGATTGGTCTTGTTGATATGGCAGTCAAGAACATGGACAAATCTGAGCAGCTTTCTGGTGTATATACACATTTACCTGTACACAATATTTCCAACGTGTGAGCTCATCTACATATAACAAGGGACTTACTACTAAACTAAGTTTAAAACAATGTTTGTGCCTAGGATCAGACTCAAAGCGATTAGCTTTTGAATATAGCATGAGAACCTGCTTTAATTTGATACCAATTGTTAGTTACCAGTAGGCACAATATAGATCTAGAAGGGGGGGGGGGGGGGTTGAATAGATCCTTTTTTAATTTCAAATACTTTTCAGGTTTATTTTGTATTGCTCATGAATTAGCATATGACAAATATAAGAATCTTTTCAAGCACAGCGGAATAAGTAAAAGATCCCCTTCATTGATATATTCATAATCAGACATACATTGTTCGTAGAGTTAATTCAGTAGTAAGAAGTTAAAACATACATAGTAGTTATAGCAGTTAATGTAAATAATGTAAATGACATTAAGTAAAAGACAAAAGGGTTTTAAGTGGTTCAGAGACTCAAGCTCCTAATCCACTCTTCTGCTTTCAACTAGTAGGATTTCCACTAAGGAAGGGCAGCACCCTGAATCACTAAGATTCCTTCAAGGTCAGTAGCCTTGGGACTTCAGTTCACTTAGAACTCTTCAAGGCCAGTAGCCTTGGAACTTCTCTAGTTCCCTAGGATTTCTTCAAGCCCAGCAGGCTTGGAATCTTCATTTAGTCCCTCTGGACAAGGACCCCTCAGGCCCTGGCTTCTTATTGTTGTAGTTGTTGTTGTTGTTGGTGCTGAGCTATTAAGATGTCTTTAAGCTTGAACATCTTATGTACTTAGCAGCTTGGTGTAGTCCTCTTGGCATTCTGCTTAGAGTCTGGACTACATCTTCCTTGGTGCAGCTGATATTTGCTCTTTTCTGCTCATCTTCATTTGACGTCAACTATGCACCATCACCATCTGGATTTGCTAAGTCTCTAAGCTTTTGATAGACTTCGTCTGGCACTTAGAAATCCCTGAACCTTTCTTAAATGCTTTGCAGACATGATTCTGCTTCTGTTCTTTTTCAAGTTTTGGTTCATGGTGATCTGTAGAGTAGCAAGACACCTCAGATTTGTGGCATGCCCAGCTCGCTTTCTCTTTGTGATCTCTCGTTCACTTATCATCAATGGACTGACCCATGCTTAATACTTTAGCCTTATTCTTCAGGAGCTAACAAGTATCTTTGTGTACACTCTATCTGTTCTTTATTTGTTTGGCAAACACTACGATCCTGGTTACTTCCAAGATCGTTGTCATCTTACCACTTGATAGCTACTGCACCTGCTGACTTTCCTTTGTCAGCTACTGAAGTCTTCTTATGATTATCTTGTGGAAGACTTCATCTCGAATGGCTTCACAACTCAATCTAGATGCTGATTGGGTTGATGCTTAGATCTTCTGTTAGCTTACATGCCATTCCTTGAGTGCTCTCTAGCTTCCTTCAGGTGGGATGTATCTTTGTAGTACCAACCAGAGGCTTGATTCCTTTGGATATTCTGGGAGTGCTCAATTGTTGAGAATCGTGTTTGCTCTACGATTCTGCCTTGGCGTTGGGAGCACATCTGTTAAAGCCTTAGTTCTGCACTCTACGATTCAGCTTCGGCTGTGCAGACACTACGACTCCGAGATCAGATCTTGACACTCTGTGATTTCTGTTGTTGTGATTGTTGTCTTCATTTGATATTGCTCGACTACGATCTCTGCCTTTGATACGATCAGTAGACTCTACGACTTAGAGTACAGTCTACGATTCTTGACTTGGCTTCGGCAGATGCTTGGTCGGCTCGTAGGCAGGTTGTTTCTACGATTCTGAACATGACTTCCTTAGTAGACTACGGCTCCGAGGAAGTGCTACTCGACACACTACGATCCTTCTTCGTCTCTCCTGGCAGTCTACGAACTCTGAGATCTACTATCTTGCAGACTACGATTCTGCCTTGATAGCTCTCGAGTTGTCCTTCACTCTCCTGGCAGACTACGATTTCTAGTGCAGTGCTCGATGACCAGACAAGCCTATCTATTACATCATAAGATCAAACTAACATGCTTGATCTTTCTATATTTATAGTCCTTGTATATCATTTCTTTTTAAGGACTTTACACAGTTGTTTAGCTTATGTAGGATCAACCTAACATATTTGATCAATTCATTCTAAGTCCTTGTACATATGTTTCTATAATCTATCAGAGGACTTTACAGCTTTCCTTAATGCAAGCATACTTGCATATATATATATATATATATATATATATATATATATATATATATAAATCATAATCAAATCATATGTAAATAGGAATATCATTCACATGCTTATTCCTAACACTCAGTTATTTGCATAATTTTGGGGACAGAATCTTGTTAAGGAGGGAAGAATGTAACGAATAAATTTTTTGAGTTGTGATTATGGGGACAGAATCCTTTTAAGGTGGGAAAGATGTAACGATCGAGAAATTTGTAATTTAATTTAAATATTTATTGAATTAAATAAATATTTTAAGTAATTTATTTATTGAGGAAAATAAATAATTGATGAATTATGGTGAATTAATTTGATTAGTATTTTAATTAAATTGAATAATGATAATTTATGTGGAGGATTTAATTTAAGGAAATAATTAAATTAAATCAATTGCTTAATATTTAAGGAAATAATTAAAATTAAATGAATTGTTTAATTTAAAGGAAATAAATAAATTAAACAAAGTGATGTTTCTAATTTATTAATTAAATTAGATATATAATTATTTATAAATTATAAGTATAATGATAATAAGATTTTTATTTTTATTATAAGTTATTTAAATTAACTAAACTAAGTTATTTAAATTAACTAAATTAAGGTGTGACACAAAGTAACTAAATAATATAATAATATAAAAATAAATTAGTATGGGAATTATGTGTTTAGCCAAACAAGGCCTTGTGACCTTTGGCTTATTCAACTGACGCAAACTTTTTATTTTTATTACTGAAGTATGCGTGGGTTAGTGGAAGCCAATTTGTTTTCTACGCGTCTATTTTTCTAAGGCTAAGTTCAGAGAGGGTTTAGTGAGAAGGAGAAATAACAGAGTGTGGAGAGAGCTTGGTAGGAGAGAACTCTCTGTAAATTTTCCTAAGAAAGTTGGAGTATCAAGGGGGAAAGCAATTCCTTGTCATTCTTCTTCTCAACAGTCAAGGATTTAGGTAAAATTCACCCTTAATTCTAAAATTTAGTTTTTGTAATTTTTAGTTCTCTGTAAATGATTTTGTTGATTTGTTGTTTTAAACGTGATTATATAATGTGGGTTATATTGTAGAATCTGTTGTCATTATATGTGAGCATTATTTGATTTCCAAATGCATGAAATTTGGGTTTGAGGAAGGAATTGAAATATCAGTGTATATTCATGTGATATTGCCTTAGAAAGTACCAAATTTTATGCCTTATATGTGTTAATAGGTTAAGAAACGAAAGCGGCATAGTTTAAATTATGTTAATTGATTAAGAAACGAGTTTGTGGTGATCAAATTCGTTAAAAGTGTAAAAATGAAGAAATTTGGAAAAACTATGGTTTTTATTCTTCAAATTTGTGGCGTTAGAATGATGAATAACATGCCTAACTATGATATTACAAAGTTTTAGATGTTGAGTTTGGTGAATTTATGTGGAATTGGGATTTTTGGCCTGAAGCGAGTCAATTTTGAGTTTTACAAAATCTGAAACTAATGCATCGCTAGCGCGTTATTACATGCATTCTTCACTGCTGCGTGGGTGAGTCAGTATCTTAGTGCTTGGTAAGGCTATCTTGCTTGGTAAGTAGCGTATTCTTCTTAGGTAGGTATTGTATTGTGAAGCGGATACTATCCAATGTAAAGCGCTGCACTACGCTCTAGTAGTCGGTCGAGACTTAGTAATAATGAAATGATAACAATATAACTTGGAAATTGTTAACTTAACATATTTTAATGATTTGTAAAGGACCAAAAACATGTTACAAGGCATAGTAGTGTATTGTAATCACAACGCCAAAAGTATAGATTATGAATTAGTAAGTTGTGAAAGTTCGTAATGTGATGTCATTTGAATTGGAATTATTTTACAATCACCATGTCATATACTATGATATAATTGAGAATTCAGTTTTGTGTTACGTGAATGAGTAGGATAATTAAGTCCTAAGTTAAGGATTATAGACTTGATTAAAATGAAAACTAAACTAAGTAAATTGGTGTTAATGTAACTAATTGTTGTTGCGATTTCAATGATATATGTAGGGTAATTGGCGAATATTATTACTTGTGTAGCTTACATACAAGGCAAGTTTCTTACCCTAAACTTTTGTTGAGCAAGTTCCTAACTTCATTCTCTTTATAAGAATGCAAGCTTTCTATTCATAAATTATCATTGTATAAGTTTCTAAATTCTATGTTAAAGTTGAGCAAAACTAATCTATCTTGTGTATGATTGTACAAGCTCTTGTAACCCAATTCTTTACATCGAGCAAGTTTCATTTTCCTTAATGTTATTCAAAGCATATATTGTTTTAGTACATCGATTCAAAGGGGATTGTTCTAACTCTTTTGAATATAGCACTTTGCATGTATATTATGTTTACTTAATTATATATTGTTGTTATTCGATCTTTGACCTTGATAACCTTGTTCAATCCTATATTGATTATATTAAACCTCCAAGTAATAAGCAAACTCTTATTGATTGAACTAGTCTATTGTGGAATAGTGTTCTAACATTCTAGAACCACTGATAAGTTAGTTCCGAGCTAAACTTTCTTTAGTGCAGAAATTCTAAATTCAAACTGAGACGAACAACCCTAACATAGGGGATTTTGTACGTGTAATGTTTAGATGTTTGTGCACAATACATGGTACAAAGGACTGATCCCCTTAAGTACGTTAAGAAGGGTCTGTATAGTCTAATGACTGTTAAGGTTGAGGTAATAATACCTAAATATCGGAGATATAGTTTATGGTCTTAAGGCCCTCAAATATTAATTTCGAACTTGTTTTCTAATTTTGATTCGTAGAACAAGTTCATTATTGTTCAGCATTCGTTGTTCATTCTCATGTTGCTACCATTATTACTCTCTATATCAGTGAGCAATTGTTTGCTCACTCTTACATTTAACATTGCAGCTAAAGTTGAGAAAGTCGATGAGCCGTTTATTAGCAAAGGAAAGGGCAAGATGTCCAAATGCTGAGGATTTATTGAATTTAATTAAATGTTTTACTTTATGAGACTTGTTTTATTTTATGATGTATTCCGCAAACTGATATAGTAAATTTAAGGTTAGATTACCTAGGATTGTTTTTGTGATGATGTAACCCTTTAATGGGAAAGATTATTATTTAAGTTATTTAAATTATGTCATTATCCTTTATGATGGGTAGTTAGATGTAATGGTTTTGGATAGTGAGCACCAAATTCTGTGGGAATGGAGTACCCAGATTTGGGGGTGTCACAACTATAATTAGGTTTTTTAAAAACTGGAAACCGCGTTCCTTGCTATAGCGACATATTTTTAGCTTGGGATGCCTGCTGGAGCAACATTCGATAGAGGGCTTGACACCAGGGCACGCCTTTAGCTCGCTGGGGCAGTACTTGGATAGAAAGGTTGCCACCGGGGTGACAATTCCAGGCATAAAAGGGCCCATCGGGGCGGACTTTGTGATTTTATGATCCTTTGTTCTTTTTGAGTTCTGATCCATTATCTTGCTTAGATAACCTACCATTCTTACAATTAGCTTTCCTTCTCATGTTTCTACATGTAGATTCCCATCCACTTCCCTATGATGATAACAAGTACAGATATTAGATCATGTAGTTTGGAGATTGATCATGCATATTTGATTAACTCCTATCCTAACAAAGAATACTCACTACTCTACTGAACTAAAAATAAAAATTGCAATCTAATTAATACAAACTAAAACAATGATTGGGTTGCCTCCCATCAAACGCTTGATTTATAGTCTTTTAGCCTGACTACTCCCTGATTTTAGTCTGGATCAGCCGGGATATTTTGGGCATTCTATTTGTTTACTTCACATAACCAACACTATTTTACCGTATGCTCATTCATCTGTACTGCTGGGGGTAAGTTTTACTTTAGATCACCAATGAGCGTTTTTAGACCACCATCTTCTCGAGAATCTTTATGAATTGCCTCTGTGAATGTATCAACCATATCACTTTCTTCATTATCATTTGAGATTGGGATTTCCCTAAACACTTTGATTTTTACTTCCTGATCGAACACTCTCATAGTTAATTCTCCATTAGGCACATCGATTAGTGTTCGTCCTGTTGTAAGGAATGGTCTTCCCAATATGATCGGGATATTTTTGTCTTCTTCAAAGTCTAACACAATAAAGTCAGCTGGAAATATCAATGTATCGACCTTTACCAACACATCCTCTACTATCCCCATCGGATACGTTATTGATCTATCTGCAAGATGTAAGCTGATATTTGTTAGCTTTGCTTCCTTTAAACCCAGCTTCTTGTATATGGACAGTGGCATGAGGTTTATGCTCCCAAATCACATAGTGCTCTTCCCACATCTTGATTACCAATTGCATAAGGAATACTAAAGCGGCCTGGATCTTTCAACTTTGGGGGAAGCTTTTGCTGAAGAACTGCACTACATTCCTTCGTTAGCGCCACTATTTCGAATTCACCAAGCTTGCATTTCTTAAATAGTATATCTTTCATAAACTTTACATAGCATGGCATTTGCTCTAGTGCTTCGACGAACAGAATGTTTATGTGTAGCTTCGTAAAGATTTTCATGAATTTGGCAAACTAGTTCTTCAATTTTTGACTTTGTAACCATGATGGGAATGACACAGGAGGTCTGAATGGAGTATGCTTTGCTTCCGTCGGTTTTTCCATATCCTTTTTCTTAGCCTTTCTTTCTGAATCACCCACATCATTTTTACCATCCTTATCAGCATTTAGTTTCCCATCAGACTCTTTAACCAGCTCATTTCCACTCCTAAGTGTGATAGCATTACACTACTCATGGCCACTCCTAGGATTCTTCTCGGTATCACTTGGAAGAGCCCCTTGAGGTCTATTGTGTTAGTTCTCAGAGGCACGAAAGTTATGTAGAAGGGGGGGTTGAATATATATTTTAAAATTTTCTTTTCAAAGAGTAACTTAATAGATTTGTTAATTAAATGATTAAATAAGCACAATGGAATATATGTTTTAGTTATCCCCCTTAAGATAAAATCAAGGTTATAAATCAAACATCAGTTATAGTAGATATAACAGTTAAAGAGATTGAAAGTAAATGACATAGTGTTTTAAGTGATTCAGAGCATTCAAGACACCTAGTCCACTCTTCTACTCCACGAGTAGGAAATCCACTAAGGATATTGATACAATCTTCGAATCACTGAGATTCCTTCAAGAGCAGCAGTCTTGAAAAGATAGTTTACAAAGAACTCTTCAAGCCCAGCAGACTTGGAATGTTAGTACACTAAGTACTCTTCAAACCTAGCAGGTTTGGCAGCTCTGCAATGAGTGTAGTTGAGGTTGTTGTTGTGCTACTAAGTTACCTTAAACTCAAGTTCTGATGAACTTAGTTGAGAAGCAAGATTTAGCTGAATCGTGGAGTGAATATTTTTCAGATGTTCTTGTGATTTTCTTTTACGTTCTTATTTCTTTCTTACTTGACATCTTCAATTTGTTAGCCTTATATAGGAGCCTTTGACATATTCCCATTGAGAGACTTCCGTTTGAGCATTTAATGCTTTGGGCATTCTGAACACTTTGATGCTGACATCCTGATGACGTGAAAGCTTCTTTTTAACTTGTCTGACACAACAATCTTCTTTCTCACCTAACACCTTTGAAACGTCATTATCAGCAGACTAGTTGGTAGACACATTTCTTCTTACTTTTTGATTCTTCGATTCAACCAAGGTTGTTGGTGAGAGCATTGGGTTTCTCAATCATATTAACGTTCAAATTTCAGTTGATGATGTCAGGAATTTTTGTTTATCAGACTCTATCTTCAACTATTTTGATCCTTATTGATGAGCACTACAATCGTGGTCTTGATGATAAGTGCTTGCAGGCGATTTATACTTGACTGCCTCTGATGAGAATCGTAGATTACTCTATGATTTTACCTTAGTTTTTACAGCGCTTGGCTGACTGCGATCTTGATGCTTTGAGGACTCCACGATTTAGAGCAGTGCCTACGATTTTGACTAGACTTGACAGGTACTCGACAAATTACTTCATGATTCTAATAGGCTTGCTCAACAGACTACGATTCTGGCTTCTACAATCTCCACGATTTTTTTCTGCCTATCTATTACAACTCATAAGATCAATCTAAAAATTTTGATCTTTCTACTACAAGAGATTTTATAGAAAGATAAACAATAAGCTCAGGTCAACCTAACAATTTTGATCTTTAATCTAAGTCCTTGTACATAATAAGGACTTCACAATGTGAATGATGCCTTCACATTTATTTATTCCAACATTAAATTTAAATATTCAACTCCTAACAATATCCCACTATTTTATGTTGACATAACCAAGTAGATTTGCATTATACCATCAATTTCTAATGCAAGTTGCTTGAAAATAAACAGGACTTAATGATCAGTGAGCAACTGAATCTCTAGAAGATAATCATGGATTTATTGATGTTTTTCAAGAAAATTACAGTTCAAAATTGATACATAAAATAAAGACAGAAACTTATATTTTAGGTTTCTTGAATCTTGAAGGATGCACATATTCGTATTCCCTCCTTTTCTTGCTAGCCTCATTTCGCCTTGCAATTTCTTCCAGCTCACGTTGCTCAAGAGGTTCATTATAATCATGTCTGTTCATGAAGGCAGGATCTCCAATGGGTATGCTTAGGTTAGTGTAAGATACTCCTTGCGGACTGCGGACTGCGGACTGAAAGGACTGGTGTAAGACGCCAACTTTTATGAATAAAGAATAATTTTCTCAAAATATATTTTTGAATATTATGGTGTGGATTTGATATAATGTTATAGTTGTGGGTAATATTTACAAATTTTGCAAAGAAAGCAAGTGGTTATATAATATTCGAATGGTAGAGGAATATTCATTTTAACAGGGAATATTTGTACGACAACACAATCATTGGTGGACCCCACAACGGAAGTATTGTCGTAGTTAGAAAACGACATAATTATCTTTTTATAAAAATAATGACGGAAGTGCTACCGTTAAAACTGTTGAACTACCCGGTAGTAAAAGTACAGTAATACACGTGGTTTCATAGTAGCACACGGTATTGGTTATTGATGCTTACGTGAGAAGTCACTCAGTTATACTCAATTATTGCTATAGTAATTGCTGCATCATATCTCTAATATTATTGATTCGATTATTGTCACAGTATTATCTGCATAATATGTTATATTATTAAATCATTAATTGAGATGACAAAGTTATTTATATTATTAAATTGCAATATTTATAATGTCTAGAAGTTCTGTTAAGGAGAGGTTTGGTCATCTAATTGCGCGCCAATAAGGAGAAATCCTTATCGGAAATCCCCCTCTTTCCTTAGAACGACCTGGTTGTTAAATATTGTGAGTTATAATATTGATGATGAATAAGTTCGTGTTGATTAAAGATGAAATTGATAGTTCCATTGTGTTGGAATTATTAGTGTTAGTGGAAATCGACATTTATTCTGATAATCATTGATGTCTGGAAGTTTTACTGACCAGTCGGGTAATTAATTGGATAAATAAGCAATTAATTGCTATTAATTCACATGATTATAAATATTTGTTCACATGTGTGTACTATTGATTCACATTCTTGTACTATTAGGGGAGTTGGTGCAAGATTGATAATATTTGCATGACTAAGTTAAAAATGGAGGTATAGATGGAGGTACTATACTGTAATTCATATTTTCACATGATTATAACTATTGATTCACATGATTGAACTATTGATTCACATTATTTACTATTAGGGGAGGTGGTGCAAATTTGATAATACTTGCAGGACTAAATTAAAAATGAAAGAAAAGTTGAAGGTATTGTACTGTAATATTTCGAGCCCCAAAACGTGCAATTATTGAAACTATATTTTTCTATAAATAGAAGCTCATTCTTCTTTCATTTCTCACCAATTCACTAAAGCTTTAGAGTAATTATTATAGAGAGAAATTATAGAGAGAAAGAAGAAGAGAAGTCTGCTACCTCTTTATTCCAGTATCCAGCTTTATTCTAAGGTAAGGGGTATTATTTCTTTCATTTTCATGAAGAGAGCTATTGTTATTCCATTCCTTATTATTATATTGGAATAACCTGTCTATGTGAAGTACCGCATACATGGTGAAATTCTTTTGTTATTCCATTCTTTATTATTCATTTGGAATATCACATGCATGCGTATTACATGCATGACTTGGTTCCACTATTTATTATTCTCATTGGGATAACTTTGTCTATCTTGCACCGCATACATACGGTGAAATTCTCATATTATTCCATTCTTTATTATTACATTTGGAATATCCCGTGCATGCGTATTACGTATGACTCGGTTCCATTATTTATTATTCTGTTGGAATAACTTTTGCCAAAGTCACGGTCTATCGCATGCACGTGAATTCTGTTGTTATTCCATTCTTTATTATTCTGTTGGAATATCACGTCTATGCGTATTACGCATGACACAGTTCCATTATTTATTATTTTGTTGGAATAACTTTTATGCGTGTGGTCTATCGCATGCCCGGTGAATTCATTGTTATTCCATTCTTTATTATTCTTGGAATATCACATGCATGCGGATTTCGCATGACCTGGTTCCATTCTTTATTATTACATTGGGAATAACTCATTTATCATGCGGTCTATCGCATGCACGGTGAGTTCTTTCATTATTCCATTCTTTATTATTACGTTGGAATAACTTTGTCTATGTGTATTACTGCATGCATGGTGAATGATCCTTTGTATTCATTCCTTATTAAATTGTGGAAATGATTTGTCTCACGTGGATTCTTAGTATGGATGATGCGAAAATCCACTTGCGCTTTCATATATTCTATTATACTCGATTGGTTAAAGTTTTGGCTTCTATACTCTATGAAATTAGTAGAATATCCGGGATATTTGCGCTTCATCCAAAGATCTTTTCATGGGAATATTCTTCCGAGCATTCTTGAATTTTACTCCACAAAGAAGTATCATGTTGACAATTTGGACGTTATTTATTTCTGGATAAACTAAAATTTTAAATCTTTAAAATTTATCCTTGAACTTGTTTTATTGAATTATTATGTCATTGTCATCATCCTCATGCTTATATTGTGATGAAAGTCATCTTTGGCTTATGTGCATAGATGGACTTGGTATGATTATGACCAGGGATTATTTGGTATAATCATGACCTGTAATGTTATAAATGATGTGGTAAAAGTCCTTAGTGGCCTGTAGTGCATTGATGGACAGTTTTTGGTATGATTATGACCAGGGATTATTCGGTATAGTCATGATCATTGATGATTTAATGAATATCCTTGGCCCGTAGTGCAGGGATGACTCGATGATGTGGTTTATTTATTAAGCTGAGTCTCAACGATAAAAATTGATGAAAACATTTTAAATCATAGAAGACAGTGCTCCAGACAATGAACATCTACAACAAAAAGCCGATGTCAATCTTGAAGAATTCAGACAAGAAGGCACAAGAACTGACGTTCCAATAGGAAGTAAATGGGCGAGAGATCACACACAAGACTTGATTATTGGAGATCCAAATGCGAGAATCAAGACTAGGTCGGCTACTCAAAATGAGTGTTTCTATCTGAGCTTTCTATCCCAGATGGAACCTAAGAAGATATGAGAAGCCTTGGAAGATTCAAGATGGATTGAAGCTATGCAGGAGGAACTAAATCAATTTGAAAGAAGAAAAGTGTGGAGACTTGTTCCAAGGTCAAATCACCAACCAGTCATCGACACCAAATGGGTATTCAGAAATAAGATGGATGAAGATGGGGTGATCACAAGAAAAAAGGCAAGACTTATCGCAAAAGGTTACTCTAAAGAAGAAGTCATCGCCTATGATGAGACATTTGCTTCTGTTGCCAGACTAGAAGCAATCAGAATATTTCTTGCTTATGTTGCACACGTGAAGTTCAATGTTTTTTAAATGAATGTCAAAAGTGCATTTCTGAATGGAGAACTTCAAGAAGAAGTTTATATGGAACAACCTCCAGGTTTTATCATTCCAAACTTCTCTAATTATGTTTATAGACTAGATAAAGCAATATATGGACTAAAACAAGCACATAGAGCATGGTATAAAACACTAACAAACTTTTTTATTGAAAAGGGGTTCTCTAGAGGAAGAGTATACACCACACTGTTTCTTAGGAAGCACAAAGATAAAGATCTATTAGTACAAATATATGTAGATGACATTATTTTTGGTTCTATTGATAAACTGCTATGTGAGAGATTTGCCAAGCTTATGCAGAGTAAATTTGAAATGAGCATGATGGGTGAACTAAATTTCTTCCTTGACTTCAAGTGAAGCAAATTGATGAAGGTATCTTTATTAATCAAACTAAGTATATCAAAGACTTACTTAAAAAGTATGGCATGAAATCAACTTCCCCTATGATAACTCCAATTGCACCAGCTACTAAGCTTGACAAAGATGAGAAAGGTAAATGTATTGATATTACTCAATACAGAGGTATGATAGACTCTCTCCTTTATTTAATTGCCAGTAGACCAGACATCATGTTTGCTACATGTATATGTGCTAGATTTTAAGCTAACCTTAAGGAATCACAATTAACTGCTGTGAAAAGTGTAAGACCCCAACTTATTATAAATGAAATTGAATTTCCTCTATTTATTATTTTAAAATAGTAAGGGTTAATTTGATTAATGTGGTTAGTTATGGGTAAAATGCGCAAATATTTTAAATAAGCAAGTGGTTATAAAATATTCATTGTTGTCGGGGAATATTCGTTGGTCATGGAATATTCTTCTTGTCGGGAATATTCGTATGACGACAAATAGCGACCTTGTGTGGGCACCATAATGAAAAGTATTGGATGAAGAAAATGACAAGTATAAGTTGTTTATAAATAACGGCGTAGTTGTTACCGTTAATACTGTTGGAATACTCGGTGGTTAAAACACAGTAGCACACAGTATTGGACCAATTATTGATTCTTACGTAAGAGGGCACTACTCAATAATTTTTACAGTAATTATTGTTCAATATTTTATTTTATTGATTCAATAATTGCTACGTTGATATTTTATATTATTGTTGTTTCAATAATTGTCACTACACAGTATTTTCCATTATGAGATCAATAATTCATATTATTTGAATAATATTATTAGATAGCATTATTGGCAATGTCTAGAAAGTTTTGTCTAAGGAGAGGTTTGGTCACCTAATTGTGCGCCAGTAAGGAGAAATCCTTATTGAAAGCCCCCTCTTTCTTGGGAACGGCCTGGTTGTCAGTATTGTGATTCTGTAATATTATTTGTGAATAATTAATTATTGATTTATATGATAAGGAAAATATTTATTTTATGTGGATATAGATGGAGAAAATTTTTAATGTGACAATTGTTGAAAATTGATATTTTATCTTTTTTGATAAAATAATTCATTTAAATATATTATTATATTAATATAATAATGGTGATATTTTTATAATAAATGTGGGATATATGAATAAATGAGGAGGAAGATTATTTTTGTTACAAAAAATGTTTAACACGTGTTTTGTGTGTTGGTGGACCCTATTTTTGACTGAAATTTGATTATAGCTTGCAAAATCGTCCATATGTTGATTTCGGTCAATTTCTGTTTGGAATTTGGAAAAACTTTCTTCTGAAAAGTTGTAGAGAATTAAATTTTCTATGGAATGGACATAAGATTTGAATTTTTCTGATAAAAGGGCTATTTATTATGAATTGTTGAAGTTTCGGAATATTGGGTCTGAATTGATTTTGTTGCATTAAATGATAAAAATATGTTTTGTGTGATTGGTGAGCCCCACATGTGTTGCAAAATATGCTGAAATTCAGATTTCAAATTGTGCATATAATATTTTTATAAATATTATTATTTTATTAAATTTTCTGCTTTGGTTTTCTAAGCATTTTCCTGTAAATAGGGTGCTTAGGTTAGAATTGAAAATCACACCAGAAACAAGTTTTCTCTCTCTTTCTCTCTCTATAATATCGAGCGTATTTTTGTGAGTATTTTGATACTTTGAGTGTTGCTATACGGTGCAAGTTCCTTTCAGCGTTATATCTGATATTCCAGCCAGAAGAACTATTCTTTTGAAGTAAGGGATGTTATTTTTTTTTATAAATGATATTATCTCTTTCAATATCATTATACCAGAATATTAGTAAGATTTTTCTTGTGAAATTCTTATCTTTTTATGTCGGGGTTACTATTCATGAGTTACTATTCACGAGTACTATTCACGAAGCATGATGATTTTTCTTGTGAAATTTCTACCTTTTAGTGTCGGAGTTACTATTCACATATACGGTACTATTCACGTATACGACACTATTCACGAATACGACACTATTCACAGAAAAATTAAATTTTCTTTTATGTGTAGAAGATTATCTGTTATGGTTCCTATCGTTGATTGAATCTATGTTTTGATCTTCATTTTTGAATTCTGCTCTACAATAGTTTATTATGAAGTATTTTTGTACTTGGATTGTCTAAAGTACGAATCCTTAGTATTTGTTCTTTTGTCTCACTGGATTCATTTTCTTTAAAATATATTTTTCATCATCCTCAGTCCTAAATGATGATATTACTGAATATCTTTGGCCTGTAGTGCAAAGATGAATGATTTCATGATGAATATCTTTGGCCCGTAGTGCAAAGATAAACAGGGGTTGAGATGAACATGACCGACTGATTAATATCTTTGGCCTGTAGTGCAAAGATGACTATTTGATTCAAGATGTATATTGATTGATGTTACAGGGATAAAATATCGATGATGGACTTTTAAATTCATAGATGATAGTAGATTTCATTCTCTACTTAACTCTTCTAATGAATTGTTGTTTTCACTGCAGTTGTTGATCTAAAACTTGTTGTCTATTGTATTCTATCAGATTTTTCCCTGTTGAAGACTAAGGATAATTTGTTGTACATTATCTTAGTCATAATATTCTTTACTGGGCTAGTTGATCTCACTCTTTTCCTTTTTGTTCCATTTTTCTTCTCAGGAGGCGAGAATATAGCGGAAATTAGTTGGGGTGTGGAGTGATTGTTCAAGATAGTTGTTTTAGTAGTCCTCACTATTTTGTAAAATAGTGTATCAATTATTGTAATGAGGACTTTATTTGAGTGTGGATATTGTCTAGAAGACAATATTTGTATTTAAACTCACAACATAAGTGTTGTCGTATTTTGCACGACAATTGTATTAATGAAGTTGTAGTTGTTTCTATACCATGTATTTGGCGACTCAGAATGGGTTGGATGGAATGGACCTATTTTGGGGGCGTCACAAAAAGGATTTTCAGATATCTCAAAAGCACACCTCCTTTGGGACTTTGGTATCCAAAGGAATCTTTATTTGGATTAATAGGATAATCAGATGTTGATTTGGCAGGTTGTAAAATTAATAGAAAGAGTAAAAGTGACACTTGTCAATTGCTAGGAAATAGGCTCGGGTCCTGGTTTAGGAAGAAGAAAAACTTTGTATCAACCTCAATAGCAAAAGCTGAATACATAGCAACTGGTAGTTGTTTTGCCCAAATCCTATGGATGAAAATTTAGCTAGCTGACTATGGGTTTAATATCAAATTTTTTCATGTTCACTGTGATAATACAAGTGCTATAGCTATAACTCATAATCCTGTCATGCATTTTAGGACAAAGCATATTGAGATAAGATATCATTTCATTAGGGATCATGTTCAAAATGGAAATATTTCTCTTCACTATATCCCAACTGAAAATTAACTTGCTGATATTTTTACAAAACCATTAGATTAATCTAGATTTAATAAGCTTATAAGTGAGTTAGGGATGCTTAATTTTCAATCATAATTTCGTGCTCTAGAAAATTCTAACTTTGTCGGAAGAAAGTCATTGACCGATTGTGGAGTAATAATCATCGATCGTGGACATCAGAAGGAAACACTAGCTCATGGGGAGCTAAAGGAAAAATAGTCTTATCCTCCTGACTAAAAGTTCGTGGCCCCACTCAGTGAAAATTTAAAAGGGGGAGTTTCAAATACTCTTTAAATCACTGTTTCTTAATTTCAAACTGACATCTAAATTTCGAACGCTCTCTTTCTCTCCCTCGCTAAAACCCTAGATTTGAGTTACAGAACACTCAGCTAATCTCAGGTTTTTTAGGAAAATCAAAGAAATCAATCGCATCTTCAACCGTGATTCCTGGACACCAGCTATGCTTTAAAGAATTCAAGGATGACGGGCCAAAATATCATAGAATCCTCTTTCTTCTAAAGAAAGTAGGACTACAAAAAGCTCTGGGAATAGTACAAGGATCTACCCCAAATTGGTGAAGGAATTCTACACCAATGGAGTCTATAAAGACGATGTCCTTACTACAAAGGTTAAAGACGTAACGATTCGACTAGAAGCTGCTGACATAAATCAAGCCTTAGGTTTTAAATCTAAGGGTCTTACTTCTTTATGCTTCATCGACTTCAACGAGGGACTAAAGAGGATGCATCATGAAAAGAACCAGAATCTGAAGGGGTACAAGAAGAAGGAGTTTCCCCAAAAGTACGAGTTCCTGGCTGAAATTGTTGGGAAATGTATCTGTTGCAAGAATTCTGGTCACGATTTTGTCAACGAGGTGCAACTGAAGCTCATGATATCAATTTGCTTCAAGTCTCAGCTAAACTATGGAGCTCTTCTTCTAGAGTAGATTGGGAAGTGGATTCTTAGCTCTAAGAAAGCAAAGAGCTCGAGCAAAATTTTCTATGTAAGATTTATCAACATTATTCTCCAAGTAGCTCTGGGAGACAATATTGAAGATCGTGAAGGTGAACCTTTGAATGCCAACAAGAGAATGACCCAACAACACTTTGTAAACTAGAAAAGGAATCCAGCTGAGAATGTAAAGAATTATCAAACTGAGTCTAGTGAAAGGACTGGGGAGGTTATGAAACCTTTTCTATAGGGAAACTTATCTGTTGTGAGGGAACTTAAAGAAGAAGTAGACCGGGAGTCCTTTGCTCTGGTCAGGAGAAACAAGGGAAAGATAAAGCTACAGAATCTTGTTCAGATGGTAGAAGAACATCAAGGATCAATGTGACGCCTCCAAAATAGGTATACATCACCCATCTTGGGTCGCCAAATACATGGTACAGAATACAAATACAAACTTAAATATACAATATGAGTTGTGAGTTTTAATACAAATATTGTCTTCTAGACAGTATTCAAACTCAAAATACGTCCTCAATTCATTTATTATCACACTATTTCACTGAATAGTGAGGACTACTAATGCAAACATCTGGACCCTCACTCCGTTCCCCGACTAGTCCCAGCTATATTCTCATTTCTTAAAGAGAACAATGAAAGCAAAAAGGGTGAGCTCAACTATCCCAGTAAGAAATATTATGACTAAGATAATGCAAAATAAATTATCGTTAGCCTTCAACAGTGTTAAACTAATAAAATACAATAGACATCAAGTTTAACTGCACCAGAACAAGCAATCTATTAGAAGAGTCAAGTAGAACATGAAATCTATTATCTTCTATAATTTAAAAATTTTATCAACAGTTTTATCGCTGAGACTCAGCTTAATAAATAATCCACATCATTAAATCATCCCTGCATTACGACCAATGATATTCATTAGTATTATGACCACAAATTATCCATGCACTACGGGCCAAGGATATTCGTGTTTTCACCAATAGTCATGATCATGCCAACAACTGTTCATCAATGCACTACGGGCCAATGAGGACTTTTTACCACATCATTTGTAATATTACGGTCATGATTATACCGAATAATCCCTAGTCATAATCATACCAAGTCCATCTCCGCACTACGGCCAAAGATGACTTTCATAACAATATAAGCATGAGGATGATGACAATGATATAAGAATTCAATTAAAAGAAAACAAGGATAAATTTTTAAAGGTTTATAATGTAATTTATCTAGAATTCAATAATGTCCAAATCGTCAACATGATACTGCTTTGTGGAGTAAAATTCAAGAATAATATTGTATCAAAAAATGATTTCGACCGAAAATAAATCAATTTTTATCATGAATAGTACCCCGTGAATAGTACTTCAGGAATAGTACCCCGTGATTAGTACTCCGGCATGAAAAAGTTAAAACTTATCAAGAATGCTCAGAATAATATTTCCATAAAAAGATACTGGATGAAGCGCAAATATCAAGGATATTCTACTAATTTCATGGAGTATAGAATCCAAAACTTTAACAAAATGAGTGTAGAATTCGAAATCTGAAACGAAATAATATTACTTACATACAACAGAGTATGGAAGATAATATTATTTCATACAAATACTGAACAAAAATAATATCCCTTACGAATATTGAACGAAAATAATATTCCTTACGAATATTAAAAGAATATAATACTCCTTATGAATATTAAACAAATATAAAATTTCTTGCGAATATTGAACAAAATAAAATTTCTTACGAATACAAAAAATAATATCGTAAGCGAATATGAAATAAATAATACCTCTTACCTTAAAAAGGAGAGTATTCTGACTGGTAGGACGAGGATATTCTTGAAAAAAACTTATACTGTTTTCTACGCTCAAAGCTTTCTAAAACTCAAAAGAAATACGCTCAATATTATAGAAGAAGAATTCTCTGATTCTGGAGTGATTTTCAATTCTAACTAAGCATCCTATTTATAGGAGAATGGAAGGGGTACTGTTAAGAAATTTTCACGGGCGAAACAATTGAAAAACTCACGGGCCGAATTCGAATTCACAGACATCCTTTTTTAAAAAAAAATAAGAATTTAATATTCATGTAAAATAAATAACTTTATATAAAATATAATATATTCTATTTTACATAAAAACAAAACTTATTATAATATATATATATATATATATATATATATATATATATATATATAATTAGTACTCCCCCGTGATAACCTATTCCCCCCCCAAAGTCATTCACAAACACACACACACACACACACACACATATATATATATATATATATATATATATATATATATTATATAATTCCATGTTGCACCTTTATATATATATATAATGATTCTCCCCACCCGAGACACTTTAATTTCACCTCCTCACATTTCATTTTTCTTCGTGGGTCCCATATGTGGCCTCCACCTTTATTATTGAATAACTTTCTACGGATTATTTTTAAAAAAATGGGTAAATAGAGGTCCATATAATAAGCAAAATTTACAACAAATACTTCATAAAAATGCTCTCAATATTTTTAACAACATTTATTCATCATTATTATTATTCGCAATAATTAACAACCATAGCATCCTAGGAAAGAGGGGGCTTTCCAATAACGATTTCTCCCTATTGGCGCACAATTAGGTGACCAACCTCTCCTCAACAGAACTTTCTAGACATCGTTAATATTGTAAATAATAATATGAATAACTGTATCGTCTCAATTATTGATTTAATAATATATAAAATGTGACGCCCCCAAAATAGGTATACATCACCCATCTTGAGTCGCCGAATACATGGTACAAAATTTAAATACAACTTAATTATACAACAGTCGTGTAAAATACGATAAAACATAATCTAAGAGTTTTAATAAGAATATTGTCATCTAGACAATATCCACACTCAATGGAGTCCTCATTACATTTATTGTCACACTATTTAACAGAATAATGAGGACTATTAATGCTATCATCTGGACCGTCACTCCGTTCCCCGACTAGTCCTAGCTATATTCGCATTTCCTGAAGAGGACAATGAAAGCAAAGGGTGAGCTCAACTAGCCCAGTAAGAAATATTATGACTAAGATAATGCAGAATAAATTATCTTTAGCCTTCAACAGTATAACAACTGATAGAATACAATAGACAACAAGGTTTAGATCAACAACTACAACAGAATAAGGAATCCATTAGAAGAGTCAAGTAGCGCATAAAATCAACCATCTTCTATGATTTAAAAAGTTTTTCATCAACTTTATCACTGAGACTCAGCTTAATAAATAAAATCGAATCATCCCTACTCCATGGCCAAGGATATTCATGTAATCATCCATGGTCATGATTATACCAAATAATCCCTGGTCATAATCATACCAACAACTGTCCATCAATGAACTACAGGCCAGTGAGGACTTTTACCACATCATTCGTTACATTACGGTCATGATTATACCGAATAATCCCAGCTCATAATCATACCAAGTCCATCTATGCACGTAAGCCAAAGATGACTTTCATCACAATATAAGCATGAGGATGATGACAATGACATAATAATTCAATAAAACAAGTTCAATGATAAATTTTAAAGATTTATAATTTAATTTATCCAGAATTCAATAACGTTCAAATGGTCAACATGATACTGCTTTGTGGAGTAAAATTCAAGAATGCTCAGAAGAATATTTCCATGAAAAGATACTGGATGTAGCGCAAATATCAAGGATATTCTACTAATTTCATGGAGTATAGAAGCCAAAACTTTAACCAAATGAGTATAATAGAATATATGAAACTGTAAATAGATTTTCACCGGCCATGCGATAATCGACATAGATAGATCATTTCTATAATTTAATAAGGAATGAATACGAAGGGTCATTCACTATGCATGTGGTAGTCCGCGTAGACAGGTTATTCTAATAGAATAATAAAGAATAAAATAACAGAAGAATTCAATATGCATGCGGTAGTCCATATAGACAGGTTATTCCAACAGAATAATAAAGAAAGGAATAACAGAAGAATTCACCATGCATGCGGTAGTCCGCGTAGACAGGTTATTCCAACAGAATAATAAAAAATGGAATAACAGAAGAATTCACCATGCTTGCGATAGTCCGCGTAGACAGGTTATTCCAACAGAATAATAAAGAATGGAATAACAGAAGAATTCACCATGCATGCGGTAGTCCACGTAGACAGGTTATTCCAACAGAATAATAAAGAATGAAATAACAACCCTTACGAGTATTGAAAGAAAATAACTCTCTTCATGAATACGAAAGAAATAATACCCTTACCTTAGAAGAAAACCGGATCTTCGGAATAGTGAGGTAAGCAGACGTCTCTTCTTCTTTCTCTCTATAATTTCTATAATAATTGCTCTTGTGAGACTTAGTGAATTGGTGAGAATGAAAGAAGAATGAGCTTCTATTTATAGGAAAATATAGGTTCGATAATTGCACGTTTTGGGGCTCAAATATTACAAATATAATACCTTCCTCTTTTCTTCATTTTTAATTTAGTACTACAAGTGTTATCAAACTTGCACCACCTCCCCTAATAGTAAATCATGTGAAATAATAGTTCATTCATGTGACTCAATAGTATAATCATGTGAAAAAACTAATTACAATATAGTACCTTCATCTATACCTCTATTTTTAATTTAGTCATACAAGTATTATCAATCTTGCACCAACTCTCCTAATAGTAAATTATGCGAATCAATAGTACACACATGTGAACACATAGTTATAAACATGTCAATTAATAGCAATTAATTGCTCATTTATCCCGTGAATTACCCGATTGGTCAATATAACCTCCAGACATCAATTATTATCGAAATAAATGTCGATTTCCACTAACACTAATAATTCCCACACAATAGAACTATCAATTTCATCCTTAATCAACACGAACTTATTCATCATTAATATTATAACGCACAATATTTAACAACCAGGTCGTTCCCAAGAAAGAAGGGGATTTCCAATAAGGATTTCTCCTATTATGCCAAGCATTAGATTAGATTATCTAACCTCTCCTTGATGTAACTTCTAGACATTGTCAATATTGCAAATAATAATATGAATAACTTTGTCGTTTCAATTATTAATTTAATAATATAATATATTATACAGATGATACTGTGACAATAATTGAATCAATAATATGAGAGATATGATACAACAATTACTGTAGCAATAATTGAGTATAACTGAGTGACTTCTTATGTAAGCATCAATAATCAATACCGTTTGCTACTATGCAACCACGCGTATTACTGTAATTTTACTACCGGGTAGTTCAACAATTTTAACGGTAACACTTTCGCCGTTATTTTTATAAAATGATAATTCTGTCATTTTCTAACTACGACAATACTTCCATTGTGGGGTCCACCAATGATTGTGCCGTCTTACGGATATTCCCGACAAAAAGAATATTCTCCGACCAAACAAATATTTTATAACAACTTGCTTACTTTGCAAAAATTTTCACATATCACCCTTAACTTTAACCTTTTATCAATTTAACCATTTACAAAAGTATGCCGAAGAGATGAGGATACCTTTACTTCATTTTAGATTCTAACTCTTGAGGTATAACCTTTGAGTGTCGAATATGATCCTTCTTATCCAAGATTTTAATGGGTAACTCTTCATACGTTAAATCTTCTGCTATCTCGTCTAGTTCTAATTCAATAATGTGGTTTGGGTCATCCACATATTTACGTAACATCGATACATAAAAAAAATGTTATGAACACGCGACATACTTGGCGGTAAAACGAGTCTATAGGCCACAGTTCCTACTTGATCGAGGATTTTAAATGGGCTAATTAAATCGAGGGTTGAGATTTCCTCTTTTCATCGACTCTTGCTTCTAGAATAACGCCCTCTTGAACCTTCTTCTTCACATTCATCAGCTCTGGGTGTGTAGCTTGAGCGATTTTAACTTTATCGGTTAACGTCGATTCTACTCGTATTATTTGACATCACCACGTGGGTCCTTAGAGTCTTTAACTCTATCTTTATCATTTGTAAGTCATATAAAATGGGTCTTTGTGTTAACAACATCGAACTCGTAAACGCATACGATCTTCTACTCAGCACGTCAGCTACCACGTTTGCTCTTCCACAATGATATTGAATGGTATAGTCGTAATCTTCAACAGTTCGAGCCAACATCTTTGTCGCATTATACGTTCGTTTTGGTTGAAGAAATATTTAAGGGTTGAAGAAATGGGTTTTGAATTGGGGTCAATACAAAATTTGATTTCACGCTCTAGGGGTAGGCCAGGAAGTTCTTCAGGAATATGTCAGGAAATTTATTAACAATAGAAATATCATTCAAAACTATGACTCTCATCCAAGACTTGGATAGTATGTCACATTGATACCTATCAACTTGCCACCATTATTCACAACGTCCCCTACGAAAAATTCGGCTTCGGTGCATTCCACACAAGGAAGTCACCAGCGAAAGGCTCGGGGCTCTTTACTTGTGGCTTGATATGACAGTGATTGACTTTTAGTGGTTTGGTTGCTTGAACTCGCATAATAGGTTGGTTAGGAATATGAATGCTAACAACCTTATGAAAAACATGATGAGTAGTTAACCAATCGATTCCTAAAATCACATTAAAGCCAAGTATTTTCAAAGAGATAAGATCGACAGGTAACGTGAGGGTATTGATCTGAATCAAACAAGACTTATAAACAGTGGAGGTAACGAAGGTTTCTCCTAACTGAGTTTCAACCGATAAGTCAAAGTCTAATCTCTCCAGAGTCAAATTTAAACATTGAGCGCAAGCAAGAGAGATAAAAGAATGGGTAGAACCGGTATCTAATAAGGTATAGACTTCGCAAAAATTTATAATTAACTAACCCATGCTAACTTTATTTGGGTTACTCACTTTTTGAGAAGTCACGAAAAACGCTCTTTCTGAAACCACCGACTTTGTTTTGTCTGTATCCACCTTTGGTGCCACCATCCCAGCTGAACTTGACTTTGGTGCACGACAAAATTGGGCTATGTGACTGTCTTTTCCACAACTAAAACATACCTTGGAAGGCTGTGAATAGTTTGGACTTATATGTCCCTCCTCTCCACATCTGTAGCATCTAACTGGCGGTCGTTCTCCTCCCCTAGAATTTGTTGTTGGTGTTGGTGCTGCTACCGACGTCTTCCCATCATCGTTAAATTTTCTCTTCATGAATTTTCCACTTGAATCATTTCTTCTATTATCTTGGCCATGATTACCACCGAAGTGGTTACCATTCTTGGTATGACAATTTCCCCCATGATAGTTATCATTGTTCCAATGGCCTTTGCCACCGGTACGATTATTATCGTGTTGTTTCTCGTTATCCTTTGGCTGGGCTGGCTCATTATCGCGCTCCAATAACTGAGCCCTATTCACTACATCTGAATACAAACACAATTTGTGAGAAATGAGGTATTAACGTATTTTGGGTTTCAAACCTCTTAGAAACATTCACGTCATTCGCTCCACATTATCGACCAAATGGCATGCAAATCAGGATAATTTCGCAAATTTAGCCTCGTATTGCGACACGGTCATATTGTTTTGCTCCGACTTGATAAATTCCACCTCCTTCATATGACGAATACTTTCGGGAAAGTACTTGTCGTTGAACAGCTCTTGGAACTTCTCCCAAGACATCTTGAGTGCGTCAGGATGGGTACGTTTTATAGATTCCCACCAGTAATCTGCCTCTTCACGCAACATAAAGGTGGCAAAGGGAACCTTTTGCTCCTAGGAGCATCCCAAGACATCAAATATCTTGGTGATCTACTTTAACCACGTCTTCGCCTTAAGTGGTTCTGGCTTTCCCAAAAACTCTAGCGGTCCCAACTCCTTGAACTGCTTAGCGGTGACCATCCGAGAGTTGCCAGTGTTTCCACCTATATTTTGAATAGGAGTCTCTCTCGTTTGATGTTGCATGAATTGTATAAAGCCTCTAATCATCCCATCATTCATCATCTGATCGGTGTTGATGTTTACCTGAGGATTATTGTCTTTCTGTTACACATTATCCTGGGTATTGATCGTTGGTGACTCAACGATCTCATGTGCTTCATTGCTTATCTCGACATTTTCAGATGCCATTTTCAAACACTGCCACAAAACAAGGATTAATTGACATATAACATATTATCCTTATACTCTGACAGACCAATTAAATACCAAATATACTTAGGTAGGTCATACTAGCGAAGGAATTCTCTGTCTCTCCCCTCCTAGTTCTTGTCTCACATCTCAGCCAGGGATCATATCCCTAAGCTTTGATACCAACTGTGATGCCCCCAAAATAGGTATACATCACCCATCTTGAGTCGCCAAATACATGGTATAAAATTTAAATACAACTTAATTATACAACAGTCGTGTAAAATACAACAAAACATAATCTAAGAGTTTTAATAAGAATATTGTCATCTAGATAATATCCACACTCAATGGAGTCCTCATTACATTTATTTTCACACTATTTAATAGAATATTGAGGACTACTAATGCTATCATCTGGACCGTCACTCCGTTCCCTAACTAGTCCCAGCTATATTCTCATTTCCTGAAGAGAACAATAAAAGCAAAGGGTGAGCTCAACTAGCCTAGTAAAAAATATTATGACTAAGATAATGCAGAATAAATTATCCTTAGCCTTCAACAGTATAACAACTGATAGAATACAATAGACAACAAGTTTTAGATCAACAACTGTAGCGAAATAAGCAATCCATTAGAAGAGTCAAGTAGAGCATAAAATATGCCATCTTCTATGATTTAAAAAGTTTTTCATCAACTTTATCGCTGAGACTCAGTTTAATAAATAAAATCGAATCATCCCTGCACCATGGCCAAGGATATTCATGTAATCATCAATGGTCATGATTATACCGAATAATCCCTGGTCATAATCATACCAACAACTGTCCATCAATGAACTACAGGCTAGTGAGGACTTTTACCACATCATTCGTTACATTATGGTCATGATTATACCGAATAATCTCTGGTCATAATCATACCAAGTCCATCTATGCATGTAAGCCAAAGATGACTTTCATCACAATATAACCATAAGGATGATAACAACGACATAATAATTCAATAAAACAAGTTCAATGATAAATTTTAAAGATTTATAATTTAATTTATCCAGAATTCAATAACGTTCAAATAATCGACATGATATCGCCTTTGTGGAGTAAAATTCAAGAATGCTCGTAAGAATATTTCCATGAAAAGATCTTTGGATGTAGCGCAAATATCAAGGATATTCTACTAATTTCATGGAGTATAGAAGCCAAAACTTTAACCAAATGAGTATAATAGAATATATGAAATCAGAAATAGATTTTCACCTACATGCGATAATCGATATAGATAGATCATTTCTATAATTTAATAAGGAATGAATACGAAGGGTCATTCACTATGCATGTGGTAGTCCGTGCGTGAGCAAAGTTATTCTAATAGAATAATAAAGAATAAAATAACGAAAGAATTCAATATGCATGCGGTAGTCCATATAGGCGAGGTTATTCCAACGTAATAATAAAGAAAGGAATAATGAATGAAGAATTCACCATGCATGCGGTAGTCCGCGTGAGCGAGTTATTCCAACGAATAATAAAAAATGGAATAACGGAAGAATTCACCATGCTTGCGATAGTCCGTGAGCAAAGTTATTCCAATGAATAATAAAGAATGGAATAACAGAAGAATTCACCATGCATGCGGTAGTCCACGTAGACAGGTTATTCCAACAGAATAATAAAGAATGAAATAACAACCCTTACGAGTATTGAAAGAAAATAACTCTCTTCATGAATACGAAAGAAATAATACCCCTTACCTTAGAAGAAAACTGGATACTGGAATAGTGAGGTAGCAGACGTCTCTTCTTCTTTCTCTCTATAATTTCTCTATAATAATTGCTCTTGTGAGACTTAGTGAATTGGTGAGAATGAAAGAAGAATGAGCTTCTATTTATAGGAAAATATAGGTTCGATAATTGCACGTTTTGGGGCTCGAAATATTACAGTATAATACCTTCCTCTTTTTCTTCATTTTTAATTTAGTACTACAAGTGTTATCAAACTTGCACCACCTCCCCTAATAGTAAATCATGTGAAATAATAGTTCATTCATGTGACTCAATAGTATAATCATGTGAAAAAACTAATTACAATATAGTACCTTCATCTATACCTCTATTTTTAATTTAGTCATACAAGTATTATCAATCTTGCACCAACTCTCCTAATAGTAAATTATGCGAATCAATAGTACACACATGTGAACACATAGTTATAAACATGTCAATTAATAGCAATTAATTGCTCATTTATCCCGTGAATTACCCGATTGGTCAATATAACCTCCAGACATCAATTATTATCGAAATAAATGTCGATTTCCATTAACACTAATAATTCTCACACAATGGAACTATCAATTTCATCCTTAATCAACACGAACGTATTCATCATTAATATTATAACGCACAATATTTAACAACCAGGTCGTTCCCAGGAAAGAAGGGGCTTTCCAATAAGGATTTCTCCTTATTGGCGCGCAATTAGATTATTTAACCTCTCCTTGACAGAACTTCTAGACATTGTCAATATTGCAAATAATAATATGAATAACTTTGTCGTCTCAATTATTGATTTAATGATATAACATATTATCCAAGATGATCTTGTGACAATAATTGAATCAATAATATGAGAGATATGATACATCAATTACTGTAGCAATAATTGAGTATAACTGAGTGACTTCTTACGTAAGCATCAATAATCAATACCGTGTGCTACTATGCAACCATGCATATTTATGTACTTTTACTACCGGGTAGTTCAACAGTTTTAACGGTAACACTTTCGCCATTATTTTTATAAAATGATAATTTTGTCTTTTTCTAACTACGACAATACTTCCGTTGTGGGGTCCACCAATGATTGTGCCGTCGTACGGATATTCCCGACAAAAAGAGTATTCCCCGACCAAACGAATATTTTATAACAACTTGCTTACTTTGTAAAAAATTTCACATATCACCCTTAACTTTAACCTTTTATCAATTTAACCATTTACGAAATAAAATAATAATTATAATAAAATTGAATACTTTCATTTCATAAAATTCGGGGTCTTACATAAAATATCGACAATAATTGAATCAAATAACGTGAGATACTATGCAATAATTACTGTAGCACTAATTGAACAAAACTGAGTGACTTCTCATGTAAGCATCAATAATCAACATCATGTGTTACTATGCAACCACGCGTATTACTGTACTTTTACCATCGGGTATTTCAATAGTTATCGGTAAAACTTTCGTCGTTATTTTTATAAAAAGATATTTCTGTCGTTTTCTCATTCCGACAATAATTCCGTTGTAGGGTCCACCAATGATTGTGCCGTCGTACGAATATTCCCTGACCAATCGAATATTTTATGACAACTTGCATACTTTGCAAAATTTATAAATACTACTCACAACTTTAACATTATATCAAATCTACACCATAATACTTAAAAAATATTTTGAGAAAATTAATCTTTATTTACAAAATTTGGGGTCTTACAATCTCCCCTCCTTATGAAATTTCGCCCTCAAAATTTAAGTACCTGGTAGTTCGAAGAGATGATAATACCTTGATTTCATTTCAAATTTTAACTCTTGAGGTATAACCCTAGAGCGTAGAATATGTTCCTTCTTATCCAAGATTTTAACAGGTACCTCTTCATACGTTAAACCTTCCGCTATTTCGTCTGGTTCTAACTCAATAATGTGGTTCGGGTCGTCCACATATTTACGTAAAATCGATACGTGAAAAAAAATGTTATGAACACGCGACATACTTGGCGGTAAGGCGAATCTATAGGCCACAGTTCCTACTCGATCGATGATTTCAAATAGACCAATAGAGTCGAGGGTTGAGATTCCTCTCTTCGTCGATTCTTGCTTCTAAAATAACGCCCTCTTGAACATTCTTCTTCACATTCATCAACTCTGAGTCTGTAGCTTAAGCAGCTTTAACTTTATAGATTAAAGTCGGTTTTAATCGTATATTCGTTATCTTTACGTAGGTTCTTGGAGTCTTTAACTCTATCTCCATCTTTTGTAAGTTGTACGAAATGGCTTTTTGTGTTAACAACGTCGTACTCATAAACGTATACGATCTTCTACTCAACGCATCAGCTACGACGTTCGTGTTTCTAAGATGGTATTGAATGGTATTGTTGTAATCTTTCAATAGCTCGAGCCAACGACTTTGGCGTATGTTACGTTCGTTTTGGGTGAAAAATATTTGAGGGTTTTTGTATCGGGTTTAAGGTCGATACAAAATTCGATTTCACGCTCTGGGGGTAGGCCAGGAAGTTCTTCAGGGAATACGTCAGGAAATTTATTAACAACAGAAATATCATTCAAAACTGACATATTTTTGTTTAAATTTGTGACATGAGCTAAGAAAGCTTAACATCCATTTTTCAATAAACGAATGGCTTTATGGCTTGAGATGACAATGATTGAATTTAATGGTTTGGTTGCTTGAATTCGCATAATAGGTTGGTTAGGAATATGAAAGGTAACAACCTTATGAAAACAATCAATTTTTGCATGATGAGTAGTTAACTAATCAATCTCTAGAATTACGTCAAATGCAAGTATTTTCAATGAAATAAGATTGACAGGTAGTTTCTTCTTTCAATGAAATGCAAGTAGTTTCTTCTTTCAGTTGATCCTTGACATTTGAATTCTCTGATTCCAGCTTTAATATCTTACACTCTACTAAAGAGTGCTTCTGTTCAAGCATCACATATTGGGTAATACAATTTTGAATTGTTGCATCCCTTTGCTCCACGATATTTGCTCATTGCTCTTCAACTCGTTCTTCTAACTCACGAATACGATCTTGCGCTTCTACATTTTGATCAAAAAATTCTTCTAATAAATTCTCCTCAGGTTCATCTTCTTCCTCACTCTCAGTTACTACCTCTGTGACTAGCTCGGGTGCAACTATTAATTCTTCCCTCACCACAAGAATATCTCTAATTCCTTCTTCGCCTGACATCACATTATCCTGGTTGGTGATTAGAGGTGTCTCCACGGTCTCATTCACTCCATTGTTAACATTTTCAGCTGTCATTCTCAAATACTGCCACAAAATAAGGGTTAATTAAAGAAATTGACATGCCACATAATATCCCTATATTCTGACCGACCAATTAAATAACAAATAAACTTAGGTAGGTCATACTAGCAAAGGAATTATCCGTCTCTCCCCCCTCGTTCAAGTCTCACATCTTAGCCAGGGATCATATCCCTAAGCTTTGATACCAACCGTGACGCCCCCAAAATAAGTATACATCACCCATCTTGGGTCGTCAAATACATGGTACAGAATACAAATACAAACTTAAATATGCAATATGAGCTGTGAGTTTTAATACAAATATTGTCTTCTAGACAGTATTCAAACTCAAAATACGTCCTCAATACATTTATTATCACACTATTTCACTGAATAGTGAGGACTACTAATGCAAACATCTGGACCGTCACTCCATTCCCTGACTAGTCCCAGCTGTATTCTCATTTCCTGAAGAGAACAATAAAAGCAAAAAAGGGTGAGCTCAACTATCCTAGTAAGAAATATTATGACTATCATAATGCAAAATAAATTATCGTTAGCCTTCAAAGTGTTAAACTGATAAAATACAAAGACATCAAGTTTAACTGTAATGGAACAAGCAATCCATTAGAAGAGTCAAGTAGAACATGAAATCTACTATCTTCTACGATTTAAAAAGTTTATTAGTTTTATCGTTGAGACTCAGCTTAATAAATAATCCACATCATCGAATTATCCCTGAACTACGACCAAGGATATTCATTAGTAATACGACCACAAATTATCCATGCACTACGGGCCAAGGATATTCGTGTTTTCACCAATGGTCATGATCATGCCAACAACTGTCCATCAATGCACTACCGGCCAATGATGACTTTTATCACATCATTTGTAACATTACAATCATGATTATACTGAATAATCCCTGGTCATAATCATAACAAGTCCATCTATGCACTACGGCCAAAGATGACTTTCATAACAATATAAGCATAAGGATGATGACAATGATATAAGAATTCAATTAAAAGAAAACAAGGATAAATTTTTAAAGATTTATAATTTAATTTATTCAGTATTCAATAATGTCCAAATTGTCAACATGATACTGCTTTGTGGAGTAAAATTCAAGAATAATATTGTATCAAAAAATGATTTGGACCGAAAAGAAATCAATTTTTATCATGAATAGTACCCCATGAATAGTACTTCAGGAATAGTACCCCGTGATTAGTACTCCAGCATGAAAAAGTTAAAACGTATCAAGAATGCTCAGAATAATATTTACATGAAAAGATACTGTATGAAGCGCAAATATCAAGGATATACTACTAATTTCATGGAGTATAGAATCTAAAACTTTAACAAAATGAGTGTAGAATTCGAAATCTGAAACAAAATAATATTACTTACATACTACATAGTATGGAAGATAATATTATTTCATATGAATACTGAACAAAAATAATATTCCTTATGAATATTAAACGAAAATAATATTCCTTACGAATATTAAACGAATATAATATTCCTTACGAATATTAAACAAATATAAAATTTCTTGCGAATATTGAACGAAATAAAATTTCTTACGAATACGAAAAATAATATCGTAAGCGAATATGAAATAAATAATACCCCTTACCTTAAAAAGGACAGTATTCTGACTGGTAGGGCGGGGATATTTTTGAAGAAAACTTATACTGTTTTCTACGCTCAAAGCTTTCTAAAACTCAAAAGAAATACGCTCAATATTATAGAAGAAGAATTCCCTGATTCTGTTGTGATTTTCAATTCTAACTAAGCATCCTATTTATAGGAGAATGGAAGGGGTACTGTTAAGAAATTTTCACGAGCGAAACAATTCAAAAACTCACGGGCCAAATTCGAATTCACAGACGTCCTGTTTTTTTTTAAAATAAGAATATAATATTCCAGTAAAATAATAACTTTATATAAAATATAATATATTCTATTTTACATAAAAAAACAAAACTTATTATAATATATATATATATATATATATATATATATAATAATTAGTACTCCCCGTGATAACCTGCCCCCCCAAAAAAAAAAAGTCATTCACACACACACACACACACACACACACACACACACACACACACACACACACACACACACACACACACACATATATATATATATATATATATATATATTATATAATTCCATGCTGCACCTTTATATATATATATATATATATATATATATATATAATGATTCTCCCACCCGTGACACTTTAATTTCACCTCCTCACATTTAATTTTCTTCGTGGGTCCCATATGTGGTCCCCACCTTTATTACTGAATAACTTTCTACCGATTATTTTAAAAAATGGGTAAATAGGGGTTCATATAATAAGCAAAATTTACAACAAATACTTCATAAAAATCCTCTCAATATTTTTAACAACATTTATTCATCATTATTATTATTCGCAATATTTAACAACCAGATCATTCCCAGGAAAGAGGGGGCTTTCCAATAAGGATTTCTCCCTATTGGCGCGCAATTAGGTGACCAAACCTCTCCTCGACAGAACTTTCTAGACATCGTCAATATTGTAAATAATAATATGAATAATTGTATCGTCTCAATTATTGATTTAATAATATATAAAATATCGACAATAATTGAATCAAATAACGTGATATACTATGCATCAATTACTGTAGCAATAATTGAACAAAACTGAGTGACTTCTCACGTAAGCATCAATAATCAATACCGTGTGCTACTATGCAACCACGCATATTACTTTACTTTTACCATTGGGTATTTCAATATTCATCGGTAAAACTTCCGCCGTTATTTTTATAAAAAGATATTTCTGTCGTTTTCTCATTTTGACAATAATTCTGTTGTGGAGTCCACCAATGATTGTGCCGTCGTACAAATATTCCCTGTTAAAACGAATATTCCCCGACCAATCGAATATTTTATGACAACTTGCATACTTTGCAAAATTTATAAATACTACTCACAACTATAACATTATATCAAATTCACCCCATAATACGTAAAAAATATTTTGAGAAAATTAATCTTTATTCATAAAATTCGGGGTCTTACAATCAACAACCGAAGTACCTCAAGGATCTGATCCTGAACTCTCTGGCCAATCTCTTGCAAAGGAAATTTGTCAAGATGAGGATCAGCTCAAGAAGAATAAGAAGAAAAAGCAAACTGAAGAAGAAGTTGAAGATAGATCCACCATCTCTTAGCTGCTTAAAAAGGAAAAACACATCAGGAGTTTGCCTAAGTTATCGTTGACCACGATCGTGGAGAATCCAAGTATACCGATCGTGGAGTCAAGAGTTGTCAGTCAAAGTGAAGTAGACATTGGGATAACGACTCAGCATGAACAAGTAAATGTTGCTGAGGATGAACAACATGCTGAAGAATCTACAAATCCTGAGTCAAGAAGATCAAAGAGAAGGATAATCAAGAAGGCTAATCTTGAGCTCAAAGAAGCTATGCTAAAGATTAAGGAAGAAGAAATGAAAATGATGGAACAGGATAAAAGGACTAAGTCTCCAGACTCTAGTACTCACAATGAGTCCTTGGATCAAACCACTATCACTGAAACTGTAATTGTCAACATCAACAGTGAAGTTAGTCCGACTGCATCAGACCAAGTATGAATTAATACTAAATAAGATCAACAAGAGAATGCTGATAAAAGAAATGCTCATATTGAGGGGGAGATTTTTGAAGTCCCTGAGCTAGTAAGTGCTCCAGCTGAGGGGGAGCAATCAGAAGCTCATCATGAAGCCTCCTTTTCCCCTCAAGAAATGATAGTGATTTTTGATGTTGAAGATGAAAGGGAAGAAAAGGAAGAAGTTGAAATTATTGCTGAGTATATAAATAAAGAAAGGAGCATCAATTATATTCAAATGTTCTCTTATCTACCATGATGCCTTTTCATAAAGCTCTAATTCTCAACACTCGGGATCATATGTTCTGGACATTTAAAGCATATCCAGTAGTATCTGTTCTCGCCCAGGGATTCCCAAGAAACCTCACTTTTGCTCAAAAGTTAATTACCAATCATGCCTCTTCTATCCATGAACAAAAGGTATACTTCATTCCCCCTTCCTTCAAATTAAATCACTTTCCTTCATTAAATTTCCATTAATTTGATGAATTGCCTAGGTGAATCGAGGTTATTTCTAACCTACAAAACAAATTTCCAGTTACAGAGTCCCAACACTCTGTGACTGATGAACCAAATGAATCACCCATTCCAATCGTGGTACATCCTTCTCACACCACGATCGTAGACCTTCTTGACACCACTACGATAGATCAAAATGATAACTCATCTTTTGACCAACCAATAAATGGCTCAATAACTCATTTCAATATTAATTCATCCTCTAATAACGATTACTTCAATCTATCTCTTGCTCTCTCAAACTTGCAAAAACAGAAGACAAAAACCTCTCCTTCTGACATTTAAGAAATAATCGACCGTCTTTCTCTACTTCCCACCAAGGATGAGTTAACTGAAGTTTTAGAGAAAGTGGCCAAAGAGATGGAAGAAAACCTTGAGGCCCACTCTCTCATTATTCATCAACAGTTTAATAACTTGATCGATGTCGCCAATACTCTTCCTAGAAATTTGGGATCTGAGATCACCAAGAGATTATAGGCGATCATAAAGGAGATGATAAAGAGCATAATGGAAAGGGATCAACTTCACTTCCACTCAACGAACAAACATAAGGAAGCAGTTCTCCTTCTTCAACAGACTCATGAGGCGCAAAAAAAACTCATTACAAAAAATCTTGTAAGCATGTGTTCCTCCCTGATTGAATTTAAAGAGTACTCCTTAACTCATATAAAGCTGACAGATAATCTCTTGGCCATCATTCATCAACGAAAAGTCGATACTGACGCTATGGTCCAAGAGAATCACAAAGACGTTTCCCAGTCGCGCACTCAACTACACGAACTGGTGCAAGGAATGATTCATCTGTCTCAAGACATTCGAACCTTAGATGCTGACATAAAGGGGGAGAATACTGAGAAAAGTAAAGGAAAACAGGTTGCACTTTCCTCAAGAATCAATCAGCCTCGCAATCAGCTTTATATCCCAACACACAATGGTATTTATAAATAAACTAACATCCATACAAATCCATTAATCCATCTATATATTAATTTAAAAACCAAGATAATATATATAAACATCCACGCACGTATAAACATAAACAAATACCGTCCGACTAAAATTTATATACAAATCAAATGTCATAATGTATAATATAAACTTCGTACATTCAGTTGGTAAAAAAAATAATACAAATGTAGAATAAGAGAAGAGGACAATACAAATGTCTTCACGAATCAAAAATCATTCAGATTAGGCTGTAACAAAAGAATAAAACATGGTAAATATAAAGTATATATATATATTTATATTGGTATGCTTATGCAAAACAAAAACTGACCATTTTTGATGTATTACAATAATAAAAAGCTAAACATAAATAGAAATCTAAACATGTATTATTAAATGTAAAGAAAAACTAAACATGCAAAGCTATACATAAAGTTAAACAGTGACAAGATTATCTTGACATCATCATTTTGCTTTTGTGTTGCTCTCGTCGTTTCATAGGCTAACTCCTCATAACTAAGAGACTACAAATGCCCGCCAAGTGCAAGAAGAAGATTATGATCTTGATAGTCGGTCGTCGTCGATAAATTTTATCCCCAATACTCATTGAGAAGTGTAAGCTAGTTGTGGCCCACCTCTCTATGAAATCAGGAAACGTCCTCGGTTTTATAGTCCTAAGCATTTCACCTGTTACTCCTATTTTTGAAAAATTATCTGTCATAGAGTGAAGGGTTGCCAACTAAAGACATTTTTTTACTCATAGATTTATCTAACTCAAGGTCTGCATGTACTAAATGTGCAGTAGAGATTGTACCCAAGGTATCATTGATCAAATAATTAATCAACAAAAAACTTTTGACTTTCCTGCAATATCAGATTTATTGGGAAATATGAGAGACAAATGAAGATTTTTGACAACATAACTATCATAGACTATTATCAACATAAATAAAATAAAATATATAATTTAAACTACCTCTAAGGTCACATCATGATCCATCAGGCGTGGTCTTCATCCAGTGAAGTTCATGGGGGGTACAGTTTGACGTGGGATGAGATTATCATCCCAACGTGTGAAATTAAGCTCAGCCATATAGAGCTAGCTCTTCCACTCCCAAAGTTGTAAACTTTTCAACTATTCCCTTAGCGTTCATTATAGAGACTCAAGTGATTGTTCCTTCTTTTAAACGAAAGTGTCTGCATTGCTTCCAAAGATCGCGTGTAACCAGACACTTTCGGTTAATAGCAGAGACTCTGTAAACTTTTCAACTATTCCCTGAAAGTTTATTACAAAGACTTAGGTGATTGTTCTGTTAGGTTTGTATATAGCACAATCATGCAATCATATTACATAAAAGGTGTGGAAGTGCGATAATACATATTTTAAAAAATTTCATACAAACCATCACCCTGATCATACTTTGTGCATAATTATCAATTAATAGAAAAGAGATGGAGATTAGATTCATACCCTTGTAGAAACTAGCTTCTTCAGGTACGAGTTCACCTCCAATTCTTTTTCGCGTTCAACTTGAATCCACCAGGTTTAATTCCTTCTTTTAATCAACGTTATCCACCCAAGTATTTGGCCTCTAAAGGTGATCCACCAAGGAAGAACAAATATTCAAGAAGATGAGTGTTTGGCAAAATCCTAGTTTTTTTTATTTCTATAGAAAGTATGTACTCTCCCAACTCTTAGAAAAATCATTCACGTGTATTGTGAAAACATCTACAACAAGAACACTCACTTATAATAAGACTCCTCTTATTTATAGATGTAGGCAACCCTCCTTAACAATTAAGAAATTGGATTTTATTTTAATTAATTAAACTCTTTTAAGTAATTAGGCTCCCAATCTTATTAGGAATAATTAATTAAACTCTTTTAATTAATTAGCCTCCTAATCTTACTAGGAATATATGAGCGTACTTTTATTAATTAATTTCCAAACTCTTTTAGGAATTAAATAATAATAATAAGACTCATCTTATTAATTTATATTTAATATTTTCAAAATATTAAATAATAAATATTAAGTTATTTAATTTAATCTATCATCATAGATTAAATTAAATAGACTTAACTTATTATTACGATTATGTCATTTGCTTCTTAAATAAATATTCTTCCTTTTGCGGTGTGACCCTTTATGTTCTCCATATTAAACAGGTTGTGTATAAATCAATTAGAACAATTCTAATCTTATTTAAATAAATAAATTAAACTGTTAATTCATTTAAATAAATAACATTTATTCAACAATAAGGATAAGACTCCTTAGCGATCAACGACTTTTCAGAAAATATAGATTTCAACATTAATCATAAAAGAACCTTTGAGTAAATAGTTACTATATAATTCAATCCTTCCACCATATAATGTCCCAATTAAATATAAGACATGTAATTACTGGCAAGTCTTATTTTATTTAATTATATGTATTTCGATTCTTAAATGCACAACTCCAAATAATGCAAATTAGAAACTCCTTTCTAATTTTATTCTGTCAAGGACTACTGAGTTGTCATTTATCGAATCACATAGGAGATTTCTCTTCTTTTACTAGAAGCGATAGATTCTTTGTTGATCATACATTATCTCCATGTACAACTTATTACACCCAAGCATACACTTTGATATACCCTAAGGGTCTTAAGGAATAAGTCAAAGTATAACTCATCATACACAAGATATTATAATGATCTCAAGTCCAAGAATCACTTGTACTACTATCACTACAATAATTCCTATTGACAAGCAAGTAAAACTCTATTAGGTACTCCTTAGCGAGCCACATTCAGTGAACTTATTCTCTAATAAGCACCTACATATTTGCTTTAGTGTCTCCACACAAATGATCATGGGATCAATCATCCTCATCCAATTAATGAGCAAACAACATATGTACCAATCTATCCAGATTCACTAATCCCCATTTTAGTAATACAATGATTAGGAACAATTTTAGTTTTAAGCTATCTAAGAATTTAGATCTCATTAGCATGATCTCATCATAACTCTAAAAGCATTGCTTAAAATTATGGGTTTATCACATATTATAAAAATAGCACCATGTTGATAAACTAAAGCCTTTAGTAATTGAATACTTTTATTAATAAACAAATAAGATTGTTACAAAGAATATGCTTTATCATCAACATGATTGGCTTGTGTGCATACTACTTTCAATCTCCCACTTGCAATAAAGTCAATCGTCAGGGTATCGCATACCCTTATTCTCTAACTGACGATTATCCTGCTATTGGATTAGCTTCAGTAAATGGATATGTAATGTTGTTCTTGAGAGTCCACTATCTCTATAGTGATTTCCCATCTTTCAATGATTCCTCTAATCAAATGAAAGTGACGTAACACATGTTTAGATCCAAGATGAGACTTAGGAACTATTCCTAGTTTTGTAGTGAACTTTTCATCCAAACAATCAACTTGCAGCTTCATTTACAAATATATACTTTGTCTTTATCACTAAACCAGCAACTCTTTACTATTTGGAACCTTTCCAATTCACTGCACCATTGTTCAAGGTAACACCTTACTCTAAAGTGGATTTGTTGTCGTCTTGGTCAGTCTGAAAAACTTGAGTCTGTTAAGCCCTCTAGTTTTATTCAGACCCACCATGAATATGATCACATCCTTAGTGCCGGTTAAGTACTTTAAGATGTTTTCACTGTCTTACAGTGATCTTCTCCAGAATATGACCAATCAACATCATGTCTCGTATATTTCATTGCATACATGATAGTTACTCATGCGATCTCACTTTTAGGAGTCTATGGGAACTATTAAGAAAGATACACTCCAGGGCTCATCAACATGAGACATCTCTTGGAGTTTGCCATGCTAAACAACTTCAGAATCAAATGAATATACGTTCCTTGGGTTAAACCGAGCATCCTTGTAACGATCGAGAAATTTTGTAATTTAATTTAAATATTTAATGAATTAAGTAAATATTTTTAAATAATTTATTTATTGAGAAAAATAAATAATTAATAAAATTGTGGTGCATTAATTTAGTAATTAAATTGATTGATGGTAATTTTATTATCTGAAGATTTAATTTAATGAAATAATTAAATTAAATGAATTGTTTAATATTTAAGAAAATAATTAAATTAAAGAAAATGATGTTCCATCCTAATTTAATAATTAAATTAGATATATAATTATTTATTTATCATAAGTATAATTTAAAAAAAAATTAATTATAATTATTATAATGGTTACATGTGTGACAAGTAAAATCATATAATATAAATATTATTGAAATAATCTAGTAGAGGGAAATTGTGTTTAGCCAAACAAGGCATTGTGGCCTTTGGCTTATTTTAACTGATGCAGACTATTGGGATTGCTAACTGACGTACGTGAGAGTCAGTTTTGCCAGTTTATATCTACTCGTTCTTTTTTTTTCTAAGGCTAACTAAGACAGAGAGTTGGAGAAAGCAAGAGAGAAAAACACAGTGATATTGAGTTCTCTGAGATTGTCTAGAGGAAGGAGAGGAATTTCTAAGCCTTGACACCATCTTTTGCTACCAAATAAACAAGGATTGAAGGTATAATCTACCCCTAATTCTAATTCTAATTCTCAGTTTTATAATTTTCATTCTCTAGAGTCGGGATTTAGATAAGTGTTGATTGTAAGATATGGGTTATGGGTGTGTATGATAATATTGTAGAATCTGTTATTGCCATATATGTATATATAAAAGGGTTAGCAATCAAATACGTGAAATTGGATTGTACGAAGAAATTAAAATATCAGTGTATGTTCATGTAATATGGCTTAAGAAAGTACAAAATTTAATGTCCATTATGTGATGTAATCTGCAAATTGATGTTGGATTGTGTTAATAGGGAAATAAACGAAAATAACATAGTTTGAATCGTGTCAATTGGTTAAGCAACGAAGTCGTGGCGATCAAATTCGCTAAAAGTGATAAAAGTGAAGAAATTGGGAAAATTATGGTTTATTTCTTCAAAATTGAATATATGTAATGTTTACGTAGTTAGAATGATGAATATCATGTTTATAGATGTTATTACAAAGTTTTAGTTACTAGATTTTGTGAATTTCAGTGGAATTGGGTTGAGTTTGGTGTTGGTGCAAAATAGAGCTGTAAACTCCGGTTTAAAATGCATACTGCAGCAACTTCTACTGGGTACCACGAAGCGAGAAATGGCGCAATTGCGCTTTATGACTTTCTCTCGAAGTTGAGCACCAAATACATATTGACTCAGAGTGCCAAGGCTTGGGGCAGCACAGATGCGTTGTGCCCTGAGCCTAGGCAGTGAGTTCTTTTATTTTGTGGGTTGTAATACAAGGACCTAATTTGGCTTGGCATGCATAATAAAGATGTTAAAATAATAACATGGCATACAATAATAGATTGTAGTATAATGTAATACCAAAATATGAAGATTTTAATTTATCACTTGAATAAGTTATGTAATGAACAAAGGTGATGTTTTCAAAAGTTAGAGATGAATGATAAGGTTTATGTTAGTTTATAGTGAGATTTCAGATTCGCTAGAATGGTTAACCAACATGGTTAGATATTAAGTTAAGGGTATGACTTAAATGGTGGGTTAAACCCATAAAGCTAATATTAATACAACTAATTGTGATTGCGATTTCAATTATATGTGTAAGGTAATTGACGAACATTATTATACTTGTGTAGCTTACATACAAGGCAAGTTCCCTAACTTTATTCTCTTTATAATGAATTCAAGTTTCATAACAACATTATCTTTTATGTCAAGCAAGCTTTCTATTCCTAAATTATCATTGTACAAGTTCCTAAATTCTATGTTAAAGTTGAGAAAGCCTAATCTATCTTGTGTATGATTGTACAAGCTCTTGTAATCTAATTCGTGACATAGAGCAAGTTTTACTTTCCTTATTCTTGTTATTATTATTCAAAGCATATATTGTTCTAATATATTGATTCAAAGGAGATTGTTCTAACTCTTTTGAATATAGTACTTTGCATGTATACCATATCTACTCAATTGTATATTGTTGTTATTCGATCTTTGACTTAAATAACCTTGTTCAATTCTATATTATTGAACTGAACCTTCAAGTAGCAAGCAAACTCGTGTTGATTGAAATAATCTATAATTGAATAGTGTTCTAAAATTCTAGAACCACTGATAAGTTAGTTTCGAGCTAAAAACTTTCTTTAGTACGGATTCCTAAAGTCAAACTGAGATGAACAACCCTAACAGAGGGGATTTTGTACGTGTAATGTTTAGATGTTTGTGCACAATATGTGGTACAAAGGGTTGATCCCCTAAGGATTCTGATGTTTATCTGCTTTATGATTCAGGTTCCCGACTTCACATAGCCTAGAGGGAACTGGTTTATCATTCACTCCATATATCAGGCTCTGCATCCTGACTATTAAGCGATTGTGCATGGCTAGGGTTTTGGGGCGTTCTTTTCCATCCTCCACCGTCGTTGTCCCTGGGGTTATCTCAGGGCATTGTTTGAGCGCTGGTTTCACCAAACTCAGTCTCTCCATTTATTAGATTGTGAGGTGATGATGACGCCGATGGATTAGCAATTTATCATCGGTATGGAGTTTGGAGGGGTGTAAGTGCCTTGTACGGCGGATATTATCTCGACTACCGTTTGATCGTTGCTAGGAGTTTTACCGAGGCGCTCAAGGCGGGAGACGATTCGCCAGACAGTCCTTTGAGCATAGATGCTATGAGTAAGCTGTTGTGTGAGACCATAACCGATGATGTGAGAGTCAGGGATCACATTCTTTGGCGATTATTCCTGATAATCATTAGGGGCTGCTTCATAGCAGATAACTCTTCCACAGTATCATTCTCTTTCGTGAGCGCCACACGAGATGTTGACCATATTGGAGAGTATGATTGGGGCTCCTAAAACTTCGCTTATTTCCTCAGGGGCATGCACATGCGTTGGCAGGGTTTGATGGAGGCTTGTCTAGGATTTTACCCATTTCTGCTGGTGAGTATTTCTCTTATGATTTCCCATGTACAGGTTAAGAGTGTTAACTGACAGCAGATGTTTGCCTTTGTGTTAGCAGTTTTGGGCCTACGAGAGGCTCCCATGTTTACGTCATGGGAGTGTGCTAGGCTTGGAGACCTATCCATGAGGACGTCGATGGCATCACTCCATATTGACGGAGGTTCTTGTAGCTGAGGGTTTCACCCATTATCGACTACAGTTGGAGTTGTTGACAACTGATGCTATCAGATGGATTCCCTATTCTGGGGAACATTTTCCCATTGGGTTTCTGGCATGTTGATTCCCTCCACGCTTATTGTCACCGCTTCGATGACTGCTATCACTGGTATTATCATTTTTCCAGCTGCTCTCTTTTGGTTGGGTTGACTCATTATCGCGCTCCAATAATCGAGCCCTATTAACAACATCCTAATACAAACACGCTTTATGAGAGATAAGATATTGACGTATCTCGGGTTTCAAACCTCTTAGAAACATTCACGCTATTCTCTCCTCATTATCAACCAAATGGGACGCAAGGATAACTCGGCAAACTTAGCTTCCCGTCTTTGCGACACACGGTCATGTTGTTTTGCTCCAGCTTTAATGAACTCTACCTCTTTCATGTGACGAATACTTTCTCGAAAGTACTTGTCGTTGAATGCTTCTTGGAACTTTTCCCAAGACATCTTCAAGGCGGCGGAGTTGAGTATGCTTTACTGATTCCCATCGATGAATCGCCTCTTGCAAAAAAAATTAAGGTGGCAAAGGGAACCTTTTGCTCCTCGGAGCATCCCATGATATCAAATATATTGTTGATATGCTTTATCCACGTCTCTGCCTTAAGTGGTTTTGGCTCTCCAAAAACTCCAAGTGGTCCCAGCCTTGAACTGCTTAGCGGGACCGTCCGAAGTTGCCAGTGTTTCCACCTGCATTTTGGACAGGAGCCGCTCTCGCCTGATATTGCATGAATTGCAAAAAGCCTCTGAACATTCCATCGTTCATCATTTGGTCAGTGTTGTCATTTGCATGAGGATTGTCGCCTTCCTGATGCACATTATCCTGATTATTGATCTGTGGAGACTCAACGGTCTCCTGTGCTCCATTGCTAGTTTCAACATTCTCGGATGTCATTTTCAAATACTGCCACAAAACAAGGGTTAATTAACATATCACATATTATCCCTATACTCTGACTGACCAATTAAATACCAAATAAACTTAGGTAGGTCATACTAGCGAAGGAATTCCCCGTCTCTCCCCTCCTAGTTCTTGTCTCCCATCTCAGCCAGGGATCATATCCCTAAGCTTTGATACCAACTGTGATGCCCCCAAAACAGGTATACATCACCCATCTTTAGTCGCCAAATACATGGTACAAAATTCAAATACAACTTAATTATACAATAGTCATGTAAAATACGACAAAACATAATCTAAGAGTTTTAATAAGAATATTTTCATCTAGACAATATCCACACTCAATGGAGTTCTCATTACATTTATTGTCTCACTATTTAACAGAATAGTGAGGACTATTAATGCTATCATTTGGACTGTCACTCCGTTCCCCGACTAGTCCTGGCTACGTTCTCATTTCCTGAAGAGAACAGTGAAAGAAAGGGTGAGCTCAACAAGCCCAGTAAGAAATATTATTACTAAGATAATGCAGAATAAATTATCATTAGCCTTCAACAATGTTAAACTAATAAAATACAATAGACATCAAGTTTAACTGCAGCGGAACAAGCAATCTATTAGAAGAGTCAAGTAGAAAATAAAATCTTCTATCTTCAATGATTTAAAAAGGTTTTTCATCACTTTTATCGCTGAGACTCGGCTTATTAAATAAACCACATCATCCCTGCACTACGGCCAAGGATATTCATTAGTATCACGACCACAAATTATCAATGCACTACGAGCCAAGGATATTCGTGTTTTCATCAATGGTCATGATCATGCCAACAACTATCCATCAATGCACTACGGGCCAATGAGGACTTTTACCACATCATTTGTAACATTACGGTCATGACTATACCGAATAATCCCTGGTCATAATCATACCAAGTCCATCTATGCACTACAGGCCACATATGACTTTCAACATAATATAAACATGAGGATGATGACAATGACATAATAATTCAATAAAACAAGTTTAAGAATTAAATTTTTAAGATTTATAAGTTAATTTATCCTGAACTCAAAACGTCCAAATTGTCAACATGATACTCCTTTGTGGAGTAAAATTCAAGAATGCTTAGAAGAATATTTCCATGAAAAGATACTGGATGAAGCGCAATATCCAGGATATTCTACTAATTTCATGGAGTATAGAAGTCAAAACTTTAACCAAATAAGTATAATATAATATATGAAACTGCAAATGAATTTTCGCCGCCATGCGGTAATCAACGTAGACAGATCATTTCAACAATTTAATAAGGAATGAATACAAAGGATCATTCACCATGCACGTGGTAATCCACATAGACAGGTTACTCTAACAGAATAATAAAAAATGGAATAACAGAAGGATTCACCATGCATGCGATAGAGGCGCATGCATGAGTTACTCCCAAATGTAATAATAAAGAATGGAACCGAAGTCATGCGTAATCCGCATGCATAAGATATCCCAAATGAATAATAAAAGAATGGAACCGAGTTATGCGTAATCCGCATTGCAGACATGATATTCCAAATGTAATAATAAAGAATGGAATAACAACAGAATTCACGGGCATGCGATAGATCAAGACAAACAAAGTTATTCCAATGTAATAATAAATAATGGAACCAGTCATGCGTAATACGCACGCACAAGATATTTCAACGAATAATAAAGAATGGAATAACGTAAGAATTTCACCATGTATGCGGTGCTTAGCATAGACAAAGTTATTCCAACATAATAATAAGGAATGGAATAATGTAAGAATTTCACCATGTTTGCGAGATTTGGCATATACAAAGTTATTCCAATGAAATAATAAAGAATGGAATAATGTAAGAATTTCACCATGTATGCGTTACTTTTGCATAGACAAAAGTTATTCCAACATAATAATAAGGAATGAAATAATGTAAGAATTTCACCATGTATGCGATTATTGCATATCTGAGTTATTCCAACGTAATAATAAAGAATAGAATAATAGAAGAATTTCACCATGTATACGGTACTTCGCATAGACAGGTTGTTCCAACAAAATAATAAGGAATGGAATAACAATAGCTCTCTTCATGAATACGAAAGAAATAATACCCCTTACCTTAAGAATAAAGCTGGATACTAGAATAGAGAGGTAGCAGACTTCTCTTCTTATTTCTCTCTATAATTTCTCTCTATAATACTTGCTCTATAGCTTTAATGAATTGGTGAGAAATGATGGAAGAATGAGCTTCTATTTATAAAAAAAATATAGTTTCAATAATTGCACGTTTTGGGGCTCAAAATTTAAAGTACAATACCTCCAACTTTTCTTTCATTTTTAATTTAGTTCTGCAAGTATTATCAAACTTACACCACCTCCCCTAATAGTAAATAATGTGAATCAATAGTTCAATCATGTGATTCAATAATTATAATCACGTGAAAATACGAATAACAGTATAGTAAATCCATCTATACCTCCATCTTTAACTTAGTCATGCAAGTATTATCAATCTTGCACCAACTCCCCTAATAGTTCATGAATGTGAATCAATAGTACACACATGTGAACAAATAGTTATAATCATGTGAATTAATAGCAATTAATTCCTCATTTATCTGATTAATTACTCGATAACTTCCAGACATCAATTATTATCGAAATAAATGTCGATTTTCACTAACACTAATAATTCTAACACAATGGAACTATCAATTTCATCTTTAATCAACACGAACTTATTCATCATTAATATTATAACTCACAATATTTAACAACCGAATCGCTCCCGAAAGGAGGGGGGCTTTTACGATAAGGATTTCTCCTTATTAGAGCGCAATTAGATGACCAAACCTCTCCTCGATGTAACTTCTAGACATTGTAAATATTGCAATTTAATAATATAAATAACTTTTTCATCTCAATTATTGATTTAATAATATATCATATTAAATAGATGATACTGTGACAATAATCGAATCAATAATATGAGAGATATGATGCAAACAATTATCGTAGCAATAATTGAGTATAACCGAGTGACTTCTCACGTAAACATCAATAACCAATACCGGTAATACTACTATGCAACCAAACGTATTCGCATTTCTTTTAGTGCGGGTAGTTCAACAGTTTTAACAGTAACACTTTTGTCGTTATAAAAAGATAATTCTGTCGTTTTCTTACTACGACAAAACTTCTGTTGTGGGGTCCACCAATGATTGTGTCGTCCACCAATGATTGTGTCGTCGTACGAATATTCCCTGTTAAAACGAATATTCTCCGACCAATCGAATATTATATAACCACTTGCTTACTTTGCAAAATTCATAAATACTACCCACAAATAAAATATTGTCTCAAATCCACACCATAATATTAAAAAAAAATATTTCGAGAAATTTAAATCTTTATTCATAAAATTTGGGGTCTCACAATCTCCCCTCCTTATGAAATTTCGGTCTCGAAATTTACGTACGTACCTGGTATGCCAAAGAGATGAGGATACCTTGACTTCATTTCAGATTCTAACTCTTGAGGTATAACCTTTAAGTGTTGAATACGATCCTTCTTATCCAAGATTTTAACACGTATCTCCTCATACGTTAAATCTTCTGCTATCTCATCTAGTTCTAATTTAATAACGTGGTTCAAGTATCCACATATTTACATAACATCAATACGTGAAAAACATTATGAACACGTGACATACTTGGCGGTAAAACGAGTCTATATGCCACGCTCCTACTCGATCAAGGATTTCAAATGGGCCAATTAGATCGAAATTGAGATTTCCTCTTTTCATCGATTCTTGCTTCTAGAATAACGCCTCTTGAACCTTCTTCTTCACATTCATCACTCTCTGGTATGTAAGCTTTGCGGCTTTAACTTTATCGATTAAAGTCGATTCTACTCAGATATATTCATTATCTTCACGTGGGTCCCTGAGTCTTTAACTCTATCTTCAACATTTATAAGTTATACGAAATGGGTTTTGTGTTAACAACATTGCACTCGTAAACGCGTACGATCTTCTGCTCAACGCGTCAACTACCACGTTCGCTCTTCCACAATGATATTGAATGGTATAGTCGAAATCTTCAACAGCTCGAGCCAACGTCTCTGGCGCATTATACGTTCGTTTTGGTTGAAGAAATATTTGAGGTTTTTAGAAATGGGTTTTGTACTGGGGTCAATACAAAATTCGATTTCACGCTCTAGGGGTAAGCTAAGAAGTCTTCAGGAATACGTCAGGAAATTTAATAGTAATAGAAATATCATTCAAAAACTGTGACCCTCATCCAAGACTTGGATAACACGTCACATTGATATCTATCAACTTGCCACCATTATTCACGACGTCCCCTACAGATATTCTAGCTTCGGTGTATTCCAAGACTTAGAAGTCACCAGCGAAAGGCTCGGGGCTCTTTTTTACTTATGGCTTGATATGACAATGATTGACTTTAGTGGTTTGATTGCTTGAATTCACATAACAAAGTTGGTTAGAATATGAAAACTAACAACCTTACAAAAAGTATGATGAGTACTTAACCAATCGATTCCTAAAATCACATCAAAGGCAAGTATTTTCAAAGAGATAAGATCGACAGGAAACATAAAAGTGTCGATTTGAATCAACAAGATTTATAAATAGTGGAGGTAACGAAGGTTTCTACTAACGAAGTTTCAACCAATAAGTCAAAGTATAATTTCTCCAAAGTTAAATTTAAACGTTGAGCGCAAGCAAGAGAGATAAAAGAATGGGTAGAACCGGTATATAATAAGGTATAAACTTTGCAAGAATTTATAATTAACTAACTCGTGCTAACTTCGTTTGGGTTACTCGCTTTCTGGGAGGTCACAACAAATGCTTTCCCTTGAACTACCGGCTTTGACTTTTTCGACTGACGGCTTTGGTGCCTCCATCCCAAATGAACTTGCCTTCCCTGAATGATAAAATCGAGCTAGGTGACCTTCTCTTCCACAATTACAACAGTGTTTTGAATCGCTATATACACGATTTGGTGATATGTCCCTCCCTCGCATTTGAAGCATATGATAGGTGGTCGTTCTCCTTCCTTAACAACGGTCTTTGATCGACGTTTTCCATCATTGTTGAATCTCCTCTTCTTGAAATGTCCATTCTTATTGTTTTGGCCATGATTACCAATCGGCGTGGTTACCATTTCGCATGTTGATTTCCTTCATGCTTATTCTCACCGCTTGATGATCGCTATCATCGGGTAATATCATTTTGCCGACTGCTCTCTTTCGGTTGGGTTGACTCATTATCGCGCTCCAATAACTGAGCCCTATTAACAACATCTGAATTCAAACACAGTTTATGAGAGATAAGATATTGACGTATCTCGGGTTTCAAACCTCTTAGAAACATTCGCGTCATTCTCTTCTCATTATCAACCAAATGGGACGCAAACCAGGACAACTCAGCAAACTTAGCTTCGTACTGCACACGGTCATGTTGTTTTGCTCCAGTTTAATGAACTCTACCTCTTTTATGTGACGAATACTTTCGGGAAAGTACTTGTCGTTGAACAGTTCTTGGAACTTTTCCAAAGACATCTTCAGTGCGGCAGGTTGAGTACGCTTTACAGATTCCCACCAGTAATCTGCATATGCCCGGAACATGAAGGTGGCAAAGGGAACCTTTTTCTCCTCGGAGAATCTAAAGACATCAAATATCTTGTTGATCTGCTTTATCCACGTCTCCGCCTTAAGTGGTTTTGGCTCTCCAAAAAACTCCGGTGGTCCCAGCTCCTTGAACTGTTTAGAAGTGACCGTCCGAGAGTTTCCAGTGTTTTCACCTGCATTTTGGACATAGCCGCTCTCGCCTAATGTTGCATGAATTGCATAAAGCCTCTAAACATTCCATCGTTCATCATTTGGTCAGTGTTGTCGTTTGCATGAGGATTATCGCCTTCCTGATGCACATTATCCTAATTATTGATCTGTGGAGACTCAGCGGTTTCCTGTGCTCCATTTCTAGTTTTAACATTCTCGGATGTCATTTTCAAATACTGCCACAAAACAAGTGTTATTAACATATCACATATTATCCCTATACTCTGACCGACCAATTAAATACCAAATAAACTTAGGTAGGTCATACTAGCGAAGGAATTCCCCGTCTCTCCCCTCCTAGTTCTTATCTCCCATCTCAGCCAGGGATCATATCCCTAAGCTTTGATACCAACTGTGATTCCCCCAAAACAGGTATACATCACCCATCTTGAGTTGCCAAATACATGGCACAAAATTCAAATACAACTTAATTATACAACAGTCGTGTAAAATACGACAAAACATAATCTAAGAGTTTTAATAAGAATAATGTCATCTAGACAATATCCACACTCAATGGAGTTCTCATTACATTTATTGTCACACTATTTAACAGAATAGTGAGGACTAATAATGCTATCATTTGGACCGTCGCTCCGTTCCCCGACTAGTCTTGACTACGTTCTCATTTCCTGAATAGAATAGTGAAAGAAAGGGTGAGCTCAACTAGCCCAGTAAGAAATATTATGACTAAGATAATGCAGAATAAATTATCATTAGCCTTCAACAATGTTAAACTGATAAAATACAATAGACATCAATTTTAACTGCAGTGGAACAAGCAATCCATTAGAAGAGTCAAGTAGAGAATAAAATCTATTATCTTCTATGATTTAAAAAGGTTTTTCATCACTTTTATCGCTGAGACTCAGCTTATTAAATAAACCATGCCATCCCTGCATTACGGCCAAGGATATTCATTAGTATCACGACCACAAATTATCCATGCACTACGGGCCAAGGATATTCGGGTTTTCATCAATGGTTATGATCATGCCAACAACTGTCTATCAATGCACTACGGGCCAATGAGGACTTTTACCACATTATTTGTAACATTACGGTCATGACTATACCGAATAATCTCTGGTCATAATCATACCAAGTCCATCTATGCACTACAGGCCACAGATGACTTTCAACATAATATAAACATGAGGATGATGACACTGCCATAATAATTCAATAAAACAAGTTCAAATATTAAAATTTTAAGATTTATAAGTTAATTTATCCTGAACTCAAAAACGTTCAAATTGTCAACATGATACTGGTTTGTGGAGTAAAATTCAAGAATGATTAGAAGAATATTTCCATGAAAAGATATTGGATGAAGCGCAATATCCACGATATTCTACTAATTTTAGGGAGTATAGAAGCCAAAACTTTAACCAACTGAGTATAATATAATATATGAAATTGCAAATGGATTTTCACCCGCCATGCGGTAATCCACATAGATAGGTTATTCCAACAGAATAATATAGAATGGAATAACAGAAGGATTCACCATGCATGTGATAGACCGCACATACATGTTACTCACAACAGAATAATAAAGAATAGAACCAGGTCATGCGTAATCCGCACAAACAGGATATACCAACAGAATAATAAAGAATGGAACCAGGTTATGCGTAATCCGCACAGACATGATATTCCAACAGAATAATAAAGAATGGATAACAACAGAATTCACCAGGCATGCGATAGACCGCACAAACAGGTTATTCCAACAGAATAATAAATAATGGAACTAGGTCATGCGTAATACGCATGATGTGAGATATTCCAAAGAATAATAAAGAATGGAATAATGAAATAATTTCACCATGTATGCGGTATTGATGCAGACAAAGTTATTCCAACATAATAATAAGGAATGGAATAACAGAAGAATTTCACCATGTATGCAGTACTTTGCATATATAGGTTATTCCAACAGAATAATAAAGAATGGAATAACAGAAGAATTTCACCATGTATGCGATATCAGACAGAGGCAGAGTTATTCAACATAATAATAAGGAATAGAATAACGTAAGAATTTTACCATGTATCCAAAGATTTAGCATATATAGGTTATTCCAATAGAATAATAAAGAATGGAATAACAAAAGAATTTCACCATATATATACGTTATTGAGATAGACAAGTTATTCCAACGGAATAATAAACAATGGAATAACAGAAGAATTTTACCATGTATGCGGTACTTCGCATAGACAAGTTATTCCAACAGAATAATAAGGAATGGAATAACAATAGCTCTCTTCATGAATACGAAAAAATAATACCCTTACCTTTAGAATAAAGTTGGATACTAGAATAGAGAGGTAGGAGACTTCTCTTCTTCTTTCTCATCTATAATTTCTATATAATAATAATTCTATATAGCTTTAGTGAATTAGTGAGAAATGAAGGAAGAATGAGCTTCTATTTATAGAAAATATAGTTTCGATAATTTCACGTTTTGGGCTCGAAAAATTACAAAGACAATACCTCCAACTTTTCTTTCATTTTAATTTATTCTGCAAGTATTATCAAACTTGCACCACCTCCCCTAATAGTAAATAATGTGAATCAGTAGTTCGATCATGTGATTCAATAGTTATAATCATGTGAAAATACGAATAACAGTATAGTACCTCCATCTTTAACTTAGTCATGCAAGTATTATAAATCTTGCACCAACTCCCCTAATAGTTCATGAATGTGAATCAATAGTACACACATGTGAACAAATAGTTATAATCATGTGAATTAATAGCAATTAATTCCTCATTTATCCGATTAATTACCTGATAACTTCCCGACATCAATTATTATCGAAATAAATGTCGATTTTCACTAACACTAATAATTCCAACACAATGGAACTATCAATTTCATCTTTAATCAATACGAACTTATTCATCATTAATATTATAACTCACAATATTTAACAACCAGATCGTTCCCAGGAAAGAGGGGGCTTTTCGATAAGGATTTCTCCTTATTGGCGCGTAATTAGATGACCAAACCTCTCCTTGACAGAACTTCTAGACATTGTAAATATTGCAATTTAATAATATGAATAACTTTGTCGTCTCAATTATTGATTTAATAATATATCATATTATACAGATGATACTATGACAATATTCGAATCAATAATATGAGAGATATGATGCAACAATTACTGTAGCAATAATTAAGTATAACTGAGTGACTTCTCACGTAAGCATCAATAACCAATACCGTGTGCTAGTATGCAACCACACGTATTACTGTACTTTTACTACCAGGTAGTTCAACAGTTTTAACGGTAACACTTTTGTCGTTATAAAAAGATAATTCTGTCGTTTTCTTACTACGACAACACTTCTGTTGTGGGGTCCACCAATGATTATGTCATTGTACGAATATTCCCTGTTAAAACGAATATTCCTCGACCAATCGAATATTATATAACCACTTGCTTACTTTACAAAATTTATAAATACTACCCACAAATAAAACACTATCTCAAATCCACACCATAATATTAAAAAAAAATATTTGGAGAAATTTAAATCTTTATTCATAAAACCTAGGGTCTCACAATCTCCCCTCCTTATGAAATTTTGGTCTCAAAATTTACGTACGTACCTGGTATGCCAAAGAGATGAGGATACCTTGACTTCATTTCAGATTCTAACTTTTGAGGTATAACCTTTGAGTGTTGAATACGATCCTTCTTATCTAAGATTTTAACACGTATCTCCTCATACGTTAAATCTTCTGCTATCTCATCTAGTTCTAATTTAATAACGTGGTTCGGGTCATCCACATATTTACGTAACATCATTACGTGAAAAATGTTATGAACACGCGACATACTTGGCGGTAAAGCGAGTCTATATGCCACAGTTCCTACTCGATCAAGGATTTCAAATGGGCCAATTAAATCGAGGGTTGAGATTTCCTCTTTTCATCGATTCTTGCTTCTAGAATAACGCCCTCTTGAACCTTCTCCTTCACATTCATCAGCTCTGAGTATGTAGCTTGCACGGCTTTAACTTTATCGATTAAAGTCGATTCTACTCGTATATTGGTTATCTTCACGTGGGTCCCTAGAGTCTTTAACTCTATCTTCAACATTTGTAAGTTATATGAAATGGGTTTTGTGTTAACAACATCGCACTCGTAAATGCGTACGATCTTCTACTCAACGCGTCAACTACCACGTTCGCTCTTCCATAATGATATTGAATGGTATAGTCATAATCTTCAACAGCTCGAGCCAACGCCTTTGGCGCATTATACGTTCGTTTTAGTTGAAGAAATATTTGAGGGTTTTAGAAATGAGTTTTGTACTTGGGTCAATACAAAATTCGATTTCACGCTCTAGGGGTAAGCTAAGAAGTCTTCAGGAATACGTCAGGAAATTTATTAATAATAGAAATATCATTCAAAACTATGACCCTCATCCAAGACTTGGATAACATGTCACATTGATATCTATCAACTTGCCACCATTATTCACGACGTCCCCTACGGATATTCTAGCTTCGGTGTGTTCCAAGACTTGGAAGTCACCAGTGAAAGGCTCGGGGCTCTTTACTTATGGCTTGATATGACAATGATTGACTTTAGTGGTTTGGTTGCTTGAATTCGCATAACAGGTTGGTTAGGAATATGAAAGCTAACAACCTTACAAAAAGCATGATGAGTACTTAACCAATCGATTCCTAAAATCACATCAAAGGCAAGTATTTTCAAAGAGATAAGATCGACAGGTAACGTGAAAGTGTCAATTTGAATCAACAAGAGTTCTAAACAGTGGAGGTAACGAAGGTTTCTACTAACGAAGTTTCAACCAATAAGTCAAAGTCTAATTTCTCCGGAGTCAAATTTAAACGTTGAGCGCAAGCAAGAGAGATAAAAGAATGGGTAGTACCGGTATCTAATAAGGTATAGACTTCGCAAGAATTTATAATTAACTAACCCGTGCTAACTTCGTTTGGGTTACTCGCTTTCTGGGAGGTCACAACAAACGCTCTCCCTTGAACTACCGGCTTTGACTTTTTTGGGATGGCCTTTGGTGCCTCCATCCGAGCTAAACTGGCCTTCCCTGAATGACAAAATCGAGCTAGGTGACCTTCTCTTCCACAATTACAATAGGTTTTGGACTGCTGCATACAGTTTGGACTGATATGTCCCTCCCCTCCGCATTTGAAGCATATGATAGGTGGTCGTTCTCCTTCCTTAACAACGGGTGCTGATGTTGACATTTTTCCATCATTGTTGAATCTCCTCTTCTTGAAATGTCCATTCTTATTGTTTTGGCCATGATTACCACCGAAGTGGTTACCATTTCTGGCATGTTGATTCCCTCCATGCTTATTCTCACCGCTTCGATGACTGCTATCACTGGTATTATCATTTTGTCGACTGCTCTCTTTTGATTTGGTTGACTCATTATCGCGCTCCAATGACTGAGCCCTATTAACAACATCTGAATTCAAACACAGTTTATGAGAGATAAGATATTGACGTATCTCGGGTTTCAAACCTCTTAGAAACATTCGCGTCATTCTCTTCTCATTATCAACCAAATGGGACGCAAACTAGGATAACTCGGCAAACTTAGCTTCGTACTGCGACACGGTCATGTTGTTTTGCTCCAGTTTAATGAACTCTACCTCTTTCATGTGTGACGAATACTTTCGGAAAGTACTTGTCATTGAACAGCTTCTTGGAACTTCTCCCAAGACATCTTTAGTGCGGCGGAGTTGAGTATGCTTTTCTGATTCCCACCAAAGAATCGCCTATTCCCCAAGCAACATGAAGGTGGCAAAGGGAACCTTTTGCTCCTCGGAGCATCCCAAGACATCAAATATCTTGTTGATCTGCTTTATCCACGTCTCCGCCTTAAGTGGTTTTGGCTCTCCAAAGAACTCCGGTGGTCCCAGCTCCTTGAATCGCTTAGCAAAGAATCATCCGAGAGTTTCCAATGTTTCCACCTCAGATTTTGGACAGAGAGCCTCTACTTTGATGTTGCATGAATTTCATAAAGCCTCTAAACATTCCATCGCTCATCATTTGGTCAAGTTGTCATTTGCATGAGGATTGTCGCCTTCCTGATGCACATTATCCTGATTATTGATCTGTGGAGACTCAACGGTCTCCTGTGCTCCATTGCTAGTTTCAACATTCTCGGATGTCATTTTCAAATACTGCCACAAAACAAGGGTTAATTAACATATCACATATTATCCCTATACTCTGACCGACCAATTAAATACCAAATAAACTTAGGTAGGTCATACTAGCGAAGGAATTCCCCGTCTCTCCCCTCCTAGTTCTTATCTCCCATCTCAGCTAGGGATCATATCCCTAAGCTTTGATATCAACTGTGATGCCCCCAAAACAGGTATACATCACCCATCTTGAGTCGCCAAATACATGGTACAAAATTCAAATACAACTTAATTATACAACAATTAATGTAAAATACGACAAAACATAATCTAAGAGTTTTAATAAGAATATTGTCATCTAGACAATATCCACACTCAATGGAGTCCTCATTACATTTATTGTCACACTATTTAATGTAATAGTGAGGACTAATAATTTTATCATTTGGACCGTCACACTGCTTTCCCGACTAGTCCCGGCTACGCTCATTTCCGAATAGAATAGTGAAAGAAAGAAAGGAGCTCAACTAGCCCAGTAAAAAATATTATGACTAAGATAATGCAGAATAAATTATCATTAGCCTTCAACAATGTTAAACTGATAAAATACAATAGACATCAATTTTAACTGCAGTGGAACAAGCAATCCATTAGAAGAGTCAAGTAGAGAATAAAATCTATTATCTTCTATGATTTAAAAAGGTTTTTCATCACTTTTATCGCTGAGACTCAGCTTATTAAATAAACCATGCCATCCCTGCACTACGGCCAAGGATATTCATTAGTATCACGACCACAAATTATCCATGCACTACGGGCCAAGGATATTCGGGTTTTCATCAATGGTTATGATCATGCCAACAACTGTCCATCAATGCACTACGGGCCAATGAGGACTTTTACCACATCATTTGTAACATTACTACTCATGACTATACCCCGAATAATCCTCGGTCATAATCATACCAAGTCCATCTATGCACTACAGGCCACAGATGACTTTCAACATAATATAAACATGAGGATGATGACACTGCCATAATAATTCAATAAAACAAGTTCAAAAATTAAAATTTTAAGATTTATAAGTTAATTTATCCTGAGCTCAAAAACGTCCAAATTGTCAACATGATACTGCTTTGTGGAGTAAAATTCAAGAATGCTTAGAAGAATATTTTCATGAAAAGATATTGGATGAAGCGCAATAGCCAGGACATTCTAATAATTTCAGGGAGTATAGAAGCCAAAACTTTAACCAACTGAGTATAATATAATATATGAAACTGCAAATGGATTTTCGCCCGCCATGTGGTAATCCACATGAGACAAAGTTATTCCAATGTAATAATATAGAATGGAATAATGTAAGATTCACCATACATGCGATAGACCGCATGCATGTGTTACTCCCAATGTAATAATAAAGAATGGAACCAGTGTCGTGCGTAATCCGCATGCATGTGATATACCAATAGAATAATAAAGAATGGAACCAAAGTTATCAGTAATCCGCATGCAGACGTGATATTCCAACGTAATAATAAAGAATGGAATAACAACAGAATTCACTGTGCATGCGATAGACCAAGATGACAAGTTATTCCAATGTAATAATAAATAATGGAACTAAAATGTCATGCGTAATACGCATTGAATGTGATATTCTAACGAGAATAATAAAGAATGGAATAATGTAAGAATTTCACCATGTATGCGGTATTTGATGTATGCAAAGTTATTCCAACATAATAATAAGGAATGGAATAATGTAAGAATTTCACCATGTATGCAAAGATTGCATATACAAAGTTATTCCAATGTAATAATAAAGAATGGAATAATGTAAGAATTTTACCATGTATGCGTTACTTTTGCATGTATAAGATGAGTTATTCCAACATAATAATAAGGAATGGAATAATGAAGAATTTCACCATGTATGCAAGATTGTGATATACAAAGTTATTCCAACAGAATAATAAAGAATAGAATAACAGAAGAATTTCACCATGTATACGGTACTTCGCATAGACAGGTTGTTCCAACAAAATAATAAGGAATGGAATAACAATAGCTCTCTTCATGAATACGAAAGAAATAATACCCCTTACCTTAAGAATAAAGCTGGATACTAGAATAGAGAGGTAGCAGACTTCTCTTCTTATTTCTCTCTATAATTTCTCTCTATAATAATTGCTCTATAGCTTTAATGAATTGGTGAGAAATGATGGAAGAATGAGCTTCTATTTATAAAAAAAATATAGTTTCAATAATTGCACGTTTTGGGGCTCAAAATTTAAAGTACAATACCTCCAACTTTTCTTTCATTTTTAATTTAGTTCTGCAAGTATTATCAAACTTGCACCACCTCCCCTAATAGTAAATAATGTGAATCAATAGTTCAATCATGTGATTCAATAATTATAATCACGTGAAAATCTGAAATAACGAAGATAGTAAATCCATCTATACCTCCATCTTTAACTTAGTCATGCAAGTATTATCAATCTTGCACCAACTCCCCTAATAGTTCATGAATGTGAATCAATAGTACACACATGTGAACAAATAGTTATAATCATGTGAATTAATAGCAATTAATTCCTCATTTATCTGATTAATTACTCGATAACTTCCAGACATCAATTATTATCGAAATAAATGTCGATTTTCACTAACACTAATAATTCCAACACAATGGAACTATCAATTTCATCTTTAATCAACACGAACTTATTCATCATTAATATTATAACTCACAATATTTAACAACCAGGTCGTTCCCAGAAAGGAGGGGGCTTTCTGATAAGGATTTCTCCTTATTAGAGCGCAATTAGATGACCAAACCTCTCCTTGACAGAACTTCTAGACATTGTAAATATTGCAATTTAATAATATAAATAACTTTTTCATCTCAATTATTGATTTAATAATATATCATATTAAACAGATGATACTGTGACAATAATCGAATCAATAATATGAGAGATATGATGCAGCAATTACTGTAGCAATAATTGAGTATAACTGAGTGACTTCTCACGTAAACATCAATAACCAATACCGTGTGCTACTATGCAACCAAACGTATTACTGTACTTTTAGTACCGGGTAGTTCAACAGTTTTAACAGTAACACTTTTGTCGTTATAAAAGATAATTACGTGCGTTTCTTACTTACTTAACAAAACTTCGCTAGGGGTCCACCAATGATTGTGTCGCCCACCAATGATTGTGTCGTCGTCATTTAATATTCCTGTTAAAACGAATATTCTCCCACCAATCGAATATTATATAACCACTTGCTTACTTTTGCAAAATTCATAAATACTACCCACAAATAAAATATTGTCTCAAATCCACACCATAATATTAAAAAAAAATATTTCGAGAAATTTAAATCTTTATTCATAAAATTTGGGGTCTCACAATCTCCCCTCCTTATGAAATTTCGGTCTCGAAATTTACGTACGTACCTGGTATGCCAAAGAGATGAGGATACCTTGACTTCATTTCAGATTCTAACTCTTGAGGTATAACCTTTAAGTGTTGAATACGATCCTTCTTATCCAAGATTTTAACACGTATCTCCTCATACGTTAAATCTTCTGCTATCTCATCTAGTTCTAATTTAATAACGTGGTTCGGGTTATCCACATATTTACATAACATCAATACGTGAAAAACATTATGAACACGTGACATACTTGGCGGTAAAACGAGTCTATATGCCACAGTTCCTACTCGATCAAGGATTTCAAATGGGCCAATTAGATCGAGGGCTGAGATTTCCTCTTTTCATCGATTCTTGCTTCTAGAATAACGCCCTCTTGAACCTTCTTCTTCACATTCATCACCTCTGTATGTCGCCAGACGGCTTTTTAACTTTATCGATTAAAGTCGATTCTACTCGTATATTCATTATCTTCACGTGGGTCCCTAGAGTCTTTAACTCTATCTTCAACATTTATAAGTTATACGAAATGGGTTTTGTGTTAACAACATTGCACTCGTAAACGCGTACGATCTTCTGCTCAACGCGTCAACTACCACGTTCGCTCTTCCACAATGATATTGAATGGTATAGTCGAAATCTTCAACAGCTCGAGCCAACGTCTCTGGCGCATTATACGTTCGTTTTGGTTGAAGAAATATTTGAGGTTTTTAGAAATGGGTTTTGTACTGGGGTCAATACAAAATTCGATTTCACGCTCTAGGGGTAAGCTAAGAAGTCTTCAGGAATACGTCAGGAAATTTAATAGTAATAGAAATATCATTCAAAAACTGTGACCCTCATCCAAGACTTGGATAACACGTCACATTGATATCTATCAACTTGCCACCATTATTCACGACGTCCCCTACGGATATTCTAGCTTCGGTGTATTCCAAGACTTAGAAGTCACCAGCGAAAGGCTCGGGGCTCTTTACTTATGGCTTGATATGACAATGATTGACTTTAGTGGTTTGATTGCTTGAATTCACATAACAGGTTGGTTAGGAATATGAAAACTAACAACCTTACAAAAAGTATGATGAGTACTTAACCAATCGATTCCTAAAATCACATCAAAGGCAAGTATTTTCAAAGAGATAAGATCGACAGGAAACATGAAAGTGTCGATTTGAATCAACAAGATTTATAAATAGTGGAGGTAACGAAGGTTTCTACTAACGAAGTTTCAACCAATAAGTCAAAGTATAATTTCTCCAAAGTTAAATTTAAACGTTGAGCGCAAGCAAGAGAGATAAAAGAATGGGTAGAACCGGTATATAATAAGGTATAAACTTTGCAAGAATTTATAATTAACTAACTCGTGCTAACTTCGTTTGGGTTACTCGCTTTCTGGGAGGTCACAACAAATGCTTTCCCTTGAACTACCGGCTTTGACTTTTCTGGGACGGCCTTTGGTGCCTCCATCCCAGCTGAACTTGCCTTCCCTGAATGATAAAATCGAGCTAGGTGACCTTCTCTTCCACAATTACAACAGGTTTTGGACTGCAGATACAGTTTGGACTGATATGTCCCTCCCCTCCGCATTTGAAGCATATGATAGGTGGTCGTTCTCCTTCCTTAACAACGGGTGCTGATGCTGACGTTTTTCCATCATTGTTGAATCTCCTCTTCTTGAAATGTCCATTCTTATTGTTTTGGCCATGATTACCACCGAAGTGGTTACCATTTCTGGCATGTTGATTTCCTTCATGCTTATTCTCACCGCTTCGATGACTGCTATCACTGGTAATATCATTTTGCCGACTGCTCTCTTTCGGTTGGGTTGACTCATTATCGCGCTCCAATAACTGAGCCCTATTAACAACATCTGAATTCAAACACAGTTTATGAGAGATAAGATATTGACGTATCTCGGGTTTCAAACCTCTTAGAAACATTCGCGTCATTCTCTTCTCATTATCAACCAAATGGGACGCAAACCAGGACAACTCAAAGAAACTTAGCTTCAGTCATCGCATTACGGTCATGTTGTTTTGCTCCAGTTTAATGAACTCTACCTCTTTTATGTGACGAATACTTTCGAAAGTACTTGTCGTTGAACGCTTCTTGGAACTTTTCCAAAGACATCTTCAGGTCAAGCGGGTTGAGTACGCTTTACTGATTCCCACCAAAGAATCTGCGATATGCCCTAACATGAAGGTGGCAAAGGAACCTTTTCTCCTGGAGAATCTAAAGACATCAAATATCTTGTTGATCTGCTTTATCCACGTCTCCGCCTTAAGTGGTTTTGGCTCTCCAAAAAACTCCGGTGGTCCCAGCTCCTTGAACTGTTTAGAAGTGACCGTCCGAGAGTTTCCATTGTTTTCACCTGCATTTTGGACAGTAGCCGCTCTCGCCTAATGTTGCATGAATTGCATAAAGCCTCTAAACATTCCATCGTTCATCATTTGGTCAGTGTTGTCGTTTGCATGAGGATTATCGCCTTCCTGATGCACATTATCCTAATTATTGATCTGTGGAGACTCAGCGGTTTCCTGTGCTCCATTTCTAGTTTTAACATTCTCGGATGTCATTTTCAAATACTGCCACAAAACAAGTGTTATTAACATATCACATATTATCCCTATACTCTGACCGACCAATTAAATACCAAATAAACTTAGGTAGGTCATACTAGCGAAGGAATTCCCCGTCTCTCCCCTCCTAGTTCTTATCTCCCATCTCACCAGGATCATATCCTAAGCTTTGATACCAACCGTGATTCCCCAAAACAGTATACATCACCCATCTTGAGTTGCCAAATACATGGCACAAAATTCAAATACAACTTAATTATACAACGATGTGTAAAATACGACAAAAACATAATCTAAGAGTTTTAATAAGAATAATGTCATCTAGACAATATCCACACTCAATGGAGTTCTCATTACATTTATTGTCACACTATTTAATGTAATAGTGAGGACTAATAATGCTATCATTTGACCGTCATCCTGCTTCCTCGACTAGTCTTGACTACGCTCTCATTTCTGAATAGAATAGTGAAAGAAAGGGTGAGCTCAACTAGCCCAAAGAAGAAATATTATGACTAAGATAATGCGAGAATAAATTATCATTAGCCTTCAACAATGTTAAACCGATAAAATACAATAGACATCAATTTTAATCTGCGGTGGAACAAGCAATCCATTAGAAGAGTCAAGTAGAGAATAAAATCTATTATCTTCTATGATTTAAAAAGGTTTTCATCACTTTTATCACGAGACTCAAATTATTAAATAAACCATGCCATCCCCGCACTACTCTGACGAAGGATATTCATTAGTATCACGACCACAAATTATCCATGCACTACGGGCCAAGGATATTCTAAGCCATCAATGGTTATGATCATGCCAACAACGTCTATCAATGCACTCTACGGGCCAATGAGGACTTTTACCACATTATTTGTAACATTACTACCATGACTATACCGAATAATCCTCGGTCATAATCATACCAAGTCCATCTATGCACTCATGAGCCACGAGATGACTTTCAACATAATATAAACATGAGGATGATGACACCGCCATAATAATTCAATAAAACAAGTTCAAATATTAAAATTTTAAGATTTATAAGTTAATTTATCCCGAACTCAAAAACGCTTCAAATTGTCAACATGATAATTTGGTTTGTGGAGTAAAATTCAAGAATGCTTAGAAGAATATTTCCATGAAAAGATATTGGATGAAGCGCAATATATCCACGATATTCTACTAATTTTAGGGAGTATAGAAGCCAAAACTTTAACCAACCGAGTATAATATAATATATGAAATTGCAAATGGATTTTCACCGCCATGCGCAGTAATCCACATAGATAGGTTATTCCAATGTAATAATATAGAATGGAATAACAGAAGGATTCACCATGCATGTGATAGACCGCACATACATGTTACTCACAATGTAATAATAAAGAATAGAACTGTGTCATGCGAATCCGCACAAACAGATATACCAATGTAATAATAAAGAATGGAACTGAGTTATGCGTAATCCGCATGCATACATGATATTCCAACGAATAATAAAGAATGGATAACAACAGAATTCACTGAGCGCATGCGATAGATCGCACAAACAAAAGTTATTCCAATGTAATAATAAATAATGGAACTAGGTCACGCAATACGCATTGATGTGATATTCCAAATGTAATAATAAAGAATGGAATAATGAATAATTTCACCATGTATGCGGTACTTGATGTAGACAAGTTATTCCAACATAATAATAAGGAATGGAATAATGTAAGAATTTCACCATGTATGCGAGATTTTGCATATATAGGTTATTCCAACAACAAATAATAAAGAATGGAATAATGTAAGAATTTCACCATGTATGCGATACATTGCATGGCAAAGTTATTCCAACATAATAATAAGGAATAGAATAATGAAGAATTTTACCATGTATCCAAAGATTTAGATATATAGGTTATTCCAACAGAATAATAAAGAATGGAATAACAAAAGAATTTCACCATATATGCAGTACTTCGCATAGACAAGTTATTCCAACGGAATAATAAACAATGGAATAACAGAAGAATTTTACCATGTATGCGGTATCGCATAGACAAGTTATTCCAACAGAATAATAAGGAATGGAATAACAATAGCTCTCTTCATGAATACGAAAAAAATAATACCCCTTACCTTAGAAATAGGGGGCTTTTCGATAAGGATTTCTCCTTATTGGTGCGCAATTAGATGACCAAACCTCTTCTTGACGGAACTTCTAAACATTGTAAATATTGCAATTTAATAATATGAATAACTTTGTCGTCTCAATTATTGATTTAATAATATATCATATTATACAGATGATACTATGACAATATTCGAATCAATAATATGAGAGATATGATGCAAAGAATTATCGTGTAGCAATAATTGAGTATAACCGAGTGACTTCTCACGTAAGCATCAATAACCAATACCGTGTGCTACTATGCAACCACGCAGTATTCATCGTTACTTTTACTACCGGGTAGTTCAACAGCTTTAATTGGTAACACTTTCGCCAGTTATAAAAAGATAATTATGTCGCTTTCATACTACGACAATACTTCCGCTGGGGGTCCACTAATGATTGTGTCGTCGCATTTAATATTCCCTATTAAAACGAATATTCCCCAAACCAATCGAATATTATATAACCACTTGCTTACTTTTGCAAAATTTATAAATACTACCCACAACTATAACACTATCTCAAATCCACACCATAATATTAAAAAAAATATTTTGAGAAATTTAAATCTTTATTCATAAAATTTGGAGTCTCACAGGCGGTCCCGTACGTAAAGAAGGGTCTATATAGTCTAAATGACTGTTATGGTTGGGGTAATAATTACCTAGATACCGGGGACATAGTTCGTGGTCTTAAGACCCTCAGATATTAAATTCAAACTTGTTTCTATTTTTGATTCATAGAATAAGTTCACCATTATTCAGCATTCGTTGTTCAAACTCATGTTATTATTATTACTCTTTATATCAGTGAGCAATTGTTTGCTTACTCTTGCAATTAACAGTGCAGCTAAAGTTGACAAAGTCGATGAGCCATCTACTAGCAAAGGAAAGGGCAAGATGTCCAAGTGTTGAAGATTTATGTGAATTTCTTTGAATGAACTATGTTATAAAAATTTTATTGCGTGATGTATTCCGCTTACTTATGTAATAGTTTAAGGTTAGATTATCTGGGATTGTTTAAAGTTGATGTAACACTTTAATGGGGAAGATTTTTGTTTAAGTTATTTAAATTGTATTTTTATCCTTTATTATGGGTAGTTAGATGTAATAGTTTTGGATAGTGAGCACCAAATCCTGTGGGAATGAAGTACCTGGATTTGGGGGTGTCACAATCCTCTTAAATATATCTATATAGATTTGTATCCCCATTTAAGATACTTTTCCCAACTCATTCATGGAGGAATGTTTAGACAACTTTATCTTTACTGATTGTAATATTGGTATGTCATTTCTTATCCATGGTACATCAATATATAATACTAGGAATGTCACGACACTCCCACTAACCCTTTTGTACATAGTAGGTTCATTCTTGATTTTGATAAAATCAAACTCTTTTTATTATCTCATCAAATCGAATGTTCCATTTTTGAGAAGCTTGTTTCAATCCATTTCTCTGAGTGTCTACAACTCTTACCTCATCGTATATAATTGGATTATAATTTTCTATGATGTGTACCTCATCATCATCATCTATGATGAATCCATACCTCCTAAGTATCTTCGGTACTATTCCAGATTTACGATTTGGTTGTGGTATAATAGGTCTATCTACAGGTTTCGCTTATTTGACTTATAGTGCTTTGTGGTTCTTGAACTCTTCAAGATCTATTATCCTCCCACTAGCCCCTTCAATGATAAAAACCTTTATCTTAGAAGGTAGCGTGTTTCATAACAAACACCTTTTGCTAAGTAGGATTATAGAAATATACCCTAAACTTACTTTAGGATGTCCCAAAAATTTGCACTTATCAAATCTTGTCCTAAACTTATCCCTTTGAAACCTTTTCACATAATTTGGAAAAAACCTTATCTTAACATACTTAAGATTAGGAATCCTCCCTGTCCATAACTCTTATAAAGTCTTAGGGTTGAATTTTGAGGTTACCTTTTCGTAGATATGCAGCCATTTCTAGGGCATGACCCCAGAAGGATACTGGAATATCGGTAAAATCATTATGGACTGCACTATGTCCAATAAGGTATGATTTTTCCTTTAAGATACATCAATCAATTATTGCGTATCATGAGGCATCCACTGTGAGAAAACCATTTGAGATGATCTAGAAACTCATTGCACAAATATTCCTTCCTTGATCTGATCAAAGAATCCTAATACTTTGCCAATTTGTTTCACTTCTGAATTCTTTGAACCTTTCAAATGAATCAGACTTATATTTCATTAAATACAAATATTCAACTCTTTGAAAGATCATCTCCTTTTCTTATACTAGTTTGTTCAATTTTTCATGTAAATCAAGTATACAAAGTCCATTAATTAATATTCCAGTTCTATACAAAATATTATTATTATAAATAGAACAACAATTGTTCATAAATATAATACCAAAAAGTTTGTTGTCCAACAATAAAATAGAAATAATGTTTTAACGAGAACTGAAATATAACAACAACTTATTGGCTTAATAGACTTTCTCGTTAGCAGTGCTAAACTATAAGTTCCTATGGCTAATGTAATAACATTTGCTTCATTTTCCACACATAGGATTACTTATCTTGGTTTTACTTTCTACTTTTGCTAGGTTCCTTCATAAATCTATATTTATGAGAACTAAAACCGGTATCCAATACCCAAGTAGAACCTTAACTTACAAAAAGATTAAGTTCAATCATGAACAAAACTGTATTTGATATCGAAGCTTCACTAAGCTTTTTCGGGTTAGACTTTGCAAGATGCTTCTCGAAGTCTTCTAGTGTCCTGGCTTATTGTAGTGGAAGCAAACTCCTTTCCTATCCGTATTAGTTTTGTTCTTATTATCCTTTGTTTTTGCCTTTTGTATTTACCTTCTTTGAATCGTTCTTCTTTTCAGAAAATCCTTTGGCCCCTACCAGTAAGACTTAGTCTTTCTTGGTTAGAAAGTGACTCTCAACATTTTTAGCATGTTAAGCAAATCAGCAAAACTGATATCTAGCTTGTTTATGAAAAATTCAGAAAAATTGTGAGAAGGAGTCCGGAGTGACTGCAAGATCAAATCTTGGCTCAACTCTCCTTCCATGACAAAACCTTTTGTCCTAATTGTTCAATCAAATTGATCATGTTAAGGAGTTTTGTCTATACTGTAGTGTCATCAGTCATTCTAGATCGGAAGAGCTCCTTAGATATCTTATATCTATCAGTCCTACTTTCTTCACCATCAACTACTTGATATGCAGGAGTATAGTAAGAGCATCCATAGTTTCATCCTGACACTGAAGCTTGTTACTCATGGATGCGAGCATGATGCATTGAGCCAACTTTGCATCGTCTTGCCACTTTCTAAAAGTAGCAATCTCCTCCACAGAGGCATTGTCTGCAATCATTGCAAGGATAGGCGTATTACGAACATAAGATAGTTTTTCAGTCGTGAACTATTATCAAATTCCTTAACCAATCTATTTAATTCTGTCTAGTTAATTAACATCTAATATACTCCGCAGTGATAGTAATTTAGACATTGTAAATGTAACGACTCGGAAATTCGGATCGTCCAGAATTTAAGTTTAAAGAATTAGTTATTAATAATATTATGTGTTATGTGTTTATTAATCGTTCTAGAACCTAGGATGATTATAAGTCGGGAGGATTCTGGCTACGAGCTAGACTGAACGAGTAATAATTTTCAAGACAAAAATGAAAATTTTTCGGGAACAAAAATATTTCTGGGGAAAAAGACGAAATAGGCACTATTCACCCGACAAAACCTAAGGGTTAGGGTTTGAATAACCTAAGCCTTTCTGAGAGTTCGGTATGTTGAAATGACATTCCGTCAAAAGATTTGTCGATAATATATCTTAAAAAGTTAAGTAAGCCGATAAAAGTTTTTGTTGAAAAACGTGCAGAAATCGAACGACATAAAAATGACAAAAAGTATTGTTATGTACTTTTCATTCATTTAGCTATGTTAGGGTAAAACGTGAAGGAAAATGCTTAACGTCAAAAAGTGTTTTTTAGCTTTTCAGAAATCCGAAGAATACGTAAAAGTTAATAGGTAAAGGAAAGACGAAATATCCAAAAATATTTGGATTTTGAGAATTGCAGTTTTTAAAACTGTCGGATGAAACTCGAAAGACGGAATCACGAAACTTAAAGGCTAAGTAGACTTAATCGCTAAGTTAACTTAACACTTAAGTTATGAATAGTATGGAGGTGTGAATAGTAAGGAGGTTAGGGGGTGAAATGACTATTTTTCCCTAGCTTTAGGTTTTCTATAAATAGGAAGCTAACTTTCTTTTTTGAGATTTTGAGAATCCTACACTTTGAAAGAGAGAGAGAGAGAGAGGGAGTTCGGATAGGAGGATGGGAAGGAGAAGGAAGCAGAAAAGTTTGCTCGGGAGTAACCTTTGTCTGACGGAAAGAGATTAAATGAGAACGGTAATCCAAAACCTAGTCTTTTATAAATTTTCTTTAAGTTTTTGTGTTTAAAAACATAACTTAATGAGAATAAGAAGTAGATGATGTTAGGGATGATTTTATATGGTTGAAATCGTAAGAAAATGAAGAAATAAGAATTAAAAGTTTAGTTTATAAATTTCTTAAGGATGTATAAGATTCGTAATGAATTGGAACGATCCAAGTGGATTACATCAATACGTAGGTGTAATAAGTAAGGAAGGATATTCTATAACATCAAATTCCAATAAAAAGTGAAATCGTAATCCAAAATATTGATTAAAATGAAGAACGGACGAAGAACACAAAGAACACGCAAAGAACACGAAGAACGTTGTTGATGGACAAATTTAAAACTATCGTAGGATAATTGTTGTTGATGGACAAGTTTAAAACCATCGTGTATAAGTTAGATGCTTATTGCTTGGTTAGGAATGGTAGAAATGTTCATGAAGAACGGATTAAAACTTAGCTATAACGAAGTTATGGCAAAAAATTTTGTAAAAGACAAATGAGAATTAGAAAGTTAGTAAATGAACCCGAACGTGTAGGGTTTCATAAGAATGTGAGAGAACATAGAAAACATGAGTTGTCCGAGTTTGGATGACCGAATTACGGACGAACAAACGAAGAGCGTTAAAAACGTAAAATGAATGAAGGGTGAAGATTAAGCCAATCGAATGGAATGCTCAAGGATTCAGAACGAAGTTCTGTCCTAGGGGTATTGAAGTATATAAGATAAGGAAGAGAATGGCTTTGGAACAACCTCGTTCTGAGTTATAATGAATAAGTTATGGAAGCAGGAAGTAAGCGTCTCAGAACGATCAAAGACTTAGAGAAATTTTCTAGGGTTAGGGCTTGGCGCCTCGGCCAAATTGTACCATATAGGGTGGTGGCGCTACAAACATGCACAGGAGCCGGGATTATAAACTCGCGCCACTGCGAGAGAGATAAAGAGAGTGAAATACAAATGGCTGATTGTAGAGAAAAAAGCCGGAGAAGAGCTTTTAAATCGCTCAACTCTTGGGAAAAACATAAGGAAAGATAAAGAACATAATGTTCAACTAATGTAACCCTTAATCAAGTGTTTTAAACCTTTAATGAAGGTTGAACAAAAAGATTAAATGAGAGTAAAAGATAAATAATGTAAATGCGAATTACGGAACTGATATCCGGGGACTGTAGTTACGATAAACGAACGTGAGGGATTGCTAAGGTTGTGATTCCTTAGACGTTGAGCCACGAGGGTAATGAATAACATTTTGATGTTATGTCATGATAATGAGAGATAAGTGTGAAGCGTATAGACGTTGTGTACGCAACACTGTTGCGATAAACGAGCAGTCTTAACATATAACGAACAGTATGGCTTGGACATTAAGAATGACTAATGAACATGGGGTTCAAGTAATGGATAACGAAAGTAATAAGTAAGATATGAATGGTATTAAGAAAGCCTTAATGAACGATAATAAGATTAATGAAAGTTGCCAAAAATCCGTAAGAAATAAGAAATTAACTTAACGAACGTTATAGTTAATGGTTAAGATAAGTTACGATAAGTTTAGGTTGTGGTACAATTGTAACCTTTGATGGTTGACATATAGGAGCTGGGCTAAACAATTCCTTCAGAGAGTGAAGGTATATACGAAACTGGCAACTGATCTAACTCACTGTGATGGCAGTGTAGACTAGATGGGAACTTGTTTGTTGGTTATTTGTGGGAAACCACTCAGAGTACCATATGGACTACTAGCAGAGAAGCGATGTGTACTGAGTCCTAGAGAAGTTATAAGAAGAAGATAAGAATGTAAAACATCAAAGATGATGAACGTATAAGTAAGACATCTTCGTATATCATGAAGCCATAGAACGATAATGAAAGTGGTCGCGTAAACTTAGGTTGCAAGAACGCAAACCCTAAGAAGTAAAGTTAAGCAAACTAATTCATATATCAAAATACATGACTAATTATTGTATGTATTGTTTTTCTTATGTACTACATAGGAACTGGAATGAGCAATTCAGCATAAGTTGTAGCAGTGCGTAAGGCAAGTTTCCTAACTTCATTCATATTTTAAATGAATGCTAGTTTATTAAACTTCTCAGATGTTGAACTTGAGAATTTTCGTCTATGTGTTAATGTGCAATATTTGTGCAAGGTGGTAGAACATATGAGGCCTTGTGCCACAATGTGAACACTTCGGTGTTTCTATGAGATGACCTGTTCTGTGATTTAACTATTCAATAAGAGAATGCTTTGTTTATACATGATCCTTTATTGTTAAGTCTGTGCTAATGATTCTAGCCAGACAGAATATGTAGAAAAAGGTAGAAGACTGAAAGTATTTTAAAATGAAAGTGAATATTGTTTTAAAATGATAGGAATCGAGATTATTCCTATTATTCAAGTTGCTTCATAACCTTTGTTCGGTTATCGAAGTTCTAAAGGAAAGTTTAAACTTTTGAAGTTGTTTGTTCAACTGCTATGACTTGCTGAGCAATTGAATTCTCACACTTGCTTTAAATGAAAAACATTTTTAATGTACGATGTTAGAAGAACTTAAGGATCCCATAAAGATCAAGCTGACGGTACCCAGATGAAGTGTCATTCAGAATGTGGATGAGCGAGAAGATCGAGCGAAGACTTGTAATATAAAATAAGTTAAATGAACTTTAGATTAGTTTAATGAACTGTTATGTATCCTTAGTGGCGGATGAAAGTCACTCGTGTAAGATGTAAATGATAATGTAATTATCGTTATTTGTAATGAAAGGAGTTATAAGGTTTTAGAACCTGGGAATTTAGAATGTATATTGTTATATTTTAGTATATAATGATGTATTGTTTCGAAGAAGATGGGATCGTGACGTATGGAATCCGGATGTGAAAATAGACCAAATTTCGGGGCATTACAGTAAAATTCTGTAAATGAATTTGTAATTAACAACATTTTTAGCATACATTCTTTTATTAATTAATTAATTACCATGATAAATTAGGTTTTGTTTTAAATTGGTATCTCCCACTATTTTCTTCAAACAATATTACCCTCACTTATATAGTTCGGCAAAATCTAATTAAAAATTTACTAGTGAGAATAAGGATCTCATTTCAAATGTATATAGCCTTTTGGTGACACAACAAACTATCACTACAAGAAATCACACATTTTATGACGAATATTTTGCCACGCAAAAAAATTTGTCACAATTTGTTAATTAATAATTACGAAATTCATAATTGTCACTAAAACTTTTGTTTTTGTGACAACCTTTAATTTTTTTACTATTAATCATTTATATCGTCACTAATTTACACATTTGATGACGATTAAAAAATTTTTGTCACAAGTTATTTTGGAGGTAGAATTTCGTACCAAAAATTTTGAGGGAAACCTTTTAGTGACATTTTGTAATATTTGATGACAGTATTTATTGTCACACAATATTTCTTTCGATGACATACCAACATCTGTCCATCAATGCACTATGGTCCAATAAGGACTTTTATCACATCATTTGTAACATTGCGGTCATGATTATACCAAATAATTCCTAGTCATAATCATACCAATCAACAGTCCATATATGCACTACGGCCAAAGATGACTTTCATCACAATATAAGCATGAGGATGATGACAATGATATAAGAATTCAATTAAATGAAAGCAAGGATAAATTTTAAAGATTTATAATTTAATTTATCCAGAAATCAATAATATCCAAATTGTCAACATGATACTGCTTTGTGGAGTAAAAGTCAAGAATCATATTGTATAAAAAATGATTTGGACCGAAAAGAAATCAATTTTTATCATGAATAGTACTTCGGATGAATAGTACCTGAGTGAATAGTATCCCATGAATAGTACTTCAAGAATAGTACTTTTTTAATAGTACTCTGTGAATAGTACTTTGTGAATAGTACCCTGTGAATAGTACTTTGTGAATAGTACCGTATTTATGAATAGTACTATATTTATGAATAGTGCTAATGAATAGTACTTTGTGAATAATACCATACATATGAATAGTGTCATATAAATGAATAGTACCCATGAATAGTACTCCGGCATAAAAAGCTTAAAATTTAACAAGAATGTTCAGAAAAATATACTTGTGAAACGATACTAGATGAAGCACAAATTTAAAGGATATTCTACTAATTTCACGGAGTATAGAAGCAATACTTCAACAAAATGAGTGTAGAATTAGGGATACGAAACGAAATAGTATTACTTACATACTACAGAGTATGGAAGCAAATATTATTTCATACGAATATTGAACAAAAATAATATCCCTTATGAATACGAAAGAAATAATACCCTTTACCTTAGTAGAAGGCTGAATACTGTAATAGTGAAGTAGGAGAATACTCTTCTTCTTTCCCTCTATAGCTTCTCTCTCTATAATTGCTCGTGTGAGTCTTAGTGAATTGGTGAGAATGAAAGAAGAATGAGCTTCTATTTATAGGAAAACATAGTTTCGATAATTGCACGTTTTGGGGCTCGAATTATTACAGTATAGTAACTTCATCTTTTCCTCCATTTTTAATTTAGTCCTACAAGTATTATCATACTTGCAACACCTCCCCTAATAGTACATACATGTGAATCAATAGTACATGTATGTGAATCAATAGTTTCATTCATGTGAACAAATAGTTATATGCATTTGAACTAATAGCAATTAATTGCTCATTTATCCGATTAATTACCCGATTGGTCAATTTAACCTCCAGAAATCAATTATTATTGAAATGAATATCTACTTCCACTAACACTAATAATCCCAACACAATGGAAATATCAATTTCATCTTTAATCAACATGAACTTATTCATCATTAATATTATAATCATAATATTTAACAACCAGATCATTCCCAGAAAAGAGGGGGCTTTCTGATAAGGATTTCTCCCTATTGGCGCGCAATTAGGTGACCAAACTCCTTTTCTCGACAGAACTTTTTAGACATCGCCAATATTGCAAATAATAATATGAATAACTTTGTCATCTCAATTATTGATTTAAAAATATAAAATATTATGCAGATGATATTGTGACAATAATTGAATCAATAATATGAGAGATATTATGCAGCAATTACTGTAGCAATAATTGAGTATAACTAAGTGACTTCTTATATAAGCATCAATAATTAAAGATATTGTACAATACCGTGTGCTACTATGCAACCACGCGTATTACTGTACTTTTACTACCGGATAGTTCAACAGTTTAACGGTAAAACTTTCGATGTTATTTTTATAATTCTGTCATTTTCTAACTTCGAAAATACTTTTGTTATGGGGTCCACCAATGATTGTGCTGTCGTACGAATATTCCCTGATAAAATGAATATTCCCTGACCAATCGAATATTTTATAACAACTTGCTTACTTTGCAAAATTTGTAAATATTACCCTCAACTATAACATTATATCAAATCCACATCTTAAGACTCAAAAAAAATATTTCGAGAAAATTAATCTTTATTCATAAAATTTGGGGTCTTACAAACTCCCCTTCTTATGAAATTTCGTCCTCAAAATTGACGTACGTACCTGGTATATCGAAGAGGTGAGGATACGTCGTCAGATTCTACTCTTGAGGTATAACCTTTGAGCATAGAATATAATCCTTCTTATCCAAGATTTTAACAGGTATCTCCTCATACATTAAATCTTCTGTTATCTCGTCTAATTCTAATTCAATAATGTGGTTCGAGTCATCCACATATTTACGTAACATTGATACGTGAAAAATGTTATGAACACACGACATACTTAGCGGTAAGGCGAGTCTATAGGCCACAGTTCCTACTCTATCGAGGATTTCAAATAGACCAATAAAATCGAGGGTTGAGATTTCCTCTCTTCGTCGATTCTTTCTTCTAGAATAACGCCTTCTTGCACCTTCTTCTTCACATTCATCAGCTCTGAGTCTATAGCTTGAGAAACTTTAACTTTATCGATTAAAGTCGGTTCTAATCTTATATTCGCTATCTTCACGTAGGTTCTTGGAGTCTTTAACTCTATCTCAATCTTTTGTAAGTAGTACGAAATGGGTCTTTGTGTTAACAATGTCACACGTGTAATTGCATACGATCTTCTACTCAACTCATCAGCTATCATGTTCGCTCTTCCACGATGATATTGAATGGTATTATCGTAATCTTCAACAGCTCGAGCCAACGTGTTTGGCGCATGTTATGTTCATTCTAGGTGAAAAAATATTTGAGGGTTTTAGAAATGGGTTTTGTACTAGGATTAATACAAAATTCGATTTCACGCTCTGGGGGTAGGCTAGGAAATCTTCAGGGAATACGTCAGGAAATTTATTAATGATAGAAATATTATTCAAAATTGTGACTCTCATCCAAGACTTAGATAGCACGTCACTTTGATACCTATCACCTTGCCACCGTTTTCACGGCATCCCCTACGGAAAGTCTGGCTTCGGTGTATTTGTGAGACCCCGAATTTTATGAAATAAAAGTGTTCAATTTTTCTATTTTGGTGAATAGTTAAATTGGTAATAGTTTAAAGTTAAGGGTGACATTTGAAAAATTTTCAAAGTAAGTGATGATGAAGTTTTGTTTTATTAGTATTATTAATGTAATAAAACAAAAAAGATTTTTATATAAAATAGAATACTTTTATAAAGTTATTCTATAAATAAAATATATTATATTCTATTATGCATAGTGTTTTACATAGTAAAATCTTTTATATAAAATGTAATACTTTTATAAAGTTATTTTATAAATAAAATATTATATATTTTATTATGCATAGTGTTGTATAGTGCTGCGTAGTGTTTTTTACATAGTAAAATCTTTTTATATAAAAAAAGTAATACTTTTATAAAGTTATTCATTTTATTAGATTATAAATAGAATATATTATATTTTATTTAAAAGATTTTTCTTTAAATCTGGACCGTCCGTTTAAAGTAAATCAATCTGGACCGTTCATGAATTAGTTACTATGCAGTCCATTCTTCTATAAATAGAAGCTCATTCATTCATTATTTCTTACGAATTCACTGAAACTCTAGAGCGAGAAACTATAGAGAGAAATCTTCTTCTATAATCTTGAGCGTATTTCTTTAGAGTTTAAGAAAGCTTTAAGCGTAGCACAAGTTTTCTTCGAGTATATCCTCGCCCTACCAGTCGGAGTACTCTTCTTTCAAAGGTAAGGGATATTATTTATTGTACTCGTAATGGGTATTATTTCTTTCGTATTCATGAAGAGAACTTCTGTTATTCCATTCTTTATTATTATGTTGGAATAACATGTTTATGCGAAGTACCGCATATATGGTGAAATTCTTCTATTATTCCGTTCTTTAATATTCTGTTTAATATCCTCGCTTGCAAGGTATCACACACACGACTCGTTCCATTAATTATTTTTCTATTGGAATAACTCAGATATCGCTGATTACCGATATACGGTGAATTCTGTTGTTATTCCATTCTTTATTATTCTGTTGGAATAACCTGTATACGCGGATTACCGTATACCTGGTGAATTCTGTTGTTATTCCATTCTTTATTATTCTGTCGGAATATCCTGTCGGTGCGAATTTCGCCTGACCTGGTTCCATTATTCATTATTCTGTTGGAATAACCTGTCTGTGCGTTCTATTGTATGCATGGTGATTTCTGTTGTTATTCTATTCTTTATTATTATGTTGGAATATCCTGTCGGGGCGTATTACGCCTGACCTTGTTCCATTATTTATTATTCTATTGAGAATAACCTGTCGGTGCGATCTATCGCATGCATGGTGATTTCTCCTGTTATTCCATTCTTTATTATTCTGTTGGAATAACCTGTCTATGTTGATTACCACATGCATGGTGAATGATCCTTTATATTCATTCTTTATTAAATTGTGGAAATGATCTGTATACATGATGTCCTCATATGTTTTGATTATTAGTAAGTGTTATGATGAGTTATGTTGGTTATTATGTGAAAACATGAAAGTTTCTTAGAAATCACAAAGAGTTGAAAATCAGATTTTGGTGAAAACGGAACATGAAATTCAATTGACCATATCTCCTATTATATTTCAAATTTTTGAGTGAGGTCAAGTTCTAGAGTTAGATCTATGAGTTTTGTAACTTATCCAAGTGGAATCGATGTAAAAGGTGTTGTAGATTTTTGTGTGGACTAATTTTAGCAAAAGAGTCAAAAGCTGCAAAAACCGAAAAAAGCTATTGTCCAAAAATTAAAAGGGCTATTTCGGCCACTTAATTTGTGAGAAAAATTCCGGCCTTTGGGACATGAAAGTATATGGTATAAAGTACCTGCTGTCCAAAAATGAGCTCATTCCGACTTAAAATGAGCAAGTTATAACCATTTTAATATTTAGGTTTTTCCGACGAAAAATGCTATAATCGGAGTTCTATAACTCTGATGACCATGAAGTTTAAACTGGAAGCTCACGTTAACATGTATAAGATCCTGCCAAGATTTGGGAATTTTTGGAGTTAACCTTAAGGTAGCTAATTTCTTAAGGAATTAATTATAAATTGATTTTTGAAAAATAGTAAATGAATTTTAAAAATTCCAAGAAAAATATATGTTCATTATGGAACTATATTCTGCTAAATCCCAGAAAAGAAATATTTTTGGGACTGATTTGGTATTTTTCATGAAAATGGTTTAGTTACGAATATATGAATTAAATATGTTATGTGAAGTAACAAAATTGGAAAATAGGATTTTATGGCTTGAGAATCCTATATAGGGTATATGCATATTTTTGATGAGGGATTTGATCATTGGTGATGAAATCTTATGAGTATGACATTTTTGAATGATTAAATGAATTATTTGATAAAGTGTAAACAATTAAAATAAATTATTTATAAGTTTAAGAAATGACTAAAATATTATTAATGACATTAGATTATGAGATTATTAAGTGATTGATAACATTTGGTTATTATTGAACGCTGGATAAATTGTATTATAAAAGTTTAATATTTATCCTTTATCTCATTTGATTGATTCTTTATGTCATTGACATTATCCTCATGCTTATATTATGTTGAAAGTCATATGTGGCCTGTAGTGCATAGATGGACTTGGTATGATTATGACCACGGATTATTCGGTATAATCATGACTGTAATATTACAAATGATGTGGAAAAAATCCTCATTGGCCCGTAGTGCATTGATGGACAGTTTTTGGTATGATTATGGCTATGGATTCTCTTCGGCAAATGGTGCAAAGATGAATTGTTTTATGGCATGATCAGGACCATTGATGAAAACATGATTATCTTTGGCACGTAGTGCATGGATAATTCATGGTCGTGATACTAAAGAATATCCTTGGCCTATAGTGCAGGGATGATTCGATGATGTGGATTAATTATTGAGCTGAGTCTCGACAATGAAATATTAATTCATGGATGTGATAATAATAAATATCCTTGGCCGTAGGGCATGGATAATTCATGGATGTGATATTAACGAATATCCTTGGCCGTAGTGCAGGGGTGATTTGTTGATGTGGATTATTTATTAAGCTGAGTCTCAGCATTATTGGTTTTACAGTTGTATATCTTTGATCGTAGTGCAAAGATGAATTTAATTAGTATGATTATGAGCAGGAATTGTGATTTGGTATAACCATGATTTTTGATGTTTCAGGTGAAGATAGGTGATTAAAATTATCTTCGTCCTGGGTACGAAAAGGGAATTTAGAATCACAATTATGATTATGAGTTATTCATATGGTTGTGGATAGGAATTGTTGATTGATGTTACAGGGATAAAACATTATCGGTGGACTTTTAAAATAGAAAAGATAATAGATCTGATGGTCTATTTGACTCTTCTAATGGATTGATCGTTCCGCTACAACTATGATTGAAAAGTTTTATCATCTACCATATGTTCTAAATCTCTGATTTATTATTGATGAAAGCTATTGATAATGTAGTTATCTTTAGTCATGATATTCTTTACTGGGCTAGTTGTGCTCACCCTTTTGCTTCACAATTCCTTTCAGGTAATAAGAGTGTAGCTAGATCGAGCGGGGATAACAGGCAGGGGAATAGAACGGTGGTCTATAGTTGTTGAGGTTCACCCTAAATAGTATGGAGATAATTGTATTGAGGACCTAAGATGTGTGTGTCGTATTTTATACGTCACTTAATAATTGATTTTGGCGAACAACAATAGGGTGATAAGAACCCAACTTTGGAAGCGTCAAAAGTGTACCTCATTAGAATGAACAAGATAGTAATCTTTTCGTTCTTCTTTGGGGTCTTAAAATATTTGCTGCTGTATTTTATATGGCATTGTAATAATTCGAGTTTGGATACTGTCTATGAGACAATATTGTATTAAAACTCACAGTTAATTGTGGTCGTATTCTATACGACAGTTCAACAGTTGTATAAATGAAGTTTGTATTTGATTTTTATAATGTGATATCTGGCGACTCAGAATGGGTAATGTATACCTATTTTGGGAGCGTCACAGTATTCCCCCACAAGGAAGTCACTAGCAAAAGGCTCGAGGCTCTTTACTTTTGGCTTAATATGACAATGATTGACTTTAGTGGTTTGTTTACTTGAATTCGCATTACAGGTTAGTTAGGAAGGCTAACAACCTTATGAAAACAATCAATTTTAGCATGATGAGTATTTAACCAGTCAATTCCTAAAATCACATCAAATGCAAGTATTTTTAAAGAGATAAGATCAACAGGTAACGTGAGGGTATCGATTTGAATCAACAAGATTTATAAATGGTAGATGTAACGAAGGTTTCTCCTAACGGAGTTTCAACCAATAAGTCAAAGTCTAACTTCTCTATGGTCAAATTTAAACGTTGAACATAACTAGGTGAAATAAAAGAGTGGGTAGAACTGGTACCTAACAAGGTATATACTTCCTAAGCGTTTATGATTAACTTACCCGTGATAACTTCGTTTGGGTTCCTCGACAAACGCTTTGACTTAAACTACCGGCTTTGACTTATCTGGGACATCCTTTGGCGTCACCATCCCAGATGGACTTGACTTCACTACACGATAAAATCGAACTAAATGACCTTCTCTTCCGCAATAGAAACACGCTTTGGGTTGCTGCGTAAAGTTTGGACGGATGTGTCCCTCCTGTTCGCATTTGAAACATATGACCGATGGTCATTCTCCTTCCTTCGAAACGGGTGTCGGTGCTGCTGTCGATGTCTTTCCATCATTGTTGAATTTTCTCTTCTTAAAGTTGTTCTCACTTAGTTCACCTTTCCTATTATCTTGGCCATGATTACCACCGAAGTGGTTACCATTTATTGCCTGATAATTTCCTCTACGATGGTTATCATTGTTCCGATGGCCATTGACACCTGTACGATTATTATCGTGTTGTTGGCCGTTGCCTTTTAGTTGAGCTGACTCGTAATCGCATTCTAATAACTGAGCCCTATTCACAACATTTGAATATAAACAAAGTTTGTGAGAAATAAGGTATTAACATATTTTGGGTTTCAAACCTCTTAGAAACATTCGCGTCATTTGTTACTCATTATCTACCAAATGTGATGCAAATCGGGATAACTCCGCAAACTTAGCCTCGTACTGCGACACAGTCATATTATTTTGCTCCAACTTGATGAATTCCACCTCCTTCATGTAACGAATACTTTCGGGAAAGTACTTGTCGTTGAACAATTCTTGGAACTTCTCCCAAGACATCTTTAGTGCGGAAAGATGAGTACATTTTACAGATTCCCACCAGTAATCTGCTTCTTCACGCAACATAAAGGTGGAGAAGGGAACCTTTTGCTCCTCTAAGCATTCAGAGACATCAAATATCTTGGTGATCTACTTTATCCATGTCTCTGCCTTAAGTGGTTCTAGCTTTTCCAAAAACTCCGGCGGTCCCACCTCTTTGAACTGTTTAGCGGTGACCAGCCATGAGTTGCCAGTGTTTCCACCTACATTATGAACAGGAGTCTCTCTCATTTGGTTTTGCATAAATTCAAAAAATTTCCTAAACATACCATCGTTCGTCATTTGGTCGGTGTTGTTGTTTACACGAGGATTATTTCCTTCCTGATGCACATTATCCTGGTTATTGATCATTAGTGACTCAACGGTCTCATGTGCTTCATTGCTTATCTCAACATTTTTAGATGTCATTCTCTAACACTGTCACAAAACAAGGGTTAATTGACATACCACATATTATCCCTATACTCTGACCGACCAATTAAATAACAAATAACTTAGGTAGGTCATACTAGCGAAAGAATTACCCGTCTCTCCCCTCCTAGTTCTAGTCTCACATCTCAGCCAGGGATCATATCCCTAAGCTTTGATACCAACTGTGGCGCCCCCAAAATAGGTATACATCACCCATCTTGGGTCGCCAGATACATGGTACAGAATACAACTACAAACTTAATTATACAACTGTCGTGTAAAATACGACAAAAGATAGCTGAGAGTTTAAATAAGAATATTATTTTCTAGACAATATCCACACTCAATGGAGTCCTCATTAAAATTATTATTACATTATTTTATAAAAATAGTGAGGACTACTATAGCCACCATCTCGGACCATCACTCCATTCCCTGACTAGTCCCAGCTATATATTCTCATTTCCTAAATAGAACAGTGAAAGAAAAGGGAGAGCTCAACTAGCCCAGTAAGAAATATTATGACTAAGATAATGCAAAATAAATTATCCTTAGCCTTTAATAGTATAACAACTGATAGAATACAATAGAGAACAAGTTTTAAATCAACAACTGCAGCGGAACAAGCAATCCATTAGAAGAGTCAAGTAGAGCATGATATCTACTATCTTCTATGATTTAAAAGTTTGCCATCAATTTTATCGCTGAGACTCAGCTTAATAAATAATCCACATCACTGAATTATCCATGCACTACGGGCCAAGGATATTCATTAGTATCACGGCCACGAATTATCCACGCATTACAGGCCAAGGATATTCGTGTTTTCACCAATGGTTATGAACATGCCAAACAACAATTCATCTTTGTACCCTTGGCCGAAGAGAACGCATGGTCATGATCATACCAATAACTGTCCACCAATGGACTACAGGCCAATGAGGATTTTTACCACATCATTTGTAACATTACAGGTCATGATTACACTGAATAATCTCTGGTCATAATCATACCAATCAACACTGAGATGCCCCCAAAACAGGTATACATCACCCATTCTAAGTCACCAAATACATGGTACAGAATAGAACTACAACTTCAATATATAACCATCGTGTAGAATATGACAAAACATAGTTAAGAGTTTTAACACGGATATTGTCTCTTAGACAATATCCACACTAAAATTCAATCTCATTACAATTATTATCACACTATTTCACAGAATAGTGAGGACTACTAAAACAACCATCTGGGCCGTCAATCCATTCCCCGACTAGTCCCAAATATATTCTTATTTCACAGAAGAAACGGTGAAAGAAAAGGGTGAGCTCAACTAGCCCAAAGAAGAAATATTATGACTAAGATAATGCAGAATAAGTTATCCTTAGCCTTCAACAGTATAACAACTGATAGAATACAATAGACAACAAGTTTTAGATCAACAACTGCAACAGAATAAGCAATCCATTAGAAGAGTCAAGTAGAGCATGATATCTACTATCTTCTATGATTTAAAAGTTTACCATCAATTTTATCGATGAGACTCAGCTTAATAAATAATTCACATCACTGAATTATCCATGCACTATGGGCCAAGGATATTAATTAGTATCACGACCATGACTTATCCATGCACTACGGGCCAAGGATATTCGTGTTTTCACCAATGGTCATAATCATGCCAAACAACAATTCATCTTTGAACCCTTGGCCGAAGAGAATGCATGGTTATGATCATACCAACATCTATCCATCAATGCACTATGGGCCAATGAGGACTTTTACCACATCATTTGTAACATTACGGTCATGATTATACCAAATAATCACTAGTCATAATCATACCAATCAACGGTCCATCTATGCACTACGGCCAAAGATGACTTTCATCACAATATAAGCATGAGGATGATGATAATGATATAAGAATTCAATTCAATGAAAGGAATGATAAATTTTAAAGATTTATAATTTAATTTATCCAGAAATCAATAATATCCAAATTGTCAACATGATACTGCTTTATGGAGTTAAATTCAAGAATAATATTGTATCAAAAATAATTTGGATCGAAAAAAAATCAATTTTTATCATGAATAGTATTCCGGGTAAATAGTACCCGGGTGAATAGTACCTCATGAATAGTACTTCGGGAATAGTACTTTTTGAATAGTACCCCATGAATAGTACTTCATGAATAGTATCCCATGAATAGTACTTTATGAATAGTACTGTATTTATGAATAGTGCCCATGAATAGTACTATGTAAATAGTACCGTACGTATGAATAGTGCCGTATAAATAAATAGTACCCATGAATAGTACTCCAGCATGAAAAGCTTAGAATTTAACAAGAATGTTCAGAAAATATCCTTGTGAAACGATACTAGATGAAGCGCAAATTTCAAGGATATTCTACTAATTTCACGGAGTATAGAAGCAATACTTCAACAAAATGAGTGTAGAATTAGGAATACGAAATGAAATAATATTACTTACATAGTACAGAGTATAGAAGAATATATTATTTCATACGAATATTGAACAAAAATAATATCTCTTACGAATACGAAAGAAATAATACCCCTTACCTTAGTAGAAGGCTGAATACTGTAATAGTGAAGTAGCAGAATACTCTTCTTCTTTCCCTCTATAGCTTCTCTATCTATATCTTCTCTCTCTATAATTGCTCTTGTGAGTCATAGTAAATTGGTGAGAATGAAAGAAGAATGAGCTTTTATTTATAGGAAAACATAGTTTCAATAATTGCACGTTTTTGAGCTCGAATTATTACAGTACAGTACCTTCATCTTTTCCTCCATTTTTAATTTAGTCTTACAAGTATTATCAAACTTACACCACCTCCCCTAGTAGTACATGCATGTGAATCAATAGTTCCATTCATGTGAACAAATAGTTATATGTATGTAAACTAATAGCAATTAATTACTCATTTATCTGATTAATTACCCGATTGGTCAATTTAAACTCCAGAAATTAATTATTATCGAAATAAATGTCGATTTCCACTAACACTAATAATCCCAACACAATGAAAATATCAATTTCATCTTTAATCAACACGAACTTATTTATCATTAATATTATAACTCACAATATTTAACAACCAGATCATTCCCAAGAAAGAGGGGGCTTTCTGATAAGGATTTTTCCCTATTGGTGCGCAATTAGGTGACCAAACCCCTTTCCTCGACAGAACTTTCTAGACATCATCAATATTGCAAATAATAATATGAATAACTTTATCGTCTCAATTATTGATTTAAAAATATAAAATATTATGCAGATGATACACCAGGTACGTACGTCAATTTTGAAACACCAGGTATATACGTCAATTTTCGAAACACCAGGTACGTACGTTAATTTCGAGGAAGAAATTTCATAAGGAGGGGAGGTTGTAAGACCTCAACTTATTATAAATGAAATTGAATTTCCTCTATTTATTATTTTGAAATAGTAAGGGTTGATTTGATTAATGTGGTTAGTTATGGGTAAAATGCGCAAATATTTTAAATAAGCAAGTGGTAATAAAATATTCATTGTTATCGGGGAATATTCGTACGACGGCGCAGCCTTGTGTGGGCCCCATAACAGAAAGCGATTGGATGAAGAAAACGACAAATATAAGTTGTTTATAAATAACAACAGTAAGTTGTTACCAATTATCTTTGTTGGAATACCCGGGAGGTTAAAACACGATGGCACCAGTATTGCACCAATTATTGATTCTTACGTAAGAAGGCACTACTCAATAATTGTTACAATAATTACTGTTCAATATTTTATTTTATTGATTCAATAATTGCTACGTTGATATTTTATATTATTGTCGTTTCAATAATAGTCATTACACAGTATTTTCCATTATCGAATCAATAATTCATATTATTTGAATAATATTAGTAGATAACATTATTGGCAATGTCTAGAAAGTTCTTTCTAAGGAGAGGTTTGGTCACCTAATTGCGCGCCAGTAAGGAGAAATCCTTATTGGAAAGCTCCCTCTTTCCTAAGAACAGCCTGGTTGCCAGTATTGTGATTCTGTAATATTATTTGTGAATAATTAATTATTGATTTATATGATAAGGAAAATATTCATTTTATGTGGATATAGATGGAGAAAATTTTTAATGTGACAATTGTTGAAAATTGATATTTTATCTTTTTCGATAAAATAATTCATTTAAATATATTATTATATTTTAATAATATAATAATGGTGATATTTTTATAATGAATGTAGGATATATGAGTATATGAGGAGGAGGGGTATTTTTGTTACTATAAATATTTAAAACATGTTTTTCATGTTTGTGGACCCCATTTCTTGACTGAAATTTGATTATAGCCTGTAAAATTACCCGTTTGTGGATTTCGATCAATTTCTGTTTGGAATTTGGAAAAACCTTCTTCTGCAAAGTTGTAGAGAATGGAATTTTCTATGGAAAAGGCATGAGGTTTGAATTTTTCTGATAAAATGGCTATTTATTATGAATTATTGAAGTTCTGAAGTTCCGAAATAATTAATTATTGAAGTTTAAAATATTTTAATTAGAAAAACGTTTTTTATGTTTTGGCACATGTGTGGCTAAAGTTGTGGGCTGGTAAGTGGGCATAGGAAATTTGAATTTTTTTTTTTGATTTTCTAAGTAATTTCCTATAAATAGGGTGCTTAGGTTAGAATTAAAATCACACCGTAAACCTGAAGTTTTCTCTCTCTCTCTCTATTATCGAAATGTATTCTTGTGAGTATTTTGATACTTTGAGTGTTGTTATATGGTGCAAGTTTCTTTCAAAGACTATATCCATATTCGATCCAAATCTGCAATCTCTTTTCGAGGCAAGGATATTATTTTTTTTAAAATGATATTATTTCTTCTAATATCATTATCTTTGGAATATTGGTAAGATTTTTCTTGTGAAATTCTTGTCTTTTAGTGTCGAGGTTACTATTCACGATACAAAGACTATTCACGAATCTGACACTATTCACGTAAAAAATTAAATTTTCATTTTTTTGTCCAAAATATCTATTATGGATACTAGCTTTGATTGTATCCATGTTTTGATCATTTTTGAATTTTACTTCACTATGATTATTTATGAAGTATTTTTGAACTCGGATTGTTTAAAGTACAAATCCTTAATATTTGTTCTTTTTGTTTCACCGGATTCGCTTTTCTTTAAAATATTTTTCATCATCCTCGGTCCTAAATGATGGTATTCTTTGAATATCTTTTGGCTGTAGTGCAAAGATGGTTGATTTTCTTATGAATATCTTTGGCCGTGAGTGCAAAGATGAACATGTGTTGAGATGAACATGACCAATCGATGAATATCTTTGGCTCAGAGTGCAAAAGATGAATATTTGATTCAAGATGTATATTGATTGATGTTATAGGGAGAAAATATTGATGATGGACTTTTAAATTCATAGATAATAGTAGATTTCATTCTCTACGTAACTCTTCTATGAATTACTATTTTCGCTGCGAATATTGATCTAAAACTTGTTGTCTATTGTATTTTATCAGATTTTTTTTCCTGTTGAAAACTAACAATAATTTGTTCTATATTATCTTAGTCATAATATTCTTTACTGGGCTAGTTGAGCTCACCTTTTTCCTTTTTGTTCCATTTTTCTTCTCAGGAGGCGATAATGTAGCGAGTACTAGTCGGGGTATGGAATGAAGGTTCTAGAAAGTTGTTTAGTAGTCCTCACCATTTTTCTAAAATAATGTACCAATAATTATAATGAGAACTTATTTGGGTGTGAATATTGTATAGATGGCAATATTTGTATTTAAACTCACAGTTTTTATGTTGTATTAATAAAGTTGTAGTTGTTTCTATACCATGTTATTGACGACTCAAAATGGGTGATGTATACCTATTTTGGGGGCGTCACAGTTGGTATCAGAGCTTAGGGATATGATCTCTAGTGGAGATCGGGGAATAGAACTAGGAGGGGAGAGACGAGTAAATTCTTCGCTAGTGTGTCCTACCTAAGCTTATTTGTTAGTTGGTCAGTATATAGGGATATTATGTGATATGTTGATTTCCTTAATTAACCCTTATTTTATGGCAGTATTTGAGAATGGCAACTGAGAATGTTAACAGTGGAGCAAATGAGATCGTGGAGACACCTTTACCCACCAACGAGGAGAACGTGCAACAGGCTGGCAATGTTCCTCCTGTGAACAACACCACTGAGCAGATGATGAACGACGGAATGTTTAGAAGCTTTTTGCAGTTCATGCAAAATCAGACGAGGGAGACTCGTGCACAAAATACAAGTGGAAATGATAATAACGCACAGTTTGTCATAGCTAACCAGTTCAAAGAGTTAGGACCACCAGAATTCTGGGGAAAGCCGGGTCCGATTAAGGCAGAAACGTGGGTCAAACAAATTACCAAGATATTCGAGGAATAGAAGGTTCCATTCGCCACCTTTATGCTCCGTAATGAGGCAGATTACTGGTGGGAATCTGTAAAAGCGCACTCCATCCACCCAAGACTTCGGATGTCTTGGGAGACATTTCAGAAACCTGCTCAATGACAAGTACATTCCTGAAAGTATTCGTCATATGAAGGAAGTGGAGTTTATTAGATTGGAACAAAACAACATGATTTGGTCCTACTACGAGGCAAAGTTTGCGAGTTATCCAGTTTGCACCTCATTTGGTGGAGAATGAGGAACATATGACGCGAATGTTTCGAGAGGTTTGAAACCCTAAGATACGCCAATATCTCATTTCTCATAAATTTTCTCTATTCAGACATGTTGTCAATGTGGCTCAATTATTAGAGCGAGATAACGAGTACGTTCAACCGAGGGACCACAACCCGGGATCATACTTTAGAGATAGCAATCATCAAAACAACGATAACCACGGAGAAAGAAAAATACGGACAAAAATGGTAACCACTCTGGTGGTAATCATGGACATAAAAATAGAAGAAGCGAGTCGGGGGGAGATTTTAAAAAGAGGAGATTCAACAATGATAATGTGAAGACGTCAGCACCAGTAGCAACTGGTTTTAAGGGAGTAGAACGACCACCGGTCGTATGCTATAAATACGGGAAAGAGGGACATATCAGCCCAAACTGCCTAAAACAGTTCAAGGTATATTATAATTATGGAAAGGAAGGACATATCACTCGAGATTGTACAACAGCAAAACCAAGTCCAGCGGGGATGGTGACTCAAAAGGCTATCCCAGAAAAGTCAAAGTCAATTGTTCCTGGAAGAGTGTTTGTCGTGACTGGTCAAAATGCGAGGAACCCAAACGAGGTGATCACGGGTAAGCTAATCATAAATTCTTGCGAAGTTTATACCTTACCAGATACCGGTGCTACCCATTCATTTATCTCTCTCTTGTGCTTAACGCTTAAACTTGACTCGGAGAAATTAGACATGATTTATCTGTGGAGACTCAGTTAGAGAAACTTTCATCACATCCAATCGCTTATAAATCTTGTTTGATCCAAGTTGGCACCATCACATTACCTGTTGACCTTATCTCTTTAAAGATACTTGCTTTTGATGTGATTTTAGGGATTGATTGGTTAACTACTCATCATACCAAAATTAATTATTTTTCGTAAGGTTGTTAGTTTTCATATTCCTAACCAACCTGTTGTACGAATTCAAGCAACTAAACCACTAAAATCAATCACTATCATATCAAATCATAAAGCTATTCGTTTATTAAAAAACGGATGTCAAGCTTTCTTAGCCCATGTTATGGATTTGAATAAAGACATGTTAGATTTGAATAATATTCATGTTGTTAGTAAATTTCCTGACGTATTTCCTGAAGAACTTCCCGGCCTACCCCCAGAACGTGAAGTTGAATTCTTTATTGATCTTGAACCTAGTACAAAGCCCATTTCTAAAACCCCATATCGAATGGCTCCTATTGAACTTCAGGAGTTAAAGGTCCAACTACATGAGTTGTTGGATATCGGTTTCATTCGTCCTAGTACATCTCCTTGGGGTGCTCCTGTTTTATTTGTAAAGAAGAAAGACGGGAGTATGCGACTTTGTATTGACTACCGGGAATTGAATCATGTCACTATCAAGAATAGGTATCCGCTACCTCGTATTGATGACCTGTTTGACCAGTTGCAAGGAGCACAATTCTTTTCAAAGATTGATCTTCATTCTGGATATCATCAGCTGAAGATTAGAACTGAGGATATTCCAAAGACCGCCTTGAACTTGCGATGCGGCATTATGAATTCTTGGTCATGTCTTTTTGATTGACTAATGCTCCTGCGGCTTTCATGGATATGATGAACCGAGTATTCAAGGATTATTTGGATCAGTTCGTTGTTGTCTTTATTGATGACATCCTCATATATTCCAAAAGCCGTGAAGATCATGAGCACCATTTGAAGCTGGTACTCCAAAGGCTTCTTGAAAACAAGCTATATGCCAAGTTAAAGATATGCGAGTTCTGGCTTGAGGAAGTAGCATTCCTTGGGCACGTGGTGTCAAAATATGGAGTATCTATTGACCCGGCGAAGATTGAAGCAATACAAAGTTGGGAGCAACCAAGTTCAGAATCAAGTACATAGCTTTACTGGCTTAATTGGTTATTATCGGAGATTTGTGGAAGGATTTTCTTGAATTGCTACTCCATTAACTCAGCTGACTCAGAAAGATACCAAATTCATATGGAGCGAGGAATGTTAAAAGAGTTTTCAAGAGCTTAAGAGGAGACTCATTTTGGCACCTGTTCTGATAATACCATCTGGTTCGGATGGATTTGTTATCTACAGCGATGCTTCAGGCAAAGGGTTAGGATGTGTTTTCATGCAACATGGGAAAGTCATAGCCTATGCCTCGCGACAACTTAAAGAGTGTAAAAGGAATTATCTTACTCATGATCTAGAGTTGGCAGCAGTCGTTTTCACGCTAAAGATCTGGGGGCACTATCTATATGGAGAGAAAATGGAGATATATTTAGACCATAAAAGCCTCAAATATTTCTTCACCCAAAAGGAACTCAACATACTAAACGACGACGTTGGCTCGAAATTTATTAAAGATTATGACCACCATTCAATACCATCCTGGTAAAGCAAACGTGGTAGCTGACGCGTTGAGTAGAAGATCATATGCAGGAACGAGTGCAATGATGTCAAGTATATGCATAGAACCAACTTTAATCGATGAAGTTAAAGTTGCTCAAGCCACCGACCCGAAGCTAATGCGTATGAAGAAGAAAGTACAAGAACGTGCTATTCCGGAAGCGAGAATCGATGAAGAGGGAATAATTCGAGTCCACTCCAGACTTTGTGTTCCTAACGACTCTGATTTGAAATACAAGATCATGACGGAGGCACATAATACACCATTTACAATCCATCCTGGAAGTACCAAAATGTATCATGATCTTTGACATACATTTTGGTGGAACAATATGAAGAGAGAGATTGCAAAGTTTATCTCGAGGTGTTTAACTTGTCAACGTGTAAAGGCGGAGCATCAAGTACCTAAGGGTCCGTTGCAACCACTTGAGATTCCGAAATGGAAGTAGGAACACATTACCATACATTTCGTTACGGATCTTCCCACGGTTTCTCAAGGCATAGATGTGATTTGGGTTATTGTTGATAGATTAACTAAGTCTGCTCATTTCTTGCTGATACGGGAGACTTATTCCCTTGAACGTCTTGCTCGTATGTACGTGAATGAGATTGTTAGATTGCATGGCATGCCAGTATCCATAGTTTTGGATCGTGACCCAAGATTCATTTCACGATTTTGGGTTAGTTTGCAAAAAGCTATGGGCGCAGATCTGATTGGCCGCATACCATCCTCAAATGGACGGACAATCAGAGAGGACTATTCAAACTCTTGAAGATCTATTAAGACTCTGTGTCTAGACTTCAAAGGGAGTTGGGATAAGTATTTACCATTGGTGAAATTCTCCTACAACAACAGTTATTAGGCAAGTATAGGTGTGGCCTCATTTGAAGCATTGTATAGATGAAAGTGTCGCTCTCCAGTATGTTGGGATGAGGTTGGTGAAGCAACATTGTTGGGACCAGAGTTGGTATGTATGACAACTAAAAAGATCCAAATGATTCGACAACGTATACAAACGGCACAAGATCGACAAAAGAGTTATGCGGATCTTCATCGAAAGGACGTGGAATTTAGTATTGGAGATCATGTATTATTGCGTGTAGCTCCATGGAAGGGAGTTACAAGATTCAGGAAGAGAGGAAAGCTCAATCCACGATTTATTGGTCCATTTCAGATTCTTGACTGAGTAGGAAATGTAGCCTATAGACTCGCGTTACCTCCAAGTATGTCTCGTGTTCATAATATGTTTCACATATATGTGCTTCGTAAATATGTGAAAGACCTGAACCACCTTATTGAGTTAGAACTGGATGAGGTAGCCGAAGACTTAACGTACGAAGAGGTACATATCAAGATCTTGGATAGGAAAGAACATGTCCTATGCACAAAGGTCATACCCTAAGTCAAAGTTTTGTGGAAGAACCATGCTATTGAGGAAATAACCTGGGAGTTGGAAACGGAAATGAAAGCGAGGTATCCTCACCTTTTAGAAACACCAGGTACGTACGTCAATTTCGAGGATGAAATTTCATAAGGAGGGGAGGTTGTAAGACCCCAACTTATTATAAATGAAATTGAATTTTCTCTATTTATTATTTTGAAATAGTAAGGGTTGATTTGATTAATGTGGTTAGTTATAGGTAAAATGCGCAAATATTTCAAATAAGAAAGTGGTTATAAAATATTCATTGTTGTCGGGGAATATTCGTATGACGGCGCAGCCTTGTGTGGGCCCCATAACGAAAAGCGATTGGATGAAGAAAATGACAAATATAAGTTGTTTATAAATAACAGGCGTGGTTATTCACCAAGTATCTCTTGTTGGAATACCCGGAGGTTAAATCACAATAGTACGATATTGCACCAATTATTGATTCTTACGTAGAAAGGCACTACTCAATAATTATTACATGAATTCTTGCTCAATATTTTATTTTATTGATTCAATAATTGCTACGTTGATATTTTATATTATTGTCGTTTCAATAATAGTCATTACACAGTATTTTCCATTATCGAATCAATAATTCATATTATTTGAATAATATTAGTAGATAACATTATTGGCAATGTCTAGAAAGTTCTTTCTAAGGAGAGGTTTGGTCACCTAATTACTTGCCAAGATGAGGAGAAATCCTTATTGGAAAGCTCCTCTTCCTAAGAAACGTTTGGTTGCGATGATTGTGATTCTGTAATATTATTTGTGAATAATTAATTATTGATTTATATGATAAGGAAAATATTCATTTTATGTGGATATAGATGGAGAAAATTTTTAATGTGACAATTGTTGAAAATTGATATTTTATCTTTTTCGATAAAATAATTCATTTAAATATATTATTATATTTTAATAATATAATAATGGTGATATTTTTACAATGAATGTAGGATATATGAGTATATGAGGAGGAGGAGGACGAGTATTTTTGTTACTATAAATATTTAAAACATTTTTTTTCATGTTTGTGGACCCCATTTCTTGACTGAAATTTGATTATAGCCTGTAAAATCGGCCGTTTTTGGATTTCGGTCAATTTCTGTTTGGATTTTGGAAAAACTTTCTTCTGCAAAGTTGTAGAGAATGGAATTTCCTATGGAAAGGATATGAGGTTCAAATTTTTTTGATAAAAGGGCTATTTATTATGAATTATTGAAGTTCCGAAGTTCCGAAATAATTAATTTTTGAAGTTTAAAATATTTTAATTAAGAAAAACATTTTTAATGTTTTGGCACATATGTGGCTGATGTTGTGGGCTGGTAAGTGGGTGTAGGAAATTTGAAAAAAAATATATTAATATTATATTAAATTTTCTTCTTTGGTGTTCTAAGCAATTTCCTATAAATAGGGTGCTTAGATTAGAATTGAAAATCACACCAGAAACTGAAGTTTTCTCTCTCTTTCTCTCTCTATATTATCGAGTGTATTCTTGTGAGTATTTTGATACTTTGAGTGTTGTTATACGGTGCAAGTTCCCTTCAGCACTATATCTAGTATTCTAGTCAAAAGTACCGTCTTTTCGAGGTAAGGGGTATTATTTTTTTTAAAATGATATTATTTCTTCTAATTTCATTATGCTTAAATATTGGTAAGATTTTTCTTGTGAAATTCTTGTCTTTTTAGTGTCGGGTTACTATTCACGTGTACATGACTATTCACGTGATACTGACTTATTCACGAAAAAATTTAAATTTTTATTTTTTATCCAAAATATCTATTATGGATACTAGCTTTGATTGTATCCATGTTTTGATCATTTTTGAATTTTACTTCACTATGATTATTTATGAAGTATTTTTGAACTTGGACTGTTTAAAGTACGAATCCTTAATATTTGTTCTTTTGTACAATCATTCCATTGAAATACAACATAATGAATGTAATTACTATCTTTTATTATTACAATCAAAGTATAATCCTTCCCGGGTTCATAAGCCGATTACATTGTTTGTTGTTCATAATGTATAATACATACAAACATACTAATCTATTACCACGATGGCTAAGTATCCATCTTAGCTTTGCCCTTATCTCTCTTAGCATTCTCGATCGTTCATCCTTAAGCTGCAATCATATAATTCACGCATGAAGTGAGCATAACAAGCTCAACAAGTTTAACAAAGGATAACGATAATACCACATTCGTGAATTATATAACAATTCATACATAAGCGAACAAATAGTTATGAAGTATTATGAAACAATAATACTTTAACATTTCATATCATCAATTCCCAAAGTATAGAGTAGATTAGGAATTACGAGGCAAATTCGATAGACCATGAGCGATAACTTTTGTTTTCATACTTGAAAAGGATATATCACGACACTAAGGTTGTACATCCGCATTACTTACGAGCACTTCTGGGTGATCGACCTATAGTACTCTATGTTGATCGACACTCGTTCGTTAAGCGTATTTACGTTTAACATTTGGCAAACTTCGCGTGCCCATCGAATAATCGATGAAAAATACTTTTGTTTGTTCATAGACAAACCTTACCTTCACATCCGTACCAATTACTTGGCATAGGATAGCGTTAACATTTCTATATAGAAAGATATGAATATCAATCAATCTATATCTTCTGAGTAGTCTAAGCAAGAGTTAAATCGGCATTGACCCTTTCTTTAAAATCGATTAAATGCGATTCGATTACATGAATCACATAAAACTTGACTAACTTGAAAGTTAGACAAGCGTTAAGAAAACTTGCCTTTCAGCGTCTTCAAATAACTTAATCGATGACCACAACCTTTACAGAATCTACATGATATATTCACATAGCACACTGTAATTAGCTATCAAACAATTATTCACATTGTTCCTACCAACTTCTTTCTCTTCTATGTCTTTGTTAACTTAATATCATTAATAAAAAGTCAACTCGACTTATTACCCTTCGTCACGACTTATTAACCAACTTACGTTATTAACGGACTCTATCATCATTGGCAAAAATACCAGCGTTGTTTCTGGAATTAGGGTTCATTGATAACACTTTGTGTTCTTCATTCATAACTTACTAACATGCATTCAATTCCTAAGTTTCATACCATATACCTTAGTATAGGTGTAGTATAGGAATAGTTTTAATACACTTATGAAGTGCATAAACTTTACTCTTATAGGTCTCTAAACAATTGAAGTTCAAAACCTAAGTCATCTATCAACAATTACCCTGCACTTTTCATGGCGTGTGACATCTTAGTACAAAGGCTGGCGGCTGCGCTTGCGCGGTTTAGCGATACCGAGTCTGGTCTCGGCTGCGGCGGCGCGAGACTTCCTTATACCGATGGTGCTGCGGTGCCACTTTCCGATAACTAACAACCTTGTCTTGTATGGTGATTGCGGCGCGGCACTTTAAAACTTTGCATGGCGGCGGCGGCGCTGACCTCGATACCTGAAAAAAAATTTTAATGAGATAAAAATTTTGGTGAGTTTCTCGGATCCATAACTTCTTACGTTATAAGTCGATTTGGTCCGTTCAAAAGCCTACACGTCATAAATGACATACTCTACGCGTTCATATAAAAATTTGACACTTTTGAATCCGTTAACTCAAAATTCACTATTGAGTTCATTTTTAGCGTTAAATAGCGTTAATGAGCGTTCAATGCTCGTTTTCTTCGTTTTAAGTCGAATCAGATGATTCTTGAGTCCACGACTCTTAAATACCCTATCTCACGTGTTGACATTGAAAAACAACATTTTCAAGTCTCACGACAACTTTTGACTACCAATCCGAATTTCAACGTTTTCGACGTTTAACGTCTATTTAGTGAAATTAAATAATAACTTCGTTACTAACGTTCTCTAAAGCAAATCACATGGAATACTCCATGGACTTCATATCTACATCTAACCAAGCAAGATGCACATATTTACGTATTGATGGAGTTCAATTGTTTATCAACAATCAATCTCGACAATCAATATTTTCATGATTTTAAAACTATATCAAACCTTATGATTTCTATGATTTCATGACTTATAGAGATTGAATCTATAACAAGTCATCCTTATTCCACCATACTAGACATACACCACCCATTTATGATTCTCCATACTAAAAAAAAACCAAAAGAGATGGAATTAGAATTAAGGAGTATTACCTTAAGAACTCTTAGGTAATCTTGAAAAACTCTTAAAAGCAAAGCTTCAAAGTAGAACTTTTGGTTGAGTCTAGCTCTCTCTCTCTCTCTCTCTCTCAATATATAGGTTGGCAATTTGAAAAACTCACAAAAGACCAATCTAGCTTTCTATTTATAAATAAATGAAATGGAGGCAATTTGGTCATTACACCACCACCTCCTTACTATTTCACACTTTGTCACCAAGTAAAATACTTGGTGACCAAGTGATATCTTACCTTACACACAAAGTGGCCCACCCACCATGCCCATGGGTCATCCCCATGGGTTGCCCCATGGGTTTTACCCATTCGGTGACCCATAGGTTCGATCCACGATTCGGTTTTCTTGCATTGGGCTTAACCAATCTAATATTGGGCCTTGACTTGGGCTTAACACATTAATTCATTGGGCTTGCCTATACAATTGATTGGACTAAACATAATCCAACTCAAATGAATTATCATTAAGTCTTAACTTAATTCCATAATACTAATAAATATTCATATCGTATAATTCATTCATATTCTCTCTCATATATAATACTAAATACGATAATAATATTGTACTTTGTATTAACTCATCGTATTATACATAGATACTAAATAGTATCATCCTTGTATAACACACACATTAACAATAAACGAAATTCCTTCTACTACGCGTTTCATTTCCTTCTAAAATCAATATACTCAACCCTTAGGTTTTTAAGTCATGAGCGAAAACTTCATTTGCCATAAATGAAATATTATTAGATATTTCATCTTATCTCGATATTCTATCATTACGCGTTTCTCAGAATTTCAAAATAATTCCCCGAAGCGAAATGGATGAATAGTGTTTTTCACGAAAATTTCTCGGAAAAACATTTATTTTTAATCTTGGAAATTCTAAACAATTAATTCTAGCACGTGGCGGATTACTAACCATATTAGCACATTCTAGGTCATAGAAGCGACCTTTCACATAGCTTACTCACAAAATAAATCAATTAAATTCATTTAATTCACATAATCAAATAAAAATTTAATTATCATAAAAATCAGATTTTCTCTCGGGCGTTACATTCTCTCCCCCTTATAAGGATTACATCCCCGAATCTAGCTTATAATTACATAAACAAATGAGGAAAATCTTCCTTCATTTTACTCTCGAGTTCCCCGTTGCTTCTTGACATTGTGGTTTCTCCATAACACCTTCTTTTGAAGGTATGACCTTATTTCTTAATACTTGTTCCTTCTATCAATAATTTGAATTGGAAGTTCCTCATATGATAAATCTTTCTCTATCTGGATAGATTCATACTCTATTACGTGTTTATAGTCCGGTTTATAAGGGCCTGACACACGAGACACATGAAACACATTATGAATGCGTTCCATTTACGGAGGTAAGGCTACTTCATAAGCTACCTCTCTACCCTTCTTAAAATCTCAAAAGGTCCTACAAACCTTGGACTTAACTTCCCTTTCTTTCCAAAATGTATCTTCCCCTTCCAAGGCGATACTTTCAGAAAAACAAAAGATCCTACCATCAAATTCTCTCTTCTCTGTGAGGATCTGCATACTTCTTACTTACCTTTCTCTTGGGCATGACTAATCGAGCACGTATTATCTTCACCATGTCCGTTGTTTGTTGTACCATCTCGGGTCCCAACATCAAGCGTTCACCCACCTCATCCCAACACAATGGAGTTCGGCACTTCCTTCCATACAACGCTTACGTAAAGCGGCATGCCTATACTAAGCGTGAAAACTATTGTTGTACAAAAAATTCCACCAATGGTAGATATTAAATCCCAACTCCTTTGAAATCCATAACATGAAGATCTTAACATATCTTCAAGCGTTTGAATTGTCCATTCACTCGACCATCCATCCCATGAGGGATGATCGTGTACTCAATCTTAAGCTGCGTTCCCATTTGCTCTTGCAAACTCCTCCAAAAGTTCGATGTGAATCGTGGATCACGATCGACCTGAATCGAAATAGGTACTCCATGTGCGGAAATAATTTCCTTGACATACTGACTTAGCTAAGCGATCTAGGTTATACCTAACTCCTATTGGTAGAAAATGAGCGATTTAAATCAATCGATCCTTATCACCCAAATAGCATCATATCCTTTTTCTTGTTGTTGGAAGTCCCACCACAAAATCCATTGTGATGTGCTCCCATTTCCACTCTGGAATTTCTAGCAGTTTGCAACAACCCTTTGAGTCGTTGGTGTTCATTGCCTTAACTTTTGACAAGTTAAGCACCTACTAACATATTCTGCTATCTCTCCCTTTCATGTTCGACCACCAAAAGTTACGACGAAGGTCTTGATACATCTTATTACTACTGGGATGTATCGAGTACCTCGAACTATGAGCCTCCATCATTATTTCCTCCTTTAATTGAATCATTTGGAACCCAAATTCTTCCTTCAAAATGAAGTAATCCCTCCTTATCGAGGTTATACTTAGTCTTTTCTTCATCTTATCCTCTTCTTCATCACTTGCTTGCATTCCTCGTTGCTCAATTGTACTCCCCTAACTTGTTCCACTATGGTTGGGTTGGGTTTCCATGGAAAATAACATTTCCACTTGCTTCCTCCGGTAACAACTTCTAACTCCATTCTTGCCATCGTTGTTATCAACTCATTACGAGTTGTTAACATTGACATTTCTCTCTACCCTTCTACTTAGCGCGCCGGCTACTACATTTGCTTTCCCGGATGATATAAAATATCACGGTCATAATCTTTTATTAACTCTAACCACCTTCTACATCTCATATTCAACTCATTACGTGTGAAGATATATTTGAGACTTTTGTGGTCGTATATATCTCACACTTCTCACCATATATAGATAATGCCTCCATATCTTGAAGGCAAAAACTACATTTGCCAATTCTAGGATCATGAGTAGGATAGGCCTTCTCATAATCCTTTAATTGACGTGGCCATTGCATCTGTGATGACTTTTGCCATCTTTGCATGAGCATACAACCCAGATCCTTTATCTGAAGCATCGCTATATACTACAAAGTTTCACATATCGTCGGTAAGGACAATACAGGTGCCTCAACTTAACCTCTTCTTCAACTCCACGAAAATTGTTCTCACATTTTTCGTCCACACATCTTCACAAACTTTCTTGTCGGTTTTGTCAGCGGAGTAGCTATTTTAGAAAAGTCGGAATGAACCTTCTATAGTATCCGTAACTTGAAAAACTCCAAACCTCGGTTGGCATTTTGGTTGCTCTCCACTCATTAACTTCTTCTACTTTTGTTGGATCTCACGAAATGCCATCTTTATCAATAACATGTCTAGAAAGCGCACTCTCTCGAGCCAAAATTCACACTTTGTGAATTTACGCATACAACCTTTCCTTCCTTAGTGTTTCCAACACTATCCTTAAATATTACATGATCTTACGGCGTCTTTGAATAGACTAGAATATCATCAATGAACACTCTGACAAACTTGTCCAAATCTTGTTTGAACACTCTGTTCATCATATCCATAAATCTGGTTTGGCGCATTAGTCGACCAAACGACATCACGAAAACTTCGTAATGACCATAACGAGTTACGAGCGTCGTCTTAGGTACATCCTCCTTCCTCACCTTTAGCGGTGATGATACCCGTGCGCAAATCTATCTTAGAAAAATACTTTTGCCCCTTTCAAGCGATCAAATAGATCATCGATCACGGGCAGCGGGTATTTATTCTTAATCGTTAACTTGTTCGACTCTCGATAGTCGATACAAAGTCTTAACGACCCATCCTTTTCTTTACAAACAATATCGGTGCTCCCCCGAGGAGACACACTCGGTTGAATGTACTTTCTATCTAATAGTTCTTGTAATTGAACCATTAACTCCTTCATCTCAAGCTGGCGCCATTCGATATGGTGCCCTTGAAATGTGTGTGCGTTCCGATGTAGCGATCGATTACAAACTCAACCTCCTGTCCGGTGGAATGCCGAATAAAACTCCTCTCGAAAATACATCCATGAACTCTTGCACTATAGGTATCTGGTCCAGGATGTTCCCCACTCTTTGGGTATCCACAACATGGCACGAGATAACCTACACACCCTTTTCTCAACATCTTCTAGCTTGTGTCATCGATGAGACAACAAGAGCGTCTCGGTGATTTACTCTTAAAAAGAACTACCTTGGTTTTCTTAGAAAGCCAGAAGGTTTACACTTTTCTATGGCAATCTATTATACGCCTTATGGTTAACCAACCAATCCATACCAAAAATTACATCAATTCTTTTAACCTTATCGGTACCAAATCTCTGAGATAACTTATTCCCTCTAATATCTACGCAACAATCCTTATGAATATGTTTCAATGGGGATTATCTCTTCGTTTGCTACCTTAACGTCTAAAGGTATTGGTAACTTTTAGGGGATTAAACCTAATCGCTTAGCAAATTCACATCTTATAAAAAGAACAAGTAGCACCGGTCGAAATAACACATAAGCATTTATCTCATTGGCCAGGAATGATACTGCTACCACATCCGTTGATCTGTGCGCATCTTGGGCGATCATATTAAGCGTCTGAGTGAGGGTCTACCCCAGCGATGGTGTTGGTCCAGTAATGGCTAATTTACCACTACCAGAACCCTTATTTCCCTCTAACCCTTTCTTCGGGCAATTTCTTGCCATGTGGTCCAATGACCCACAGACAAAACACCCATGGTTCTTCTTAGGGTTAGGACAGTTGGGTGACAAATGTCCCTCCTGCCCACAGTTGTAGCACACTGATTTCCCCTTTAAGCAGACTCCCATGTGAGTCTTTCCGCATGTCTTGCATGCCTCCGTCCTACGCTTAGGATCTCCCTGCTTTACCCCAGTATTCCCAGGGTTGAAACTCTTCCTCTTAGGCAAGTTGCCACTTCCGCTGGCAACTTCAGCCTTACTACCTCCTTCTAACTTACTCTTGTTCTTCCGCTCTTTGTGGTACTGAGACAATGCCTCACCACCACCTTCAGCTATTATCGCCTTTTCCAGAATGGTCCCATAGGAAGCACTCTCTGAAAAATTGATATTCTCTTTGTAGAGCCGGGGTTTTAAGCCTGCTCAAACCTGCGCCTTCCTCTCTCTTAGTGTCCACGATGTGTGGAGCAAACCTCACCAATTCATTGAATTTGGCGGCATCTTTGAGGAAATCATATCCCCTTGCTTAAGTTCTAAGAACTTAATCTCCATCCTACCTTGCATACTAGTAGGGAAGTAGTTCTCGAAAAACACCTTCTTAAAAGCTTGTTCCCAAATAACTTCTTACATCCTAGCCACCACAGTGAGCCTCCCACGATGGTTGGCTTCCCCCTTCATCATGTAAGTCATGAAAAAAAGTCTTTTGCGCCTCACCTCGTTTGTTATCCTGGCATGCCTTTTCAATCTCTTTTACCCATATACGGGCCTCTAAAGGGTCCTTCGTTCCTCGAAACTCGGGAGGACCCACACTCTTAAATTCCTTGAAGGTAGTTGTTCTTACTACCCCAGGGAGCTACTGAGAATCCCTCCCCAACTTGGTTAAATGCATGCCAGTTAATAAATTAACGAACTCTTGCATAGGGTTATTAGGACCCCCATTTTTCTCATTATGAGACTCGGCCTCTTGGTTACGTTGTCTCCTTCTTGGCGGCATAATTACGATTAAATAAATAAAGTTTTATTATTATCTATTTAATTTGCTTGGTTATCATTCTCAAAAATAACAACTCATACCACAACAAGCACATTAAATAAAAACTTCATTATATTAATATGCTTTCATAGTCAAAACTATTTACATCATGTTCCTTTTAGCCAAAAAGCTATTACATACTATCCATGATTGACTTCTACAAAAATTGGGATTTACAAAAAAGACTACCCTTTAATTATACAAAAGAGGTTTTTACGTCACTACTTATATACAAAAAGATCTAACGATCTACTAACAACTTTGTCGACGACATTCTCATATTTACGATTTGCGATATCGACACAATATCTCGACTTATGGTATGTAAAGATGCATGGACTCGATGGAATAACAAGCAATTTTAGACTTGAAATCCTCATGAGCACATTCGTGGATGTATGACATCCTAGCTATTTTACGGTCTTTCTCAACCGGTTTCTTTTGAAGCTCTCGACCTCTTCCTTATAGTCACGTGCCTTATCTGTCATAAGCACTTTCTCGTCGTGCTCTGACTCAAAATCCGCCTCTGCAGATTCCTTCGCCTCATATAGGGCGGTTATCTCCTCGTTACGTATACACTTTTCTGATTGCGCGTGATTGCACATTCCTATCCACACTTTGCCGGATACAATGATCTCATTGCATCCGGAGGTGTTGGCTCTGATAAAACTTATCACCGTGTTAATCGATGTTACCTCCATCTCCTCCTCCACGTCAATCATCATATTTAGATATGATGTTATCCCCATTGTCTCCTCGAGTATTCCTCCTCGAGAGATGTACTCCTCAATATCGAGTCTTCTAGAACCACTAACTAACGGTACCTCATGGCTTTGGCATTGGTAATATCTCCACTTGGTTCACTGACTCCTCACTTATCACTTCAATGTCTCTAAACATCAAGCTATCGTTTGACATCTACAAAACACATAACACGTTGATTAGTACATAATACACAATAGTATAAGCACAAATCACATTTAATTTATTTAAGATTAATTTCCATCTTTTAAATCTTTCGGTACTGAGTTTTCTCAATACCTTATTAATTCATTTGACTTGAATTTCATTCTTCGGACTTTACCTTCCTTACGAGGTTATTAGCCTAAGGTTTTCCCCCTTAAGTTTTATAACCTAATGCTTTGATACCAACTTTGTGGCGCCCCCAAATTGGGTATCTTCCAACTTGACATATGGTGCTTTACTTTGTACTCATAACTATACAATCATTCCATTGAAATACAACATAATGAATGTAATTACTATCTTCTTATTACAATCAAAGTATAATCCTTCCGGGTTCATAAACCGATTACATAGTTTGTTGTTCATAATGTATAATACATACAAACATACTAATCTATTACCACGATGGCTAAGTATCCATCTTAGCTTTGCCCTTATCTCTCTTAGCATTCTCGATCGTTCATCCTTAAGCTGCAATCATATAATTCACATGAAGTGAGCATAACAAGCTCGACAAGTTTAACAAAGGATAACGATAATACCACATTAAGTGAATTATATAACAATTCATACATAAGCGAACAAATAGTTATGAAGTATTATGAAACAATAATACTTTAACATTTCATATCATCAATTCCCAAAGTATAGAGTAGATTAGGAATTACGAGGCGGTTCGATAGACCATGAGCGATAACTTTCTGTTTTCATACTTGAAAAGGATATCACAACACTAAGGTTGTACATCCGCATTACTTACGAGCACTTCTAGGTGATCAGCCTATAGTACTCTATGTTGATCAACACTCATTCGTTAAACGTATTTACGTTTAACATTTGGCAAACTTCGCGTGCCCATCGAATAATCGATGAAAAATACTTTTGTTTGTTCATAGACAAACCTTACCTTCACATCCGTACCAATTACTTGGCATAGGATAAGCGTTAACATTTCTATATAGAAAGATATGAATATCAATCAATCTATATCTTCACGAGTAGTCTAAGCCAGGAGTTAAATCGGCATTGACCCTTTCTTTAAAATCGATCGTGCAATTCGATTTGAATGAATCACATAAAACTTGACTAACTTGAAAGTTAGACAAGCGTTAAGAAAACTTGCCTTTCGGCGTCTTCAAATAACTTAATCGATGACCCACCACGCCTTTACTGAGAATCTACATGATATATTCACATAGCACACTATGTAAATTAGCTATCAAACAATTATTCACATTGTTCCTACCAACTTCTTTCTCTTCTATGTCTTTTTGTTAACTTAATATCATTAATAAAGTCAACTTCGACTTATTACCCTTCGTCCGGCTTATTAACCAACTTACGTTATTAACGGACTCTATCATCATTGGCAAAGTACCAGCGTTGTTTCCCGATTAGGGTTCATTGATAACACTTTGTGTTCTTCATTCATAACTTACTAACATGCATTCAATTCCTAAGTTTCAATACCATATACCTTAGTATAGGTAGTATAGGAATAGTTTTAATACACTTATGAAGTGCATAAACTTTACTCTTATAGGTCTCTGAACAATTGCGAGTTCAAAACCTAAGTCATTCTAACAATTACCACCTGCACCACGCATGCAGCACGTGACATCTTAATCAAAGCTAGCGTTGCGGCTTCGATTAGCGATACCCAGGTCCGGTCTCGGCTGCTGCGACCTGAAGACTTCCTTATACCGATGGTGGCTTGCTGCGCGCCACTTTCCGATAACCAATTACACTTTGTATTTGCATTGCGGCGGCATGGCACTTTAAAACCTTTATGCGGCGCCATGGCGCCGAGACCTCGACACTGAAAAATTTTTAAAGATAAAATTTTGGTGAGTTTCTCGAATCCATAACTTCTTACGTTATAAGTCCGATTTGGTCCGTTCAAAAACCTACACGTCATAAATGACATACTCTACGCGTTCATATAAAAATTCGACACTTTTGAATCCGTTAACTCAAAATTCACTATTGAGTTCATTTTTAGCGTTAAATAGCGTTAATGAGCGTTCAATGCTCGTTTTCTTCGTTTTAAGTCGAAATCAAAGCGATTCTCGAACCCACGACTCTTAAATACCCTATCTCACGTGTTGACATTGAAAAACAACATTTTCAAGTCTCACGACAACTTTTGACTACCAATCCGAATTTCAACGTTTTTGACGTTTAACGTCTATTTTAAATGAAATTAGCCATAACCGTTACTAACGTTCTCTAAGCCAAATCACATGGAATACTCCATGGACTTCATATCTACATCTAACCAAGCAAGATGCACATATTTACGTATTGATGGAGTTCAATTGTTTATCAACAATCAATCTCGACAATCAATATTTTCATGATTTTAAACTATATCAAACCTTATGATTTCTATGATTTCATGACTTATAGAGATTGAATCTATAACAAGTCATCCTTATTCCACCATACTAGACATACACCACCCATTTATGATTCTCCATACTAAAAAAAACCAAAAGAGATGGAATTAGAATTAAGGAGTATTACCTTAAGAACTCTTAGGTAATCTTGAAAAACTCTTAAACAAAAGCTTCAAAAGTAGAACTTTTGGTTGAGTCTAGCTCTCTCTCTCTCTCAAAATCTAGGTTGGCAATTTGAAAAACTCACAAAAGACCAACTCTAGCTTTCTATTTATAGGCAAATGAAATGGAGGGCAATTTGGTCATTACACCACCACCTCCTTACTATTCACACTTTGTCACCAAGTAAAATACTTGGTGACCAAGTGATATCTTACTTGCACACACACACAAAAGGGCGGCCCACCATGCCCATGGGTCATCCCCATGGGTTGCCCCATGGGTTTTACCCATTCGGTGACCCACCGGTTCGATCCACGGTTCGGTTTTCTTGCATTGGGCTTAACCAATCTAATATTGGGCCTTGACTTGGGCTTAACACATTAATTCATTGGGCTTGCCTATACAATTGATTGGACTAAACATAATCCAACTCAAATGAATTATCATTAAGTCTTAACTTAATTTCATAATACTAATCATATTCATCATATAATTCACGTATTCTCTCCAGTATAATACTAAATACGATAATCGTATTGTACTTATATTAACTCATCGTATTATACATAGATACTAAATAGTATCATCCTAGTATAACACACACATTAACAATAACGTGATTCCTTCTACGCGTTTCATTTCCTTCTCGAAAATCAATATACTCGACCCTTAGGTTTTTTTTAGTCATGATGAAAAAACTTCGTTTGCCATAAATGAAATATTATTAGATATTTCATCTTATCTCGATATTCTATCATTACGCGTTTCTCGAATTTCAAAATAATTCCCCGAAGAAATGATGAATAATAGTTTTTTTACGAAATTTTTCTCGAAAAAACATTTATTTTCATCTTGGAAATTCTAAACAATTAATTCTAATTCGCGTGGCGATTTACTAACCACATTAGCACATTCTAGGTCATGAAAAATTTGACCTTCATATAGCTTACTCACAAAATAAATCAATTAAATTCATTTAATTCACATAATCAAATAAAAATTTAATTATCATAAAATTATTATCGGTGAATGATTACGGTAATTGATTTCCAATTCATTGCAAATGAATAATCCTTTGAACTTCTAGTTCATATGGATTTGTATGAGGATCAAGATTAGATAACGACAAAAAATTTCAAGTAATCTCCCTCATCGTGCTTCAGGGAACGATCTCACGTCGTGCTTAGGCAACGACTTTTCTCCCCCTAATCGTGGGAAGACCGTTTCATTAAAATAACAATCCTCAAAATAAACCTTAAAAATATCACTTATTGAGGTTATGATATAGCATGTAAAATAACATGACCCCAAGCATAAACAGGTAATTTTGATTTCATAATCAAAGGTCAAGCAATAATTTAAAATCTTTTAAAAATTGATTCAGATATACCATTCTAAGTATGTGTATATGCAACATGATGTTTAACATAAATTCCAATTAACATGCAATATTCATCAAAAACTTGAGATGTGAATTTTACCAACATTATCTAATTAAATTTTCCTAGTCATATAATCAGGAAATTGTATTCGCAACCTAATTATTTGAGCAAGAAGTATAGGAAATGCAATATTTCTAGTTAAAAGTAAGTATACATGTGATTCTTCGGTTAATGCATTAATTAAAACCATAAAATACTTGAATGAACCACACATGGTGGGTGTATTGGTTGAAATAGATCACCTTGAATTCTTTCTAAGAAATATGAACACTCAATAATAATATTTAAATGTGATGGTTTGGTAATTAATTTACTTTGATATAATCAATAGGAAAAAGAATCTTCTAGTTATTTAAGGGATGTTCATGGGAGTTTTCAATAAATCGACGCACCATTATTGATCCTAGATGATCATGCCAAATCATAAAAACATTTAGATCCAAACACTTCTAGTGTATTGTACACTTCTGGTGTATTACAACATTTGTTTCAACTATTCTTATTTTAGTATAATATAACCCAGAAAAAAAAATAGACAGTTTTTCTAATATGAGCTTTTGGTCTGATACTATTGAAGTAATATAAAGAAATTCTTCACTGTCTTCGTTATTGGTTTTAATATAATTACCATTATAATGTATATCCTTAAAGCTAAGCAAATTTCTGCTTGTCTCAAAAAAATATAAAGAATCATCAATACAAGTTTTGTGCCCTTTGACAACATTATAAATGCTATTCTAGAGACTTTAATTTAGTTTGATAAATAATCGCTCTTCCAGAACCTTTAATTAAGTTTGATGAGCTTTTGGCCCATACATCTTTATATATACAAAAACATAAATTTAACTTTATTACTTGAAACATAAATAAAACATATAATAAAAATACTTATTATAATGCCATAATACAATGAAATAAAAATAATTAATTGGTATGGACATTTCTATCAACATCATCAAGGAAATCATAGATATCAAAATTAGTTATATACACTCCATTTGAAAAGTCAAAATAATTCATGGGATCTTCAGGATCATTATGATCAATAAAATTTATTTCAATTTTATTTCATTTTCTTTTATGGAGTCTTGGTACAAATCTACCAAATGTTTAGGAGTACGACAGGTACATTCCTTTTCCTATGTTGATTGTTTTTTTTCACGCACACAACCACAACCACAACAATAATTTCCTCTATAATTATCAAATGAGGTTCCATTCACTTCAAGGAATGTAGTAGAATCAGTCGGGCGAGATACTTCAAGGAATATTTTGTGAACTTACGCTCTCGATATTGCTGTTGCAAAAGCATATTCGAGGTATGAAATATAATAAATATTTTCTCTAACATGTCTTCATCATTTCATAAGACAAGTGAGTATTTTACTGTAAAGTACTCTGATTTTAATTTTCATGGAGATGATAGCGAATAATAATCATTAATTTTGCATGATCCTATAGGGATGCATGATTGTCAACTTTAATTGTATCTCAAAAATTCTTTGCCTTTATAAGAATCTTAGCATCAAGAATCCATGACAAATAATTCTTGCTCGATATAAATCAAGAGCAACAAATTCAAATTTATAAGATTTGACATCTATATAAATATATAAATACGTAAGAAATTAAATAACTAAGTACAAATTTATAAAAAGACAATAAAAATATTTACCCTTTTCTAGTCACTTTTAAAGTGGGAGAATTGGGAGGTGGAATGATTATTTGTTTATAATACTACTACATCACAAAAGTAGTGTACTTACGTAATTTGTATTCTCAAAAACTTCAGAGTTATCCATTATCATTATTGTCTCACGTGTCTTTTGTTAAACAAAATGTTTATATGTATATCAAATTTAATTATAATGAAACAATACTTACAGTGAGTTGAGAGAACCTTTTTTTTCTTCTTCTCAAAATTGGGTAGAGCTTCGTGCTGATAACGTGTTATAAAAGATTAATAATATTAAGAACAAAGATGATGATTAAGGGAGAAGAGCATTCTCATTTCATATATGTTGTAATTGTATATGTCTCTAACCCATTCACTTTACAATGCTACTATTTATGGTACAAAGACATCAATACTAAGAGGTTACAAAACTCAAAGGTCATGAGTTTCATAACTCAATAGGAGTTTCAAAATAATTACAATCAAAGATAGGGAGAATGAATCTAGACATCCATTATATGAATCTAAACATCCATTATAATATTTTATAACAAAATTATGTTATAAACAAATATGTATATAATTAAATTATTAATTAACAAACGTAAGTTATTAATATATTAGTATATAGATTTATTAATAACTTATATATATTTGTGTGTGTGAGAGAGAGAGAGAGAGCGTGCGCGAGCGTGCGTATGTGTGTAAGTTATTAATTAATGAATATAAGTTATTAATATATATATATATATATATATATATATATATATATATATCTTTCTCCAACGAATTGGAGGAATCTAACTTAGAGCAGAATCCAAGCTATAGCGACGATTTTTTAAATTTATAGCATAGAAAACCGACTTTATATGCTATAATGACGAAAAAAAACCGTCGTTATAAATGGGTTGAGTTCTTAGTTCTATCTCTCAAGTTCGTTGAGAAGCGAAACTATATATATATATATATATATATATATATATATATATATATATATATATATATATATATATAATTTTCAAATACGGATCCGAATTTGGATATCGGATTCTGGATATCCGATAGATATATTTACAGACAGATGTTAAATTAATACGAATACGTCTATATCTGTATTCGTATCCATTTATTTACAGATACCTTTAAACAAAATACGGATATATCCATATTTTTTTCAAATATAAATAATATCCGCTTTTTTCGAATACAAATGTGGACGAATACAAATTTTTCGATTATCATTTACAACCTTAATACATGGAGACCAAAGCTTCACAAGAAATGGCATCGTTAAATGACATTCTAATCTCATCGTGGAAACACAAATTACAGTTTATAATAATCAATCTCCGTTTTAGTAGCTTTTTCCCTTTTATTTTCGTAAAATTAACAACAATTTTGGGCGGTTCAGCCATTTATCAGCCCCTTTTTTCTTGCCCCACCATGGTCCAAAACCCAAATAAATAATAGTATATTTGGAACGAATTTGATTATGATTTCGACTTTTTGGGCCGATGAGAGGCACGAATCCTGGCAATGCTAACAAGATGAATTGGATTGTTACAATTCTTAAATGAGCCGAATGAAAATCACACAATGAATGCCCATCTTTGGGTCCTCTACCATATACACCAAATTACCTACCCCGGCCCATCCGATTTGCAACAATAAACAACCACGTATAGTTACTTTGATTTGATTTATTTAATCTGTAACTATTAGCCTAAGTTTACATTTATGCCCCTTAAATTTGGTCAAAGTCAACTTTTATAGTGGAGAACTAAATTGAGATTTTTGTCACTTTAAGGACCAAATTAAAATTAAGTGGTAACTTGAAGGGACAATTTTATAATTTGGATTTTTATTTTTTAAAGTAAAACAAACCCTCCGTATAATAACATATTAAATGTAATTAGTTGTGACTATCTCGTAATTCTAGACTGGTATTTAACTATAATAACCTTCATATTGTACAAGCCTCATTTGGTAACAAGAATCAAAGCTCTTAACATGTCTCATATGTAAGACGTTTGAGGTATTTATAGTGAAGTTTGAGGCTCCATCTTGGTAAGTTAAAACCTTTCAAATTCTTGCTCAATGGACCTAATTAATTTAATTAAAGTACATATAAGTTTTGGTTATCTATCTTATTTTTACTTGTTTTTCATTATAAATAAATATAATTCGTTACATATAACTTAATATTTCAATTTTATTTTTGTGTTTTTTCTTTTATTTGTAACTTATTAACAATGGTTTTAAAAAAAAGTAATTACTCGTGTCGGTTTTTTTTTTTAACTTGGAAGAATTAAATGTATTAGAGAAGAGTATATGTATTTGGGTTATACACACATATAAGAAAAAAGTCAATTCATGATGGAGTCGTAACGACACCCTTAATGGATAAAGAGAACAAAATTATGTTTTACACGTTTTTTTTTTCAGGAATCGATTTCCAAATTTGTGGATTAAAAACGAAAAACTTGTCGATTTGATGGGATGTTATTGTCATTCACCCTTATAAAATTGACCCCGCTATTTTCAAAATGTGAGACGTAACATATGAGAAAAAGTGTAAACTTTATAGTTTAATAAAAAACCTGTTAAATGTTAGAATTTGAGTCAATTTTGAAATGAGTTTTATTAATTATTTAAAGTGAATCTATATATCAATATGTTCAACTCCATGAATTAGATTAAATTAAGTATTTGAAAGCTCAAACTTATGGAGTAATGAATGAGAAATTAATTTCCAAAAATCACCTTTGAAAATAATAATAAATAATTGTGAGAAGCTAAGTCCCACATCAGTTAAAAACTAAAGTATTAATTAGTTTATATAAAATAAAGTTGTCATTGGGTTTGGGCTCCAAGGAGCACCCCACTTTTGAGCAGTTGTTGAATGATTGACTGACCTCTTGGCTCAAGACTCATATGTTGTTTTGGAAAGCGTTATTTGCCTGAACAGACACGACTTTTCTGCTAAACCTAAAATTACGTCGTTTTTGTTCTGCTAAAACCTAAAACTATGCCGTTTTTTATTCGAACAGACGCGCCCTTTCTGTTAAGCCTTAAAATTATGTCGTTTTGGCTAAAACAATGACTTTTCAAGGAGTTGTGTCCCTTCTGATCAGTCATTAACCACTACTATAAATAGATAGGGGCAGCCACTTCATTCACTCATTGACAAGCATTCAAGCATAGTTTTTCATTCGAGTCTTTTTCATAAGTCAGAGTTTTTATAGAAAGAGAGTTTAGAGCATTTTCTTTTTATTCGTTATGTATGCTATTTGGAGTGCTACTATAGTATACGTTGTCATTGTATCATGAGAGACGAGTGCTATTAAAACTCTAAGTATCATAGGGGGCATAATTGTCTTAAGAACATAGTACTAAGTACTAGCCTTGACAAATCAACTTCTGCAGTTTTGAGATAAGTTGATATATATATATATATATATATATATATATATATATATATATATATATAAGGTTATTAAACCTTGGATCGAATCAAGCGGTGGGATAGGTAAAAATCGAAATCGGTCCATCCTCTGATCCGATTTGGACAAATTAACCAGTTTTGACCAAAACTCGCTCAGAACTAGTGACCCGGTGGTTCAACCGGTTGACCTAGTGAACCGGTAATTGATTCACGGGTTTAACCGGTTCTGCACTCCCTCCTCACAACAATCAACCAAAGCTCCACATACCAAGGATTTGTTAAACGTTTTTCATTCCCTCCTCACAAGCCAAAATTTCACAAATTAAAACTCAAATCTTCATTCTTCGGGTCTCAATTTCACAAAATTTGTAAATTTTGAAAGCCCAATTTGATTATTTTCAAGATTTCTCCCCAAAATGGTGAAGTTCGTTGTAGCAAGTCTATAAGGGAATGAACGAGGAAGAAGGGAAAATAAGTGATAACAACGGCTGCTATATGGTCATACATATTTGAAGGAGAGAACATAGTTTTGTTTTTAATTCTTAAGAATGAGTAGTATAAAGAAGAAAAATGAATAGAGATGAAAGAAGAGGGGAAGAAGAGATGAGGATGCATAATTTGTGTAAATAGATGATAAGGATGGTAGGTGCGTAATATGGGCATAATATCTTGATCTCTGCTGCTCTCATTTTTAAATTATATCTTATTATGTAAATTTCAAAATAAATGTATACATAATTAATTGATGATGATATTAATTGTATGTGCAACTTGATTTTAAAAAAATGAATATTAATCTATATTTTGAAAAATGGTAGATTATTATTATTATTATTATTATTATTATTATTATTATTATTATTATTATTATTATTATTATTATTATTATTATAAAGAGGTAACAAATGTCATATAGATTTCATATAAATTTAGTATCTATTTAAATTTTATAAAGTAAATATTGTACAAATAAGCTTTTTTTTTGGATATATAAATTGATTAATTTAACATATTTACTAAATATTATATATAATATACAATTATTTATTACATATTAATAACGTCACTAGCTAATAACGGTTCGATCACTAGTTAGACTAGTGACTCATCAACCCTCAGTATATTTTTCAGTTTGATGATCGGTTCAGGTCTGAAAACCTTGCGCGCGTGCGCGCACATATATATTATCCATTCATTTTCCTAAAATAAAATAGAAAAACAAATAATATAGCTACCTAAAGGAATATTTTGACGATCAATATTTTCATATTTGCTTAAATATGTAGAAAATTTATAATAAATGAAAACTATTTAACTTGATTACCTATGATGGTGGTGGATTTATAGCACTAAAAGGAATCACATCCCACATCGACTGTAATACCCCGAATATTTGTAAGGCTTGTAAAATATAATCTTATGTGATTCAATAAAGATTAGCGTTGTGAGCTGAACCATGTTGTGACGTCCCCAAAATAAGTATACATCACCCAGTTTGAGTCGCCAGATATATGGTACAAAATTTAAATACAACTTAATAATACAGTTGTCGTGTAAAATACGACAAAACGTAAACTGAGAGTTTTAATAAGAATATTATCTTCTAGACAATATCCACACTCAAAAGAGTCCTCATTACATTTATTTTCACACTATTTAACAGAATAGTGAGGACTACTAATACTATCTTCTGGACCGTCACTCCGTTCCTCGACTAGCCCCGACTACGTTCTCATTTCCTGAAGAGAACAGTGAAAGAAAGGGTGAGCTCAACTAGCTCAGTAAGAAATATTATGACTAAGATAATGCAGAATAAATTATCGTTAGCCTTCAATAGTATTAAACTAATAAAATATAACAAACATCAAGTTTAACTGCAGCGGAACAAGCAATCCATTAAAAGAGTCAAGTAGAGAATAAAATCTACTATCTTTTATGATTTAAAAAGGTTTATCATCACTTTTATCGCTGAGACTCAGCTTAATAATTAATCCATATCATCCCTGCACTAGGACCAAGGATATTCATTAGTATCACAACCACCAATTATCCATACACTACGGGCCAAGGATATTCGTGTATTCATCAATGGTCATGACAACAACTGTCCATCAATGCACTACGGGCCAATGAGGACTTTTTTCACATCATTTGTAACATTACTACCCATGATTACAATCAATAATCCTCATTCATAATCATATCAAGTCCATCTATGCACTACAGGCCACATATGACTTTCAACATAATATAAACATGAGGATGATAACAATGATATAAGAATTCAATAAAACAAGGTCAAGAATTAATTTATCCAGGAACTAATAACTTCCAAATTGTCAACATGATACTTCTTTGTAGAGTAAAATTCAAGAATGCTCAGAAGAATATTTCCATGAAAAGATACTGGATGAAGTGCAAATATCAAGGATATTCCACTAATTTCATGGAGTATAGAAGTCAAAACTTTAACTAACTTAGTATAATAAAGAATGGAATAACAAAAGAAATCATCATGCATGCGATAGACCGCACAAACAGGTTATTCCAACAGAATAATAAATAATGGAACCAGGTCATGCGTAAACGCACAGACATGATGTTCCAACAGAATAACGAATAACGGAACCAGGTCATGCGTAAAGCACAGACATGATGTTCCAACAGATTAATAAACAACGGAAACAGGTCATGCGTAAAGCACAGACATGATGTTCCAACAGAATAATAAAGAATGGAATAACAGAAGAATTTCACCATATATGTGGTACTTCGCATAGACAGGTTATTCCAACATAATAATAAAGAATGGAATAACAGAAGTTCTCTTCATGAAGACGAAAGAAAGAAATAATACCCCTTACCTTAAAAAAGAAGAGTCTTGATATAGGAGTAGTGAAGTAGCGAATACTTTTCTTCTTTCTCTATAGTTTCTCTCTCTGAGTTTCATGAATTCGTAAGAAATAATGAAGGAATGAGCTTCTACTTATAGAAGAATGGACCTAATAGTAACTAATTCATGAACTAGTCCAGATTAATTTACTTTTAATCGAGACGGTCCTTATTGATTTAATAAAATATTCTAATAAAACAAAATATTTTAAATAAAATATAAAATATTATATATATATATATATATATATATATATATATATATATATATATATATATATATATATATATATATACATGCTAAATGAAGTCATGTGTTTGTAATCACATGAACTCCATTTCATAACCTCTTCTCGACAAATTTTTCAAAGTTATATATATATATAATAATAATAATAATAATAATAATAATAATAATAATAATAATAATTGTACTCCTTCCCTACAATCTTTCAAACCATAATATATATAATATATATACCCTCTTTTTCCGTACTCAACGTCCCTTCATTTCCAATTTAGTTTCCAAAGTCACATGTGGGCCCCATATGGCCCCCCCATCAATGGGCTCACCGAAAAATTTCTACCGATTATTTTGAAAAATGGATAAATAGGGGTCCATAAAATAAGCAAAACTTCACAAAAAACACGTTAATAATTTTAACAACATTTATCACCTTTATTATAATTCACAATATTAATCGACTGTGTCATTTCCGGGAAAGAGGGGCTTTCTAATAAGGATTTCTCCTATTGACACACAATTAGGTGACCAAACCTCTCCTCGCGTAACTTCTGTAGACATCGTTAATATTGCAAATAATAATATTAATAACTTTGTCATCTCAATTATTGATTTAATAATATATAAAATATCGGCAATAATTGAATCAAATAACGTGAGATACTATGCAACAATTACTGTATAGCAATAATTGAACAAAACTGAGTGACTTCTCACGTAAGCATCAATAATATATACCGTGTGCTATTATGCAACCACGCGTATTATTGTACTTTTACTACCGAGTAGTTCAACGGTTTTAATCAGAAAACTTCCGTCGTTATTTTCATAAAAATATTTTTGTCATTTTCTCAATCCGATAATAATTCCGTTGTAGGGGTCCACCAATGATTGTGCCGCCGCATTTAATATTCCCCGTTAAAACGAATATTCCCAGACACCAATCGAATATTATATAACAACTTGCGTGATTTTGCAAAATTTATAAATATTACCCACAACTATAACATTATATCAAATTCATTCCATAATATTTAAAAATGATATTTATAGAAAAATCATCTTTATTAAAAAGTTGGGGTCTTACAACCTCCCTTCTTATGAAATTTAAGCCCTCGAAATTAGAATGCGATACGACTGTATGTCGAAGAGGTAAGGATACCTTGATTTCATTTGATTCTAACTCCCGTGTCATTTCCTCAACATCGTGGTTTCTCCACAAAACTTTGACTTGAGGTATAACCTTGGAGCGTAGAATCTGCTTCTTTCTTATCCAAGATGTGAACAGGGAACCTCTTCATACGTCAAATATTCACTATTTCATCCGTTCTAACTCAATAATGTGGTTCGGGTCTTCCACATATTTATGTAACATGAATATGTGAAAAAGCGTTATGAACACGAGACATACTTAAGCGGTAAAGTGAGTCTATATGCCACAGTTCCTACTCGATCGAGGATTAAAATGGGCCAATGAATCGAGGATTAAGCTTTTCTCTCTTTCCAAATCTCGTAACTCCTTTCCATGGAGCTATACGTAACAACACATGATCTCCAATATCGAATATCACGTCCTTTCGATAAAGATCAGCATAACTCTTTTGTCGATCTTGTGAGGTTTTTATACATTGCCGGATCGTTTGAATATTTTTCGTAGTCATACGTACCAACTCTGGTCCCAACAACGTTGTTTCACCCACCTCATCCCAGCATACTGGAGAACGACACTTTCTTCCATACAACGCTTCAAATGGAGTCATGCCAATACTTGCTTGATAACTGTTGTTGTATGAAAACTCCACCAACGTTAAGAACTTGTCCCAACTTCCCTTGAAGTCAAGGACACAGAGTTTTAATAAATCTTCAAGAGTTTAAATAGTCCTCTCTGATTGTCCGTCCGTCTGAGGATGATATGTCGAACTAAATCGTAAGTCCGTGCCCATAGCTTTTTGCAAACTAACCCAAAATCGTGAAGTGAATCTTGGGTCTCGATCAGAAACTATGGATACTGGCATACCATGTAGTCTTACAATCTCGTTTATGTACATACGAGAAAGACGTTCAAGTGTATAAGTTTCTCGTATTGGTAAAAAATGAGCAAACTTGGTCAATCTATCAACAATGACCTAAATTGCATCTATGCCTTGAGAAACCTTGGGAAGACCAGTAACGAAATCCATGGTAATGTGCTCCCACTTCCATTCTGGAATTTCAAGTGGTTGCAATGGACCTTTTGGTACTTGATGCTCCGCCTTGACTCGTTGACAAGTTAGACACCTTGAGATAAACAACGCTATCTCTCTCTTCATATTGTTCCACTAAAATGTATGACAAAGATCACGATACATTTTGGTACTCCCAGGATGGATTGCAAATGGTGTGTTGTGCGCCTCCATCATGATTTTATACTTTAAATCAGGGTCGTTAGGAACACAAAGTCTGGAGTTGACTCGAAGTATTCCTTCTTCATCGATTCTTGCTTCCTAAGATATCACCTTCTTGCACTTTCTTCCTCATACGCGCATCTCGGATCTCAGTAACTTGGAAAGCAACTTTTAACTTTATCAATTAAAGTCGGTTCTACTCGTATATTCGCCATCATCACATGGGTCCCTGGAGTCTTTAACTCTATCTCAATCCTTTGCAAGTCACACAAAATGGGCCTTTGCTTTGTCAATATCGCACTCATACTCACACAAAAGCACAGACATGATGTTCCAACAGAATAATAAAGAATGGAATAACGAAAGAATTTCACCATATATGTGGTACTTGGCATGACAAAGTTATTCCAACATAATAATAAAGAATGGAATAATGAAGTTCTCTTCATGAAGAGCGAAAGAAAGAAATAATACCCTTTACCTTAAAAAGAAAGAGTAATCGGATATAGGAGTAGTGAAGTAGCGAATACTTTTCTTCTTTCTCTCTATAGTTTCTCTCTAGAGTTTCAAATTCGTAAAGAAATAATGAAGGAATGAGCTTCTACTTATAGAAGAATGGACCTAATAGTAACTAATTCATGAACGGTCCAGCATTAATTTACTTTTAATCTGAGACGGTCCTTATTGATTTAATAAAATATTCTAATAAAACAAAATATTTTAAATAAAATATAAAATATTATATATATATATATATATATATATATATATATATATATAACACATGCTAAATGAAGTCACAGGTTTGTAATCCTGTGAACTCCATTTCATAACCTCTTCTGACAAATTTTTCAAAGTTATATATATATATAATAATAATAATAATAATAATAATAATAATAATAATAATAATAATTGTACTCCTTCCCTACAATCTTTCAAACCATAATATATATAATATATATACCCTCTTTTTCCCGTACTCCAACGTCCCTTCATTTCCAATTTAGTTTCCAAAGTCACATGTGGGCCCCACATGTGGCCCCCACATGTGGGCTCACTGAAAAATTTCTACCGATTATTTTGAAAAAATGGATAAATAGGGGGTCCATAAAATAAGCAAAACTTCACAAAAAACACGTTAATAATTTTAACAACATTTATCACCTTTATTATAATTCACAATATTAATCGACCAGGTCATTCCCAGGAAAGAGGGGGCTTTCTAATAAGGATTTCTCCCTATTGACACACAATTAGGTGACCAAACCTCTCCTTGGCAGAACTTCTAGACATCGTTAATATTGCAAATAATAATATTAATAACTTTGTCATCTCAATTATTGATTTAATAATATATAAAATATCGACAATAATTGAATCAAATAACGTGAGATACTATGCAACAATTACTATAGCAATAATTGAACAAAACTGAGTGACTTCTCACGTAAGCATCAATAATATATACTGTGTGTCTATTATGCAACCAACGCATATTATCAGACTTTTACTACTAAGTAGTTCAACAGGTTTTAATCAGTAAAACTTAAATCGTTATTTTCATAAAAATATTTTTGTCATTTTCTCAATCCGACAATAATTCCGTTGTAGGGGGTCCACTAATGATTGTCTTGAGTAAATCGCACGAATATTCCCCGTTAAAACGAATATTCCCCACCAAATCGAATATTATATAACAACTTGCGTGCTTTTGCAAAATTTATAAATATTACCTACAACTATAACATTATATCAAATTCATTCCATAATATTTAAAAATGATATTTATAGAAAAATCATCTTTATTAAAAGTTGGGGTCTTACAACCTCCCTTCTTATGAAATTTACGCCCTCGAAATTAGGGTACGTGATACTGGTATGTCGAAGAGGTAAGGATACCTTGATTTCATTTCAGATTCTAACTCCCAGGTCATTTCCTCAACATCGTGGTTTCTCCACAAAACTTTGACTTGAGGTATAACCTTGGAGCGTAGAATATGTTCCTTCTTATCCAAGATGTGAACAGGAACCTCTTCATACGTCAAATATTCAGCTATTTCATCCCGTTCTAACTCAATAATGTGGTTCGGGTCTTCCACATATTTATGTAACATGAATATGTGAAAAACGTTATGAACACGAGACATACTTGGCGGTAAAGTGAGTCTATATGCCACAGTTCCTACTCGATCGAGGATTAAAAATGGGCCAATGAATCGAGGATTAAGCTTTTCTCTCTTTCCAAATCTCGTAACTCCTTTCCATGGAGCTATACGTAACAACACATGATCTCCAATATCGAATATCACGTCCTTTCGATAAAGATCAGCATAACTCTTTTGTCGATCTTGTGAGGTTTTTATACATTGCCGGATCGTTTGAATATTTTTCGTAGTCATACGTACCAACTCTGGTCCCAACAACGTTGTTTCACCCACCTCATCCCAAAGATACCGGAGAGCGACACTTTCTTCCATACAACGCTTTGAATGGAGTCATGCCAATACTTGCTTGATAATCATTGTTGTATGAAAACTCCACCAACGTTAAGAACTTGTCCCAACTTCCCTTGAAGTCAAGGACACGAGTTTTAATAAATCTTCAAGAGTTTAAATAGTCCTCTCTGATTGTCCGTCCGGTCGTGCGAGGATGATATGTCGAACTAAATCGTAAGTCCGTGCCCATAGCTTTTTGCAAACTAACCCAAAATCGTGAAGTGAATCTTGGGTCTCGATCAGAAACTATGGATATTGGCATACCATGTAGTCTTACAATCTAGTTTATGTACATACGAGAAAGGCGTTCAAGTGTATAAGTTTCTCGTATTGGTAAAAATGAGCAAACTTGGTCAATCTATCAACAATGACCTAAATTGCATCTATGCCTTGAGAAACCTTGGGAAGACCAAAGAACTTAAATCCATGGTAATGTGCTCCCACTTCCATTCTGGAATTTCAAGTGGTTGCAATGGACCTTTTGGTACTTGATGCTCCGCCTTGACTCGTTGACAAGTTAGACACCTTGAGATAAACAACGCTATCTCTCTCTTCATATTGTTCCACTAAAATGTATGACAAAGATCACGATACATTTGGTACTCCCGGAGATGGATTGCAAATGGTGTGTTGTGCGCCTCCATCATGATTTTATACTTTAAATCGAGTCGTTAGGAACACAAAGTCCGGAGTTGACTCAAGTATTCCTTCTTCATCGATTCTTGCTTCCTAAGATATCACCTTCTTGCACTTTCTTCCTCATACGCATCAGCTCCAGATCTGTAACTTGAGCAGCTTTAACTTTATCAATTAAAGTCGGTTCTACTCGTATATTCGCCATCATCACATGGGTCCCTGGAGTCTTTAACTCTATCTCAATCCTTTGCAAGTCACACAAAATGGGCCTTTGCTTTGTCAATATCGCACTCATACTCACACAAAAGCACAGACATGATGTTCCAACAGAATAATAAAGAATGGAATAACAGAAGAATTTCACCATATATGTGGTACTTCGCATAGACAGGTTATTCCAACATAATAATAAAGAATGGAATAACAGAAGTTCTCTTCATGAAGACGAAAGAAAGAAATAATACCCCTTACCTTAAAAAGAAGAGTACTGGATATAGGAGTAGTGAAGTAGCAGAATACTTTTCTTCTTTCTCTCTATAGTTTCTCTCTCTAGAGTTTCAGTGAATTCGTAAGAAATAATGAAGGAATGAGCTTCTACTTATAGAAGAATGGACTGAATAGTAACTAATTCATGAACGGTCCAGATTAATTTACTTTTAATCGGACGGTCCTTATTGATTTAATAAAATATTCTAATAAAACAAAATATTTTAAATAAAATATAAAATATTATATATATATATATATATATATATATATATATATATATATATAACATGTATGCTAAATGAAGTCACAGGTTTGTAATCCATGAACTCCATTTCATAACCTCTTCGACAAATTTTTCAAAGTTATATATATATATAATAATAATAATAATAATAATAATAATAATAATAATAATAATAATTGTACTCCTTCCTACAATCTTTCAAACCATAATATATATAATATATATACCCTCTTTTTCCGTACTCCAACGTCCCTTCATTTCCAATTTAGTTTCCAAAGTCACATGTGGGCCCCCACATGTGGCCCCATGTGGGCTCACCAAAATTTCTCTGGATTATTTTGAAAAAATGGATAAATAGGGGTCCATAAAATAAGCAAAACTTCACAAAAAACACGTTAATAATTTTAACAACATTTATCACCTTTATTATAATTCACAATATTAATCGACCAGGTCATTCCCAGGAAAGAGGGGGCTTTCTAATAAGGATTTCTCCCTATTGACACACAATTAGGTGACCAAACCTCTCCTTGGCAGAACTTCTAGACATCGTTAATATTGCAAATAATAATATTAATAACTTTGTCATCTCAATTATTGATTTAATAATATATAAAATATCGACAATAATTGAATCAAATAACGTGAGATACTATGCAACAATTACTATAGCAATAATTGAACAAAACTGAGTGACTTCTCACGTAAGCATCAATAATATATACCGTGTGCTATTATGCAACCACGCATATTACTGTACTTTTACTACCGAGTAGTTCAACAGTTTTAACTGTAAAACTTCCGTCGTTATTTTCATAAAAATATTTTTGTCATTTTCTCAATCCGACAATAATTCCGTTGTGGGGTCCACCAATGATTGTGTTGGTCGTCATGAATATTCCTGTTAAAACGAATATTCCCCAGGCCAATCGAATATTATATAACAACTTGCGTATTTTTGCAAAATTTATAAATATTACCCACAACTATAACATTATATCAAATTCATTCCATAATATTTAAAAATGATATTTATAGAAAAATCATCTTTATTAAAAAGTTGGGGTCTTACAACCTCCTTCTTATGAAATTTAAGCCCTCGAAATTAGAATGCGATACTGGTATGTCGAAGAGGTAAGGATACCTTGATTTCATTTGATTCTAACTCCCGTGTCATTTCCTCAACATCGTGGTTTCTCCACAAAACTTTGACTTGAGGTATAACCTTGGAGCGTAGAATATGTTTCCTTCTTATCCAAGATGTGAACAGGAACCTCTTCATACGTCAAATATTCAAATATTTCATCCGTTTCTAACTCAATAATGTGGTTCGGGTCTTCCACATATTTATGTAACATGAATATGTGAAAAACGTTATGAACACGAGACATACTTGGCGGTAAAGTGAGTCTATATGCCACAGTTCCTACTCGATCGAGGATTAAAAATGGGCCAATGAATCGAGGATTAAGCTTTTCTCTCTTTCCAAATCTCGTAACTCCTTTCCATGGAGCTATACGTAACAACACATGATCTCCAATATCGAATATCACGTCCTTTCGATAAAGATCAGCATAACTCTTTTGTCGATCTTGTGAGGTTTTTATACATTGCCGGATCGTTTGAATATTTTTCGTAGTCATACATGCATTACAACTCTCCCAACCCAACAACGTTGTTTCACCCACCTCATCCCAAAGATCTTTGGAGAACGACACTTTCTTCCATACAACGCTTCAAATGGAGTCATGCCAATACTTGCTTGATAAGCTGTTGTTGTATGAAAAACTCCACCAACGTTAAGAACTTGTCCCAACTTCCCTTGAAGTCAAGGACACAGAGTTTTAATAAATCTTCAAGAGTTTAAATAGTCCTCTCTGATTGTCCGTCCGTCTGAGGATGATATGTCGAACTAAATCGTAAGTCCGTGCCCATAGCTTTTGCAAACTAACCCAAAATCGTGAAGTGAATCTTGGGTCTCGATCAGAAACTATGGATACTGGCATACCATGTAGTCTTACAATCTCGTTTATGTACATACGAGAAAGACGTTCAAGTGTATAAGTTTCTCGTATTGGTAAAAAATGAGCAAACTTGGTCAATCTATCAACAATGACCTAAATTGCATCTATGCCTTGAGAAACCTTGGGAAGACCAGTAACGAAATCCATGGTAATGTGCTCCCACTTCCATTCTGGAATTTCAAGTGGTTGCAATGGACCTTTTGGTACTTGATGCTCCGCCTTGACTCGTTGACAAGTTAGACACCTTGAGATAAACAACGCTATCTCTCTCTTCATATTGTTCCACCAAAATGTATGACAAAGATCACGATACATTTTGGTACTCCCAGGATGGATTGCAAATGGTGTGTTGTGCGCCTCCATCATGATTTTATACTTTAAATCAGGGTCGTTAGGAACACAAAGTCTGGAGTTGACTCGAAGTATTCCTTCTTCATCGATTCTTGCTTCCGGCATATCACCTTCTTGCACTTTCTTCCTCATACGCATCAGCTCCAGATCTGTAACTTGAGCAGCTTTAACTTTATCAATTAAAGTCGGTTCTACTCGTATATTCGCCATCATCACATGGGTCCCTGGAGTCTTTAACTCTATCTTAATCCTTTGCAAGTCACACAAAATGGGCCTTTGCTTTGTCAATATCGCACTCATACCCGCATATGATCTTCTACTCAATGCATCAGCTACCACGTTCGCTTTTCCAGGATGGTATTGGATGGTATGATCATAATCTTTCAATAGTTCAAGCCAACGTCGTTGTCGCATGTTGAGTTCCTTTTGAGTGAAAAAATATTTGAGGCTTTTATGATCCGTAAAGATCTCCATTTTCTCCCCATACAAGTAATGCCTCCAAATTTTAAATGCGAAAACAACAGCTGCCAACTCTAGATCATGAGTAGGATAATTTCTCTCATATTCCTTGAGTTGTCGAGAGACATAGGCTATGACTTTCCCATGTTGCATGAGAACACATCCTAACCCTTTGCCCGAAGCATCACTGTAGATGACAAATCCCTCCGAGCCAGATGGTATTGTCAGAACATATGCTGAAATGAGTCTCCTCTTGAGTTCTTGAAAACTCTTTCACATTCTTCGCTCCAACCGAACTTTGTATCTTTCCGAGTCAGCTGAGTTAATGGAGTAGTGATTCGAGAAAACCCTTCTACGAATCTCCGATAATAACCAGCTAAGCCGAGAAAACTACGTATTTCGGTCACTGATTTAGGTTGCTCCCAGCTTTGAATAGCTTCAATCTTTGCTGAGTCAACAAATATTCCATGACTTGATACTACGTGCCCAAGGAATGCTACTTCCTCCAGCCAGAACTCGCATTTCTTCAACTTGGCATAAATCTTGTTTTCACGAAGCTTTTGGAGTATCAGCCTCAAGTGTTGTTCATGATCTTCACAACTTTTGGAATAAATAAGGATGTCATCAATAAAGACGACCACAAAGTAATCCAAATATTCCTTGAATACTCGGTTCATCATATCCATGAAGGCAGCAGGAGCATTAGTCAATCCAAAGGACATGACTAGGAATTCATAATGCTTGTACCGAGTTCTGAAAGTCGTCTTTGGAATGTCATCGGTTATAATCTTCAATTGGTGATATCCGGAACGAAGATCAATCTTTGAAAAGAATTTGGCTCCTTACAACTGGTCAAATAGGTCATCAATACGTGGCAATGGGTACCTATTTTTGATGGTGACATGATTCAACTCCCGATAATCAATACAAAGTCGCATACTCCCATCTTTCTTCTTCACGAATAGAATAGGAGCACCCCAAAGAGAAGTACTAGGATGAATAAAGCCAATGTCTAACAATTCTTGTAGTTGGGTCTTTAACTCCTGAAGTTCAATAGGAGCCATTCGATATGGGGCTTTGGAAATGGGTTTTGTACCGGGTTCAAGGTCGATAAAAAATTCAATTTCACGCTCTGGGGGTAGGCCAGGAAGTTCTTCAGGGAATACGTCAAGAAATTTATTAACAATAGAAATATCATTCAAAACTGACGTATTTTTGTTTAGATCCATGACATGAGCTAAGAAAGCTTGACATCTGTTTTTCAATAAACGAATAGCTTTATGGCTTGAGATGACAATGATTGATTTTAATGGTTTGGTTGCTTGAATTCGCATAATAGGTTGGTTAGGAATATGAAAGCTAACAACCTTACGAAAATAATCAATTTTTGCATGATGAGTAGTTAACCAATCAATCCCTAGAATCACATCAAATGTAAGTATTTTCAATGAAATAAGATCGGCATGTAATGTGAGGGTACCAATTTGAACCAAACAAGACTTATAAATAGTGGATGTAATGAAGGTTTCTCCCAATGGAGTTTCAACAAATAAGTCAAAGTCTAATTTCTCCAGAGTTAAATTTAAACGTTGCGCGCAAGTAGGAGAAATAAAAGAATGGGTAGAACCGGTATCAAATAAGGTATATACTTCGCTAGAATTTATGATAAGCTTACCCGTGATGACCTCGTTCGGGTTCCTTTCTTTCTGGGAGGTCACGACAAACGCTATCCCTTGAACTACCGGTTTTGTCTTATCTAGGACGACCTTTGATGCCTCCATCCCAGCTGGACTTGTCTTCGGTGCACGACAAAATTGGGCCAGGTGACCTTCTCTTCCACAAGTGTAACATGCTTTAGATGGCATCGCATAGTTTGGACTGATGTGTCCCTCTCCTCCACATTTGAAGCATATGATAGGTGGTCGTTCTCCTTCCTTAACGACAGGTGCTGATCCTGACATCTTTCCATCATTATTGAATCTCCTCTTCTTAAAATGTCCATTCTTATTGTTTTGGCCATGATTACCACCGAAGTGGTTACCATTTCTGGCATGTTAATTCCCTCCACGCTTATTGTCACCACTTTGATGGCTGTTATCACTGGTATTATCATTTTGTCGGCTGCTCTCTTTTGGTTGAGTTGACTCATTATCGCGCTCCAATAACTGAGCCCTATTAACAACATTTGAATACAAACACAGTTTATGAGAGATAAGATATTGACGTATCTCGGGTTTCAAACCTCTTGAAACATTCACGTCATTCTCTCCTCATTATCAACCAAATGAGACGCAAATCGGGACAACTCGGCAAACATGGCTTCGTACTGCGACACGGTCATGTTGTTTTGCTCCAGCTTGATGAACTCTACCTCTTTCATGTGACGAATACTTTTGGGAAAGTACTTGTCGTTGAATAGTTCTTGGAACTTCTCCCAAAGACATCTTCAAGTCTGCGGCGGGGTTGAGTACGCTTTTGATTCCCACCCAAGAATCACTCTCGCACATAACATGAAGGTGGAAAAGGGAATCTTTTGCTCCTCGAAGCATCCCAAGACATCAAATATCTTGTTGATCTGCTTTATCCAAGTCTCCGCCCTAAGTGGTTTTGGCTCTCCAAAAAACTCTGGTTGTCCCAATTCCTTGAACTGTTTAGCGGTGACCGTCCGAGAGTTGTCAGTGTTTCCACCTGTATTTTGGACAGGAGCCGCTCTTGACTAATGTTGCATGAATTACATAAAGCCTCTGAATATTCCATCGTTCATCATCTGGTCCGTGTTGTTATTTTCTTGAGGATTGTCGCCTTCCCGATGCACATTATCCTGATTATTGATCTGTGGAGACTCAACGGTCTCCTGTGCTCCATTGATGTTCTCAACATTCTCGGATGTCATTTTCAAATACTGCCACAAAACAAGGGTTAATTAACATATCACATATTATCCCTATACTCTGACCGACCAATTAAATACCAACTAAACTTAGGTAGGTCATACTAGCGAAGGAATTCCCCATCTCTCCCCTCCTAGTTCTTGTCTCACATCTTAGCAAGGGGTCATATCCCTAAGCTTTGATACCAATTGTGACGCCCCCAAAATAGGTATACATCACCCTTCTTGAGTCGCCAAATACATGGTACAAAATTCAAATACAACTTAATAATACAGTTGTCGTGTAAAATACGACAAAACGTAAATTGAGAGTTTTAATAAAAATATTGTCTTCTTGACAATATCCGCACTCAAAAGAGTCCTTATTACATTTATTTTTACACTATTTAACAGAATAGTGAGGACTGCTAATACTATCTTCTAGACCGTCACTCCGTTCCTCGACTAGCCCCGGCTACGTTCTTATTTCCTGAAGAGAACAGTGAAAGAAAGGGTGAGCTCAACTAACCCAGTAAGAAATATTATGACTAAGATAATGCAGAATAAATTATCGTTAGCCTTCAATAGTGTTAAACTAATAAAATATAACAAACATCAAGTTTAACTGCAGCGGAACAAGCATCCATTAAAAGAGTCAAGTAGAGAATAAAATCTACTATCTTTTATGATTTAAAAAGGTTTATCATCACTTTTATCGCTGAGACTCAGCTTAATAATTAATCCATATCATCCCTGCACTACGGCCAAGGATATTCATTAGTATCACAACCACCAATTATCCATGCACTACGGGCCAAGGATATTCGTGTATTCATCAATGGTCATGATCATGCCAACAACTGTCCATCAATGCACTACGGGCCAATGAGGACTTTTTCACATCATTTGTAACATTACGGTACGATGATGATTACACCGAATAATCCCCGGTCATAATCATATCAAGTCCATCTATGCACCACAAAACACATATGACTTTCAACATAATATAAACATGAGGATGATAACAATGATATAAGAATTCAATAAAACAAGGTCAAGAATTAATTTATCCAGGAACTAATAACTTCCAAATTGTCAACATGATACTTCTTTGTAGAGTAAAATTCAAGAATGCTCATAAGAATATTTCCATGAAAAGATACTGGATGAAGCGCAAATATCAAGGATATTCCACTAATTTCATGGAGTATAGAAGTCAAAACTTTAACTAACTTAGTATAATAAAGAATGGAATAACAAAAGAAATCATCATGCATGCGATAGACCGCGCACAAACAAAGTTATTCCAACGTAATAATAAATAATGGAACCAGTCATGCAGCGCACGCACGCATGTGATGTTCCAACGGAATAACGAATAACGGAACCAGTCATGCGTAAAAGCATGCATACATGATGTTCCAACAGATTAATAAACAACGGAACCAGGTCATGCGTAAAGCACAGACATGATGTTGCAACAGAATAATAAACAATGGAATCAAGTCATGCGTAAAGCACAGACATGATGTTCCAACAGAATAGTAAAGAATGGAATAACAGAAGAATTTCACTATATATGTGGTACTTCGCATAGACAGGTTATTCCAACATAATAATAAAGAATGGAATAACAGAAGTTCTCTTCATGAAGATGAAAGAAAGAAATAATACCCCTTACCTTAAAAAGAAGAGTACTGGATATAGGAGTAGTGAAGTAGCAGAATACTTTTCTTCTTTCTCTCTATGGTTTCTCTCTAGAGTTTCAGTGAATTCATAAGAAATAATGAAGGAATGAGCTTCTATTTATAAGAGAATGGACTGAATAGTAACTAATTCATAAACGGTCCAGATTGATTTAATAAAATATTCTAATAAAATAAAATCTTTTAAATAAAATATAAAATAATATATATATATATATATATATATATATATATATATATATATATATATATATATATATATATATATATATACCCTCTTTTTTTCCGTGCTCAAACATCCCTCCATTTCCAATTTAGTTTCCAAAGTCACATGTGGGCCCACTGAAAAATTTCTACCGATTATTTTAGAAAAAATAGATAAATGGGGGGTCCATAAAATAAGCAAAACTTCATAAAAATCACCTTAATAATTTTAACAACATTTATCACCTTCATTATAATTCACAATATTAATCGACCAGGTCGTTCCCAGGAAAGAGGGGGCTTTCCAATAAAAATTTCTCCCTATTGGCGTGCAATTAGGTGACAAAACCTCTCATTGGCAGAACTTCTAGACATCGTTAATACTGCAAATAATAATATTAATAATTTTGTCGTCTCAATTATTGATTTAATAATATATAAAATATCGACAATAATTGAATCAAATAACGTGAGATACTATGCAACAATTACTATAGCAATAATTGTACAAAACTGAGTGACTTCTCACGTAAGCATCAATAATCAATACGGTGTGCTACTATGCAACCACGCGTATTACTGTACTTTTACTACCGAGTAGTTCAACAGTTTTAACTGTAAAACTTCTGTCGTTATTTTCATAAAAATATTTTTGTCATTTTTTCAATCCAACAATAATTCCATTGTGGGGTCCACTAATGATTGTCTTGCATTTAATATTCCCCTGTTAAAATGAATATTCCTCGACCAATCGAATATTATATAACAACTTGCGTACTTTGCAAAATTTATAAATATTACCCACAACTATAACAATATATCAAATTCATTCTATAATATTTAAAAATGATATTTATAGAAAAAATCATCTTTATTAAATAGTTGGGGTCTTACACATGTGTTATGGAGTTTAATGTGTATATTGTATAGGTATAAAACTTATATGTGGTAAATAGCTAGGAAAGCGCTACTCATTTATACGGTAGGATGTATTGGACCTAAGTATTTATATGATGTATAAATACAAAATCAATTTTCACAAAATAGGAAAAGTCAAAGTTAGAGAAAAAGTCAAAGTCAACAAATGCGGCTAGTTAAATTAGTCAGAAAAACAAATTAAGTTTTGGAATAAGGGGGACTAGATTTTGAAGAGAGGTAGGACCAATACTTGGAGCCAAAAGCTCGAGCCAATATAATACCCAAGAATTTCGAAATATTATTAATAAATAAATTAATGGAATTCGGGTGTTTACTTGAATATAAACCAATATTGTTGTGGCATGGGATATAGTAATTCCTACTAAACTAAGCTAAGTATGTGACCATTATGTGTTATGGTGGAATTGATAAAAAGCTTAGTGTAAAACTCATGATGATTGCCTAGTGTGGCAAGATAATGAAAATAAGCGTGTTATCAATTAAATGAAGGGAATGATTAATAAGATGATTTTAGCAGTAAGTAAGTTTGAGAATTTCCCAGAATGGAGCAAATTGTACTGATTACAGATTATAAACCAAAATAAAATTTGTACCATTAGTAAGACTTGGAAGATAATTTTGACTGTGATTTTAATAAAGAATGGGTAATATAGTGGACTAGTATCACCATTATTAATATGAACATTATTACGAAATATTATTTCATACCATTATGTGTAATATAGGAAGATATGGGTAGTAGTACCATATAAATACTTCATGCAGGAGATATTAAATGAGGTATGACACTTAATGGTGAATATATAGGGTTTTCGGCACATAAACGCAGCGGAATTAAAACAAATTTTCAAAGGAATTTTGAAACTCTAAAACAGGATACATGCGAAAAACCATATTAATTCAGTGGTTAAAAATTTATACCGATTATTGTAGCTAGAATTGATGTGATCGAATCTCCAACGTAATCTAAACGAACTGTGCCTCTACGGTATCCACACAAATGCCCCGCGAATCGTCGTACGATCTGCAGTAAAAGAAACTGCGGTACTAGCCACCAAGGATGAGGATTTTCGAAACTGTTTCTCTCTAGTCTCTCTCTAAGAGTGGCTAGGGTTGTTGGTTAATGATAATCCTTCCTAAATGGCTGATATATCTTATATATAGCAGTTAGAAGGAATTAATCAAAACCTAATCTAATTAAAATCTGAATTTATATATATATATCTATATATATTAATTAAGTCTTACTTATTTAATATACATATATATACAAATTATCCTTTTAATTTAAATTCGTGATTTAAATACTATCAATCATATTGATATATTTAAATTCTTACAATTTAAACTAATTCCCTTTTAAATTACAGTCTATGTGTGTGATCCTATAGGTTATTATTACGTTGTTAATAATTTTAAATCATATTATAAAATTATAAACAGTGAAAGACATCTAGTAATGCATCACTGCTACTCAAGTAATAATAAGATCGATGATTCAATGCAACCTTTTCGTGACCAATGTTTCAATGTAATTTAATCCTTTTAACCTTGACATCCTAGATTAAGCTCGAGTCATGGAATGCCTCATACTCTTCATAATTTAATCTGAGTTTTCTCGATCAATGAGTAGACTATATGAAACAAATCACTATTTGAGCATGACCATGCATTTCATAGTCATACTCAATCAAGAGGCCTATGGATATCACTCCTAATATGTAAGAGGGTTAAATTCTATCTAGATCACTCATATTCCTCACACGATTCATAATGTCCCCAATAATCATCTTTATTGTCCACCCTATTAAAGGTGACTTTTGATGATATCAAAGTTCATAAATTCTCGTGTAGTAATATAGTGATTTCAGGTCAGAGGATCATTACATCATTGTCACTATGAGAATCGTCAATGACACTTTGCATAATGTTCCACGTAGAATTCTCATGGTGGGTCTGTTCAGTACATCGTTCTCTAACATGTACCTATGCATTGACTCAATATCTCATATATTTATGACCAATGAGATTTAGTCATCAGTCAATCCACATATTAGTCTCAATGCATCATTGTTGTCCCATCAACAATGATACTCTACTAGGGACATTTAAGAGCAGTGATACTAATTGTAATTATATAATCTCATGTTCAAGTCACATACTTGAAACTATATAATTTATATCACTATTCTAAGAGATTTTATTATGTTAACATTTATATAAAGCAGTAAATAAAACCATAATAAAATCATTCATTTACTCAATCAAATATAATATCAAAATATTAAACAATTATATCAAATAATTGGTCTCTAGGGCACAAACTCTAACAGAATAATGCTATATCAAATTTATATAGTAAAAGTAAGTAAATCATAAATATGATTTAGATGAATTTTTGTTACCTCATCATATGTGGTGGGGCAAGTAAATGTGTAATTTATTAAATAAGGAGTACATAAATATACTATTAAAATATTTATTTCAGTACTAAAGTATAATTAAATAATAAGGTTTTAAGGAAATATTAGATTATTAATAACCAATTAAATGGTGCCCATACATGTTGTAGTATTAATTGGACTAGACAAATGTACATGGATTATATGATATGGGTGCATATATAATTTCTAACTTTTCGTTATGTAGCAACATTGGTACATTAAAGTTACATGTGGGGACCAAAGAGAAACTAAATTAAGCACATTATAACTGAATGTTGGGTATTAGGAGAGAGTGTCCCAATATAATAGTCACTTTTCTCTTCACCTGTATAGGCCAATGGCCTAAGCCTATTTCTTGCAACAGAGATCAAACTCAGTTAGTAGCTAATGATAAATGGGGAGTGGCCATCATAATGGTTTTCACTGTAATACCAAATCTTCATTAACCATCATTTTCTTCTCCTTCCCGTTGGTTTGAAATGGTGGGCAAAGCTATTGTCTGTATAATTCAATGTCTATAAATAAGAACCATTCCTTTCTCAATTCAGTTACTAGAAATCTCTGATAAACTATATAGAGTGTGAAAGGGCTGAGTTAGCAAGCTATCTGGAATTGGAAGCCACACCTAACAACTTTAACTTCACAGAGGTAATATTGCATAACTGAGTTCTAAATTAAGGACGAAGGAATCTTAGAATTGTCATGAATGAGAAGATCCCAAACTAAGACCGTAACCTCAATTGGCCTTAACTTACTTATGTATACAAGCCATCATGTTTCTTGGTATGCTAACAGTTTGAAAGTAGTATCCATACAAGCAAATCATGTACGATGATAAAACATATACTTTGTAATCAATCTTATTTATTTATTAATAAAAGAATTATTTATTAAAGACATTTAATTATCTACATGGTGTTGTTTTAATGATATTTGATAAACCCATAATTTTAAGCAATGCTTTTAGAATCATGATGAGATCATGCTAATGAGATCTAAATTCTCGGATAGCTTAAAACTAAAATGTTCCCAATCAATGGATTACTAAAAAGGGGATTAGTGAATCCGGATAGATTAGTACGTATGTTGCTTGCTCATTGGATGAGGATGAATGATCTCATGATCATTTGTGTGGAGACACTAAAGCAAGTATGTAGGTTCTTATTAGAGAATAAGTTCACTGAACATGACTCGCTAAGGAATACCTAATGGAGTTTTACTTGCCTGTCAATAGAAGATCCTATAGTGATAGTAGTACAAATGATCATTAGACTTGAGATCATCATAGTATCTTATATATAATGAATTACACTTTGACTTATTCCTTAAGACTCTTAGGGTATATCAAAGGGTATGCTTGAGTGTAATAAGTTATATATGGAGATAATGAATGATCAATAAAGAATCTATCACTTCTAGTAAAAAAAGAGAAATGTCTTATGTGATTCGATAAATGACAACCCAGGAATCCTTGGCCAAGGTGGAATGAAATTAGAAAGTAATTTCTAATTTGCATTCATTAGAAGTTGTGCATTTAGGAATTGAAATACATATAATTAAATAATATAAGACTTGATAGTAATTCCACGTCTTATATTTAATTGGGACATTGTATGGTGAAAAGATTGAATTGTACGTAATTATTTACTCAAAGGTTCTTTTATGATTACTGTTGAAATTTATATTATCTAAAAAGTTGTTGATCGCTAGGGAGGCTTATCCCTATTGTAGAATAAATATTATTTATTTAAACAAATTAATAGTTTAATTTATTTATTTAAATAAGATTAGAATTGTTCTAATTAATTTATTCACAATTGGTTTAATATGGAGAGCCTAAAGTGTCACACCATAAAAAGAAGAATAATTATTTAAGAAGTTAATGACATAATCGTAATAATATGTTAAATATATTTTATTTAATCTATGGTAAATAGCTTAATATTTATTATTTAATATTTAGTAAATATTAAATATAAATTAATAAGAGGAGTCTTATTAATATTATTACAATTATTAGTATTTTAATTTCTAAAAGAGTTTAGGAATTAATTTAATATAAGTACTCTCATTTATTCCTAATAGGGTTAGGAGGAAAAATTAGTTAAAAGAGTTTAATTAATTATCCCTAATAAGATTAGGGAGCCCAATTAATTAAAGGAGTTTAATTAAATAAATAATACCTTATTTTAATTAAATAGGGTTACCTGATATATTTATAAGAGGGGTCTTATATCATATATCAATACTACGTAATTCCAATGGTTGGAAAGTACGTACCTTTTTCTATAGAGATAGGAAAAACTAAGGTTTCAGCCAATACACCATTCTTCTTGAAAATTGTTCTTACTTGGTGAATCACCTCTAGAGGCCATACACTTGGGTGGCTAACATTGATCAAAGGAAGGAATCTACCCGTAGATTCAAGTAGATCGCGGAGAAGTAGGAGGTGAACTCGTACCTGTGGAAGCTCGTATCTACAAGGGTATGATTCCATAACTTATTGTTATTCGTTTTAATTAATAATACGCATAAAGGATGATCCGGGTAATTGGTTTGTGAAAAATTTTAAAATCTTATTTTACTTTGCTTCTGCTATTTTTGCAATTTGATTGCTACTTTAATCTTCACAAAACCTTACAGTGGTATCAGTGCCAAACTTTATGCAAATTATTAATTGTTTTGATTCCATATATGTATGGGTATGTATTTAGAATAATTTATTGGGTATAATTCGTTGTATTAAGTTTATTTATTAAAAAAAAACAATTCGCAAGGCCTGGTTTTAAAACGCATTTTACTTTCGCTATTGAAGTTCGTGGCTGATTTTTTTTAAAAGATGATCCTGATTCCGTGATTCGCGTTGAATCAAATTATATATATATATATATATATATATATATATATATATATATAAATGTAATTATTATATACTCCTCCGCTCCTAAAAGATTGTCGTTTAAGATTTTTTAATATGGATTAAGGAAATCATTTAATACTATGGGAAATTGAATTAATTTGTTTAAAATTCTATCACTACCCCTTTATGGAAAATTGAAAACTATTAATACAAGAGAGGGACAATGAGAGAATGTAGGGATAATATAGGAAATTAAATAATTTATTCTCCTCGAAAGTTGTAAACGACAAACATTTTGAAACAAATTTTTTCTTCTAAAACGATAATCTTTTAGGAACGAAGGTAGTATATATGTATGATCAAGGTGAATTACCTAGAGATTCATATCATGAATATATATATATATATATATATATATATATATAATATTCTAAATAATTTTATAATTAAAATAAAGAGTTTATTTTAATTTTGAAATTAGATTTCATGCAACATAAAATTTCCCATTAAATGATATTCATATATATATGAAATGATTTTATTTATTGATACATATAATGATATGTATGATAATAAATGGGATTGATTATAGACTATTGACCAATTATTTTGGATTTATTTTGATTGGATGTTTGAATGAATGAGTTTTATTAAATGGGGTCTGCGTACCTCGTCTTTTCTAGTTTTCTTCTTGATGTAAATTCTATCTCTCTCCTATGTACTTCCCCTTGACTGCTGATCAAGGTTTCTATTTAAATTAAATAGTTTAACCTGATAGGATTAGTAAGAATTTTTTTGAAGAACCAGAGATCAAAGATCAAGGAGCAAGGAGCGCTTGAAGACCCATTTGTAATGGAGCCCGGGTTTAACTATAATAGTTATATTTAAATATTTATTCTTGCACCCTAGGGTTTGACCTTTTGGTTCACTTGGTGGCTCTAGTGAACCTCACTTGGTGGCTCTAGTGAACCAAACTAGAATAAAAGTCCATAATCAATCCGGGTAGAATATAATATTCTATATGTGCATGCTAGTATTATATATATATATATATATATATATATGTGTGTGTGTGTGTGTGTGTGTGTGTGTGTGTGCATGCGCGGTAAACAAGATGACACTAATAATAACAAACCCCTCAAAGATATTATATTAAGTTGTAGCATTCAAAGATATTTGGAATATCGAACGTCGCCTTCTTGCATAATAAAAACAATAGAGTATTAAATATTTAATATGAGTTTGTTGTGCACACACAAGGCAAGTATTAAATATCTGAGATGTTATTTTTATTACATTCGATGTTTATAAGGAATTGAACATTATCGCTTTGTTGTGCACACACAAGTGCTGTAGTTTTCTCTTCACTTATATGGAAATGTTGGGTACGACTTAACTTAAATCATTTTAGTTCGGATGTGCACACACTTGACCATTATGATTTAAGAGGCAAAATATAAGGAGTTACATGATGATGTAACTGACAAGAGTTGTCTACCTATTTATTTATATATAGTTTGTTGTGCACACACAAGGCTATATACATTTGAAATGAGATCCTTATTCTCACTAGTAAATCTTTAATTAGATATTGTCGAACTATATTCATGAGGGTAATATAGTTTGAAAAAAATAGTGGGAGATACCAATATAAAGTAAGACCTAATTTATTTTGGTAATTAATTAACTGAATGTTTGCTAAAATATTATCTCTTTACATGCAGAATTTTGAAAATGTCACATTCACTAATTTCACTGTGTAGCATACTTGATGCTAACAAATTGACCGGACCGAATTACACGGACTGGTTAAGGAATCTAAGAATTGTTCTCATTGCTGAAAAGATTTCTTATTTCCTAAATTTGCCCGTACTTGCAAAAGTTGCAGAGACAGCCTCTGAGGAAGAGATTGCTACTTTTAAAAAGTGGCAAAATGATGCATATGTGGCTCAATGCATCATGCTCGCATCCATGAGTAACGAGCTTCAGCGTCAGCATGAAACCATGGATGCTCCTACTATGCTGCTGCACCTGTAAGAGCTGTATGGTGAGCAAAGTAGGACTACTAGATATGAAATATCTAATGAGCTCTTCCGATCTCGGATGACCGAGGGTACTACCATTAAGACTCATGTCCTAAAGATGATCAATCTGATTGAACGTCTTGGACAACTTGGGTTCGACATGGATGGGGAGTTGAGTCAAGATTTGATCTTGCAGTCACTCCTTGACACCTTCTCACAATTTGTTGTGAATTTTCACATGAATAAGTTGGACGTCAGCTTGCCTGAGTTACTTAACATGTTGAAAATTGTTGAAGGTCACTTCCCATCTAAGAAGAACCATGTCTTACTGGTGGATGATTCTTCCAAGAAAAAGGAAGAGGCCCAAGGTATCTTCTGAAAAGAAGAAATCTAAGAAGGCTAAGGGAAAGGTGAAAGTGAAGGATCAAAAGAAACCTGATCCAGCTAGCAAAGGAATTTTCTTCCATTGCAACAAGCCGGGTCACTGGAAGAGGAACTGCAAGGATTATCTTGAGGAACAAAAGTAAAAGAAGCTTGTAGAAGCTTTGAATCCTAATCAAGGTTTTTTTATGATTGAAATTAATTTTTCTGAAATTCAATCTTCTACTTGGGTATTGGATACCGGCTGTGGTTCTCACATATGTAATAATATGCAGGGACTGGTCAGAAGTAGAAAGCTGAGCAAGGATGAGGTCGTCCTACAAGTGGGAAATGGAGCAAAGGTTGTTGCATTAGCTGTAGGGACTTATTGTTTAGCACTACCTACGGGAAAGTTCATTAATTTAAATAATTGTTATTTTTTTCCAAATATCATTAGAAACATTATTTCTATCTCTGTATTGGATATGGATGGTTTTAACATTATAATAAAGAACAACAATTGTTCTATTTATAATGATAATGTTTTATATGGTGTTGATAATTTGCGAAATGGACTTTATATACTTGACTTGCATGAAAATATACTTCAAATTGAATGAACTAAGAAAATGAAACGAGATGATGTTAATTATACCTATATGTAGCACTGTAGACTTGGTCATATTAATAAAACAAGATTATCCAAGTTTTATAAAGATGGGCTCCTAGATCTTAAGGATTAGGAATCATATCCAACTTGTGAATCTTGTATCATGGGAAAAATGACTAAATCTCCTTTTAGTGGAAAAGGAGAAAGAGTTATAGAGTTGTTAGCGTCGGTACACACAGATATATGTGGACCTATGACAACGAATACACGAGGAGGGTATTCTATTTTATTACATTCACTGATGATCACTTAAGATTTGGATATGTGTATTTAATGAAATACAAATCTGAATCATTTGAAAAGTTCAAAGAGTTTAGAAGTGAAGTAGAGAAGCAAACTGGAAAGAGTATTAAGATTCTTCGATCTGATCGAGGAGGAGAATACTTTAGCAGTGAGTTTATCAATTATCTCAAAGAAAATGGTATAATCTCACAATGGACTCCACCAGGGACGCCACAGCTGAATGGTGTATTTGAAAGGAGAAATCAAACACTGTTGGACATGGTTCGTTCCATGATGAGTTTTACCGATCTTCCGGTGTCATTATGAGGATATGCCCTAGAAGCGGCTACATATCTACTAAATAAGGTTCCCTCAAAATCCTTCCCTAAGACTCCATATGAGATATGGACAAGGAGGAAACCTAGTCTTAAGCATATTAAGATTTGGGGATGTCCAACTTATGTGAAAAGGTTTCAGAATGATAAGCTTGGGACAAGATCTGATAAGTGTACTTTTGTGGGATATCCTAAAGAAAGTTTAGGATATTATTTCTACAATCCTACTAAATAAAAGGTGTTTGTTGCTAAACATGTTGCCTTCTTGGAAAAGGAGTTTATCCTTGATGGGGCCAGTGGGAGGAAAATAGATCTTGAAGAAATTCAAGAACCACAAACCACTACAGATCAAATGGATGAACCTGTCCAAGTAGAGATTCATTTTGTACCACACCCTATTCGTTAATCTGGAAGAGGACCGAAGATACCTGATAGGTATGGACTTGTCATAGAGGATGACGATGAGGTACACATCATAGATGATGATGATCCATTGAATTACGAACAGGCTATGAGTAATAAAGACTCAGAGAAGTGGCAAGAAGCCATGAAATCTGAGATGGACTCCATGTATGAAAACCAAGTATGGACTTTGGTTTCACCACCTGAAGGCATTAAGCCTATTTGGTGTAAATGGGTCTTTAAAAGAAAGACTGGAGCAGACGGCAAGGTAGAGACCTATAAGGCCCGACTGGTCGCAAAAGGTTTTAAATAAAGACAAGGAGTTGACTATGACGAAACCTTCTCACCAGTAGCGATGCTCAAGTTCATTCGGATTTTGCTTGCGATTGCAGCTTACCATAACTACGAAATCTGTCAGATAGACGTGAAAACGACCTTCCTCAATGGGAAACTTGAGGAGGATGTGTATATGATACAGCCAGAGGGATTTATTTCAAAATTTGGAACAAATCAAGTCTGTAAGCTACAATGATCCATTTATGGATTGAAGCAAGCTTCTCGTAGGTGGAACATCCATTTTGATGAGACAATCAAAGAGTTTGATTTTATCAAAAATGAGGATGAACCATGTGTGTACAAGAAGGTTAGTGGGAGCTTTGTTTCATTCCTTGTATTATATGTTGATGATATATTATTGATAAGGAATGATATTCCTACGCTACAATCAATTAAAATATGGTTATCTAAACACTTCTCCATGAAGGACTTGGGAGAAGCATCCTATATTTTGGGGATAAAGATCTATAGAGATAGATCTAAAAGGATGCTTGGCTTATCCCAAGGAACGTACATTGACTCGATGCTAAAGAAGTTTAGTATGGAAGATTCCAAAAGAGGTCTCATGTCGATGAGCCATGGAATACATCTCTCCAAGAAACAGGCCCCAAAGACACCTGAAGAGAGAGACCATATGAGTAAGATTCCTCATGCTTCAGTAATAGGATCTATCATGTACGGTATGATATGTACTAGACCAGATGTCGCTCATGCACTTAGTGTAACAAGCAGATATTAGTCGAATCCAGGAGAAGAACACTGGAAGGCAGTGAAAAATATCTTAAAGTACTTAAGAAGAACTAAGGATGTATTTCTTGTCTACGGTGGGTCTAAATTGAAACTAGAGGGCTTCACAAACTCAAGTTTTCAAATGGACCAAGATGAAAGTAAATCCATTTCGGGGTATGTGTTTACCTTAAACGGTGGCGAAGTGATTTGGAAGAGTTCCAAACAAAGAACATTCTTGATTCAAAGGATGAGGCAGTGCATATAGGCGCAAGTGAAGCTGCAAAGGAAGTTATTTGGATGAAGAAGTTCATTATCAAACTTGGTGTGGTTCCTAGCATTACAGACCGGCTTTATTCTACAGGACAACACTAGAGTCACATTATGCAAAGCTAAGGAACCTGTGTCTCATCAAAAATCCAAACACGTGTTGCGGCGACTTTATTTGAATAGAGAGTTCATTGAAAGAGGAGACGTCACACAGGAGCGTGTGGACTCTCAAGACAATATTGTAGATCCATTTACTAAAGCGTTAACACAACAGCAGTTCGATCGTCACTTAGAGAAGATGGGTATGAGATACCACGACGATAAGCTTTAGTGCAAGTGGGAGATTGAAAGAAGTATACATACAAGCCAATCATGTATGATGATAAATCATATTCTTTGTAATCAATCTTATTTATTTATTAATAAAAGAATTATTTATTAAAGGCATTTAATTATCTACATGGTGTTGTTTTAATGATATGTGATAAACCCATAGTTGTAAGCAATGCTTTTAGAATCATGATGAGATCATGCTAATGAGATCTAAATTCTTAGATAGCTTAAAAATAAAATGTTCCCAATCAATAGATTACTAAAAAGGGGATTAGTGAATCTGGATAGATTGGTACGTACGTTGCTTGCTCATGGATGAGGATGATTGATCTTATGATCATTTGTGTGGAGAAACTAAAGTAAGTATGTAGGTGCTTAGTAGAGAATAAGTTCACTGAACGTGACTCGTTAAGGAATACCTAATGGAGTTTTACTTCCCTGTCAATAGGAATTCCTGTAGTGATAGTAGTACAAATGATCCTTAGACTTAAGATCATCATAGTATCTTATATATAATGAATTACACTTTGACTTATTCCTTAAGACTCTTAGAGTATATCAAAGGGTATGCTTGAGTGTAATAAGTTATATATGGAGATAATAAATGATTAATAAAGAATCTACCACTTCTAGTAAAAGAAGAGAAATATCATATGTGATTCGATAAATGATAACCCAGGAATCCTTGGCCAAGGTGGAATGAAATTAGAAAGTAGTTTCTAATTTGCATTCATTAGGAGTTGTGCATTTAGGAATCGAAATATATATAATTAAATAAAATAAGACTTGACAGTAATTCCATGTCTTATATTTAATTGGGACATTGTATGGTGGAAGGATTGAATTGTACGGTAACTATTTACTCAAAGATTCTTTTATGATTAATGTTGAAATCTATATTATCTAGAAAGTCGTTGATCGCTAGGGAGGCTTATCCCTATTGTAGAATAAATATTGTGACGCCCCCAAAATAGGTCCATTCCACCCAACCCATTCTGAGTCGCCAAATACATGGTACATAAATAACTACAACTTCAATAATACAAATGTCGTGTGAAATACGACAATACATACTGTGAGTTTAAATACAGATATTGCCGTCTAGACAATATTCACACGCAAATAAATCCCCATCATAATTATTGATACATTATTTTACAAAAATGGTGAGGACCACTAAACAACTCTCTCTAGAACCTTCATTCCATACCCCGACTCGATCCTGCTATGTTCTCACCTCCTGAGAAGAAAATGGAACAACAAGGAAAAGGGTGAGCTCGACTAGTCTAGTAAAGAATATTATGACTAAGATAATATACAACAAAATTATCGTTAGTCTTCAACAGGGAAAAATAATAGAATACAATAGACAACAAGTTTTAAATCAATATTCGCAGCGGAAATAATAATTCATTAGAAGAGTTAAGTAGAGAATGCAAACTACCATCTTCTATGTATGAATTTTAAAGTTCATCGTCTATTTTTATCCTGTAACATCAATCAATATATATCTCGAGATCAAATATTCATCCTCGCACTACTGAATAAGGACATTCACCAAATTGGTCATGTTCATCTAAACACTGCTCATCTTTGCACTACGGGCCAAAGATATTCATCGAAATCATTCATCTTTGCACTACAAAGCCAAAGATATTCATCGAAATCATTCATCTTTGCACCATCGCCAAAGATATTCATCATAAATCATTCATCTTTTTGCACTACAGAAGCCAAAGATATTCAATAATATCATCATTTAAGACCGAGGATGATGAAAATATTTTTAAAGAAACGAATCCAGTGAATAATGACAAGGATTAAGGATTAAGGATTCGTACTTTGTTTTATCCACGTCCAAAAATACCTCAAAAATAATCATAGCGGTGTAAAATTCAAGAATGATCAAAACATGGATACAATCAAAGCTAGTATCCATAATAGATATTTTGGACAAAAAGAAGAAATTTTATTTTTCGGTGAATAGTGCCGTATTCGTGAATAGTGTCGTATACGTGAATAGTGCCGTATACGTGAATAGTAACTCCGACACCAAAAGATAGAAATTTCATAAAAAACATCTTCACGCTTCGTGAATAGTACTCGTGAATAGTAACTCGTGAATAGTAACTCATGAATAGTAACCCCGACATGAAAAAGTTCCAAATTTGATAAAAAGTTCCAACCAATATTTCAGCATAATGATATTGAAGAAATAATATCATTTGAGAAGAAAATAACATCCCTTACCTCGAAAGACAAGATTTCTAGTTGAAACACCTGGATATAGGCTATGACTTGAACTTGCAACTCCGATATAGCAATACTCAAAGTATACTCAAAATACTCACAAGAATACGCTTCGATAATAGAGAGAGAAAAACTTCAGCTTCGATGTGATTTTCAATTCTAACCTAAGCACCTATTTATAGAAATTGCTTAGAACACCAAAGCGTAAAATTTAATATAATAATAATATATATATATAAATTCTTACGCCCACTCTTTGAATTCTGAAAATCTGAATTCAAACCACATGCTAGACCCACTAATAACAAAAAAAAACGTTTTTCATATTTTAAATATTTTAAACTTCCAAAAATCAATTATTTCGGAGCTTTGGAACTTCAATAATTTATAATAAATAGCCCTTTTATCAGAAAATTCGAATCTCGCGAGTTTTTATAGGAAATTCAATTCTCTACAACTTTACAGAAGAAAGTTTTTCCAAATTCCAAACAGAAATTGACCGAAATCCATAAATGGCCGATTTTACAGGCTATAATCAAATTTCAGTCAATAAATGGGGTCCACCGACATGTTTAACATGTTTTAAACATTTTTGGTAACAAAAATACTCCTCCTCCACATATACTCATATATCCCACATTCATCGTAAAAATATCATCAAGTAATATATTATTAAAATAATATATTTAAATGAATTATTTTATCGTAAAAAGATAAAATATTAATTTTCAACAATTGTCACATTAAAATTTTCTCATGTATATCCACATAAAATCAATATTTTCCTCATCATATGAATCAATAATTAATTATTCACAAATAATATTACGTAATCACAATATTGACAACCGTGCGCCTCCTGTGAAAGAGGGGCTTTCCAATAAGAATTTCTCCTTCATGGTAGCCGCAATTAGGTGACCAAACCTCTCCTTAGACAGAACTTTCTAGACATTGCCAATAATGTTATCTAATAATATTATTCAGATAATATGAATTATTGCTTCGATAATGAAAAATACTGTGTAATGACAATTATTGAAACAACAGCAATATAAAATATCAACGCAGCAATTATTGAATCAATAAAATAAAATACTGAACAGTAATTACTGTAACCATTATTGAGTAGTGCCTTCTTACGTAAGAATCAATAATTGGTGCAATACTGCAGTATCTTCTTGTGCAATAACGCGTATTCATCGTGTTTTAACCACCGGGTATTCCAACAAAGGTAAATAGAATAACCACTACTGCTCGTTATTTTTAAACAACTTATATTTGTCATTTTCTTCCTCCAATCGCTTTATTATAGGGCCCACACATGGTCGCTACTTCGTCGCATTTAATATTCTCTGCACACAAAGATTTAATATTCCACGACCAAACGAATATTCTCCGACAATAATGAATATTATATCACCACTTGCTTATTTAAAATATTTATGCATTTACCCATAACTAACCACATTAATCAAATCCACCCTTACTATTTCAAAATAATAAATAAAGGAAATTCCTTTTTATTTAAAAAATTTCTGGTCTTACAACCTCCCTCCTTATGAAATTTCGTCCTCGAAATTGACGACGATTCTGTGTGTTTCAAAAGATGAAAATACCTCGCTTTCATTTTCGCTTTCCAACTCCCGTTTATTTCCTCAATAGCATGGTTTCTCCACAAAACTTTAACTTGTGGTATAACCTCGGTACATAGGACATGTTCTTTCCTATCCAAGATCTTGACAATGTACCTCCTCGTGACGTTAAGTCTTCTACTATCTTGTCCGGTTCTAACTCAATGACGTGGTTCGTCGTCCACATATTTACGTAACATCGATACGTGAAAAACATTATGAACACGCGTCATACTTGGCGGTAAGACGAGTCTATAGGCCACAGTTCCTATTCGATCGAGAATTTCAAATGGATTAATAAATCGAAGGTTTGAGTTTTCCTCACCTCACCGATTCTCGCTTTTAAAATAACAACTTCTTGCACCTCCTTCTTCAAATTCATCACTCGGTGTAGTAGCTTGAATACTTTAACTTTATCGATTAAAGTCGATTATACTCAGATATCATCACGTGGGTACCTAGAGTTTTCATCTCCATCTCTATTATTTGTAAATTATAATGAAATTAGTTTTTGACAATATCGTACTTTTCGTGCTTGTATACGATCTTCTACTCAACACGCCGCCTACCACGTTCGCTTTTTCCAGGATGGCATGGTCGTAACATGTGTTTGAAATGAGTCTCCTCTTGAGTTCTTCAAGCTCTTCCCACATTCTTTGCTCCATTCGAATTTTGTATCTCTACGAGTCACCAAGTTAATGGAATAGCGATTCGAGAATATCCTTCAACGAATCTCCGATAATAACCAACTAAGCCTAGAAAGCTACATATTTCGATTACCGACTTAGGTTGTTCTCAACTGTGACTCACATCCCAATCTTGGATAGCACGTTACAATGACACCTATCAGTTTACTATCTCACGAATATGGTGTCCCCTACGGAGAGTCTGGCTTCGGTGCATTCCACAAAGGAAGTCACCAGATAGAGGCTCGGGTATTAACTTCTACAGTTGGGTTTTTAACTCCTGAAGTTCAATACGAGCCATTCGATATGAGATTTTAGAAATGGGGTTTGTACCGGATTTAAAGTCGATACAAATTCAATATCACGCTCTGGGAGTAGGCCAAGAAATTCTTCAGGAAATACGTCAGGAAAAATCAATAACAATAGGAATATTATTCAAATCTGACGTGTCTTTATTCAAATCAATAACATGGACTAAGAAAACTTGACATCCGTTTTTTAATAAACGAATGACTTTATAATTTAATATGAAAGAGTTTGACTTCAATGGTTTGGTTGTTTGAATTCGAATAACAGGTTGCTTAAGAATATGAAAACTAACAACCTTACGAAAGCAATCAATTTTGGCATGATGAGTAGTTAACCTTAAAATCACATCAAAAACAAATATCTCTATAGAAATAAGGTTAACAGGTAATGTGATAGTGCCAACTGAATCAAGCAAGATTTCTAAACAACGGATGTAATAAAAGTTTCTCTTAACTGAGTCTCCACAGATAGGTCAAAGTCTAATTTCTCCGTAGTCAAATTCAAACGTTGAGCGCAAGCAAGAGAGATAAAAAGAATGGGTAGAACCGGTTATCTAGTAAGGTATAAACTTCGCAAGAATTTATAATTAACTAACCCGTGCTAACTTCGTTAAGGGTTACTCGCTTTTTGAGAAGTCACGAAAACGCTCTTCCAGAACCGCCGATTTCGACTTATCTCGGACATCCTTTTGAGTCACCATCCCTCTCGACTTGGTTTCGCTTCTGACACTCTCGAGCTATATGTCCTTCCTTTCCACAATTATAGCATACCGAATCTGTTGTGGGCGGTTTGACCGATATGTCCCTCTTTCCGCATTTATAGCATATAATGGGTGGTCGTTCTCCTCCCTCGAACCGATTCTTCTTTGGTTGGCCGACGCCTTTACATGGTTATTGTTGAACCTTCTCTTCTTGAAATGTCCACTGAGTCACCTCTCCTATTATCATGGCCATGATTACCATCCAAGTGGTTACCGCCTTTGTCCGTATTCTTTCCTCCCACCGGTTATCATCGTTTTGATGATCACACCGATATATGACCACAGGGTTGTGGTCCCTCGGTTGAACATACTCGTTATCACGCTCTAATAATTGAGCCCACATTTACAACATCCGAATATAAAGAAAATTTATGAGAGATAAGATATTGTCGAATCTCGGGTTTTAGACCCTCTCAAACATACGCGTCATTCGCTTCCTCATTTTCCACCAAATGAGGTGCAAACTCGACAACTCCGCAAACTTCGCCTCATCTTTGAGACACCACCGCCATGTTGTTCTCGCTCGGTCTAATAAACTCCACTTCCTTCATATGACGAACACTTTCGTGAAAGTATTTATCATTAAATAGTTTCAAACGCCTCCCAAGACATCTTGAAAGCGCAATTGGATGGTACGCTTCACGACTCCCACCAAGATTCCGCTTCGCCACTAACATAAAGGTGGCGAATGGAATCTTCTGTTCCTCCGTGCATCCCAAGACATCGAATATCTTGGTGATTTGCTTGACCCATGTTTCCGCCATGATCGGATCGAAGCTTTCCCTTAAATTCCGTGGTCCCAACTCTTTGAATCGCTTGGGTTTGTGACAACCCGTGAATTGCTATCATTTCCTCCTATGTTTTGAACACGAGTCTCCTCGTTCGATTTTTGCATGAACTGCAAAAAGCTTCTAAACATCCCGCCATTTATCGTCTGCGTTCGGTGGTGTTGTTTTACAGGAGGTACATTGCCACTGCTGTTGCGCTCTCCTCGTTGGTAAAGTCTGAGGCATCTCCACGGTCTCATTAACTCCACTGTTAATATTCTCAGTCGACATTCTCAAATACTGTCATAAAACAAGGGTTAATTAAGGAAATCAATATATCACATAATATCCCTATATACTAACCAACTAACAAATAAGCTTAGGTAGGACACACTAGCGAAGGATTTACTCGTCTCTCCCCTCCTAGTTCTATTCCCCGATCTCCGCCAGAGATCATATCTCTAAGCTCTGATACCAACTGTGACGCCCCCAAAATAGGTCCATTCCACCCAACCCATTCTGAGTCGCCAAATACATGGTACAGAAATAACTACAACTTCAATAATACAAATGTCGTGTGAAATACGACAATACATACTTAATGAGTTTAAATACGTATATTGCCGCCTAGACAATATATTCACACACGCAAATAAATCCCCATCATAATTATTGATACATTATTTTACAAAATGGTGAGGACCACTAAACAACTCTCTCTAGAACCTTCATTCCATACCCAGACTCGATCCTCGCTATGTTCTCACCTCCTCAGAAGAAAATGGAACAACAAGGAAAAGGGTGAGCTCGACTAGCCTAGTAAAGAATATTATGACTAAGATAATATACAACAAAATTATCGTTAGTCTTCAACAGGGAAAAATAATAGAATACAATAGACAACAAGTTTTAAATCAATATTCGCAATGAAATAATAATTCATTAGAAGAGTTAAGTAGAGAATGCAAACTACCATCTTCTATGTATGAATTTTAAAGTTCATCGCCTATTTTTATCCTCAGTAACATCAATCAATATATATCCGAGATCAAATATTCATCCTCGCACTACAAAAGCGCCAAGGACATTCACCATTAGTCATGTTCATCTAAACACTGCTTCATCTTTGCACTACGGGCCAAAGATATTCATCGAAAATCATTCATCTTTGCACTACAGCCAAAGATATTCATCAGAAATCATTCATCTTTGCACTCTCGGCCAAAGATATTCATCATAAATCATTCATCTTTTTACCACTGTGCCAAAGATATTCAATAATATCATCATTTAAGACCGAGGATGATGAAAAATATTTTTTAAAGAAACGAATCCGAAGGAATAATGACAAGGATTAAGGATTAAGGATTCAGACTTTGTTTTATCCACGCCCAAAATACCTCAAAAATAATCATAGCGGTGTAAAAATTCAAGAATGATCAAAACATGGATACAATCAAAGCTAGTATCCATAATAGATATTTTGGACAAAAGAAGAAATTTTATTTTTCTAAATGAATAGTGCCAGATTTGTGAATAGTGCCGTATACGTGAATAGTGTCAGATATCGTGAATAGTCTTGATACGTGAATAATAACTCCGACACCAAAAGATAGAAATTTCATAAAAAACATCTTCACGCTTAAATGAATAGTACTCGTGAATAAGAACTCGTGAATAGTAACCCCGACATGAAAAAGTTCCAAATTTGATAAAAAGTTCCAACCAATATTTCAGCATAATGATATTGAAGAAATAATATCATTTGAGAAGAAAATAACATCCCTTACCTCGAAAGACAATACTTCTAGTTGAAACACCGGATATAGGCTATGACTTGAACTTGCACCGTATAGCAATACTCAAAGTATACTCAAAATACTCACAAGAATACGCCGATAATATAGAGAGAAAAACTTCATTTATGTGATTTTCAATTCTAACCTAAGCACCTATTTATAGGAAATTGCTTAGAACACCAAAGCAGAAAATTTAATATAATAATAATATATATATATAAATTCTTACGCCCACTCTTTGAATTCTGAAAATCTGAATTCAAACCACATGCTAGACCCACTAATAACAAAAAAAAAACGTTTTTCATATTTTAAATATTTTAAACTTCCAAAAATCAATTATTTCGGAGCTTTGGAACTTCAATAATTCATAATAAATAGCCCTTTTATCAGAAAATTCGAATCTCGTGAGTTTTTATAGGAAATTCAATTCTCTACAACTTTACAGAAGAAAGTTTTTCCAAATTCCAAACAGAAATTGACCGAAATCCATAAATGGGCGATTTTACAGGCTATAATCAAATTTCAGTCAATAAATGGGGTCCAATTTACATGTTTAATATGTTTTAAACATTTTTGGTAACAAAAATACTCCTCCTCCACATATACTCATATATCCCACATTCATCGTAAAAATATCATTGTTAATATATTATTAAAATAATATATTTAAATGAATTATTTTATCGAGAAAAGATAAAATATTAATTTTCAACAATTGTCACATTAAAATTTTCTCCATGTATATCCACATAAAATCAATATTTTCCTCATCATATGAATCAATAATTAATTATTCACAAATAATATTACGAGAATCACAATATTGACAACCAGCAGCGTTCTGTGGAAAGAGGGGCTTTCAACTTGTATGAACTTTCTAGACATTGCCAATAATGTTATCTAATAATATTATTCAGATAATATGAATTATTGCTTCGATAATGAAAAATACCGTAATGACAATTATTGAAACAACAAAGAATATAAAATATCAACGCAACAATTATTGAATCAATAAAATAAAATATCGAATAAGAATTATCGTAACCATTATTGAGTAAAGCCTTCTTCACGTAAGAATCAATAATTGGTGCAATACTGCGTAATATCTCGTGCAATAACGCCATTCATCGTGTTTTAACCACCGGGTATTCCAACAATTAAAAACGGTAACAACTACGCCTGTTATTTTTAAACAACTTATATTTGTCATTTTCTTCCTCCAATCGCTTTCTCAGTTATGGGGCCCACACATGGTCATGCTACTAAATGCGATTTAATATTCCCTCGACAAAGATTTAATATTCCACGACCAAACGAATATTCTCCTACAATAATGAATATTATATCACCACTTGCTTATTTAAAATATTTAAGCATTTTACCCATAACTAACCACATTAATCAAATCCACCCTTACTATTTCAAAATAATAAATAAAGGAAATTCCTTTTTATTTAAAAAATTTCGGTCTTCTACAAATATTATTTATTTAAACAAATTAATAGTTTAATTTATTTATTTAAATAAGATTAGAATTGTTATAATTGATTTATTCACAACCTAGGTTTAATATGGAGAACCTAAAGTGTCACACCATAAAAGGAAGAATAATTATTTAAGAAGTTAATGGCATAATCATAATATAATATTAAGTATATATTTAATTTATTCTATGGTGATAGAATAAATTAAATAACTTAATATTTATTATTTAATATTTAGGAAATATTAAATATAAATTAATAAGAGGAGTCTTATTAATATTATTACAATTATTATTATTTTAATTTCTAAAAGAGTTTAGGAATTAATTTAATATAAGTACTCTCATTTATTCCTAATAGGATTAGGAGGGAAAATTAGTTAAATGAGTTTAATTAATTATTCCTAATAAGATTAGGGAGCAAAATTAATTAAAGAAGTTTAATTAAATAAATAATACCTTATTTTAATTAAATAGGGTTACCTGATATCTTTATAAAAGGAGTCTTATATCAAATATCAACAATACGTAATTCCAATGGTTGGAGAGTACGTCCTTTTTTCTATAGAGATAGGAAAAACTAGGGTTTGAGCCAATACACCATTCTTCTTGAAAATTGTTCTTACTTGGTGGATAACCTCTAGAGGCATACACTTGGGTGGCTAACATTGATCAAAGGAAGGAATCTACCCGGAGATTCAAGGAGATCGCGAAGAAGTAAGAGGTGAACTCGTACCTGTGGAAGCTCGTATCTAGAAGGGTATGATTCCATAACTTCTTGTTCTTCGTTTTAATTAATAATATGCATAAAGTATGATCCGGGTAATTTGTTTGTGAAAAATTTTAAAATTTGATTTTACTTTGCTTCCGCTATTTTTGCAATTTGATTGCTACTTTGATCTTTACAAAACCTTACACTATTATCTTGGCCATGATTACCACCAAAGTGGTTACCATTTCTGGCATGATAATTTTCTCCACGATGGTTATCATTGTTCCGATGATCGTTGCCACCGGTATGATTATTATCGTGTTGTTGGTCGTTATTTTTTGGTTGAGCTGACTCATAATCCCGCTCCAATAACTGAGCCATATTCACTACATTTGAATATAAACAAAGTTTCTGAGAAATGAGGTATTGACGTATTTCAGGTTTCAAACCTCTTAGAAACATTCGCGTCATACGCTCCTCATTATCTACCAAATGGGATGCAAATCGGGATAACTCTCAAAAAACTTAGCCTCGTCTCGCGACACACGGTCCATATTATTTTGTTCCAGCTTGATAAATTCCACCTCCTTCATCTGACGAATACTTTCGAAAAAGTACTTGTCGTTGAACAGTTCTTGGAACTTCTCCCAAGACATCATCAGTGTGGCAGGTTGAGTACGCTTTACAGATTCCCACCAATAATTTACCTCTCCTCGCAACATGAAGGTGTCAAAGGGAACCTTTTGCTCCTTGGAGCAACCCAAGACATCAAATATCTTGGTGATCTGTTTTATCCACGTCTCTGCCTTAAGTGGTTTTGGCTTTCCCAAAAACTCCGGTGGTCCCAGCTCTTTGAACTGCTTAGTGGTGATCGTCCGAAAGTTGCCAGTGTTTCCACCTGCATTTTGAACAGGAGTCTCTCTTGCCTGATGTTGCACGAATTGCAAAAAGCTCCTAAACATTCTGTTGTTCATCATTTGGTCAGTGTTGTTGTTTGTTGTTTACCTAAGTATTATTGCCTTCCTGATGCACGTTATCCTGGGTATTGATCAGCACTGATTCAACGGTCTCATGTGCTCCATTGCTCATCTCATAATTTTCAGATACCATTCTCAAATACTGCCATAAAACAATGGTTATTTGACATGCCACATATTATTCCTATATTCTAACCGACCAATTAAATAACAAATAAGCTTAGGTAGGACACACTAGCGAAGGAATTGTTAGATTTTATGCCCTAGAGACCAATTATTTGATATAATTACTTAACGTTTTGATATTATATTTGATTGAATAAATGAATGATTTTATTATAGTTTTATTTACTGCGTTATATAAATGTTAACATAATAAAAATTCTTAGAATAGTGATACAAATTATATAGTTTCAAGTATGTGACTTGAACATGAGATTATATAATTACAATTAGTATCATTGTTCTTAAATGTCCCTAGTCGAGTATCATTGTTGATGGGACAACAATGATGCATTGAGACCAGTATGTGGATTGACTGATGACCAAATCTCATTTGTCATAAATATATGAGATATTAAGTCAATGCATAGGTACATGTTAGAGAACGATGTATTGATGTACCCACCATGAGAATTCTACGTGGAACATTATGCAAAGTGTCATTAGCGATTCTCATAGTGACAATGATGTAATGGTCCTCCGACCTGAAATCACTATATTACTACACGAAAATTTATGTACTTTGATATCATCAAATGTCACCTTTAATAGGGGGGACTATAAAGGTGATTATTGGGTACATCATGAATCATGTGAGGAATATGAGTGATCTAGATGGAATTTAACCCTCCTATGTATTAGGGGTGATATCCATAGGCCTCTTGATTGAGTAGGACTATGAAATGCATGGCCATGCTCAAATAGTGATTTGTTTCATATAGTCTACTCATTGATCAAGAAAAACTCAGATTAAATTATGAAGAGTATGACACATTCCTTGACTCGAGTTTAATCTAGCATATTAAGGTTAAAAGGATTAAATTACATTGAAACATTGTTCACGAAAAGGTTGCATCGAATCATCGATCTTATTATTACTTGGGTAGCAGTGATGCATTACTAGATGCCGCTCACTGTTTATAATTTTATAGTATGATTTTAAAATTATTGTCAACATAATAATAACCTATAGGGTCACACGCATAGAACGTAATTTAAAAGAGAATTAATTTAAATTTTAAGGATTTAAATATATTAATATGATTAATAGTATTTAAATTACGAATTTAAATTAAAAGGATAATTTGTATATATGTATATTAATTAAGTAAGACTTAATTAAGATATATATATATATATATATATATATATTCGGATTTTATGAAATTAGGTTTTGATTAATTCCTTTTAACTACTATATATATATGACATATAGTAGCCACTTAGGGTATATATCATAACTGAAAAACCCTAGCCGCTTTTAGAGAGTGACTAGAGAGAAAACCTTTTGAAAAATCCTGTTCCTTTGGTGGCTAGTACCGCAAGTCCCTTTATTGCAGAATCGTGCGACGGTTCGTGCGATGTTCGTGTGGATACCATAGAGACGTAGTTTCGTGAGGAATTACGTTGGAGATTCGAAGTGTTTCAAAAGCTTTTTCATATTCGTTATAATCTCTTTACACTGAATTAATATCTGTTTCGCATGGATCCTGTTTTGGGTTTCAGAAATTATTTTGTTTTTTTTTGTTCAATTTTATTTCGTTGTGCGTTGCTTTGATGTGCCGAAATCCCAGCAGGAATTACTCGTCTCTCCCCTCCTAGTTCTATTCTCTGATCTCCGCTAAAGAACATATCCCTAAGCTCTGATACCAACTGTGACGCCCCCAAAATAGGTCCACACAACCCATTCTGAGTCGCCAAATACATGGTACATAAATTACTACAAACTTCATTATTACAATTGTCGTGCAAAATATGACAACACATATGTTGTGAGTTTTAATAAAAATATTGTCTTCTAGACAATATCCAAACTCAAATAAATTCTTATTACAATTATTGATACACTATTTTACAAAATAGTGAGGACTGCTAAAACAACTGTCTTGAACCATCATTCCACACCCCGACTAGTTCCCGTTATATTCTCGCCTCCTGAGAAGAAAAATGGAACAAAAAAGGAAAAGGATGAGCTCAACTAGCCCAGTAAAGAATATTACGACTAAGATAATGAAAAATAAATTATCGTTAGCCTTCAATAAATCAGATAAAATATAATGGACAACAAGTTTTAGATCAATATTCGCAGCGAAAATAATAATTCATTAGAAGAGTTAAGTAGAGAATGAAGTCTACTATCTTCTATGATTTTAAATTCCATCATTAATATTTTATCCCTGTAACATCAATCAATATACATCTTGAGTTAAATATTCATCTTTGCACTATGGGCTAAAGATATTCATTCGTGTCACCAGTTGGTCATGTTCATCTCAACACCTGTCCATCTTTACACTACGGGCCAAAGATATTCATCAAGTAATCATTCATCTTTGCACTACAGGCCAAAGATATTCAGTTATATCACCATTTAGAACTGATGATGATAAAAATATTTTCAAGAAAACGAATCTAGAGAGATAAAATGACAAAGTTTAGGGATTCGTATTTTAGTTTATCCAAGTTCAAAAATACTCCATAATAAACAATTGTGGAGCAAAATTCAAGAATGAAGATCAAAACATGGATACAATCAAAAATAATAACCATAATAGACAACTTGGACAAAGAAAAGAAAATTTAATTTTTTCTGTGAATAGTGCCGTATTCGTAAATAGTGTTGTAAACGTGAATAGTGTCGTATACGTGAATAGTAATCCCAACACGAAAAGGTAAAAATTTCACAAGAAAAATCATACTTCGTGAATAGTACCGTATTCGTGAATAGTACTATATTCGTGAATAAGTCTTGATATCGTGAATAATACAGTATCGTGAACAAAGAATTCTCGACATGAAAAAGTAAAAATTTCATAATAAAATTCATACCAATATTTTGGTATAATGATATTGAAAGAAATAATATCATTTACGAAAAAAAACATCCCTTACCTAAAAAGAATAGTACTTTTGGCTGAAATATCGGATATAATGTCAAGAAAACTTACAATCGAATAGCAACACTCAAGATATCTAAATACGCATAAAAAATACGCCGATATTATAGAGAAAACTTCGATTACGGTGTGATTTTTAATTCTAACTAAGTACCTATATTTATAGGAAAATGCCGTAACGCCTAAAAGGCATCAACTAACTCGCTATCTATGGCTCTCTCTCCTTTCTATTCACGCACACCACACTTGAACTTCAGCATTTTTTTCCATAAAAAACAAAAGTGGGGCCCACCAATGTTTTTGATAAAAACATTTATTTCCAAAACTTCAATAATTCATAATAAATAGCCCTTTTATCAAAAAAATACGAATTTTATGTCCATTCCATATAAAATTTAATTCTCTACAACTTTGTAGAAGAAATTCTTTCTAAATTCCAAACAGAAAATGACCGAAATCCACATACGGATGATTTTTAATATCTGAATTCTAACAAAATACTGATAAAACACCTCAACATTAATTCTTTCATTTATATCCATATAAAATAAATATTTCCTTATCATATAAATCAATAATTAATTATTCACAAATAATATTACGTAATCAAAATAATGATAACCGGATCGTTTCTTAGGAAGGGGATTTAGATAAGGATTTCTCCTTCTTCGCCGCAATTAGGTGACCAAACCCTTTCCTGAGCGTAACTTACTTAGACATTGCCAATATCGCTATCTAATAATATTATTAAAATAATATGAATTATTGATCCGATAATAGAAAATACTGTGTGCGTTGACAATTATTGAATTAATAATAATATAAAATATCAACGTAGCAATTATTGAATCAATAAAATAAAATATTGAACATTAATTACCGTAAAAATTATTGAGTAGTGCCTTCACGTAAGAATCAATAATCCAAAAATATCATGCAATACCGCAGCTGCCTCATGCAACCACGCGTATTCATTGTACTTTAACCACCGTGTATTTCAACAAGAAAGAATGGTAACAACTACGTCGTTATTTATAAAAAAAAACTCATACTTGTCATTTTTCTTCATCGGCGATTTTTTTACGTTATAGGGCCCACAAATGGTTGCGCCCATCGCATTTAATATTTCCTACAAAGAAGAATATTCCACGACCAAATGAATATTCTCCGACAACAATGAATTATAACCACTTGTTTATTTAAAATATTTATGCATTTTACCCATAACTAACCACATTAATCAAATCCACCCCTTACTATTTCAAAATAATGAATAGAGGAAATTCAATTTTATTTATAAAAAGTTGGGGTCTTACAATACATGTCTAAATATAGTATTCAAATTGTCAATAAGCATGCTAACGATAGAATCATATAATTGATAAGTGTTTATAAACTTACAAACGTTAAGTCAAAAGATGATTACGAACTATGTTATTTGATTTCATAGTGTCTTACAAACTGATTTTATGTTATGTGCATGAAAGGTACGTGATGACATGCGTATGGAATTATAAGACTAAGTTAGACTCTTATATATACGTTTAAACTTACATATCAAGTATGAGTATTGAATATACGTAACTAATGAATATCCTATACGTGTAACTATATTATAATAGGATTCGAAAAGTGTTGATAAGCTATACTTTGGTAAACTACGCTCGAGGCAAGTATCCTAACCTATGCATTTACTTTATGCAAGGAATCTATGATTATGCAAGTTTCCTAACTTACACAACTTTGGATTTGTGCAAGTTCTCTAACTTCATTTGATTCTCATATTGAATGCAAGTTTCCCAAGTTCTTTACACTGTATATATTGTATAATCCGAATTTTTATCATATCAACCATATTTATTTCCAACAAATATCTATTACTATTCAGAAATCATTGATATATTTTGATGATTGTTGCAAGCATTGAACTTATAGTTCTTGAATGCATTATAAAAGATGTCTAAGTCATTGATTCGGCTGGACTATTATCGTATGATAGAAAAGTATCCAAACCAAATTGAATTGGTGCGGACTCTTGTAATTGACTGAGATGAACAACCTTCCTTGAAGGGGAAACTATATAATTGTCGGGAGACCGACGTGCACACATGAGTATGATTAAATGTTATGCATAATGTAGGGTACTTTAGGTTGATCACCTGTTGTACTAGTTTTGTTGGATTATCAGCATACTACTGTTAATTCTAGTAGAAGTTCATAGTCCTTAGTGACTGCTCAGTATTCATTATTTTGAAATCTCGAACTGATTAAGCGTTGGATTTTATTGATATCTTTCTGTCCTTAGCGACTATTGTTGAGAACCATTGATACTTTTTGCTATCCTTGAACTATCATTTATTGATGTACTCTTGAGAATTTAAAACTATATTGAATACCCTTATTGCTATATTACTTGTTGAGAAAACTTGTTTCTCATTCTTGATTTCCCTAAAAAATATTTTAGTTAAGGCAGAGCAAGGCAGACCCTCGGGCACTGACAAGGGCAAGGGCAACACTACGGAGTAGCTTCATATTTTGGGAATGTTATGATAATATAAAATCATAAATTGTGTTATGTATTATTTATGTCTAAGCAATGCTTTAGTATATTTAAGATATGTAAGATGTGACACCCCCAAAATAGGTCCACACGACCCATTCTGAGTCGCCAGATATCACAGTATAAAAATCAAATACAAACTTCATTTATACAACTGTTGAACTATACGTCAGATATAATAATCGACCCACGCTTAAACTGTGAGGTTTAATACAAATGTATGTAACTCTCATGGTGCCTCGACCAACCTTACAATGATACTTTACATAAAAGTATAGTCAAAAACTGTTTTAGAAATTAAAATCTTTGGGAAGTGCTCAAGGAAACCTTCGTACATGGGAGGCCATGCGTCTAGGTTATGATAGATATCATATGTCTACAGAATTATCCTTGGTTGACCCAATAGACCCCAAAGAAAAATGAGGAGATTACTATCATCTTATTTCCAATGGTGAGTCTTCTCTTGACATATAACTATCTCCACTGTCTCCAAGTGAAAATTATATTTCAAATAAACTCCAAGATCATATAGGTAGTGCTCGTAGATATACTCAGCAAGTGGATGTGCACAACCCTGTCTTATGATGACACGAGGTTGTATGTCATTAGACTTCTTGTATGATAGTGGCCAAATGCCCTTCCAAAGTTGGGTTCACCTCACCCTATTCGATTCACTAAAATTAAATATCAAATGTCGTATACAATATGACACACTTATCTAAAGTTCTCAACAAAATTATTTCCATACTATTTAGGGAGAACCTCAACAGCTATAGACCACCGTTCTATTCTCCTGTTACCCTCGCTCGACCCAGCTACACTCTTATTACCTGAAAGGAATTGTGAAGGAAAAGGGTGAGCACAACTAGCCCAGTAAAGAATATCATGACTAAAGATAATTAATTTATCAATATCTTTCGTCAATAAATCAGAGATTTAGAACATATGGTAGAAGATAAAAAGTTTTCAACCATAATAGCAGCGGAATCAACAATCCATTAAAAGAGTCAAGTAGAACTTAATGTCTACTATATCCTCTAGATTAAAAGTCCATCGTTAATATTTCATTCCTGTAATACTCATCAAGAGTTCTTTGTTATACCTAAGACAAAGAGAACTCTCATCACATGTCTTCACCTGAACCACCATAGATTATAATTTAATCACAATTCATATTTATAATCAAGTAAATCAACAATCCAACTTTGCACTACATGCCAAAGATATACAACTCAGAAAAACCCAATAACTAATAGTTCATCTTCACTTTTCTGCCCAAGATATACAATCAGAAAACTAATAACCAATACCCATCTTTGCACTACAGGCCAAAGATATACAATCAGAAAACCAATAATGTTTGAGACTCAAACTTAATAGTATCACGACCATGAATTATCCATGCACTACGGGCCAAGGATATTCGTGTTTTCAATTACTACTCATGATTATAATTGATAATCCTCGGTCATAATCATACCAAGTCCATCTATGCACTACGGGCCAAAAATGACTTTTACCACATCATTTGTAACATTACGGTCATGATTATACCGAATAATCCCTGGTCATAATCATTCCAAGTCCATCTATGCACGTAAGCCACAGATAACTTTCAACACAATATAAGCATGAGGATCATGACAATGATATGAAGAATCAATCAAATGAGATAAAGGATAAATATTAAAAATTTATAATATAATTTATCCAGGGTTCAATAATATCCCAATGTTATCAATCACTTAATAATCTCATATCATTAATATTATAACAATATTTTAATTATTTCTTAAACTTATAAACAATTTATTTTAATTGTTTACACTTTACCTAATAATGCATTTAATCATTCAAAAATGTCATACTCATAAGATTTCATCACCAATGATCAAATCCCTCATCAAAAATCTATATATATACCTTATATAGGATTTTCAAGCCATAAAATCATATTTACCAATTTTTTTAACTTCACATAACATATTTAACTCATATGTTCGTAACTAAACCATTTTCATGAAAAATTACCAAATCAACTTATTATTTTTCTATCCTTTGTCCAAACATATATACATATATTTCATACACAACAAGTATTTTTTATAATTTTTTCAACTCCTTAAGTATTTTCAAAAAATCAATTTCTAATTAATTCCTTAAGAAATTAGCTACCTCAAGTTTAACTCCGTAAATTCCCAAATCTTGGCAGGATCTTACACATGTTAACGTGAGCTTCCAGTTTAAATTTCATGGTCATCGGAGTTATAGAACTCCAGTTATAGCCGTTTTCGTCAGAAAATCACAAAAATTAAAATGGTCATAACTTGGTCATTTTAAGTCGGAATGAGCTCATTTTTGGACAGTAGGTACTTTATACCATATATTTTCATGTCCCAAAAGGCTGGAATTTATTTTACAAACTAAGTGGTCAAAAATGCCCTTTTAAATATTTGGGCAGTAGCTTTTAGGTACTTTGCAGTTTTTGACTCCTTTGCTAAAATTAGTCCATACGAAAATCTACAACACATTTTCCAGTGATTCCACTTGGATAAGTTAAAAAACTCATAGATCTAACTCTAGAACTTGACCACACTCAAAAATTCGAAATATAATAGGAGATATGGTCAATTGAATTTCATGTTCCATTTTCACCAAAATCTGATTTCCAACCCTTTGTGATTTCTAAGAAACTTTCATGTTTTCACATAATAACCAACATAACTCATCATAACACTTACTAATACTACATATACCCATGATTTTCATCAGTTCAATGCTTTTATTAAGACTTTCATCATAATCAACAGTCCAATGCTTATATTATGACTTTCATCATAATCCAAGTAAACAGATCATTTCCACAATTTAATAAGGAATGAATACAAAGGATCATTCACCATGCATGTGGTAATCCACATAGACAGGTTATTCCAATAGAATAATAAAGAATGGAATAACTAAAGAATTCACCATGTATGCGATAGACCGCACAGACAGGTTATTCCAATAAAATAATAAAGAATGGAACCAGTCACATGCGTAATCGCATGCATGTGATGTTCCAAATGTAATAATAAAGAATAGAATAACAACGTAATTCACCATGTATGCGATTGCATGTACATGTTATTCCAACAGAATAATAAATAATGGAACCAGTCATACGTAATACGCACGCACGCATGGGATATTCCAACATAATAATAAAGAATTGAATAATGTAAAATTTCACCACGTATGTGGTACTTCACATAGATAGGTTATTCCAACATAATAATAAAGAATGGAATAATGTAAGAATTTCACCATGTATGCGGTACTTGGACAGAGCGAGTTATTCCAACATAATAATAAAGAATGGAATAACAGAAGTTCTCTTCATGAAGACGAAAGAAATAATACCCCTTACTATAATAATAATATCCCTTACCTTAGAAGAAAACTGGATACTGGAATAGTGAGGTAGCAGACTTCTCTTCTTCTTTCTCTCTATAGTTTCTCTCTCAAGAGTTTCAGTGAATTCGTAAGAAATAATGAAGGAATGAGCTTCTATTTATAGAAGAATGGACTGAATAATAACTAATTCATAAACGGTCCAGATTGATTTACTTTTAAACGGACGGTCCATATTGATTTACTATTAAAACTTAAAGCAACGGTCCATACTGATTTACTATTAAAACTTTAAACCTGCGATCCATATTGATTTACTATTAAAACTTTAAACTAGCGATCCATATTGATTTACTATTAAAACTTTAAGCCAGCAATCCATATTGATTTACTATTATAATTTCAATCAACGGTCTGAAAAATTAGTACATCTCTTCATGGAATAATATTGTACTCAAAAATGATTTGGACCGAAAAGAAATATATTTTTTGGGTGAATAGTACTTCGGGAATAGTACCCCGTGAATAGTACCCCGACACAAAAAATACCCCAAATACCCGAGTGAATAATATTCGGGTGAATAGTAATTTAGGTGAATAGTAACCCGTGAATAGTAACTCATGAATAGTACTCTGATACAAAAAGTGCCCCAAATACCCGAGTGAATAATACTAGAGTGAATAGTAACCGGGTATTTTATGACAACTTGTCTACTTTGAAAAAATTTCACATATCACCCTTAACTTTAACCTTTTATCAATTTAACCATTTACTAAATAGAATAATTATAAGAAAATTGAATACTTTTATTTCATAAAATTTGGGGTCTCACATAAGAGATGTTTAAGTTACGAAACCTTGGAACGTGAATGATTATATTAAATAAATGTAATGTATTCTGTTAATTCTGTTGCGTGAGATATTATTTAATCATTGATTTGTAGCACATAGCAAACCAAATTCGAGATGTGAGTGGTCTGAATTTTGGGGCGTCATAGCCAAGGCTTGATGCTTGAAGCCAAAGGCTTGGTACGTACTTGGAGCCCAAATAAAATACTTGGTGACTACATCTCCCTTGCCTATAAATATGAACCCCCATCCTTCCTTATATCTTTTTCAAAACACAAGAAGTATTAAGAGTGAAAGTTATAGTAAGATCAGTTATAATTGAGAGTGGCTTGCATAAATTAAGAAATTATTAAATCTTTCACTTCAAGAGGTAATTTAAGACTTGTCTTATATCTCTTATTTTTGTTCATAGATTTGTATAATATGATTCATGAATTTATGCATGTAAGACCCCGAATTTTATGAAATGAAAGTATTCAATTTTCTTATAATTATTATTTTATTTCGTAAATGGTTAAATTGATAAAAGGTTAAAGTTAAGGGTGACATGTGAAAATTTTGCAAAGTATGCAAGTTGTTATAAAATATTCGTTTGGTCGGGGAATATTCTTTTTTTTCGGAAATATCCGTATTTACGCAGACAATCATTGGTGGACCCCACAACGGAGTATGGTCGTAGTAAGAAAACGCATGTAATTATCATTTTATAAAAATAACAAATGGAAGTGTTACTGTTAAAACCGTTGAACTACCCTAGTAAAAGTATGCGAATACGCGTGATTGCATAGTAGCACTACCTGTATTGATTATTGATGCTTACGTAAGAAGTCACTTTCGGTTATACTCAATTATTGCTACATTAATTATCATCATATCTCTTATATTATTGATTCAATTATTATCACAATATCATCTGTATAATATGTTATATTATTAAATCAATAATTGAGACGACAAAGTTATTTATATTATTATTTGCAATATTGACAATGTCTAGAAGTTCTGTCAAGGAGAGGTTTGGTCACCTAATTGCGCGCCAATAAGAAGAAATCCTTATCGGAAAGCCCCCTCTTTTCTGGAATGACCTGGTTGTTAAATATTGTGAATTATAATATTAATAATGAATAAGTTCGTGTTGATTAAAGATAAAATTGATAGTTCCATTGTGTTGGAATTATTAGTGTTAGTGAAAATTGACATCTATTTCGATAATAATTAATGTCTGGAGGTTATATTGACCAATCGGGTAATTAACCGGATAAATGAGAAATTAATTTCTATTGATTCACATGCTTATAACTATGTGTTCACATGTGTGTACTATTGATTCACATGATTTACTATTAGGGGAGTTGGTGCAAGATTGATAATACTTGCATGACTAAATTAAAAATGGAGGTATAGATGAAGGTACTATACTATAATTAATTTTTTCACATGTTTAGAACTATTGAGTCACATGATTTACTATTGATTCACATTATTTACTATTAGGGGAGGTGGTGCAAGTTTGATAATACTTGGATGACTAAATTAAAAATGAAGGAAAAGATGAAGGTATTATACTGTAATATTTCGAGCCCCAAAATGTGCAATTATTGAAACTATATTTTCCTATAAATAGAAACTCATTCTTCCTTCATTTCTCACCAATTCACTAAAGCTATAGAGCAATTATTATAGAGAGAAATTATAGAGAGAAAGAAGAAGAGAAGTCTGATACCTCACTATTCCAGTATCCAGTCTTCTTTTGAGGTAAGGGGTATTATTTCTTTCGTATTCATGAAGAGAGCTTCTGTTATTCCATTCTTTATTATTATGTTTGAATAACCTGTCTGTGTGGTCTATCGCATGCATGGTGACTTCTTTGTTATTCCATTCTTTATTATTCTGTTGGAATATCCTGTCTGTGCGGATTACGTTAGACCTGGTTCCATTCTTTATTATTCTATTGGAATAACCTGTATGTGCGGTCTATCGCATGTATGGTGAATTCTTTATTATTCCATTCTTTATTATTCTGTTGGAATATCCTGTCTGTGCGGATTACGCTAAACCTGGTTCAATTCTTTATTATTCTATTGGAATAACCTGTTTGTGCAGTCTATCGCATGCATAGTAAATTCTTCTGTTATTCCATTCTTTATTATTCTGTTCGAATATCCTGTCTGTGTGGATTACGCATGACCTGGTTCCATTCTTTAGTATTCTATTGGAATAACCTGTCTATGTGGATTATCACATGCACGGTGAATTATCCTTCGTATTCATTCCTTATTAAATTGTTGAAATGATTTGTCTACGTGGATTACCGCATGGCGGGTGAAAATCCATTTACAGTTTCATATATTCAATTATACTCAGTTGGTTAAAGTTTTGGCTTCTATACTCCATGAAATTAGTAGAATATCCTGGATATTTGCACTTCATCCAGTATCTTTTCATGAAAATATTCTTCTGAGCATTCTTGAATTTTACTCCACAAAGTAGTATCATGTTGACAATTTGGACGTAATTGATTTCTGGATAAATTAACTTATAAATCTTTAAAATTTATTCTTGAACTTGTTTTATTGAATTATTATGTCATTGTCATCATCCTCATGTTTATATTGTGATGAAATTCATATTTAGCTTACGTGCATAGATGGACTTGGTATGATTATGTCCAGGGATCATTCGGTATAATCATGACCTGTAATGTTATAAATGATGTGGTAAAAGTCCTCGGTGGCTCAGAGTGCATTGATGGGCCGCTTTTTGGTATGATTATGACCGAGGATTATTCAAAAGATAGTCCTGACCATTGATGATTTAATGAATATCCTTGGCCCGTAGTGCAGGGATGACTCGATGATGTGGTTTATTTATTAAACTGAGTCTCAGTGATAAAAATTGATGAAAACATTTTAAATCATAGAAGATAGTAGATATCATGCTCTATTTGACTCTTCTAATGGATTGTTTATGCTGCTGCAGTTAAACTTGATGTCTATTGTATTTTATTAGTTTAACATTGTTGAAGACTAATGATAATTTATTCTGCATTATCTTAGTCATAATATTTCTTACTGGGCTAGTTGAGCTCACCCTTTCTTTCACGTTTCTCTTCAGGAAATGAGAATGTAGCCGGGACTAGTCGGAAAATGGAGTGACGGTCCAGATGATAGCATTAGTAGTCCTCACTATTCTATTAAATAGTGTGACAATAAATGTAATGAGGACTCCATTGAGTGTGGATATTGTCTAGACGACAATATTCTTATTAAAACTCTTAGATTATGTTTTGTCGTATTTTACACGACTGTTGTATAATTATGTTGTATTTGAATTTTGTACCATGTATTTGGCGACTCAAGATGGGTAATGTATACCTATTTTGGGGCGCGCCATGATTAGTATCAAAGCTTAGGGATATGATCCTCGGTGAGATGTGAAGAAAAGAACTGGGAGGGGAGACGGGGAATTCCTTCACTAGTATGACCTACCTAAGTTTATTTGGTATTTAATTGGTCGATCAGAGTATAGGGATAATATGTGATATGTTAATTAACCCTTGTTTTGTGACAGTATTTGAAAATGGCATCCAAAAATGTTGAGATAAGCAATGAAGCACATAAGACCATTGAGTCATCAACAATCAATACCCAGGATAATGTGCAACAGGAAGACAATAATCCTCAGGTAAACAATAACACCGATCAGATGATGAATGATGGGATGTTTAGAGGCTTTATGAAATTCATGCAACATCAGGCGAGAGAGACTCCTGTTCAAAATGCAGGTGGAAACAATGGCAACCCACGGTTGGTCACTGCTAAGTAATTGAAGGAGCTGGGACCACCAAAGTTTTTGGGAGAGCCAAAACCACTTAAGATGGAGATGTGGTTAAAGCAGATCACCAAGATATTTGATGTCTTGGGATTCTCCGAGGAGCAAAAGGTTTCCTTTGCCACCTTTATGTTGCGTGAAGAGGCAGATTACTGGTGGGAATCTGTAAAACGTACCCAGCCTGACGCACTCAAGATTTCTTGGGAGAAGTTCCAAGAGCTGTTCAATAACAAGTACTTTCCCAAAAGTATTCATCACATGAAGGAGGTGGAGTTTATCAAGTTGGAGCAAAAAAATATGACCGTGTCTCAATACGAGGCTAAATTTGCGGAGTTATCCCGGTTTGCATCTCATTTGGTCGATAATGAGGAGCGAATGATGCGAATATTTCTAAGAGGTTTGAAACCCGATATACGTCAATACCTCATTTCTAACAAACTTTGTTTATATTCGAGATGTTGTGAATAGGGCTCGCTTATTGGAGCACGATAATGAGTCAAAGACAACCAAAAAACGCAACGACCAACAACACGATAATAATAATCGCACGGCAAGCAACGACCATCGGAAAAATGATAACTATCGTGGGGGAAATTATCATGCCAAGAATGGTAACCACTTCGGTGGTAATTATGGCCAAGATAATAGAAGTAGAAAATTCAAGAAGAGAAGGTTCAACAATGATGGAAAGACAGCAGCACCAACACCCGTTTTTAAGGAAGGAGAACGACCACCAATTGTATGCTTCAAATGCGGGGGGAGGGACATATCAGTCCAAGTTGCACGATGCAGTCCAAAGCATGTTACAATTATGGAAAAAAAGGTCACCTAGCCCAATTTTGTAGTGCACCAAAGTCAAGTCCAGCTGGGACAGTGGCACCAAAGGCGAATACGGACAAAACAAAGTCGGTGGTTTTAGGAAGAGCGTTTTTTATGACTTCTCAAAAAGTGAGTAACCCAAACAAAGTTAGCACGGATTAGTTAATTATAAATTCTTGCGAAGTCTATACCTTATTAGACACCGGTTCTACCCATTCTTTTATCTCTCTTGCTTGCGCTCAACGTTTAAATTTGATTATAGAGAAATTAAACTTTGACTTATCTGTTGAAACTCCATTGGGAGAAACCTTCGTTACCTCCACTGTTTATAAATCTTGTTTGATTCAAATCGACACTTTCACGTTACCTTTCGATCTTATCTCTTTGGAAATACTTTCCTTTGATGTGATTTTAGGAATCGATTGCTTAACTACTCATCATGCTTTTCGTAAGGTTGTTAGCTTTCATATTCCTAACCAACCTGTTATGCGAATTCAAGAAACCAAACCACTAAAGTCAATCATTGTCATATCAAGCCATAAGTAAAGAGCCTCGAGCCTTTATCTGGTGACTTCCTTGTGTGGAATACAACGAAGCCAGACTTTCTGTAGGTGACGTCGTGAATGACGATGGCAAGCTGATAGGTATCAATGTGACGTACTATCCAAGCCTTGGATGAGAGTCACAGTTTTGAATGATATTTTTATTATTAATAAATTTCCTGACGTATTCTTGAAGACTTCTTAGCTTACCCCTAGAGCATGGAATCGAATTTTGTATTGACCCCAGTACAAAACCCATTTCTAAAACCCTTAAATATTTCTTCAACCAAAATGAACGTATAATGCGCCAAAGACATTGGCTTGAGCTGTTGAAGATTACGAGCATACCATTCAATATCATCGTGGAAGAGCGAACGTGGTAGCTGACGCGTTGAGTAGAAGATCGTATGCGGTTACGAGTGTGACGTTGTTAACACAAAACCCATTTCATATAACTTACAAATGTTGAAGATAGAGTTAAAGACTCTAGGGACCCACATGGTGATATCAAATATATGAGTAGAATCGACTTTAATCGATAAAGTTAAAAGCCGCTCAAGCTACAGACCCAGAGCTGATGATTACGAAGAAGAAGGTTCAAAAAGGCGTTATTCTAGAAGCAAGAGTCGATGAAAAGAGGAAATATCAACCCTCGATTTTATTGGTCTATTTAAAATCCTCGATCGAGTAGGAACTGTGGCCTATAGACTCGTTTTACCACCAAGTATGTCGCGTGTTCATAACGTTTTTCACGTATCGATGTTACGTAATTATGTGGATGACCCGAACCACATTATTGAATTAGAACTAAACGAGATAGCAGAAGATTTAACGTATGATGAGATACGTGTTAAAATCTTGGATAAAAAAGATCATTTTCGACACTCAAAGGTTATACCTCAAGAGTTGGAATATGAAATGAAGTCAAGGTATCCTCACCTCTTAGGCATACCGGGTACGTACGTAAATTTCGAGGGCGAAATTTCATAAGGAGGGGAGATTGTAAGACCCCGAATTTTATGAAATGAAAGTATTAAATTTTCTTATAATTATTATTTTATTTCGTAAATGGTTAACTTGTTAAAATGTTAAAGTTAAGGGTGACATGTGAAAATTTTGCAAAGTATGCAAGTTGTTATAAAATATTCGTTTGGTCGGGGAATATTCTTTTTGTCGAGAAATATCCGTACGACAACAAAATCATTAGTGGACCCCACAACGGAAGTATGGTCGTAGTAAGAAAATGACAGAATTATCATTTTATAAAAATAACAGCGAAAGTGTTACCGTTAAATGTAAGACCCCAACTTATTATAAATAAAATTGAATTTCCTCTATTCATTATTCTAAATTAATAAGGTGTTAATTTGATATAATGCTTTGGTTATGGGTGAAATGTGCAAATTTTACAAAATAAGCAAGTGGTTATAAAATATTCATTTTTGTCGGAAAATATTCTTTTGGTCGTGGAATATTCTTTTTGTCGGGGAATATTCGTACGACGACGCAACCATTCGTGGGGCTCATAACGGAATAACTGTCGGATGAAGAAAACGACAAAGTATGATTTTTTATGAATAACAGCGTAATTGTTACCGTTAACACTGTTGGGTTACCTAGTGGTTAAAATACAGTAATACGCGTGGTGGCACAGTAGAACACGGTATTGCACAGTATTGTTGAATTATTGATTCGTACGTAAGAAGGCACTACTCAATAATTGTTACAGTAGTTACTATTCAATATTTTATTTTATTGATTCAATAATTGCTGCGTTGATAGTTTATATTATTGTTGTTTCAATAATTATCACTGCACAGTATTTCCCATTATCAGATCAATAAATCATATTATTTGAATAATATTATTAGATAACATTATTGGTAATGTCTAGAAAGTTCTGTCTAAGGAGAGGGTTAGCCACCTAATTGCGCGCCAGTAAGGAGAAATCCTTATTGGAAAGCCCCCTCTTTCCTGGGAACAGTCTGGTTGTCATAATTGTGATTCTATAATATTATTTGTGAATAATTAATTATTAATTTATATGATAAAAAAATATTTATTTGATGTGGATATAAATGATGGATTTATTTATGTGGTTATAAATGAAGGAATTAATGCTGAGGTGTTTTATCAGTATTTTGTCGGATTGGGGGTATAAAAATCATCCGTTTGTGGATTTCGGATATTTTTGTTTTGGAATTTGGAAAAACTTTCTTCTGCAAAGTTGTAGAGAATTCGATTTCAGGCAGAATGGACATAAAATTCGTATTTTTCTGATAAACGGGCTATTTTCTATGAATTACTGAAGTTTCGAAAAATAAAATGATTTTTATTAAATTATGGGTGGGACCCACTTTTGTTTTAACACATGTGGGTCAATTGAATTTCTTCAAGATGGTCGCCCAAAAATTCAACAAAGCATGCGTAGGAATTTTGAATGATAATAATATTATTTTATTATTTAGTCTCCTATGGTGTTCTAAAGATTTTCCTATAAATAGACGTTTAGGTTAGAATTGAAAATCACACCGAAACAAGTTTTCTTTCTCTCTAGATTATCGGCGTATTTTTGTGAGTATTTTGATACTTGAAGAGTTCTTTGTTTCTAATTTTAAAGTTTCCTTCGACTTTCTATCCGATATTTCGATCGGAAATCTTATTATTTTGAGGTAAGGGATGTTATTTTCTTCTTAAATGATATTATTTTCTTCAATATCATTATCTTAAAATATTGGTGAACTTTTTAATCAAATCTCGAACTTTTTGTGTCGGGTTACTATTCACGATATCGACCTTTATTCACGATATCGACACTATTCACCAAAAAATAAAATTTTCTTTTTTTTGTTCAAGATGTCTATTATGGTTACTATCTTTGATTGTATGCATGTTTTGATCTTTATTTTGAATTCTGTTTCACAGTTGGTTATTATGAAGTATTATTGATCTTGGATAAACTATTATACGAATCCCTAATATTTGTTCTTCTGTCTCACTGGATTCGTTTTCTTTAAAATATTTTTCATCATCCTTAGTTCTAAATGATGATATTACTGAATATCTTTGGCCTGTAGTGCAAAGATGAATGATTAACTGATGAATATCTTTGGCCCGTAGTGCAAAGATGAACAGGTGTTGAGATGAACATGACCAACTAGTGATACAAATGAATATCTTTGGCATGTAGTGCAAAGATAAATATTGATGATGAACTTTTAAATCTTAGAAGACAGTAGAATTCATTCTCTACGTGACTCTTCTAATGGATTGTTGTTTTCGCTGCAGAATATTGATCTAAAACTTGTTGTCTATTATATTCTATCAGATTTTTCCCTGTTGAAGACTAATGATAATTTGTTGTATACTATCTTAGTCATAATATTCTTTACTGGGCTAGTTGAGCTCACCCTTTTTCCTTTTTGTTCCATTTTTCTTCTCAGGAGGTGAGAACATAGCGAGGATCGAGTTCAGGGTATGGAGTGATGGTTCTAGAAAGATGTTTTAGCAGGTCCTCACTATTTCGTAAAATAGTGTATGAATAATTGTAATGAGGACTTATTTGAGTGTTGATATTGTCTGTAAGACAATATTTGTATTTAAACTCACATATGTGTTGTCATTATTTTACACGACAATTGTATTATTGAAGTTGTAGTTTGCTTTCTCGTACCATGTATTTGGCGACTCGAATGGGTGTTGTATACCTATTTTGGGGCGCCACAATTGGTATCAAAGCTTAGGGATATGGTCTCCGGAGATCGGGGAATAAAATTAGGAGGAGAGAGATGAGTAAATCCTTCGCTAGTGTGTCCTATCTAAGCTTATTTGTTGGTCATCATAATATAGGGATATTATGTGATTTGTTAATTTGTTTAATTAACCATTATTTTATGGCGATTTAAGATTGGGCTGCGAGAACGTTAACAATGGAGTGTATGAGGTCGTGGAACACCACAAACCAGAGAAACGTCAACACGAAGGCAATAATCCTCCCGTGAACAACACTACCGAAAGCAAACGATGAATGATGGAATGTTTAGGAGCTTTTGCGGTTCATGCAAAATCGATTTAGGAGACTCGTGTACAAAATACTGGTGGAAGTGATAGAACGCTACCATTCGATGCATCCACAACCAAGTAGTTCAAAGAGTTGGGACCACCAGATTTCTGGGGAAAGCCCGATCCGATTAAGGCAAAAATATGGGTCAAGCAAATTACCAAGATATTCGATGTCTTGGGATGCACGGAGGAATAGAAGGTTCCATTCGCCACCTTTATGTTCCGTGGAGAGGCAGATTACTGGTGGGAATCCGTGAAGCGTACTCAGCCAGCCGCACCTAACATGTCTTGGGAAAGATTTTAGAAACTGTTCAATGACAAGTACTTTCCAGAAAGTATTCGTCATATGAAGGAGGTAGAGTTTATTAGACTGGAACAGAACAAATTGATGGTGTCTCAGTACGAGAAAAAGTTCGCGGAGTTATCCAGGTTTGCACCTCATATGGTGGAGAATGAGGAACGTATGACGCGGATGTTTCTGAGAGGTCTAAAACCCGAGATTCGTTAATACCTTATCTCTTATAAATTTTCTCTGTATTCAGATGTTGTCAACATGGCTCAATTACTAGAGCGAGATAATGAGTATACTCAACCGAGGGATCATAACCAGAGACATACCGGTGATAACAGTCATCAGAATGATGATAACCAACGAGGAGGGAAAAATACGGACAAAGGCGGTAACCACTCGGGTGGTAATCGTGGCCATGCTAATAGGAGAGATGAGTCAAGTGGAAATTTTAGACAGAGGAGATTCAACAATGACAGGAAGACATTAGCAGCAGCAGCACCAACAACAACAAATTCTAGGGGAGGAGAACGACCGCCAGTTAGATGTTACAAATGCGGGAAAGAGGGACATATAAGCCCAAACTGCCTACAACAATCCAGGGTATGTTATAATTGTGGAAAGGATGGACATATCGCTCGAGATTGTACTATAGCGAAACCAAGTTCAACGGGGATGGTGACTCTAAGGGCTGCCTCGGATAAGTCAAAATCAGCAGTTCTTGGAAGAGCGTTTGTCGTGACTGGAAAAAATGTGAGGAACCCAAACGAGGTGATCATGGGTAAGCTAATCTTGAATTCTTGCGAATTTTATACCTTACTAGATACCGGTTCTACCCATTCTTTTATCTCTCCTTCTTGTGCTCAACATTTAAACTTGACTCCGGAGAAATTGGACTTTAACTTATCTGTTGAAACTCCGTTGGGTGAAACCTTCGTTACATCTATAGTTTATAAATCTTGCTTAATCCAAGTTGGCACTATCACATTACCTGTTGATCTTATCTCTTTAAAGATATTTGCTTTTGATGTGATTTTAGGAATTGATTGGTTAACCACTCATCATGCCAAAATTGATTGTTTTCGTAAGGTTGTTAGTTTTTATATTCCTAACCAACCTGTCATACGAATTCAAACAACTAAACCACTAAAATCAGTCACTGTCATATCAAGCCACAAAGTTATTGGTTTATTGAAAAACGGATGTCAAGCTTTCTTAGCCCATGTTATGGATTTGAATAAAGACAAGTCAGATTTGGATAATATTTCTGTTGTTAGAGAATTTCTTGATGTATTTCTTGAAGAACTTCCTGGTCTACCCCCAGAACGTGAAGTTGAATTCTTTATTGACCTTGAACCTGGTACAAATCCTATTTCTAAAACCCCATATCGAATGGCTCCTATTGAACTTCAGGAGTTAAAGTCCAACTACAGGAGTTATTAGACATCGGTTTCATTCGTCCTAGTACATCTCCTTGGGGTGCTCCTGTGTTGTTTGTAAAGAAGAAAGACGGGAGTATGAGACTTTGTATTGACTATCGAGAATTAAACCATGTCACCATCAAGAATAGGTATCCGCTACCTCGCATTGATGACCTGTTTGACCAGTTACAAGGATCACAATTCTTTTCAAAGATCAACCTTCATTCTGGATATCATCAGCTGAAGATTAAAACTGAGGATATTCCAAATACTGCCTTCAGAACTCGATTCGGGCATTATGAATTCTTAGTCATGTCTTTTGGATTGACTAATGCTCCTGTTGCTTTCATGGATATGATGAACCGAGTTTTCAAGAAATATTTGGATCAGTTCGTTGTTGTCTCTATTGATGACATCCTCATCTATTCTAAAAGCCGTGAAGATCATGAGCACCATTTGAAGCTGATACTTGAAAGACTTCGTGAAAATAAGCTTTATGCCAAGCTGAAGAAATGCGAGTTTTGTCTTGAGGAAGTAGCATTCCTTGGGCACGTGGTGTCAAAACATGGAGTATCTGTTGACCCGGCGAAGATTGAAGCAATACAAAGTTGGGAGCAACCGAAGTCGGTGATCGAAGTACGCAGCTTTTTGGCCTTAGCTGGTTATTATCGGAGATTCGTGGAAGGATTTTCTCGAATCGCTACTCCATTAACTCAGCTGACTCAGAAAGATACAAAATTCATATGGAGCGATGAATGCGGGAGAAGTTTCCAAGAGCTCAAGATGAGACTCATTTCGGCACCTGTTCTAGCAATACCATCTAGTTTGGATGGATTTGTTATCTACAGCGATGCTTTAGGCAAAGGGTTAGGATGTGTTCTCATGCAACATGGGAAAGTCATAGCCTATGCCTCACGACAACTCAAACAATATGAGAGGAATTATCCTACTCATGATCTGGAGTTGGCAGCAGTCGTATTCGCGTTGAAAATTTGGAGACACTACCTATATGGGGAGAAAGTGGATATCTATACGGATCATAAAAGCCTCAAATATTTCTTCACCCAAAAAGAACTCAATATGCGGCAACGACGTTGGCTTGAGCTGTTGAAAGATTACGATCACTTTATTCAATATCATCTTGGAAAAGAGAACATAGTAGCTGACGCATTGAGTAGAAGATCATATGCAAGTACGAGTGCGATATTGTCAACGCAAAGGCCCATTTTGTATGACTTGCAAAGGATGGAGATAGAGTTAAAGACTCCAGGGACCCACGTGATGATGGCAAATATACGAGTAGAACCGACTTTAATCGATAAAGTTAAAGCGCTTGCCACTACGGACTGAATTCGTGATGCGTATGAAGAAAAAAGTGCAAGAAGGTGTTATACCGGAAGCAAGAATTGATGAAGAAGAAATACTTCGAGTCAGCTCTAGGCTTTACGTTCCTAACGATTCTGACTTGAAGCATAAAATCATGATGGAGGCACACAACACCCCGTTTGCAATCCATCCTGGGAGTACCAAATTGTATCATGATATTCGACATACATTTTGGTGGAACAATATGAAGAGAGAGATCGCAGAGTTTATCTCGAGGTGTTTAACTTGTCAACGTGTAAAGGCGGAGCATCAAGTGTCAAAAGGTCCATTGCAACCACTTGAGATTCCTAATGGAAGTGGGAACACATTACCATGGATTTCAATTCATGTGTCTTCCCAAAGTTTCTCAAGGCATAGATGCGATTTGGGTTATTGTTGATAGATTAACCAAGTCTCGCTCATTTCTTCACCGATCACGAGAAACTTATTCCTTGAACGTCTTGCTCGTATATGCGTGAATGAGATTGTGCGATTGCATGGCATGCCAATATCCATAGTTTCGGATCGTGACCCAAGATTCACTTCAAGATTTTGGGTTAGCTTGCGAAAGCTATAGAGCGCGAATTACTGATTGATTCGGCATATCATCCTCAAACGGACGGACAATCAGAGAGGACTATTCAAACTATTGAAGATCTATTAAGACTATGTGTCCTAGACTTCAAAGGGAGTTGGGATAAGTATTTACCATTGGTGGAATTCTCCTACAACAACAGTTATCAAGCAAGTATAGGCATGGCTCCATTTGAGGCGTTGTATGGACGAAAGCGTCGTTCTCCAGTATGCTGGGACAAGGTGGGAGAAGCAACGTTGTTGGGACTAGAATTAGTACGCATGACTACAGAAAAGATCCAAATGATTCGACAACGTATTCAAACCTCACAGGATCGACAAAAGAGTTATGCTGATCTTCATCGAAAGGACGTGGAATTTAATATTGGGGATCATGTATTATTACGTGTTGCTCCATGGAAGGGAGTTACAAGATTTGGAAAGAGAGGAAAGCTCAATCCAAAATTTGTTGGTCCATTTAAGATTCATGACCGAATAGGAAATGTGGCCTATAGACTCGCATAACCTCCAAACATGTCTCGTGTTCATAATATTTTTCACATATCTATGCTTCGTAAATATGTGAAAGACCCGAACCACATTATTGAGTTAGAACCAGACGAGATAGCCGAAGATTTAACGTACGAGGAGGTACCTGTTAAAATCTTGGATAGGAAAGAACATGTCCTACGCACAAAAGTTATACCACAAGTTAAGGTTTTGTGGAGGAACCATGCTATTGAAGAAATGACCTGGGAGTTAGAATCATAAATGAAAGCGAGGTACCCTCACCTGTTCGAAACACCAGGTACGTACGTCAATTTCGAGGACGAAAATTTATAAGGAGGGGAGGTTGTAAGACCCCAACTTATTATAAATAAAATAGAATTTCCCCTATTCATTATTCTAAATTAATAAGGTGTTAATTTGATATAATGCTTTGATTATGGGTGAAATATACAAATTTTACAAAATAAGCAAGTGGTTATAAAATATTCATTTTTGTCGGGGAATATTCTTTTGGTCGTGGAATATTCTTTTTTGTTTGGGAATATTAAATGCGACGATTTACCTTGCCGAAATAATTCGTGGGGCTCATAACGGAATAACGTTGGATGAAGAAAAGCGACAAAGTATGAGTTTTTATGAATAACATCGTAATTGTTACAGAATTAACAACGTTGGGTTACACGGTGGTTAAAATATAGTAATGTCTGGCTGGTGGTGCACGATGGCACACGGTATTACCTGCATATTGTTGAATTATTGATTAAATGCGTGAAGGCACTACTACTCAATAATAATTATTATGAGTTACTATTCAATATTTTATTTTATTGATTCAATAATTGTTTGCGTTGATAGTTTATATTATTGTTGTTTTAATAATTGTCACTGCACAGTATTTCCCATTATCAGATCAATAATTTATATTATTTGAATAATATTATTAGATAACATTATGGGTAATGTCTAGAAAGTTCTGTATAAGGAGAGGTTTGGTCACCTAATTGCGTGCCAGTAAGGAGAAATCCTTATTGGAAAGCCTCCTCTTTCCTGGGAACGGTCTGGTTGTCATAATTGTGATTCTGTAATATTATTTGTGAATAATTAATTATTGATTTATATGATAAGAAACTATGTATTTGATGTGAATATAAATGATGGATTTATTTATGTGGTTATAAATGAAGGAATTAATGCTGAGGTGTTTTATCAATATTTTGTCGGATTGGAGGTATTAAAAATCATCCGTTTGTGAATTTCGGATATTTTTGGTTTGAAATTTGGAAAAACTTTCTTCTGTAAAGTTGTAGAGAATTCGATTTCAGGCAGAATGGACATAAAATTCGTATTTTTCTGATAAACGGGCTATTTTCTATGAATTACTGAAGTTTCAGAAAATAAAATGATTTTTATTAAATTATGGGTGGGATCCACTTTTGTTTTAACATGTGTGGGCTCATTTCTTTGAATTTCTTCCAAGATGGTCGCCCAAAAAATTCAACAAAGCATGCGTAGGAATTTTGAATGATAATAATATTATTTTATTATTTAGTCTTCCTACTATGCGTTTCAGCATTTTTCTATAAATAGACGCTTAGGTTAGAATTGAAAATCACACCAGAAACAAGTTTTCTTTCTCTCTAGATTATCGAGCGTAAGTATTATGATACTTTGAGAGTTGTTGTTCTGTACAAGTTTCCTTCGACTTTCTATCCGATATTAGGTCGGAAATGCACTGTTATTTTGAGGTAAGAGATGTTATTTTCTTCTTAAATGATATTATTTTCTTCAATATCATTATGCCAAAATATTGATGAACTTTTTAATCAAATTTGGAACTTTTTGTGTCGGGGTTACTATTCACGTATACGGGACTATTCACGTATACGACACTATTCACGTATACGACACTATTCACCAAAAAATAAAATTTTCTTTTTTTTGTTCAAGACGTCTATTATGGTTACTATCTTTGATTGTATCCATGTTTAGATCTTTATTTTGAATTCTGTTTCACAGTTGGTTATTATGAAGTAATTGATCTTGGATAAACTGTTATACGAATCCCTAATATTTTTTCTTTTGTCTCACTGGATTCGTTTTCTTTAAAATATTTTTCATCATCCTCAGTTCTAAATGATGATATTACTGAATATCTTTGGCCTATAGTGCAAAGATGAATGATTAACTGATGAATATCTTTGGCCCGTAGTGCAAAGATGAACAGGTGTTGAGATGAACATGACCAACTAGTGATACAAATGAATATCTTTGGCATGTAGTGCAAAGATGAATATTTGATTAAAGATGTGTATTGATTGTTGTTACAGGGATAAAATATTGATGATGAACTTTTAAATCTTAGAAGATAGTAGAATTCATTCTCTACGTGACTCTTCTAATGGATTGTTGTTTTCGCTGCCGAATATTGATCTAAAACTTGTTGTCTATTATATTCTATCAGATTTTTCCCTGTTGAAGACTAATGATAATTTGTTGTATATTATCTTAGTCATAATATTCTTTACTGGGCTAGTTGAGCTCACCCTTTTTCCTTTTTGTTCCATTTTTCTTCTCAGGAGGTGAAAACATAGCAGGATCAAGTCAGGGTATGGAGTGATGGTTCTAGAAAGATGTTTTAGCAGTCCTCACTATTTCTGTAAAATAGTGTATGAATAATTGTAATGAGGACTTATTTGAGTGTTGATATTGTCTAGAAGACAATATTTGTATTTAAACTCACAGTATGTGTTGTCGTATTTTGCACGACAATTGTATTATTGAAGTTGTAGTTTGCTTTCTGTACCATGTTTTATTATTGAAGTTGTAGTTTGTCCTATCTAAGCTTATTTGTTGTTCGGTCATAATATAGGGATATTATGTGATATGTTAATTTGTTTAATTAACCCTTATTTTATGGCAGTATTTAAGATTGGTTGCTGAGAACGTTAACAATGGAGTGTATGAGACTGTGGAACAGTCACAAACCAAGAGAACGTGCAACACGAAGGCAATATTCCTCCTGTGAACAACACTACCGAGCAAACTATGAATGATGGAATGTTTAGGAGCTTTTTGCAGTTCATGCAAAATCGCATTTAGGAGACTTCGTGTACAAAATACGGGTGGAAGTGATAGCAACGCGCGGTCTGTCACAGCCAAGCAGTTCAAAGAGTTGGGACCACCAGATTTCTAGGGAAATCTCGATTCGATTAAGGCGGAAACATGGGTCAAGCAAATTACCAAGATATTCGATGTCTTGGGATGCACGGAGGAATAGAAGGTTCCATTCGCCACCTTTATGTTCTCGTCATGGAGAGGCGATTCTTTGGTGGGAATCTGTGAAGCGCACTCTTGACCAAAGACAGACTTAACATGTCTTGGGAAAGATTTCAGAAACTGTTCAATGACAAGTACTTTCCAGAAAGTATTCGTCATATGAAGGAGGTAGAGTTTATTAGACTAGAACAGAACAAATTGACGGTGTCTCAATACGAGGAAAAGTTCGCGGAGTTATCCAGGTTTGCACCTCATTTGGTGGAGAATGAGGAACGTATGACGCGGATGTTTCTGAGAGGTCTAAAACCCAAGATTCGTCAATACCTTATCTCTTATAAATTTTCTCTGTATTCAGATGTTGTCAATATGGCTCAATTACTAGAGCGAGATAATGAGTATACTCAACCGAGGGATCATAACCAGGGCCATACCGGTGACAGCAATCATTAGAACGATGATAACCAACGAGGAGGGAAAAATACGGACAAAGGCGGTAACCACTCGGGTGGTAATCGTGGCCATGATAATAGGAGAGATGAGTCAAGTGGAAATTTCAGAAAGAGGAGATTCAACAATGACAGGAAGACATCAGCAGCAGCAGCAGCACCAACAACAAATTCTAGGGGAGGAGAACGACCGCCAGTTAGATGTTACAAATGCGGGAAAGAGGGACATATAAGCCCAAACTGCCCACAACAATCCAGGGTATGTTATAATTGTGGAAAGGATGGACATATCGCTCGAGATTGTACTATAGCGAAATCAAGTTCAGCGGGGTTGGTGACTCCAAGGGCTGCCCCAGATAAGTCCAAATCAGCAGTTCCTGGAAGAGCGTTTGTCGTGACTGGCCAAAACGTGAGGAACCCAAACGAGGTGATCACGGGTAAGCTAATCTTGAATTCTTGCGAAGTTTATACCTTACTAGATACCGGTTCTACCCATTCTTTTATCTCTCTTGCTTGTGCTCAACGTTTAAACTTGACTCCGGAGAAATTGGACTTTAACTTATCTATTGAAACTCCGTTGGGTGAAACCTTCGTTACATCTATAGTTTATAAATCTTACTTAATCCAAGTTGGCACTATCACATTACCTGTTGATCTTATCTCTTTAAAGATACTTGCTTTTGATGTGATTTTAGGAATTGATTGGTTAACCACTTATCATGCCAAAATTGATTATTTTCGTAAGGTTGTTAGTTTTCATATTCCTAACCAACATGTCATACGAATTCAAACAACTAAACCACTAAAATCAGTCACTGTCATATCAAGCCACAAAGTTATTCGTTTATTGAAAAATGGATGTCAAGCTTTCTTAGCCCATGTTATGGATTTGAATAAAGACAAGTCAGATTTGGATAATATTTCTGTTGTTAGAGAATTTCCTGATGTATTTCATGAAGAACTTCCCGGTCTACCCCCAGAACGTGATGTTGAATTCTTTATTGACCTTGAACCGGGTAAAAATCCTATTTCTAAAACCCCATATCAAATGGTTCCTATTGAACTTCAGGAGTTAAAAGTCCAACTACAGGAGTTATTAGACATCGGTTTCATTCGTCCTAGTACATCTCCTTGGGGTGCTCCTATTTTGTTTGTAAAGAAGAAAGACGGGAGTATGAGACTTTATATTGACTATCGAGAATTAAAGCATGCCACCATTAAGAATAGGTATCCGCTACCTCGCATTGATGACCTGTTTGACCAGTTACAAGGAGCACAATTCTTTTCAAAGATCGACCTTCGTTCTGGATATCATCAGCTGAAGATTAAAACTGAGGATATTCCAAAGACTGCCTTCAGAACTCGGTACGGGCATTATGAATTCTTAGTCATGTCTTTTGGATTAACTAATTCTCCTGCTGCTTTCATGGATATGATGAACCGAGTATTCAAGGAATATTTGGATCAGTTCGTTGTTGTCTTTATTGATGACATCCTCATCTATTCCAAAAGCCGTGAAGATCATGAGCACCATTTGAAGCTGATACTTGAAAGACTTCGTGAAAATAAGCTTTATGCCAAGCTGAAGAAATGCGAGTTTTGTCTTGAGGAAGTAGCATTCCTTGGGCACGTGGTGTCAAAACATTGAGTATCTGTTGACCCGGCGAAGATTGAAGCAATACAAAGTTGGGAGCAACCGAAGTCGGTGACCGAAGTATGCAGCTTTTTGGGCTTAGCTGGTTATTATCGGAGATTCGTGGAAGGATTTTCTCGAATCACTACTATGTTAACTCAGCTGACTCAGAAAGATACAAAATTCGTATTGAGCGAGGAATGCGAGAAAAGTTTCAACGAGCTCAAGATGAGACTCATTTCGGCACCTGTTCTAGCAATACCATCTAGTTCAGATGGATTTGTTATCTACAACGATGCTTTAGGCAAAGGGTTAGGATGTGTTCTCATGCAACATGGGAAAGTCATAGTCTATGCCTCGCGACAACTCAAAGAATATGAGAGGAATTATCCTACTCATGATCTGGAGTTGGCAGCAGTCGTATTCGCGTTGAAAATTTGGAGACACTACCTGTATAGGGAGAAAGTGGATATCTATACGGATCATAAAAGCCTCAAATATTTCTTCACCCAAAAAGAACTCAATATGCGGCAACGACGTTGGCTTGAGCTGTTGAAAGATTACGATCACTTTATTCAATATGCAAGTACGAGTGACATAGTAGAAGATCATAGTAGCTGACGCATTGAGTAGAAGATCATATGCAAGTACGAGTGCGATATTGTCAACGCAAAGGCCCATTTTGTATGACTTGCAAAGGATGGAGATAGAGTTAAAGACTCCAGGGACCCACGTGATGATGGCAAATATACGAGTAGAACCGACTTTAATCGATAAAGTTAAAGTCGCTTTCAAGCTACTGGACACAGAGGCGATGCGTATGAAGAAGAAAGTGCAAGAAGGTGTTATACCGGAAGCAAGAATTGATGAAGAAGAAATACTTCGAGTCAGCTCTAAGCTTGGCATTCCTAACGATTCTGACTTGAAGCATAAAATCATGATGGAGGCACACAACACCCCGTTTGCAATCCATCCTGGGAGTACCAAAATGTATCATGATATTCGACATACATTTTGGTGGAACAATATGAAGAGAGAGATCGCAGAGTTTATCTCGAGGTGTTTAACTTGTCAACGTGTAAAGGCGGAGCATCAAGTGTCAAAAGGTCCATTGCAACCACTTGAGATTCCGGAATGGAAGTGGGAACACATTACCATGGATTTCGTTATAGGTCTTCCCAAAGTTTCTCAAGGCATAGATGCGATTTGGGTTATTGTTGATAGATTAACCAAGTCTGCTCATTTCTTACCGATACGAGAAACTTATTCCCTTGAACGTCTTGCTTTCAGATATGCGTGAATGAGATTGTATGCGATTGCATGGCATGCCAATATCCAGAGTTTCGGATCGTGACCCAAGATTCACTTCAAGATTTTGGGTTAGCTTGCGTAAAAGCTATGGGCACGGATTTATGATTCGATTCGCATATCATCCTCAAACCAGACGGACAATCGAGAGGACTATTCAAACTATTGAAGATCTATTAAGACTCTGTGTCCTAGACTTCAAAGGGAGTTGGGATAAGTATTTACCATTGGTGGAATTCTCCTACAACAACAGTTATCAAGCAAGTATAGGCATGGCTCCATTTGAGGCGTTGTATGATTTAAAGTGTCGTTCTCAAGTATCTTTGGGGACGGTGGGAGAAAGCAACGTTGTTGGGACCAGAATTAGTACGCATGACTACAGAAAAGATCCAAATGATTCGATAACGTATTCAAACCTCATAGGATCGACAAAAGAGTTATGCTGATCTTCATCGAAAGGACGTGGAATTTAATATTGGGGATCATGTATTGTTACGTGTTGCTCCATGGAAGGGAGTTACAAGATTTGGAAAGAGAGGAAAGCTCAATCCAAGATTTGTTGGTCCATTTGAGATTCTTAACCGAATAGGAAATGTGGCCTAGAGACTCGCATTACCTCCAAACCTATCTCGTGTTCATAATGTTTTTCACATATCTATGCTTCGTAAATATGTGAAAGATCGGAACCACATTATTGAGTTAGAACCAGACGAGATAGCCGAAGATTTAACGTACGAGGAGGTACCTATTAAAATCTTGGATAGGAAAGAACATGTCCTACGCACCAAGGTTATACCACAAGTTAAGGTTTTGTGGAGGAACCATGCTATTGAAGAAATGACCTGGGAGTTAGAATCAAAAATAAAATCGAGGTACCTCTCACCGCTCGAAACACAGAGTGACGTCGTCCAATTTCGAGGACGAAATTTTATAAGGAGGGGAGGTTGTAAGACCCCAACTTATTATAGATAAAATAGAATTTCCTCTATTCATTATTCTAAATTAATAAGGTGTTAATTTGATATAATGCTTTGATTATGGGTGAAATGTGCAAATTTTACAAAATAAGCAAGTGGTTATAAAATATTCATTTTTGTCGGGGAATATTCTTTTGGTCGTGGAATATTCTTTTTGTCGGGGAATATTCGTACGACGGCGCAACCATTCGTGGGGCTCATAACGGAATAACTGTCGGATGAAGAAAACGACAAAGTATGAGTTTTTATGAATAACATCGTAATTGTTACCGTTAACACTGTTGGGTTACCTAGTGGTTAAAATACGAATACGTGTGGTACAACAAGAAGATACCGGTATTGCATTGCAAGATTGTTGAATTATTGATTAAATGTAAAGAAGCCACTACTCAATAATTGTTACGGTAGTTACTATTCAATATTTTATTTTATTAATTCAATAATTGTCTGCGTTGATAGTTTATATTATTGTTGTTTCAATAATTGTCACTGCACTGTATTTTCCATTATCAGATCAATAATTCATATTATTTGAATAATATTATTAGATAATATTATTGGTAATGTCTAGAAAGTTCTTCTAAAGAGAGGTTTGGTCACCTAATTGCGCCGCCAAAGAAGGAGAAATCCTTATTGAAAGCCCCTTTCTCGAAACTATGCAGTTATCATAATTGTGTGTCTGTAATATTATTTATGAATAATTAATTATTGATTTATATGATAAGAAAGTATTTATTTGATGTGGATATAAATGATGGATTTATTTATGTGGTTATAAATGAAGGAATTAATGTTTGAGGTATTTTATCGATTATTTTGTCTTGATTGGAGGTATTAAAATCATCCGTTTGTGAATTTCTGATATTTTTAGTTTGGAATTTGGAAAACTTTCTTCGTAAAGTTGTATAGAATTCGATTTCAAAAGTAATGGACATAAAATTCATATTTTTTACGATAAGCGGCTATTTTCTATGAATTATCAAGTTTTAGAAAATAAAATGATTTTTATTAAATTATGGTGGGACCCACTTTTTTTTTAACACATGTGGGTCTTTAATTTCTTCCAAGATGGTTTTGCCCAAAAATTCAACAAAGCATGCGTAGGAATTTTGAATGATAATAATATTATTTTATTATTTAGTCTCCTATGGCGTTCTAGCATTTTTCTATAAATAGACGCTTAGGTTAGAATTGAAAATCACACCAGAAAAAAGTTTTCTTTCTCTCTAAATTATCGAGGGTATTTTTGTGAGTATTTTGATACTTTGAGAGTTGCTGTTCGGTACAAGTTTTCTTCGACTTTCTATCCGATATTCCGATCAGAAGTACCGTTATTTTGAGGTAAGGGATGTTATTTTCTTCTTAAAATGATATTATTTTCTTCAATATCATTATGCCGAAATATTGGTGAACTTTTTAATCAAATTTAGAACTTTTTGTGTCAGGATCACTATTCACGTATACGACACTATTCACCGAAAAATAAAATTTTCTTCTTTTTGTCCAAGATGTCTATTATGGTTACTATATTTGATTGTATCCATGTTTTGATCTTTATTTTGAATTACATTTCACAGTTGGTTATTATGAAGTATTATTGATCTTGGATAAACTGTTATACAAATCCCTAATATCTCGCTTCTTCCGTACTGATTGGATTCGTTTTCTTTAAAATATTTTTTCATCATCCTCGCCTAAATGATGATATTATTGAATATCTTTGGCCTGTAGTGAAAAGATGAATGATTAATCGATGAATATATTTGGCCGTGGTGCAAAGATGAGCAGTGTTGAGATGAATACGACCGATTGGTGATATGAATGAATATCTTTGGCATGTAGTGCAAAGATGAATATTTGATTAAAGATGTGTATTGATTGTTGTTACAGGGAGAAAATATTGATGATAAACTTTTAAATCTTAGAAGACAGTAGAATTCATTCTTTACGTGACTCTTCTAATGGATTGCTGTTTCCGCTGCAGAATATTGATCTAAAACTTGTTGTCTATTATATTCTATCAGATTTTTCCCTGTTGAAGACTAATGATAATTTGTTGTATATTATCTTAGTCATAATATTCTTTACTGGGCTAGTTAAGCTCACCTTTTTTCCTTTTTGTTCCATTTTTCTTCTCAGGAGGTGAGAACATTGCAGGATCGAGTCGAGGTATGGAGTGATGGTTCTAGAAAGATGTTTTAGCAGTCCTCACTATTTTTGTAAAATAGTGTATGAATAATTGTAATGAGGACTTATTTGAGTGTTGATATTGTCTAGAAGACAATATTTGTATTTAAACTCACAGTATGTGTTGTCGTATTTTGCACGACAATTGTATTATTGAAGTTGTAGTTTGCTTTACATGTACCATGTATTTGGCGACTCGAATGGGTGTTGTATACCTATTTTGGGGGCGTCACATTAAAACCTGCTGAACTACCCTAGTAAAAAAATCTTTATGTCTGGCGTGGTTGCATAGTAGCACACCAGGTATTGATTATTGAAGCTTACGTAAGAAGTCACTCAGTTATACTCAATTATTGCTACATTAATTGCTGCATCATATCTCTCATATTATTGATTCAATTATTGTCACAGTATCATCTGTATAATATGTTATATTATTAAATCAATAATTGATTCAATTATTGTCACAGTATCATCTTGTTAACTTCTTCTTCATTTATCTATCCCAACTTAATTGCAGTATTAGCAACCAAGCAGTTCCCAGGAAAGAGGGGGCTTTCTGTTAAAACGACGATCAATTAGACAACTAATTTCTTCACCAGAACTTCTAAACATTGTCAATAATGTCAATCTAGCATAATTAAATAAATTAAAAAAATTATCATAACTCCAAGTTAGTGTTGAATTAGAGTTTATGGAATACTCAGAAGGATGTAGTGTTGGAAAAGTTGCATAATAAATGTATTATAATAAGTCGTACTTTATATAACTTTGTGATGTAACAGAAAATTATAGAGTATACGATTATGGAATAAATATATGATATAAAGTTTTTAATAAATTGAGTTTTTATCAAATATATTATTAATAGATGGTAAGGAAGATAATGATTAAGTAACACTAGGTCTAGTGTACCAATTGCACGAATTTGGGGGCGTGACACCGACTATTTCAGTTGACATAGATGGGATTGGAGTAGTATATTAACTAAGATACTTGAATTTGTGAACAAAAGAGGAGATTATTTTACATTCTTTCTTATCGTTATTTAATTGACCTTGCCAAAGATATAGAGGCGATGAGACACAGAAAGGGGGAGACATGCCAAGAAAGGTAAGATGAAAAATTCTGTATTGGATCATGTATTTACCAAGTTTCTATAAAATATTTTTTCTTAATTACAATATGTATTTTCCACTCTCCTCTTGATTTAAAATTTCACGTTACGCAGTCTCTCTTATTTTAAGTTATTAAAATTTGATATATATTTCGAGATGCTAAAAAAAACCCTATGCAATTAAGCAAATCAAAAAATATATGGACCATGTGTTGGTGTTATGAAAATATTTTTTTAGAAAAACTAGATTAATTGTAATTAGATTCTAATTAAAGATCTTATGTTTTAATAGAAATATTGATATTTCTTTCTAAAAGATATTTGTGCCTACTATAAGGAAATAAAAGCTTTATAGAAATAAAGGAAAAGAAGGTAGAAAAATGAGATTAATTTTAATTATTGTTAAAAGTAGAAGCTAGTGTGTTTTAATAAGTATTGTGATAAACTTCTTTACCAAGAGATGTTGGTGCCTAATTTTAATTTTAATTTTTTGTATCATTAAAAAAAAGAAAGGGGAACACTATAATTGTCAATTGTGACTTGTGAGTTTATTTCATTTAATTATAATTGATATCTAATAGTTTGTTAGTGATGTAAATACTAAACCACACAATAATTCACAAATAATTAATATACAACACGAATAAAACACAATTACAAAAGTGTCCTTCAAGTTATCACCCAATTTCTATTTGGCCCTTTTAGTGAGAAGAATCTCAATTGAGTCTTTTAAGTAGTCAATTTAATTCAATTTAGACTTTATGACAAAAATAATATGAGGGAAATTGTCAACTTTGAGACTTGATCGGGAGTTTACCACTTAAAAGGCTAAATTGAGATTGGGTGACAACTTAATTAGAGAGACACAATTGTAATTTGGCCTAAATAATGCATTCTCAAAAGACAACCCTTTTTCCTCTCTCAATGTTGCTTAAGCTCTTTCAAGTTGAACCATATGAGAATCATATAGGAAGTACAAAAATTGAACATACTATTCACAAATTTTGATATCTCAATAGATACAATTCTCCATCGCCAGTTATGCCAAGTGAACCAGCCTATTTGCAATGTGAAACCATCCACAATTATATTAGGTAAATAATTTAAACATTTTATTATCATTAATGCCCATTGCTACTTTAATTAAATATATAGTTAAATTTTTATTTCTATTTTCTAGGTTTTCACAAAATTACTAAATTTAAGAGTTTTCTTAAATAATTTGACTTCTATGAAGGGTCAGTTATATTATTATATTAATTGTTTGTTGACTACAGGGGCGGTTCTATGCCTGGGGCAGGGGAGGCACCTGCCCCCACTGAATTTTCATATCACGCATGGGGTAGATGTGTTTTACCCTGATCATATCACACATATGCTATGCTAAGAGTGCTCTAGACCAACATATCATACCTTTTACCAAACATATCACACCCTGATCCACATATGACATATCACACCTTTTACCAAACAATATTTCTAGGTTCATATAGCGCAGCAATATGTTTGGTTAAATGGTTTATATGAAGAAAGCAATCAGGATGAAGCTTGAGGTTTTAATTTTTATTCTACTTTTTCTTATTAGCTGCTAGCAATGATCGGAGAGCACTATGATCATGGAGATGAAATATTTGGAGTCGTTGTCAATGTCAGAGCTAGCCAGGAAAAAATAATTGTGGACTAAGAATGCTGCAAATGAAGCAGCTCCGTGTGGCCTTATCCAAATCTTTTGAATTTGTCACATGTATACTACATTGAGTTTTTAATTTAAAAAAATACTAATAAAAAAACCATTTTAGTATTTTCCTCATAAGAAAATTATGAATATGTGTGTGTGTGTGTATATATATATATATATAGTGTTGGAAAATTATATTGAATTTAAAAAGTATGTATATATAACTATAATTTTTATTCTTTAAAAGAGATTTTTTTTTTGCGAATTTGACCCCACTGAGCTATGCGGCTGGATCCGCCCCTGGTTGACTATATATGCGTGCGTAAGTAGCGGATTCGGTTAGCATGAATTTAACTTAATGGTAAGTTGGTCAGTTGATCAATACAGTGTTGACACGCAAAAAAGAGATCACCTCCTGCCTGTGCGTCGACACTGTATTAGTTAATTGACCAAAATTAACTTCATGTTCACCAGATCCGTAAGTAGCTTATCAGCTCAATGGAGACGAAAGTTTTACCAAGGGCATTGTTGTAGATTCTTTTGGTTCTTATGAAAGGTAGCCAATTAAACATTTTTTTATTATTATTTTAATAACTTTTACCAATTTTTCATTATTCATCATGTAAAGATAAATTACATCTTTTAATTATTAATCTCCACTTCAAGTGTTTTTTTCATTTTTCTTTTCTTAATTAATAGCTACCAAGCGCTAACTTTCATTTAAAAAAAAATCATAAGATCAACCCCACCTCCACCCCCACCCCACCCCACCCCACCCCACCCCACCCCCCCACCCCATCGTGGTGTTCACAAATTCATGCATCATAATGAATACACTTCTCCAACCCCACTTGTGCCAAGTGAACACAAATTTTTTAGCACACATAGTATAAAAAAAGAGAAAAAATAAGAAATGAGACCTATAATTGAATGTTTTACCTATTCTCATTGATAAATAATATATATAGATTTTATTTTTTGTGCACAATTTCTTGTGTACATTTTATGCACATAGTATTATTCTAAATTTTATATAGATAAGGTAAATAAATACATGTTCGGAGACGGAATCTTTTACATATTTACTTTCTTTGTCTGTCCCCCATTTTTCTCCCACGGCCAGGGGCAAATCCAACCTCACGGTTCAATGAGGTTAAATTCGAAAAAAATCTTCTAAGAATAAAAATTTAATAAAATGAATCACAAAAAAAAACTAAATAATCCTCAAATATTGTTTACAAATATTTTTCGAGATTTCATTATTTGGAATTGTTGCATGATAGTCTCATTTTATAGTGAATACCTCCGGCTGATATCATTCGTAATCCGGAAGACTAGAACTCACAAAAACTTCATAATTATAATTTATATACCTTTCAGCTTTGTCATCTTAGAATCTAACGGATGAAAAAGGAAAAGGAAAACGAAAAAATTGGGAGAAGAAATGAGTTATTTACAATTGAAGTACAGAAAGACTACTAATGAGATTGGTATTTGGTCCATTAACTTTAGAAAATTCCTTTAGTTTTTTAAACACAAAATACGATAATTTCATTTAGCCCCTCCTCAAATATTTTTTTTTATTTTACCCCTGATCCTTTGAAAATTCAGTGATCAGGTGCCCCTGCCCCAACAGTGGATCCGCCACTGCCCACGGCTGCTAGATCTCTTTCAAGCTCCATCATACGGGATAAAAGGGAAAGTACAAAATCGCCCATTATATTCACTACCTAATAAGCGAATCAAACTCCATTTCATCCTTTTTCCTGAAATCTTCCATTTATATACCTATATTTATGTTGTTCTATTTTCTAGGTTTCATAAAATTTCAAAATTTATATCATATTATTAGGTCTTCAATATTTGATTTCTATAATGCTTCATTTTTATTATTCTTTGTCTTGAACGGAATATTTCTTATACTATTTATAATTTATTAACTATATATGAACATGTTAGTATAATTAAATTTGTAGAGACAAAATAGGGAGAAAAAAAAGTTATCATAATACGGGACAACAAAACTGTGGTCAACAAAAAAATGTTTTATTTTAAAATTTTAATATTAGTCTTATAGTTTGAATTAATGTATTTTTATAACTAAAAGTTGAATAAATCCTATCCATATTTGAATAATAAATTTATCAATTGACATAAATAAAAAAAATAAATGGAAAATTCTAGTATTCTAGTTACAAAAGAATTATAAATATGTTCCAATATTTAAACAACATTCATAGAATTATACTATGGTGTATTTTGGATTCCAACCTTTCTATTAGCAGGTTAATAATAATTTTGAAAAATTATTTAAATATGGAAGGGTATTAATAATTTCAATTTAAAATTTTATTAGTATAGTTTTTTAGCATTTTATTATTTATATTAATAATTTTTATATCATATTATTACTTAATTAATTTAATTGTGACGGTCATAATTTTATTTTTCAAAAGTTCTGTTTAAAAGTCAAAGCATCTTAAAATGGTTAATATGGTTTTGAACCATAACCATATAGTTCCAACCCACACAACCCATATTAAAAATGGTTAATATGGTTTTAGTTCTTAAATAGAATCATAACCATATTTTAAAAATCAAAATCAATCCATAACCATATTTTATCAGGCCTAATCAACAGCCATGACCGCTTCATATTCTCGCTCTAAAATGGTATGTTAATGAGAGAATTTAACAAACAATTTTGGCATCAAGGACAAGTTCCAGAAATAACACTAATACAACTCTTTTTTATATATAATTCTTATCCTTTTTTTATTAAAAAAATACATTTTTTATATTGACTATAGACAGTTCTTATTAAATTCGATGTTTCGGACACAATTATGACATTTATGTCTCAAAATTCGGCTTTAAACTGATTAAATTAGAGTTTCTAACCCTCTTAAGGGCATTTTAGTTATTTTACACCAAAATTCTGCCTCAACCTATCTGTTCACTTCCCATTGGTCCGGATTCTTTCACAATGTATACTGTTCGTTGAAATCGTGACAATCGGCCGTCCGAACTTGTACATACCTTGATCACTTTTAATTTTTAGTTTTTGATCAACGATACACAAATATGATTCCATTGTAGTTTATTACCGTCATATCTTTCATTACGTAATTTAGACATCATATAACTAAATATTACATTACAAATATACCTTGTGACGAAAAAAGGTTACGACTTTTATTGTGAAGTGTCACATTCATAATTATTCCTTTATTTATGTAGTGTGTTATATTTAATCGCAATAAAAATAATAATATTTTGTCATAAGATATAACATAAGTCATATATATCCTTCCATTAAAAGCCCTAAACTTGGGGCTCTTTGTATTGTTATCTATGTATAAATGTTGTTAAGAACATGATCTAGTACAAATGGGATCTTTGTATAGGTCAAGGTTTCTAATTCTTGCATTGTAAACTAAAAATGCCATATTGACGCATAGGTGTGAGATTTTACTTGAACGTGGGGAAATTGTCTAAACTTTTCTTATGGAAATATTCCACAGCGATTATTACTTTAGCCCATATAGCATGCTCCTTGTGATCTCCCGTTCACTTATCATCAATGGACTGACCCAATGCTTAATCACTTTAGCCTTGTTTTTCATAGGCTAACCAGTATTTCTGTGTACACTCCATCACTTCTTTCTTTATTTGGCAAATACTACGATCCAGGTGCTTCTAAGATCGATGTCTTCTATTTACTTGACAGTAACTGCACTAGCCGACTTTCTTTAGTCAGTTATTGAAGTCTTTTTATGATCAACTTGTGGAAGGAAGTGCTACTCGACACACTACGATCCTTCCTCGTCTCTCCTGGCATTCTACGAACTCCGAGATCTACTATTTTGCAGACTACGATTCTGCCTCGATAGCTCTCGAATTTTCCTTGACTCTCCTGGAACACTACAATTTCTGGTGCAGTGCTCGACGATCAGACAAGCCTATCTATTACATCATAAGATCAACCTAACATGCTTGATCTTTCTATATTTATAGTCCTTGTACATCATTTCTTTTTAAGGACTTTACAAAGCTGTTTTGCTTATGTAGGATCATCCTAACATATTTGATCAATTCATTCTAAGTCCTTGTACATATGTTTCTATAATCTATCAGAGGACTTTACAGCTTTTCTTAATGCAAGCATACTTGCATATTCATTCATATATATATATATATCATAATCAAATCATATGTAAATAAAAATATCATTCACACGCTTATTCCTAACAATCTCCTTCTATTTGATTATGACAAAAACAATAAGTGCATATGCATATTATAAATGAATCTTATATATAGTGAGAAGCTGTATTTCTAAAACAGATAATTATGAATGTCATTTATAATGATATGAAATTTAATACACTATGATATTTTACATCCTGGATCCAGAACATACCTAACTAGTTAGAGATGTACCTCTTTGGGTTCATGTCCGCTTTCAGGATTTCTGTTGATCAGCTATTCATCTGTTTGATTTCTTTGCTCCTTCTCCCCCTGGGATGTTGACTTCATTTCTTTTGCCTGTTCCTCTACAGATGTATGTTCCTTTTCTTCTTCTGGCTCCCCCTCAGCCTCAGGCTCATCATCCTTTGGCTCCCCCTTAGATGATGACTCAACTATTTCTTGTGTTGTGTTCTTCTTTATCTTCTTCTCTTCTTTCCTTCTGCTCTCCTTGCCCTTTCTTGAGTGCCTCTTACTCTGCCTCTTTCTAAGCCTATTTTCTCCCCCTTTTTGTCATTAATCACTTAGGAGAGCTGCTCCATGTTGGACATAAGTTGCTCCATCAGGTAGGAGGAATTACCAACTTCAATCTTGAGTTCTTATTGGCTCAGCTAAAGTTACATGGAGAAAGACTGATTCAGGTTGTCAATCTTGTCAGAGAGGATTTGGAGTTTCTCTTCATTGGCCTTCTGTGCTCGTAGAGCTTCTGCCTTCTGATCATTTATGGCTTTTAGATAGATGTGATCTCTCTCTTTGATTTTGAGAGATACATCAGCCATGGTGGCTTGTAGTCTGTCATGAACTGAGTTATCTTCTGTTGCTATCAACCTCTTTGACTCTTCAGTGATTTAAGATATCTTCTTGATCAGCTCATCAAAATTCTTCAATAGTTCCTGCTCCATAGGAATTTGGTCATTTGGTTGGGCAGCCTCTTGTTGAACACCAGATTGGACTCTATAATTTTTATCCTTTGACAGATTTTCAAAAGCAGTGAGAATCTAAAAAATCATTAAATACCAATCGTGATTGGAGGATGAAGGAATGTCAGATAGGTGTGCTTGGGCAGACGGAGGCTCCTCATTTTGGACTTGAACACCATCATTGGTAGAGTGAACAGACTTTATAATTATCTCCTTGGCCATAATCCTTCTGCCTTCAGAGTCCACTCTACGATCGTAGGGAATATAGTGATTGCCAGCATGTCGATATACTTTGTAATGGGTCTGGTCATTGATCATCATGGTTGCAATCTTCTTTACCCTTGGGAAGTTTTGTGACACCAGCTCCAAATTTGGAAACTGAGAGTAGCACCAGCTGAAGTAGCTCTCATCTTTATCAATATGTGCCTTTAACCACGACATCCATGGGAAGAACCATCTCATCAGAAGATCTTCAGAGTTATACAGTATTGTTGTGCAATCTAACTCCATATTTTTCCAATTATGAAGCACTTCATCTGTAGTCATTCTTACAACTCAAAGTTGTTCATTTCCATGACTTATCCATCTTACTGCTGGTTTAGCTGGTGGCTCATCAAAAACTTCCACCACTATTCTTCTACTAATTCTGGCTGGAGAGAGAACATGGTAGTATTCTGGTTCCTCTGATTCCTGATGTGAAGAATCAGAATCTTTCTCCATTTCTTCTCTTTTAGAGCCTGAATCATTCTAATCAGATTCATCAGTGAATCCTTCTTGTTGGTTTTCATTTTTAGAACCTTCTTCAGAAATACCTTCCTTGGATTCATCCTCTTCATCACTAGTCCCACCTTCAGCATTTTCTTCCTTTGATTCAGATTCATCATCACTTACTTCGATGACTACAGTAGAGTGATCACTTTTCTTATTGGAGGTAAATTTAGCTAGTAGTCTGTAGCTCTTCCTTCTCCTTGGAGATTCAGCTATAGGAGAGTCAGACTCTGAGGCCTTTGGATCATCAGACGAACTTCCTTGAGGTTTAGCATTGGCAGGGGCAGATATTTCTTCTTCGGACTCATCATCTTTTGAACCATTATGAGGGCTTGTTGGAGCATTTGCATTTGGAGATGCAGATGGGTCATCTTGTAGCTTTTCTTCATCATCAGAGTGAGTACTCTAAGAGTTATCCATAGGGCTTGTGCATTCTTCTTCATCAACAGATTTTGCATTTTCTTCCATGAATCTTGCTTCAGCTTCATTGCTGGATTCGTTCTTTGGGGACTCGGTCTTGAGATCGTCAGTTCCCTTTTCTTCCTCTGACTCTACGTTCTCCTATTCATCAGATGTACTTTCTTGGGAAACTGGGGCTGGCTTATTTACCACCTTAGCTTTCTTTCTTGATGGCCCTTGAAGCAGTCTGTTGCTTCTTCTCTTTGTGGTCTCTAGTACAGTTAAGACCTTTTCACCTTCATCTTTGTCTTTAGTGGAGAGACTTCTTTATGGAGCCTCTGTTTTCTTCACACCCCTGGATCTCTTCCTTACTGGTGTGGATGATACTGGTTCAGAGTCACCAGACTCAAAGCTTTCCACCTCCTTTGCCTTTCTCTTCTTTGCAGAGACTTTGCTGCTGCTTTCAGTTGTTGTTAGCCTCCTATTTTCCTTTGGATTTTTCTTCCAGTTTATGAACAGTTGTGGAGACATCACTTTATGAACATTTAGAGGCTCTCCTCATCATCCTTGATCTTGCTTCCCACTTTTTCTTCATCATCACAATACTCAATGGGTCTTCCATGAAAGACCTTAGTCAGGGGTCTATCTGTAGACTTCTTTATCTCAACCCTTTCCACCCATTTGGGGATCTGATCGAACAAGATAGCTCCAAAGTTGATTTACTTCTTCAGAACTATTGCAGACATTATCTTCAGCTATTGATCAAGCACAGTGTCATGTGTAGTGTTCTTGCATAGTATACATTTGCCCACTATCTCAGCAAGGAACTCAAATTCTTCTGGAAACTTCTTTTTCTTCATGTCCTTCAGACTAGGGTTTCTTTGGTACCCCATAATTTTCTTCACGTGTTCAGTGTTGATCTCATCAAGGCTCTTTAGTCCTCGGTCAGGAAATCCTAAGCATTGATTGATGTTAAATGATTTCAGCTTAAGAGACTGACCATTAACCTTGGTAGAAAGGATTCCAGAATTTATGGATGCATTTGAGTAAAACTCCTTAACTAGTTCAGTATATACTCTAGTGCTTGCCTCAAGGCATTCTGAGAATCCAGCGTTCTTTACAAGTTCAAGAATGTCTCTGACTTCTTTTTGGATTTCTCAAACAACTTGGTTCCTAGCTGAATACCAGTGATTACTTGCCAGTCAGCCATTAGAAGAGTTCGAGGAATATGGGTATTTGATTCAAAAAGGTTTATGTGAAATAGCTGATTGTGATTTGGGCTCTGGAGGTTTAATTGATTTTAGCTTCGAAGAGGATTCTAGGGTTTGAGGATGGGAGGGAGAGAGTTTCGATAGTTTCTGATAACTGTTTGCAGATTTTGAATTTGTCTTTATGGCAGGTCCCTCTGACTCTGCATAAGCAATTATGTGTCAACTAACCATTGGTTGCACGATGTCTAGTAATGAGATGTAACTCCCCATAACCTTTTCAGTTTTATATCTCTTTTAGAAGAGTAGACATTTAATTGACATGGATTGACTGTTGACCTCTTTGGTTCGTAGAGTAGCATGGTAAGGCAGCTGTGGACTCTACATTTTCCTTTGTTGACTCAACGATCATCTTTTGAGAGATGCTGTAGTGGATGGTTTTGATATTACTCCTTATTTTAAAACTGCATGGCTCAACCACTGATGTACTTCATGAAGCCTAGGGCACTTTTCTTCAGCAGGACATCTTTCCAACCAACATTCGAACTTATCTCCTCATAAACTGAATGGTTGAGCAATTGTCCCATTCTTCCAAGCTCCTCATGAGCTAGAGTATCCTCTTGTAGGACTGCGATTGTCGAGTCTACTTCTACGATCGTTGAGGTTGCTCCACGATCATTGAGTTTTCTTCAAACTCTACTTTACGACAGTTGACTATCTTGGTCCTTGAGATGAACTTGATTAAGCAATCCTTCTGGGTTAAGGTAGCTCAGGAAGGGCCAACCTCTTAGAGTGAGCTAAGGGTCAGGTTTGTCCCTGAGGTGCTTTCCAGATGAAATACTTTTAGAAGTGATTTGCACTGATATCTCATTTGACCTTTTCTGCTGGGGAGTTCTTCTTCTAACTTTAGACATTTGCACTTGCTGTAATTATGGTGTCCTCCTGTACTTACACTACGATCAGGTGTTTGATCGTAGGTACTCCACAATTTTGAGTTGGGTGGCTGATAGGTTATCAGTAGTATGTTTTGAGACGTTCCTACTGACTATGGATCTTCATTTGGTTCATCAGCCACAAAGTTTTGGGACTTTGTAGCTGGTACATTGCTTTCTAGAATATCTCAGTGCTGTTGTTCCTTAACAGATCACTGCTTCCCCATGGTTGATGCTGTCTTTTCAATAAGATGTGATTTCTTTTTTTTTTTCATGTGCATTAGGAGGTTTCCTTGCATGTCTCTTTCTGACTGGAATCACCACTGACAATTAAATCTGTTTACATCGTAGCCATGGATATTTCCAGGACTAATCATTCTACGATCATTTGACAGCACTACGAACGTAGTCTTCTTTTACAGTTTGTACTTGTGGAGTTCTGCTCCCGTAATGAGTTCCTCATGTTTGATGCTTGATGATCCTCTGTGGTGAGCTTCCTTGAGGATTCTTCTCTTATGACATGCTTTGAATGATTGTGCATCTAATACCCTTTTACATCTTTGGTTGAATGACTTGCTTCCTTATAAGGATCAGCACCAATGTGAGCTTCATTCAGATTAGCTCAGCAAGTCTTCTAGGATAGGCTTTGACATATAGGAGTTTTATCATAATCATTTTTGAACAGTCTTAAGCCTTCTGCTGGTTGAATTTTCTTGACTGAAGTCTTTTGCTTCAGTATTCCTTAGTGTGGCCAGATGGACCAAGTACCTGCAGGTTATAGATTTCTATTTTTGGTACCCATGGTTTGATGGGTCCTGCTAGGTTAGTTTTCTAAACCCCTATTCCTCATATATTTGGATAATCATCATATTGATCACTACCAGTCATATTCATGCATGTAACTAATTTAGATAATACATTTTGAGATGCATGATGGTGAGTATGTGTAGGATTTGCTATTTTAATAAAACACTCTTTTTCTTTGATGGTTTCATCATTTGCTAGGTTATGTTCACAGGGTTTAAATGTTCACAAAGTGAGAATCAACTCTACGATTTATTAGTAACTGGTTGATTCATGGAGGTGATCAGTTTCTATGAATCTTCAAGATACTCTTGTAGAACTGATCATACTCTGTGTGTTATTAAACACTTAGACCATAGGTTGTACATACATACTAACCCATCAGAAAAGATTACTTCACATAAAATTAATTTAACCTGTGATGCTCTTATGACCCATTTCAGATTTTTTCACGATGTCATCTTCAACTTAAAACTTGGATGGAGAGAAAGTTTATAGGCATTTGAGTTTCCACCCTCAGTGTACTTTCTCTCTTCACCTTTTTAGGTAGATTATGATTCCTTCAAAGAATACTGTTATAGTTCATAAGGGGGTGGAATTATGATGTACATATTTATATTAGTGAGGAACCGTACCTTTTTACTGTCAGTTTCTTAACAGTCATTTATCTTAGATATACTGAGTTTAGGCATTGATGTGCATAGTTTCTCATTTGCTCCTGACAGCTAGTTGCTCCAGTTGACTTTCAATCAATCAGTCGTGGTCTTGAAGATGCAAGCTAAGATAATATCAACATCTTTAGTTCTTTGACATCCTTGAGTTTGCAAGGTTTACATCCAGCTGCTGGTTGGCCAGATACATGTTTGAGAAGTTCTGCTTTCTCCTATGGATAAGCATTTCTTAGCATGTGTGGCCTTTTCATCTTTTCAGGCTGGTGGATGTTTGACTCTTTTCTATTGATGTCTTTTGAGCTTTCTAGCCTGGTCTTCAGACTACAAGATTGACCGCGAGCAAGGATTGGTCTTGTTGATATGGCAATCAAGAATATGGACCAATCTGAGCAGCTTCAGGTGTATATACACATTTACCTATACACAATATTTCCAACGTGTGAGCTCATATGCACACAACAAGTGACTTACTACGAAACTAAGTTTAGAACAATATTTGTGCTTAGGATCAAACTCAAAGCGATTAGCTTTTGAATATAACATGAGAACCTCGCTTTGATACCAATTGTTAGTTCCCATGAGCACAATATAGATCTAGAGGGGTGGGGGGGGGGGTGGGTGGGTGGGTGGGTTGAATAGATCCTTTTTAATTTCAAATACTTTTCTTGTTTATTTTGTCTCGCTCATGAATTGGCATGTGACAAACATAAGAATCTTTTCAAGCACAACGAAATAAGTAAAATATCCCCTTCATTGATATATTCATAATCAGACATACATTGTTCGTAGAGTTAATTCAGTAGTAAGTAGTTAAAACATACATAGCAGTTAATATACATAATGTAAATGATATAAAGTAAAAGACACAAGGGGTTTTAAGTGGTTTAAAAACTCAAGCTCCTAATCCACTCTTCTGCTTTTAACTAGCAAGATTTCCACTAAGGAAGGGCAGCACCCTGAATCACTAAGATTCCTTCAAGGCCAGCAGCCTTGGAACTTCAGTTCACTAAGAACTCTTCGAGGCCAGCAGCCTTGGAACTTCTCTAGTTCCCTAGAACCTCTTTAAGGCCAGCAGGCTTGGAACTTCATTTAGTCCCTCCGGACAAGGACCCCTCAGGCCCTGGCTTCTTGTTGTTGAGTTGTTTGTTTGTTGTTTTTGTTGGTGCTGAGCTGCTAAGATGTCTTTAAGCTCTGAACATCTTCTGTACTTAGCAGCTTAGCGTGATCATCCTTGAAGTACAGTTGAGTGTTGCATGATGCTCATCTTCTTTAGTTACTCAATCACTTCTGATGATCCCGTGATGAACTGCCTTGAAGATCATTCTTCTTGATACTTGATGGCTGCACATGATGGGTTTCTAAGATGACTGTAAGCTCTTTTGCTAGGTACTTAGAAACTTTCTCATGCTTGACACCATGATGACGTTGGTGATCTTCTTTCTTGATACTTGATGCCTTCTTCTGATGAAATTGCTAAGATGACTGTACACTCTTCTCTCTGGTACTTAGAGTCTTCCCATGATGGACATCAAGATGAAATTAATGCTCTTCTTTCTCTCAACAGTTCAGAACACTCTATTTGTAGTAGAACTCTCACTTCTACTTCTTTTTTTGTCTGTCTCTAAGTGTTCTTGGTGGATCGTAGAGTGAGCTTTCGGACCTTCATTGGTCACTCACTATTTTACATTGGTTAGATCAGTCCACCATTTCTCCAAAAACAGCAACTTCAGCTCACTTTGATCTTTGAAGCTCTAGCTGATTTATACTCCTTCCCAATCTTCCCGTTGGAAAGTAGCCATTGGAAGTTCTTTGAAATGCTTCGCAGATCTCAAGTTGTTTGGTGCAGACTGTAGATGTGACATGACATCCCTTTTTCTGACTTTCTGACACTGCAGTCTATTATTTCACCTACCCCGTCAGAGATGTTACTTTGATGTCTCGAGCAGGTCGACGACTTTATTTCCCCCTTCTGATTTCTCGATCAGAGGTTGTCCTTTTGCATCGATGCTCTCAATAAGCTCTTGTCCGAATACAAACCTTCAGATTGAACCGTTGCCAATACTTCAATCTTCGGATGACCGAACTCTACGATTTTGATGCTTTCTCTCTTGGACCTGATCGTAGTGTCTTGTTAACTTGCTCATTTGACATGTAGAATCAACACTATGATATTTGAAGAATGTTCATTGGATCTTTAATGTAGAAAACTTCTTCCTTCTCTTGTGCAGTGCCTTAACACTTCTGTTTGCCTCGACTGCTCTCAGATACTGATGGCTTGACTCTTTACTCTGGCCCTTTCTGAGTAACAAGACACTTTAGATTTATGGCGTGTCTAGCTCGCTTTTTCCTTGTGATCTCCCATTCACTTATCATCAATGGACTGACCGAATGCTTAATCACTTTAGCCTTGTTCTTCAGAGGCTAACCAGTATCTCCGTGTACACTCCATCAGTTCTTTCTTTGTTTGGAAAACACTACGATCTAGGTGCTTCCAAGATCGATGTCTTCTATTTACTTGACAGCAACTGCACTAGCCGACTTTCTTTAGTCAGTTATTGAAGTCTTCTTATGATCAACTTGTGGAAGACTTCATCTCGAATGGCTTTACAACTCAATCTGGATGTTGATTGAGTTGATGCTTAGATCTTCTATTAGCTTGCATGCCATTCGTTGAGTGCTCTGGTTTCCTTCAGGTGGGATGTATCCTTGCAGTACCAACCAGAGGCTTCATCCCTTTGGATATTCTAGGAGTGCTCATTTTTTGAGAATTGTATTAGCTCTACGATTCTGCCTTGGCGATGTGAGCACATTTGTTGAAGTCTTAGTTCTACACTTTGCAATTCACTTACTGCATACATGCACACACTTCGACTCGAGATCGATCTTGACACTCTATGATTTACGTCGTTGTGCTTGTTGTCTTCATCGATCTTGATAGACTACGATCTCTCGCCTCGATACGATCAAGAGACTCTACTACTCGAGTGTGTAGTCTACGATTCTTGACTTCGGCTTTGACATCGATGAGACTCTACGACTCGAGTGTAGTCTACGATTCTTGACTTAACCCTTGGCGGATGCTCGGTCGGCTCGTGGCGGTATTGTCTCACGATTACGAACATGACTTCCTCGAGAAACTACGGCTCGAGGAAGTGCTACTCGACACACTACGATCCTTCCTCGTCTCTCCTGGAAGTCTACGAACTCCGAGATCTACTATTTTGCAGACTACGATTCTGCCTCGATAGCTCTCGAGTTTTCCTTGACTCTCCTGGAACACTACGATTTTTGGTGCAGTGCTCGACGATCAGACAATCCTATCTATTACATCATAAGATCAACCTAACATGCTTGATCTTTCTCTATTTATAGTCCTTGTACATAATTTCTTTTTAAGGACTTTACAAAGCTGTTTTGCTTATGTAGGATCATCCTAACATATTTGATCAATTCATTCTAAGTCCTTGTACATATGTTTCTATAATCTATCAGAGGACTTTACAGCTTTTCTTAATGCAAGCATACTTTCATATTCATTCATAAAACAAATTTCTACTCTTTATCTTTCATACAGACCCTCTTACCTGAAGTAGACTCATACCCATAACCAAATACCCGACACTGCTAGCACAAGAGACTTATAAGGGTAGACACGATGAAGGGTGGACTACAGTAAGTTAGGTGATTTCAGAATAAGAATAAAGGAGAAGCTTCGAAAATAGTATAAATGAAAGATTACTAAAATCTTACTGGCAACTAGAAACAACAGAACTTGGCTCTAATAGCATTTGGGGGCGGAAGCAAAAATTGATGAAGATGATAATAACAGAGTAGTGCATATAACACAGTTAATTCACTAAATAAAAACAGTTTATTAATAACTGAAATATGTACAAACAAAAGAAATATCAGATGGATCACCATCCCTATACTTGATTGACTGGTCCGTCTCTTGCCGGTGCCGGAGGGTGTTGTTGATCATCTTCTCAGATGGATCACCATCCCTATACTAGCTTTTAATAAATGTTGATCACTAAGGCTCAATGTGAAATCAGGAAAGCAATTAAAATGGACAGGTCCATTGTGCAGACTTGACTCCATTGCACCTATCATACTTGGGTGATAATTCAAGAACCTAGCATCTCTAAGACAGAGATAGATATATGAATTAATTCCCCTTAATATTTAAAGGTTTTGTTCCAATTATGTAAAGCTTGACTAATATTTTCAAACTTGAACTAATCCTATGTGAATGAAATTAATGTTTTTTAATAATATCGAGAGGATAAAAACAAGTTTCATATTATTTGTTTATTGCATAAACCTTTTCAAACTTTTAACATTATAATCCATTTTTAAAATTATCTAAAAAGGTTGGTGATATAAATTTCTTTAGAAACTCTAGGTATGTTCCAATTATGTAAAGCTTAATTCACTAAATAAAAAACATATGCTTTATTGATAAGGAGTTAGAAAATATGTACAAACAAAAAAAGAAATATAAAATGACTTACAATTAACTCAAAACATTTAGAGAAGAAGAGAAGAGGGTTAAGTTAGGCTAACAAGAATAAAGGGTAGAAACTAAAGATTAGTCTTCTTGGAAGGAGCTCGAGTCTTTTTGGGGAGGCCAAGTTTCAAGTCTAATAATACTTAGCCAAATGAGTTCACTAAATAAAAAGTTTCCTTTAAAATATGTAAAACAAGGAAAGAGAAAATGACTATTACATTCATTTAGGGTAAAGTAAGAAACAAATTACTTAAGGAGAAACATTTTACTTAAGTAAAGCAAAAGTAAAAGTATGAGAACTATTATTACTTACTATAAGAAACAAATTATTATAAACATTTTACTACTTTTTACTATTGATGAACAACTTTTACTATTGATGACAATCTTTCTGATCTTTTTTTTACTATTCATGGATGCTTTCACAACTTTTGACGTAGGGGGTCGACAACATATGACCCAAAGAATCGCTTTCGATGGAAAAGAAAGAGTATCTTTTGACTTTGAAGGTCATTGGGGTAGGGCGTATGATCGAGCCGCTTTTTTGGTGGAAAAGCGATTCTTTGATTGATTGGTCACCGAAAGCAGGTGTCACACGAGGAGCAGTCTTGATTTACTATGGATTTCAAAGAATGGGTCCTCGAGCATCCTCAGATTGATGGTGCCATATGGATCATAATCGACCATCATCAATCGCAAATCGACCGATCGAATCACCTCGAGAAGAATGATTAGAAGCCTCCTCATGTATGGCTTCATCAATTCTTTTGTTGAGTGCTTGGACAATCTTTATTAATTCTTTCTTCGAGCAATCTTTGAAATCTGAGACCTTACGGAACAAGAAGAACTCAGTAGGACCTCGACTCTAGGATCTTTTGATTTAGACTCTTTGGGTTTGGATTCTTTTGATTGACCGAAGGCTCTTTGAAGAAACTGGAAGAACCTTGGAGAGGGCAAAGGGGAAATTCTAACCGAACTTGACCGATAATCCTGTTGACATCAAACTTATCCCACCATTTGATGAAAAAAACGACGGAAAGAAGAGGAAATGGATCAAAAGAGGGTGTGACTATATACTGAGGATCGCCATTTTAGGAGGAGTATCAATATCATATCGCCACCTAAGAATCCAGGGATCTTATATTTACTTACGAATAGAAGGACCGAGGGAAAATCTTCATATTTTGGATTGGGTTTATCGTGGATACGTAAGTGGTTAAATTGAACCTTCAGAGATCTCGGAAGAAGATCATAAGTGGAACCAATCTGCGCCACCAATGAATGAACCGTAAAGGGAATTGACTCTTGAACTTGTGGTCGAACCGACAAACCACGGATGGTCGTTTCACTCATTTTGGTGAATAAAAACATGATGCCATGCATCAATATAATCATAATAACAATAAGAGTTATTTTGATTAGAGAGTTGCATGAGATCAGAGGGGTGATCTCCCCACTCTGCGAGTGAAATAAACTATTTAATATACAAAGAATGATAAAGCATTTTGGACTTATCATTGTTTGCATAAATCGGTTTAATGAATATTGATTCTGTTTCAATAAGAATATCCTTATAATACACAAGGGATTTATAAGGAGCAAGAGGCTGGAAATGCCATCCAGGGGGAAAGAACTGGGCGGCCAAGCTGACTGGGTCAGTTCTATTTTTCATTGTGGGTTCAATGTGAAATAAATGGGTTGTCCATTTGTGTATGTATTCAGAATGAGGATTACTAGGATTGGTGGCTGTGGGCTTTGACTGATCGACAAATGGATCAACTGGGATTGGTTGACTTGCTAATGCCGAACTGTACGGCTTAGGCATGGTTCCTAGGACAGTGAATTTGTTACTGGTTTGAAGGACTGGGTTGACTGGGTGAGGAACTAGGGTTCCTCTGGGTTGAATATTTGGGCCAATGAGGCTAACCCGGACCACGAGAGAGACGACGATGCTCCTCTAAAACTCATAATGCTTTCTGACGGTACCTGTATTAATGAATTCCCAAGTGAGAAAGTCAAGAATTGAATTGTTACTTCCTTTAATGTATTCAATTTCAAAATCAAAAATGCTTAACAAAGCTTGCCATCTAGCGAAGGAATGCTTAGAGGCTAGATTTTCAACATCTTTTTCTAATATATATTTTGCTGACTTGCAATCAATGCGAACTAGAAATTTCTGGTTCAATAAATCACTTTGAAATTTATTAATACATAATACTAATGAAAGTATTTCTTTTTTAATAGTACTGTAATTTAACTGTGTAATATTTCATGCACCGGAATGAAAATGAACAATTTGTTCTGGGGATTCTGGTGTTAACTTTTGTTTAAGGATGCCTCCGAACCCGATATCTAAGGCGTCGGTTTCAACAATTTTATACGTCGAAGCATTGGAGATACCAAGATAGGGCAATGCCTTGACATATTTTTTAACTTGTTGGATGACAGATGTATGAATGTCAGTCCAAGGTGGAGGATTGTCTTGCAAACGCTGGAAAAGAGGTTTTTATATCTTCCTGAGATTCTTGTAAAACTTGCCAATATAATTAAGCGAGCCAAAAAATCTCTGCAGTTGGGTTTTATTGGTTATCTTATCGGAAACTTGTCGGTGAATTGAATAGCTCGCTCAATGGGTGAACTTGTCCTCTAAAGATATTAAGACCAAGAAACCTTTATTCGGACCAAAAAATAAGTCGCATTTGAAGGTGAAAGAACAAGACCATTATCTTTAACTATCTTGAAGAATGATTTCAAGTGTTTAAAGTGTTCTTCAATGGTCTTAGAAAAAATGAGAATATCGTCTATATAGACAACAATAAAATGACTGAAAAGGTTTAATATGTCATTGAGTATATTTTGGAATTCACTAGGAGCATTTTTCAAGCCAAATGCCTGGACATTCCATTCGTAGTAACCGAACGGAGTGGTGAATGCTATTTTGTACCTATCATCTGGATGAATGGCGATTTACCAGAAGCCGGACTTAAGGTCAAATTTACTGAATATTGTGGCATTACTCAATCTATTGATAATGTCATCTTTGTTGGGAAGGGGATACCTAATCCATTCTAAAACCTTATTCAATGGTTTGTAATTGATGACTAGACGAGGTACACCTCTCTCTTTCTCTGCTTCATTGTTAACATAGAAAGCGTGACAAGACCATGGGGATTTACATCGGTTTAATTAAACCTTTTCTAAGAAGGTCATTAATCTCCTTCTTACATAACTCCATTTGTTCGTGATTCATCTAATAGACTCGGCCTTAGTAGGAATTAAATGCTCTTTAAATTCCTTAGCGTAAAGGGAGCCTCGACAAAGATGTATCTTCCGATGCCAAAAGGCATTAAGGGAATCGTAACAAAGGTTGTCCTTTAAATAAGTTTTAATTCCTCAATTTTAATCAATTTCAATGTTTTGAAGTTGTTCTTCAACTCTTTTGTATTTAATTTCTTCTTTCAAGAAATTCAAGTGAGTTGATTTATAATTTAATAAGTTTAATAATTTTGTAATGGATTCTTCCTGAATGAATCTTAAGTCTCTCTCTTTGGGTTTAATAAGAAATTTAAATGTTATTTTCTTTCCTAAATGTCTATAGCTTAAACCTTCATTACTAGTAGTAAATGGATAGAGCAAATATACAAATGGTAACCCTAAAATTATTTTATCTGTAAGATTGCGGATTAAAACAAATGATGTTTTGAAGCACATATTATCTTGACAGATATGAACTTTAGGCAATTTATATTTTATTTCCATTTGACTACCATTAGCTGAATTAAGTTTTTCAGTGTTCTTTTAATAATATTTGGTTGGGATTAAACCTTCTTGTATACAGTTTAAATCTACACCTGTATCAACCAGGGCAGGAAGCTGAATAGAGAAACCTTTATCAACAACTAGGTTAATCGAGACATACCATTTCTGAAAGGTAATATCTTTAATTCTCTTAAGTGTAAGACCTTGTACAAATAAATCTAGTTCATCTTTAGCACCAGACGATTCTGGTTCATCGTGATTTTCATCACTAGACGTGGAATCGTTGATCAGAAGATCAGACCTTTTGTCATCAAAATCTTTTCTTAGATTATAAACTTCTAATTTTAAATTAGCAATTTCTTTTTTGAGTTTATTAACTTCTTGATTTAATTCTGGAAGAGTGACTTCTTTAGCTGGAGATTTAAATCTTTCCAATGTTTTATTAAGACTAAAAATTGGTTTTTCTTTAGCTTTAATGAATTTGTCATTATCCTTATTGTCTTTGGGTTAATAAAGCTTTTAACTGTTTAGTGTACGAGCCTTTAGATTTGGATCAGTGATTTTACTAATCAGGGTTAATCAACAAAGAACTCTCTTCATCATCTTTGTTGATTACATTAACTCTTTTATTGCAACAATGTTCATTGCAATTATCAAAGACAAATAGTGACTTCTTCAAATATCACTACTTGATTCTTTATTACTACACAAGATTAGAGGAATAAGAGATATTAGAACCTTCATCATTACTGACATTGTTCTCTATTCTCATAAGCTCTAATATATGTTCAGTGTCTTCATTAGAGACATTTAATTGATTTAATTTTTGTTTTATTTTACATTCATTTTTGTAATGACCCTTTTGCCCACAATTGTGGCAAACAATTTTACTCTTATCATATTTTTTAGATTTTTTATTATAATTTTTATTTGTAGTTTTGGGTTTATTATAAAAATTGTCTTGATTTTTATCTTTGTGATGGCTGCGTTTTCTCCTATGATGTTTATTATTTTTATGAGAATCAATATGTTTATGCCTGTGCTTTCTTCTAGAGGGAGCAATTGGAGGTAAACCATATTGTTCACAGAAAGTACCTAACTCATATTTGGCTTTCTTTTTATCTTTACTAGCTTGTTTGGCTAACCTAAAATCTATGCACATTTTAAAACCAATCTTTTGGATATAACTGATTATATCACCGTAAGTTAGGTTATCATAATCAATATATCCTAAGTTTTTACTCAATTCTTCACGAACCTTATGTGCAAACAATGAGGGTAAACCATTGACGAATTTCTCTTTCCAGAATGGTTTATTACTGTCATTGCGTAACATAACTCTAGAAGTAAAAACATCTTTGTACCATCTAAAGTCACTTAGAGTGGGACAAGTGAGATTACTTAATTGGTCGTGAATTCTCTTAGTAATATTATCAAAAGCAAATAAAATGTTTTATTATGGTAAATATTAGTGTATTTACTCCATCTCAAGCGCCAACTCCAACCTCTTCATCAAGGCTAGGTTGCCGTCTTCGCCTAACCGACAAAGATGGGTTATTGATATTCTAGTATCTTCAGTGAGATGTTTCTCCCACCAAGACCTAAGGATACCAGTGAATCCACTAGCTATTAATTCAACAATATCTGGCTGAGACAGATTATTGAATTTAGTAATATAGCTATTTACTACCATAAACATGTGATTTAATTTCTTGTTCACTAAAACCATCTATGTTCCACTCATAAATTTTATTAGATGAAACTGAGAATTGTTTATCTAGATTTCTCTCTTCGAATTATAAATCCGGAGGAGTAGGTCTAGAATACCAATTTCTGGTTATACTGGTGTTTTTAACTGTTAATTTGTTTAACTGATCATTGAAATCTGGTATTGAAACAGTATCAAAATTATCTGATTGAGTACTATTTTCAATATCACTTTCTACTGATCAATAATGGCAATTGTACCACTTGAACTAGGTTGTTCAGTTTTTAATTTTTTAAATAACTTATCAATAGATCGAACTAGAAAGTCATCCTTAGATGGTAGACCTAGTTTATTTCTATTTTCTGGTAATTTTATTAAAGGATGTTCAATCTTTGAATCAGGGTTTTTAATAATATTTTCTTCGAATCTTTCTTCGATCCTATCTAGCTGTTTTTCAATGGTTGCTAGATATTGATTAATAAAGTTTAATTGTTCTATAATTTTTTTATCATTATTATTGCCATCTGCAATCTTAAATGGGCTGGCAACAACTGAAGCATTCTTAACTGAAATTAGGACAGTTTCTAAAGGGGGATGACTGGAAGAGACCTTCGACCTATCTTCTTTAATCCATTGAGTTTTAGTAATTACATTACACTTATTTTGATATTGTTCATACCAATCATAAAATGTAATATTTATACTTTCATTAACAATAAATCTTTTCCATCTATTGACTATCTTATCACGTTCCTTTTCTGTGGAGTGATTAGATCTAAATAAATGTCTTTTTTCTTTATTAGATTTGGAATTAAAATCTCTTACCGTATTGTCCCAATCTAATACTTAATTCTTTTTAATAACTCTTAATTGATTATTAATAGGAATATCAAAATCAATCGAGTGGGAATCTCGTAAGAAGTGGGAGAAGAAGAACATTCTTCTTCTACTAAATCTTTATGAGCATAACAGGATGACTAGCTTGACCTTGATTAAGGATACCTTTTAGTTTAACATCTCTAATCAAGGATTACTAAGTACTTCAAAGATTCTTCGAGTGTGAAATGAAGGTGTCAAGAACTAGTGAAATCTTTAATAATGATCGGTCTTCCGCACGCTCAAAACTTATTTTGACCGCTCCATCGTAAAAATTGCCTAATGTTTTCAATATTCAAGAGATTCTTAACTATAGTCGCCGAGGTATTTCATTTGGTAAAGTCCATCGATCGGGAAGTGTAATATCCTTCCGAGAATTGTTCTCGGACTTGAATATTAGCATCCAGTAGTAGAACTTTGAATTAATATCGTTAAATCTTTAGGACTTTTATTTAGAGCATGAACGCTTAGATTCGCTTTTCATGGTCTTATAATAAATCCAGTAAATTAAGGCAATGGGTCATGAACCCTCAATCATGTGAGTGATTTCGCCAGAAGTTTTAATGTTTAATGCTAAAGCTTTTAATGAATGTTGATCACTAAGGCTCAATGTGAAATCAGGAAAGCAATTAAAATGGACAGGTCCATTGTGCAGACTTGACTCCATTGCACCTATCATACTTGTGTGATAATTCAAGAACCTAACATCTTTAAGACAGAGATAGATACATGAATTAATTCCCTTAATATTTAAAGGTTTTACTGCAACTTGAACTAATCCTATGTGAATGAAATTATAACCTTTTTTTCTTTGTTTTTTAATAATATCTGAGGATAAAAGACTATAAGTTTCATATTCTTTGTTTATTGCATAAACCTTTTCAACTGTTTTAACATTATAATCCGTTTTAAAATTATCTAAAAAGGTTGACTGATAAATTTCTTTAGGGGAAACTCTAGGTATGTTCCAATTATGTAAAGCTTGACTAATATTTTCAAGACTAATCTTTTCAAAACTATGTTCTTCTTGGTTAACTATGTCTGGTACTGGTGTCAAATTTGACCGGTGACTAGCTGAGGAGTTAGATCTAAATAATCTACTCATTTTACCAGATTCAAAACAAATTTCTACTCTTTATCTTCCATACAGACCCTCTTACTTGAAGTAGACTCATACCCATAACCAAATACCCGACACTGCTCGCACAAGAGACTTACAAGGGTAGACACGATGAAGGGTGGACTACAGTAAGTTAGGTGATTTCAGAATAAGAATAAAGGAGAAGCTTCAAAAATAGTATAAATGAAAGATTACTAAAATCTTACTGGCAACTAGAAACAACACTCGAAGATATATATATATATATATATATATATATATATCATATTCCTATTTAAATATGATTTGACTTAGTAAGAACTTGGCCGCCCAGTTCATTCCCCCTGGATGACATTTCCAGCCTCTTGCTCCTTATAAATCCCTTGTGTATTATAAGGATATTCTTATTGAAACAGAATCAATATTCATTAAACCGATTTATGCAAATAATTTTTTTATCATTATTATTGCCATCTACAATCTTAAATGGGCTGGCAACAACTGAAGCATTTTTAACTGAAATTAGGACAGTTTCTAAAGGGGGATGACTAGAAGAGACCTTCGACCTATCTTCTTTAATCCATTGAGTTTTGGTAATTACATTGCACTTATTTTGATATTGTTCATACCAATCATAAAATGTAATATTTATACTTTTATTAACAATAAATCTTTTCCATCTATTGACTATCTTATCACGTTCCTTTTCTGTGGAGTGATTAGATCTAAATAAATATCTTTTTTCTTTATTAAATTTGGAATTAAAATCTCTTACCAGATTGTCCCAATCTTATAAGAATTCTTTTTTAATAACTCTTAATTGATTATTAATAGGAATATCAAAATTTGACTGAGTGGGAATCTCAGAAGAAGTGGGAGAAGAAGAACATTCTTCTTCTACTAAATCTTTATGAGCATAACAGGGATGACTAGCTTGACCTTGATTAAGGATACCCTTTAGTTTAACATCTCTAACTGAAGGATTACTAAGTACTTCAGTATCTCTTCGAGTGTGAAATGAAGGTGCTGAAGAACTAGTGAAATCTTCAATAAAGACTGGTCTTCTGGTACGTTCAAAACTTATTTTGACCGTTCCATCAGAAAATTGCCTAATGTTTTCGATATTCAGTAGATTGTTAACTATAGGCTGTTGAGGTATTTCATTTGGTAAAGTCCATTTACTAAAAGCTTTAACATTAAACATTAAAACTTCTGGCGAAATCACTCACATGATTGAGGGTTCGCAGCCCATTGCCATAATTTACGGGATTTATTATAAGACCATGAAAACGAATCTAAACGTTCATGCTCTAAATAAAAGTCCTAAAGATTTAACAGTATTAATTCAAAGTTCTACTACAGATGCTAATATTCAAGTCCCGAGAACAATTCTCTGGAAGGATATTACACTTCCCAATCAATTGAAGGTTCTAATATCTTTTATTCCTCTAATACTGACAGTAACAAAGAATCAAGTAGTGACGCTGAAGAAGTCACTATTTGTGCTGATAATTGCAATGAACATTGTTGCAATAAAAGAGTTAATGTAATCAACAAAGATGATGAAGAGAGTTATTTGTTGATTAACCTGATTAGTAAAATCACTGATCCAAATCTAAAGGCTCAGTACACTAAACAGTTAAAAGCTTTATTAACCAAAGACAATAAGGATAATGACAAATTCATTAAAGCTAAAGAAAAACCAATTTTTAGTCTTAATAAAACATTGGAATGATTTAAATCTCCAGCTAAAGAAGTCACTCTTCCAGAATTAAATCAAGAAGTTAATAAACTCAAAAAAGAAATTGCTAATTTAAAATTAGAAGTTTATAATCTAAGAAAAGATTTTGATGACAAAAGGTCTGATCTTCTGATCAACGATTCCACGTCTAGTGATGAAAATCACGATGAACCAGAATCGTCTGGTGCTAAAGATGAACCAGATTTATTTGTACAAGGTCTTACACTTAAGAGAATTAAAGATATTACCATTCAGAAATGGTATGTCTCGATTAACCTGGTTGTTGATAAAGGTTTCTCTATTCAGCTTCCTGCCCTGGTTGATACAAAAAGTGATTTAAATCAGATACAAGAAGGTTTAATCCCAACCAAATATTATAAAAGACCACTAAAAACTTAATTCAATTTAATGGTAGTCAAATGGAAATAAAATATAAATTGCCTAAAGTTCATATCTGTCAAGATAATATGTGCTTCAAAACATCATTTGTTTTAATCCGCAATCTTACGATAAAATAATTTTAGGGTTACCATTTGTATATTTGCTCATCCATTTACTACTAGTAATGAAGGTTTAAGTCAGAGACATTTAGGAAAGAAAATAACATTTAAATTTCTTATTAAACCCAAAGAGAGAGACTTAAGATTCATTCAGGAAGAATCCATTACAAAATCATTAAACTTATTAAATTATAAATCAACTCACTTGAATTTCTTGAAAGAAGAAATTAAATACAAAAGAGTTGAAGAACAACTTCAAAACAATGAAATTCAGATTAAAATTGAGGAATTAAAAACTTATTTAAAGGACAACCTTTGTTCTGATTCCCCTAATGCCTTTTGGCATTGGAAGATGCATACTGGCAGGCTCCCTTACGCTAAGGAATTTAAAGAGCATTTAATTCCTACTAAGGCAAGGCCTATTCAGATGAATCACGAACAAATGGAGTTATGTAAGAAGGAGATTAATGACCTTCTTAGCAAAGGTTTAATTAAACCCAGTAAATCCCCATGGTCTTGTCCTGCTTTCTATGTTAATAATGAAGCAGAGAAAGAGAGAGGTGTACCTCGTCTAGTCATTAATTACAAACCATTGAATAAGGTTTTAGAATGGATTAGGTATCCCCTTCCCAACAAAGACGACCTTATCAATAGATTGAGTAATGCCACAATATTTAGTAAATTTGACCTTAAGTCCGGCTTCTGGCAAATCGCCATTCATCCTGATGATAGGTACAAAACAGCATTCACCACTCCGTTCGGTCACTACGAATGGAATGTCCAGGCATTTGGCCTGAAAAATGCTCCTAGTGAATTCCAAAATATCCTTAGTGACATATTAAACCCTTTCAGTCATTTTATTGTTGTCTATATAGACGATATTCTCATTTTTTTTAAGACCATTGAAGAACACTTTAAACACTTGAAATCATTCTTCAAGACAGTTAAAGATAATGGTCTTGTTCTTTCACCTTCCAAATGCATCCTATTTCAGGTCCGAATAAGGTTTCTTGGTCTTAATATCTTTAGAGGACAAGTTCAGCCCATTGAACGAGCTATTCAATTCGCTGACAAGTTTCCCGATAAGATAACCAATAAAACCCAACTGCAGAGATTTCTTGGCTCGCTTAATTATATTGGCAAGTTTTACAAGAATCTCAGGAAGATATGCAAACCTCTTTTCCAGCGTTTGCAAGACAATCCTCCACCTTGGACTGACATTCATACTTCTATCTTCTAACAAGTTAAAAAAATACGTCAAGGCATTGCCCTGTCTTGGTATCTCCAATGCTTCGGCGTATAAAATTGTTGAAACTGATGCCTCAGATATCGGGTTATGAGGCATCCTTAAACAAAAGTTAACACCAGAATCCCAAGAACAAATTGTTCGTTTTCATTCCGGTGCATGGAATATTACACAGTTAAATTAAAGTACCATTAAAAAAGAAATACTTTCATTAGTATTATGTATTAATAAATTTCAAAGTGATTTATTGAACCAAAAATTTCTAGTTCGCATTGATTGCAAGTCAGCAAAATATATATTAGAAAAAGATGTTGAAAATCTAGCCTCTAAGCATTCCTTCGCTAGATGGAAAGCTTTGTTAAGCATTTTTGATTTTGAAATTGAATACATTAAAGGAAGTAACAATTCAATTCCTGACTTTCTCACTCGGGAATTCATTAATACATGTACCGTCCGAGAACTATGAGTTTTAGAGGAACATCGTCCTCTCGTGGTCCGGGTCGCCCTACTGGCCCAAATATTTAACCCAGAGGAACCCTAGTTCCTCTCCCAGTCAACCCAGTCCTTCAAACCAGTAACAAATTCACTGTCCTAGGAACCATGCCTAAGCCGTACAGTTCGGCATTAGCAAGTCAACCAATCCCAGTTGATCCATTTGCCGATCAGTCAAAGCCCACAGCCACCAATCCTAGTAATCCTCATTCTGAATACATACACAAATGGACAACCCATTTATTTCATATTGAACCCACAATGAAAAATAGAACTGACCCAGTCAGCTTGGCCGCCCAGTTCTTTCCCCCTAGATGGCATTTTCAGCCTCTTGCTCCTTATAAATACCTTGTGTATTATAAGGATATTCTTATTGAAACAGAATCAATATTCATTAAACCGATTTATGCAAACAATGATAAGTTCAAAATGCTTTATCATTCTTTGTATATTAAATAGTTTATTTCACTCGCAGAGTGGGGAGATCACCCCTCTGATGTCATGCAACTCTCTAATCAAAATAACTCTTATTGTTATTATGATTATATTGATGCATGGCATCATGTTTTTATTCACCAAAATGAGTCAAACAGCCATTTGTGGTTTGTCCAGTTCGACCACAAGTTTAAGAGTCAATTCCCTTTCTGGTTCGTTCATTGGTGGCACAAATTCGGTTCCACTTATGATCTTCTTCCAGATCTCCTGAAGGTTCAATTTAACAACTTCTGTATCCACAGTAAACCCAATCCGAAATATAAAGGTTTTCCCTCAGTCCTTCTATTCGTAAGTAAATATAAGATCCCCTGGATTCTTAGGTGGCAGTATGATATTGATACTCCTCCTAAAGTAACTGATCCTCAGTATATAGTCACACCCTCTTTTGATCCGTTTCCTCTTCTTTCCCATCGTTTTTTCATCAAATAGTGGGATAAGTTTGATGTCAACAGGATTATCAGTCAAGTTCAGTTAGAATTTCCCACTGCCCCTCTCAAGGTTCTTCCAGTTTCTTCCAAAGAGCCTTCCAGTCAGTCAAAAGAATCCAAACCCAATGAGTCTAAGTCAAAAAATCCTAGAGTCAGTCCTACAGGTTCTTCTTGTTCTCGTAAGGTCTTAGATTTCAAAGATTGCTCCAGTAAAGAATTAATAAAGATTGCCTAAGCACTCAACAAAAGAATTGATGAAGCCATACATGAGGAGGCTTCTAATCATTCTTCTTAGGGTGATTCAGTTAGTCAATTTGCAGATGATGATGGTCAGTATGATCCATATGGCACCATCAATCTACAGGATGCTCAGGACCCATTCGCCTAAAATCCATAGTAAATCAGCAAGCTCGCTTCCGGCAGCTTTTCCGCGAGCAAACCAATCAATCAAAGAATCTGCTTTTCCACCAAAAGCAGCTCCAGTCATACGCCCCTACCCCAGCAGCCTTCAAAGTCAAAAGATGCTCTTTCTTTTCCACCGAAAGCAGTTGCTGGGTCATATGTTATCGGCCCCTTCGTCAAAAGTTGCCGAAAGCGTTCATGAATATTAAGTCAACACTGTAGCACTGTTCATTAATAGTAAAAGTAGTCACTATTCATCAATAGTATTATGTCTGTACTTTTACTTTTGCTTTTACTTAAGTAAAATGTTTCTCCCTTAAGTAATTTGTTTCTTACTTTACCCCAGTGAATGTAATAGTTCTCTTTCCTTGTTCTATAAAAGGAAATCGAACTCATTTGGCTAAGCAGACTTCGAAACTTAGAAAGACTCTGAGCTCCTTCTCAGACTAATCTTTAGTTTCTACCACTGTTAGCCTACTTAACCCCTCCTTCTCTTCTTCTCTAAATGTTTTGAGTTGATTGTAAGTCATTTTATATTTCTTTTGTTTGTACATATTTCAGTTATCAATAAACTGTTTTTATTTAGTGAATTAACTGTGTTATATGCACTACTATGAAAACGAATCTAAACATTTATGCTCTAAATAAAAGTCATAAAGATTTAACAGTATTAATTCAAAGTTCTACTATAGATGCTAATATTAAAGTCCCGAGAACAATTCTCTGGAAGGATATTACACTTCCCAGTCAATGGACTTTACCAAATGAAATACCTCAACAGCCTATAGTTAACAATCTACTGAATATCGAAAACATTAAGCAATTTTCTGATGGAACGGTCATATATTAGAGCTTATGAGAATAGAGAACGATGTCAGTAATGATGAAGGTTCTAATATCTTTTATTCCTCTAATACTGACCGTAATAAAGAATCAAGTAGTGACGCTGAAGAAGTCACTATTTGTGCTGATAATTGCAATGAACATTGTTGCAATAAAAGAGTTAATGTAATCAACAAAGATGATGAAGAGAGTTCTTTGTTGATTAACCTGATTAGTAAAATCACTGATCCAAATCTAAAGGCTCAGTACACTAAACAGTTAAAAGCTTTATTAACCAAAGACAATAAGGATAATGACAAATTCATTAAAGCTAAAGAAAAACCAATTTTTAGTCTTAATAAAACATTGGAAAGATTTAAATCTCCATCTAAAGAAGTCACTCTTCCAGAATTAAATCAAGAAGTTAATAAACTCAAAAAAGAAATTGCTAATTTAAAATTAGAAGTTTATAATCTAAGAAAAGATTTTGATGAAAAAAGGTCTCGATCTTACGATCAACGATTCCACGCCTAGTGATGAAAATCACGATGAACGAGAATCGTGCAAAAGCAAGATGAACCAGATTTATTTGTACAAGGTCTTACACTTAAGAGAATTAAAGATATTACCATTCGAAATGGTATGTCTCGATTAACTCAGTTGTTGATAAAGGTTTCTCTATTCACTTTCCACCTTACTGGTTGATACAAGTCTTGATTTAAATCAGATATACAAGAAGGTTTAATCCCAACCAAATATTATAAAAAGACCACTAAAAACTTAATTACATTAATGGTAGTCAAATGGAAATAAAATATAAATTGCCTAAAGTTCATATCTCATCAAGATAATATGTGCTTCAAAACATCATTTGTTTTAATCCGCAATCTTACAGATAAAATAATTTTAGGGTTACCATTTGTATATTTGCTCTATCCATTTACTACTAGTAATGAAGGTTTAAGCTGTAGACATTTAGGAAAGAAAATAACATTTAAATTTCTTATTAAACCCAAAGAGAGAGACTTAAGATTCATTCAGGAAGAATCCATTACAAAATAAACTTATTAAATTGTAAATCAACTCACTTGAATTTCTTGAAAGAAGAAATTAAATACAAAAGAGTGGAAGAACAACTTCAAAACAATGAAATTCAGATTAAAATTGAGGAATTAAAAACTTATTTAAAGGACAACCTTTGTTCTGATTCCCCTAATGCCTTTTGGCATCGGAAGATGCATGCTGTTAGGCTCCCTTACGTTAAGGAATTTAAAGAGCATTTAATTCCTACTAAGGCCAGGCCTATTCAGATGAATCACGAATAAATAGAGTTATGTAAGAAGGAGATTAATGACCTTCTTAGAAAAGGTTTAATTAAACCCAGTAAATCCCCATGGTCTTGTCCTGCTTTCTATGTTAACAATGAAGCAGAGAAAGAGAGAGGTGTACCTCGTCTAGTCATCAATTACAAACCATTGAATAAGGTTTTAGAATGGATTAGGTATCCCCTTCCCAACAAAGATGACATTATCAATAGATTGAGTAATGCCACAATATTCAGTAAATTTGACCTTAAGTCCGGCTTCTGGTAAATCGCCATTCATCCAGATGATAGGTACAAAATAGCATTCACCACTCCGTTCGGTTACTACGAATGGAATGTCCAGGCATTTGGCTTGAAAAATGCTCCTAGTGAATTCCAAAATATCCTCAATGACATATTAAACCATTTCAGTCATTTTATTGTTGTCTATATAGACGATATTGTCATTTTTTCTAAGACCATTGAAGAACACTTTAAACACTTGAAATCATTCTTCAAGACAGTTAAAGATAATAGTCTTGTTCTTTCACCTTCCAAATGCAGCCTGTTTCAGGTCCGAATAAGGGTTCTTGGTCTTAATATCTTTAGAGGACAAGTTCAGCCCATTGAACGAGCTATTTAATTCGCTGACAAGTTTCCCGATAAGATAACCAATAAAACCCAACTGCAGAGATTTCTTGTCTCGCTTAATTATATTGGCAAGTTTTACAAGAATCTCAGGAAGATATGCAAACCTCTTTTCCAGCGTTTGCAAGACAATCCTCTACCTTGGATTGACATTCATATTTCTGTCGTCCAACAAGTTAAAAAATACGTCAAGGCATTGCCCTGTCTTGGTATCTCCAATGCTTCGGCGTATAAAATTGTTGAAAGTGACGCCTCAGATATCGGGTTCGGAGGCATCCTTAAACAAAAGTTAACACCAGAATCCCAAGAAAAAATTGTTCGTTTTCATTCCGGTGCATGGAATATTACACAGTTAAATTACAGTACCATTAAAAAAGAAATACTTTCATTAGTATTATGTATTAATAAATTTCACTAAGGCTCAATGTGAAATCAGGAAAGCAATTAAAATGGACAGGTCCATTGTGCAGACTTGACTCCATTGCACCTATCATACTTGGGTGATAATTCAAGAACCTAGCATCTCTAAGACAGAGATAGATACATGAATTAATTCCCTTAATATTTAAAGGTTTTATTGCAACTTGAACTAATCCTATGGGGCAGAAGCAAAAATTGATGAAGATGAGAATAACATAGTAGTGCATATAACACAGTTAATTCACTAAATAAAAATAGTTTATTGATAACTGAAATATGTATAAACAAAAAAAATATAAAATGACTTATAAAACAGTTTAGTCAGCTCACTTTGATCTTTGAAGCTCTAGCTGATTTATACTCCTTCCCAATCTTCCCGTTGGAAAGTAGCCATTGGAAGTTCTTTGAAATGCTTCGCAGATCTCGAGTTGTTTGGTGCAGACTGCAGATGTGACATAACATCCCCTTTTCTGACTTTCTGACACTGCAGTCTACTATTTCACCTACCCCGTCAGAGATGTTACTTTGATGTCTCGAGTAGGTCGACGACTTTATTTCCCCCTTTTAATTTCTCTATCAGAGGTTGTCCTTTTGCATCGATGCTCTCATTGGGAAGGAGTATAAGTCATTTTATATTTCTTTTGTTTATACATATTTCAGTTATCAATAAACTATTTTTATTTAGTGAATTAACTGTGTTATATGCACTACTATGTTATTATCACCTTCATCAATTTTTGCTTCCGCCCCATAGGATTAGTTCAAGTTGCAGTAAAACCTTTAAATATTAAGGGAATTAATTCATGTATCTATCTCTGTCTTAGAGATGCTAGGTTCTTGAATTATCACCCAAGTATGATAGGTGCAATAGAGTCAAGTCTGCACAATGGACCTGTCCATTTTAATTGCTATCCTGATTTCACATTGAGCCTTAGTGAAATTTATTAATACATAATACTAATGAAAGTATTTCTTTTTTAATGGTACTGTAATTTAAATGTGTAATATTCCATGCACCGAAATGAAAACGAACAATTTGTTCTGGGGATTCTGGTGTTAACTTTTGTTTAAGGATGCCTCCGAACTCGATATCTGAGGCGTCAGTTTCAACAATTTTATACGCCGAAGCATTGGAGATACCAAGAGAGGGCAATGCCTTGACGTATTTTTTAACTTGTTGGATGATAGAAGTATGAATGTCAGTCCAAGGTGGAGGATTTTCTTGCAAACGCTGGAAAAGAGGTTTGCATATCTTCCTGAGATTCTTGTAAAACTTGCCAGTATAATTAAGCGAGCCAAGAAATCTCTGCAGTTGGGTTTTATTGGTTATCTTATCGGAAAACTTGTCAGCGAATTGAATAGCTCGTTCAATGGGCTGAACTTGTCCTCTAAAGATATTAAGACCAAGAAACCTTATTCGGACCTGAAACAGGCTGCATTTAGAAGGTGAAAGAACAAGACCATTATCTTTAACTATCTTCAAGAATGATTTCAAGTGTTTAAAGTGTTCTTCAATGGTCTTAGAAAAAAAATGAGAATATCGTCTATATAGACAACAATAAAATGACTGAAAGGGTTTAATATGTCATTGAGGATATTTTGGAATTCACTGGGAGCATTTTTCAGGCCAAATGACTGGACATTCCATTCATAGTGACCGAACGGAGTGGTGAATGCTGTTTTGTACCTATCATCTGGGTGAATGGCGATTTGCCAGAAGCCGGACTTAAGGTCAAATTTACTGAATATTGTGGCATTACTCAATCTATTGATAAGGTCGTCTTTGTTGGGAAGGGGATACCTAATCCATTCTAAAACCTTATTCAATGGTTTGTAATTGATGACTAGATGAGGTACACCTGATCTAAAGGGTAATCAATAGATTTGATTATATATCATAATCAAATCATATGTAAATAGGAATATCATTCACATGATTATTCCTAACACATGAAAATACTGTTTTTTATAGCCCACAAGATATTACCGTTAATTATAGATATTTCTTGTTTGTTCAAATAATCAAATGGTATAGAAATCCACAACAACAAAGAAGGTGAACGTTTAATTGATAATTATCCAAGTAACAGAATCAATCCTTTTTAGTGTTATACTGTTGGGATAATTTCAAAAACACCTTTAAGAGATAACTTATTACTTAATAGCTTTGACTTTATCTCTCCGTATAAAAGTGGCGTGTAGCAACTAAAGTGGAGCAATTAAAGTGGCATATGACATCATACTTCTTTTCCAATAAACAAGGTCTTGAGTTCCAATATATTCATAATTACTCCTTGAAAACCGCATATGCAACAAATCTTAATAAAGTATAGTTGTTGTCTTTTAGACTGACTAAGAAGTCATAATTACATAGATATCCACATGTAGCAAGAATGAAAATGTCCCACGATATCAATTAAACATTTATTTAAGCATGCACACGTATCACAATGTTACCCTCCTTTCTAGCTTCTAGGCATATATTAACATACAGGACTAATGCATGTGAAACATATATTAAGTGATATACACATGTAATATATATCAAATAAAATATCAATCCCTTTTTGTACTGATGATATATATAAATCTGATCTCAATTTTTTTTTGAAAAAAAACCTTTTTCATTTAAGACATATAACACAATGCAGATGATATGTCCTAGAGCCTTTAAATGAAAAATCAATTATTATGCAATTGACCTTACACTTGTTTCCTAGTAAAGAGAAATTCTTCAACCACTTGAATATCCAATCAAAATTCCTTATCATCAATATACCTAAAATGCCATAAAATAATTTAGTATATGAATAATTCATCATCAAAACTCAAGGATGGAATATGACTAAGTCAACATTCTCCCCTTTTTTGATGATGACAACCAAAGAATTAAATTCCCACTAGCTCCCCCTAAAACCATGCATACTATATAATTTAGCTCCCCCTAAATCTATTTATTCAATATCATCACAATATTAATGTAACTAAAAAAAATCAATTTTCAGTAACCTACTACATGCATTTCATGTTAGTATCAATATCAATTTCAAACATATCAGGTCAAACATATCAGATTAAAACTTTAAAAACATTCAACATAAGTTTTGAAATCAACGTCTCAAAAACCAACATAAAATAATCATAATTCAGTCTACCGAAATTTAAATTTAATTAAACTTAAATTCTCCCCCTTTGTCATCAAACAAAACCCATCCTCGAACCCAACAGTCAAATGTTCCCCAGAGTAGGGAACCCAAATGATAGCATCAGCTGTCAACAACTCCAACTGTAGGCGACAATGGGTGAAACTTTCAGCTATAGGAACCTCCGCCAGTATGGAGTGATGCCATCGTCGTCCTCGTTGATAGGTCTCCAAACCTAACACACTAATAGGGCGCATACATGGAAGCCTCTCATAGGCCCAAAACTGCCAACACAAAGGCAAACATCTGCTGTCAGTCAACACTCTTAACCTGTATAGGGGAAATCAAAAGAGAAATACTCACCAGCAGAAATGGGTAAAATCCTAACCAAGCCTCTGTCAAGCCCTGTGAACGCATGCGCATGCCCCTAAGGAAATTGGCAAAGGTATAGGAAGCCCAATCATACTCTCCATTACGGTCCACATCCCGTGTGGCACTGACCAAAGCGAATGACACTGTGGAAGAGTTATCCGCTATGAAGCAGCCCCTAATGATAACTAAGAACAATTGCCAAAGAATGTGATCCCTGACTCTCACATCATCGGGTATGGGCTCACTCAATAGCCAACTCATACCATCTATGCTCAGAGGACCTGTACAAACTATCTTGCCCTTGAGCGCGCTCAGCCGGGACTCCTAGCAAGGATCTAATGGCAGTCGGGGTAATATTCATCGTACATGGTATTGGCGCCCCTCCAAACTCCATACCGGTGATAAACCGCCAATCCATCGGCGTCATCATCACCTCACAATCCAACAAATGGAGAGACTGAGTCTGGTGAAACCAACGCTCAGACAATGCCCTGAGGTAACCCCAAGGACAACGACGGCGGAGGATAAAAAAGAACGCCTCAAAGCCCAATCATGCACAATCTCTAGATAATATGGATGCAGAGCCTGATACAGAGAGTGTATGCTGAACCAGTTCCATCGAGGCTACGTAAAGCTGGGAACCTATATCACAAAAGCAGATCAACATCATAACCTTTGCTCCTCATTAATAGGAAATAAGGAAGATCAAACCCAGATTTTACCTCGTTTACATGCAAGTAAATCGAGGGGTAGTGACTCATATCACCCAGAAGCTCTGGTATCGTCACAACAATTCCTGGAAGATCCTTACAGGGAGCATGAGCAGTAGGAGCAGGAGCCGTAACTGGTACATCCTCCTCCTTGTCCTTAGCATCCGGTACATCAACCCGGATAGGACGGATTACCGCCTCCGTCTAACTGAACGGGGTCGAGGCACATCAGAAGCCCTCCTCCGCACACCTGAAGTGGTCCTGTGGGAACTACTTTGCTGATCTGGATCAATATATATCTGGACACAAGTCTCCAAATCACCTCAGAAATGATGTGGTAAATTCTAACCTGGTGCTTTTTAAATACATTTTATGACTATATGCATGCATGCATTATTTTAACATACGCGTATAGTAGAGTTAAAAATGCATAACTACCTAATGCCTAGACTTTTGGAAAAAAATTGCCAGAGTCTCCTTTGTAAACATGACCATCCACATGCACATAGGCATGACTAAGTGGCCATTCAGTAGTACACCTGGCCACAGTCATAAACATCCTACATGTATAGATATATCAAAGTCACAATCCTTAAGGGTAGGCTAATTACCAGTATTACTTTTCTTTTCCACCTTAGCTCATTTGTCCTCAAATAGGATCAGAAATGGCAGAAAAATTGTGTCAATTTGACTGTTTCAAAAGTTAAATTTTTTACATCATTATGTTCATCATAGTTAAATACTAACATTTACTATGTTGAATATTTTTTATCAAGTCATATGAGCATGTATATTCACTACTATGTGTTTAGACGCATTTCATGTGATAATTCATTTTCCAACGGATAAAAACTGGAAAAGAAGACATGCACATGTTACCAGGGCAGTGTAGAACACTTGTACGGTGACATATTTCACAAAAAAATGCCCGAACTCAGCAGATCTGATGAAGAGCTCTCGGATTCTCTGTATGGTGCAACTTGAAAATGACTTGTGAAAGCAACAGACCATTTAAAACAACCCATGGTTGGCCGCAGGTGTACCTGTGGCTCCCCTAGGTGGGTCCCACCACTCCAGCTCGGTCTAATTTGAGTTGCAAAGGAGGTCTCATAAGTTAAAAAAAGTCAAAACAGGAAGAAAGATGCTACGCGATTGAGCGAAAAAGCCTGGAATCCTAGTTTTCATAGACCAAACTGCGGGTCTACATGTCACTCATTGGTATTCACCCAGACATAGGGTTTACTATACCGATGATCACAATTGTTGCAAACTACACTCGGCAATACCTCATGAAGGTCCGATGCCGTCATGTCGGGGTCGTAACCCCAAAACACTTCTCCCCAGCAGAAATTTCATACAACTCAGCCGTTGAAGTACATTTCAATGAAGTTCAAGCAACCTTGACATTATTTCAGCCATTGGCAAGTAAATCCAGTGAGGCGTCGAAAGCCATCTAATGATTTTAGCCGTTGGAGTACATTTCAAAGAAGGTCAAGCAACCTTGACATTATTTCAGCTGTTGGCAAGTAAATCCAGCGAGGCGTCAGAAGTTATGCGATGATTTCATCCATTGAAGTACATTTCAACGAAGGTCAAACAACCTTGACATTATTTCAGCCGTTGGCAAATAAATCCAGCGAGGCATCGGAAGCCATCCGATGATTTTAGTTATTGATGTACATTTCAACAAAAGTTAAGCAGCCTTGAAATCATCAACCATTGGCATTTAAACCCAACGAAGCATCAAAAATGGTCAGAAGACGGTGTCCGTTGATGCACATTTCAGCGAAGGTCAGACAACCATGACAAATATAGATTGTTGGCAGTAACTCTGACAGAAAACTGGAGAAGCCTGGTGATACAAACCAGGGAAGGACACCCTCATCGGGGAGGACCGATGATGGAATATGTTATACAACTTATACAAACAAAGCTCTATCCCCAAAGTCTCTTGTACATAAGAGATACATATTTAATGGAAAGTTTGTGCCAAGGATTAGAGACTTTGGTGATAACCCCAACGTCAACATCCTGGAGTTCCTGAGAGCTTTGGATCACATGTCCAAGCAGTTCGTCAGAGTCGTCAGTGATAGCTCCAGTCTCCATCATAAGTCATGGGATCAAACAGTCATCACATCATGTTGGAGAACAGTCCAATAAAACACATACATCATACATTTGCATCATGTTGCTGCACATTGCATCATGATTATCCTATCACATTTCAAGTGTCTAGTATTCTTTATCCTATCCATGCCATTATATTTCATGAATATGATAAAGAGGGGCATCTGTTGACACTCAAAATTTTGCATTCCTGTTACTAACTTTGCAGGAGAGCAGAATCATCTTTTAGAGATAACCTTGGAGGTCAAAATAACTCAATCCTGGAGACAACATTGGGATATTCAGTCTTTTTCATCTCGGAGACAACCCCGAGAAATCTAGTTCCAGTCCCAGAGACAACCCCAGGAATTTTAGTTTCAACCTCGGAGACAACCCAGAGGAATGCATCTATAGTTCCGGAGATAACACCAGAGAAGTCATTTCAAATTCGGAGATAACCCCGAGATACTTAGTTCTAATCCCAAAGATAACCCCAAGAGTTTCAGTTTTAACCTTGGAGACAACCCCGAGGAATGCAGTTGCAGTTCCAGAGATAACCCTAGAAATGCTTGTTTTTACCCAACAATCAGCTTCAACCTCGGAGATAACCCCGAGGCACTCAGTTCCAAACTCGAAAATAACCCTGGGAGGTCAAGCACACCTCAGAGACAACCCTAAGGACATCCAGCACTTGTAGAAGCCCAATCTCAAAGATAACCCTAAGCAACGACTACTAAATCAGCCCAAATCAAAGATAACCCCGGTGAGGGGTAAAATCATCATTTTGCCACCTTGATCATACATTCGCGCCATCTCAACAACATTTCAACATACATCCTACACAGAAGTGTCCTACAAGAACTATAGCTCCAATCCCGAGTGACTACTACACAAGACATCACACCGGATAGAATTTGAAGCTCCGAAGACCTGGGCATGGTCTCATCTTTCTGACTTCGTACATCCTCTAATCCCATGTCATTTGTGTAGCTCTCAACAACAGCACTCTGAAAAAGACTTATACACCTCAATCGGATGCCCAGATTGAAGTTCTGAAGGTTCGAGGGACAGTGCATTGCATGCGTGCACGTACTTTGAGACGACAAGACCCACAGAGCCCGAGGCACCCCGGGCAGCCGTAGGTACACTTGCGGCTTCCCCTCTATAAATAGAGACCTTGGGGTGGCCATTTTGCATAGAGGAAAGGCGAGGAAGCCCTGTCCATTTTGCTCTGAACATACTATAAACTTAGTGCTTTCTCATTTTAAACACTTGTAAGCTCGTGCTTTATCATATTTTACCGGTGGAAACCGAGTTTTCATTTATTTAAATATATTTGAAGTCTTCTTGGAAGCCCACTGTAACACTTCTTACATTTCTTAAAGCTTTTCTCCACTTTTTGCACACACAGTTATTCACGTTGAGAGTCGTGTTGCGTGTGTATGCCCAGACTTCAGTCTGTGGCTTTTTATATCATATATATATATATATGGACTAACATTATCGAGTTATGCCTCGATTGAGCCTGGATTCACATCCGAAGCGTTTATTGCTTATATATATATACTTATAAATAAACTGTTGTCGAACTATGTTCGATGAGCTTGGATTTTATATCCAGAGCGTTTACTGCTTTTATATATATATATATATATATATATATATATATATATATATATATATATATATATATATATATATATATATTTGAAATGATAAACCGAGCACAGGATCGATATATATCTAGTGCGTTTACCGCTTATATATATATATACACACACATTTCTGTCAGGCCTAGAGTTTACTTCATAGCCTTATATACTGTTTCATTTATATTTTATCCTGCCTAGAGTTTACTTCGTGGCGGTTGATCGTCTTTACTGCTTTATTTACATTTCTAATCCCTTATGAAGTTTACTTTGTGATGGTTGATCGTCCCTATATATATATTTACTGCTTTTATATATTTACATTTCCAATCCCCCATGAAGTTTACTTCGTGGTGGTCGATCATGCATATATATATATATATATATATATATATATATATATATTTACAGCTTTTATAAATATAACTGCTTACAGCTTTCATATAAACTGCGGCATCATGTGAGCCTAGGAATCATGTGATCACATATTCAGTCTTCTAAATCTAGATTCGGTTCCCGTGATGGACATTTTTTACCTGTAACCAACTTGTAAATTATTCACAGTATTTGAATTTCCTTAGATAGCTCTAATGCCCATAAGGAGTTCGGCACTGCTTTGTACATTATTTTCTCGATGATGCTTCGCATCTCAAAAATAAAAGCAATCAAGACGAATCTATAATAAAATAGAAGTATCAAAGGACTCAATTACTATTGAGTATAAGGGTTTGAAAAACTACTTTTCCAAAACATCATTGCTATATCTTGTTAAAACTGAACTTTTATACAAAATTCAAACCTTTTGTATATAGGTGCTTACGAGGCATAGAACTACTTCCAGATAATTGCACATTGACCCACACACACACACACATTCATATAATAGTTTAATTAAAAAGTGGTGGTCAACGTGGTAACATGGATGTCGAGGGCTGCCTAACACCTTCCCTCCGCATAATCAAGCCCCCGAACCCTAACGAATCTCGGTTTCACAGACCAGTTTAGCAGTGTCACATCACTTGGTCAATGTGTAAACCTTTTCTCGGTTGAGTTGGTGCAGCCATTTAAAAAATACCAACTAGCGAATTTTATAGTCCAATCATCAACATATACATGTCGGACCTTTTCACAACTTATTTTTTCAAACAAATCTCACCTAACATGAGAACACCAAAAAATAAGAACATAAAAGGGATAAATAAAAATCCCGACGTCGTTAGGAATCGTGGTCGAATCGTCGTGGACAACCTAATCGATCGAGGTTAGGCCCTCATCGACCTTATTGCAAATCTTGAAGCGTCTAGCATCTGTATGTTTAATATAGTTATGATATTGATATATTATAGTAAATGAATGTGTTAGTTCCCAGAGGGCACACGATAGATCTAGAAGGGGGGTTGAATAGATCCTTTTCATTTTTAAAAATCTTTTTCATTTTAGTTTATATTGCTATGTAATTAGCAAATGACAAACTTAAGAATTATTTCAAACACAACGGAATACGTTAAGGTTCCCCTTCATAGAGATTTTGTTGACCATTTTTCTAAAGTTAGTTTAGATACAAGTGGTTATTATATTCATAGCAGTTATAGGTTCATAATGTAAATGATGAAATGTAAAAGACATAAGGGATTTTAAGTGGTTCAGAGACTCAAGTTCCTAATCCACTTTTCTTCTTCAACAAGTAAGGGTTCCACTAAGGAAGTCTTTACATCTTTGAATCACTAAGATTCCTTCAAGGCCAGCAGCCTTGGAACTTTAGTTCACTAAGAACTCTTCAAGTCCAGTAGACTTGAAACTTTAGTTCACTAAGAACTCTTCAAGTCCAGCAGACTTGGAACTCAGTTTACTCCCTAGGACAAGTGATAAGTGAGTTTTAGACCTACGAATCGACCTCTAATTTGGACTTAAACTATGTTGATCTCGCTTATTTCTGTTTATTTTTACTTGTTTTATGTTTGTTTTATATTTAGGAATGCATTACATGGTATGGTGGTACATTTGTGGCTTTATGGCAAGATTTGGCATCAAAATGGGCAAAATCAGCATGGCAAGACATACGGTATTAGTGCATTGAGAGATGGCTAATTCTACCTAAGTGTTTTTTTTAATAAACTGGGATAGTGAATTGAACTGGAATAAGGTGTGATAATCGGAGTGAGACGTAAAGTGAAGTTGTACGCCTAATTCTCCATTAATTGCTTGAAATTAGGGTTATTAAGTTGTGTTAATTGGTTGGAAATTTTAGTTTTTAGTTTTTCTTAATTATAATCCTTAATTTGAATAGTTTAATAAAATTAAGTTAATATAGAACTGGTAATTGTGATGTTTAATTTCATACTAATTTTTGTGGGAACGATACTTTTTCTTACTATTTACTTGTTGACCACGTGCACTTGCGTGTTAGCGTAATTAGATTTCGACCAATAAGTTTTTGGCGCCGTTGCCGGGGACTAATATTGATTTTAATATTTTTTAATATCAGTTTAATTAGTTCAGTTTTGCTTAAACATTTTTTTCTTTTGTTTTGTTCTTTCTTATTGCAGATTTTCGAATTTAGTGTATGCAAACTCGGTCTAAGAAGCCAGACTTGCTTCATTTCGAGGACGACATCGAGAAAAGGTTTCAAAGGTTGAGTAAGTGGATTAAGGACACTAAGGAAAATCTTGATAAAGAAGAAATAATGGCTGCAGAAGATCAAAAAGCGCTGAGGGATTATGCTACTCACAAAGTAACTGAGCTTTAATCGAATATAACCAAGCTGACGATTACTGCAAATACTTTTGAAATATAGCCTGGGACCATACAAGTGATACATAACTCAATACAGTTTGGGGGATTAGCCAAAGACGATCCGAATAAGCACTTGGTTAGATTTTTGGAAATATGTGACACCTTCAGATACAATGGGGTGTCAGATGATGCAGTCAGACTTCGCTTGTTCCCATTCACACTGCGGGACAAGGTGAAAAGTTGGTTACATTCTTTTCCGCCAGGGTCGATTACTACATGGGATGACCTTGCTCAGAAGTTTTTGGCCAAGTTTTTCCCACCAGCTAAGACTGTAAAGATGAGAAATGATATCACCATGTTTGAGCAGCAGCATGGGGAGTAATTATATGAGGCATGGGAGAGGTACAAAGAATTACTTAGAAAGTGCCCACATCGTGGACTACCTAAATGGCTGCAGATGAATACGTTCTACAATTGGTTGAATGGGAATCTCAAGACTAGTATAGATGCAGCTTCGGGTGGAACGTTTATGGCTAAGAGCTACGAGGAGGCGTATGAGCTAATAGAAATAATGGTGGATAATATTTACCAGTGGCCTACAACGAGAATGACACAACCCAAGGTAGCTGGGGTATTAGAGGTAGACGGGGTAACAGCGTTAGCGGCACAAATTTTTGCATTGTCAAAGAAAATGGATGCTCTTACAGGTGCACAAACACAGTAGGTTTCTTATGTTAGCGAGTTGTGTGCGGGGGAACATCTTACAGATCAGTGTGCCATTAACCCAACATCAGTATAGTTTGTGGGTAGCTACAATAGGATTCCGCATAATATGTATCAAAATGCCTATAATCTAGGGAATAGGAACCATCCTAACTTCTCGTGGAGTAACAACTATAATCAACAGGCTCCACGACCATCTTATCCCCCGGGTTTCAAAATTAGAATCAATAAGTAGCTCCACAGCATGAGAAAAAAATCAGATTTGGAAGAGTTATTGTTGAAGTATATAGCAGACAATGAGGCGGCTATGAAAATGTAAGCAACGACGATAAAAAACATAGAGAATCAGATGGGACAGCTTGCATTGGCCTTGAATAATAGGCCTCTGTTAGAGTTTATGCCCTAGAGGCCAATTATTTGATATAATTGCTTAACGTTTTGATATTATATTTGATTGAATAAATATATGATTTTATTATGGTTTTATTTACTGCGTAATATAATTGTTAACATAATAAAATTCCTTAGAATAGTGATACAAATTATATAGTTTCAAGTATGTGACTTGAACATGAGATTATATATTACCATTAGTATCAGTGTTCTTCAATGTCCCTAGTCGAGTATCATTGTTGATGGGACAACAATGATGCATTGAGACTAGTTTGTGGATTGACTGATGACCAAATGTCATTGGTCATAAATATATGAGATATTAAGTCAATGCATAGGTACATGTTAGAGAACGATGTACTGGACAGACCCACCATGAGAATTCTATATGGAGCATTATGCGAAGTGTCATTAGCAATTCTCATAGTGACAATGATGTAATGGTCCTCCGGCACGAAATCGCTATATTACTACTACGAGAATTTATGTACTTTGATATCATCAAATGTCACCTTTAATAGGGTGGACTATAAAGGTGATTATTGGGTTCATCATTAATCGTGTGAGAAATATGAGTGATCTAGATGGAATTTAACCATCCTATATATTATGGGTGATATCCATAGGCCTCTTGATTGAGTAGGACTATGAAATGCATGGCCATGCTCAAATAGTGATTTGTTTCATATAGTCTACTCATTGATCAAGAAAACTCAGATTAAATTATGAAGAGTATGACACATTCCATGACTCGAGTTTAATCTAGGATATTAAGGTTAAAAGGATTAAATTACATTGAAACATTGGTCACGAAAAGGTTGCATCGAATCATCGATCTTATTATTACTTGGGTAGCGATGATGCATTACTAGATGTCAGCTCACTTTGTTTATAATTTTATAATATGATTTTAAAATTATTGCCAACGTAATAATAACCTATAGGGTCACACACAGAAACGTTATTTAAAGGGAATTAATTTAAATTTTAAGGATTTAAATATATTAATATGATTAATAGTATTTAAATCACGAATTTAAATTAAAAGGATAATTTGTATATATGTATATTAATTAAGTAAGACTTAATTAAGAGATATATATATATATATAAATTCAGATTTTATAAAATTAGGTTTTGATTTGATTAATTCCTTTTAACTACTATATATATGATATATAGCGACTACTTAGGGAAGATATCATAATTGAAAAACCCTAGCCAGCTCTTAGAGAGAGACTAGAGAAAAAGCAGTTTGAAAAAATCCATTCCTTTTGGTGGCTAGTATCTTTGTAAGTCCTTCTTATTGCGAGAATCGTTCGACGGTTCGATGCGGCGTTCGATAATGAATACTAGTAGAGCGCAATCGGTTTGTATTGCGTTGGAGATTCGAAAGGCGCATCGGTTTGATTCTCATTTTGTTTATATCTGGTATAATCTTTAAACCTCTCAATTAATTGATTTTTCGCATGGATCCTGTTTTAGGGTTTGAAATTGCTTTAAAATTTTAATTTTATTTGTGCGTTTAAATCTTAAAGCCCAACAGCCTCAAGGGACATTCCCGAGTGATGCAGAAAAGAATCCAAGGGGAAATCACGAGTAGTGTAATGCTATTACACTTAGGAGTGGTAAGGAATTGGGTTCTAACTTAGATAGAAAAACAAGTACAACATATGATTATGAGAATGAAGGGAATGAATCGGACCAAAAATCTAAGGAACGAGTTGTGGACAAGCCGAATGACGAAATACAGGGTAAAGTTACACTACCAGTACCTTTCCCCCAACGATTGGAAAACAAAAGGTTAAAAGATCAGTTTTCAAGGTTCATGAAGGAGATGCTTTCAAAGAAACGCAGGCTCAAGGAATTCGAAATAGTGGCATTGACTGAAGAATGCAGTGCATTTCGGTAGAAAATACTCCCTCCTAAACTAAAATTTCTGGGGAGCTTCATAATTCCATGTGTGATTGGAAATCAAGATGTGGGGAGAGCCCTATGTGATCTAGGTGCAAGTATAAACCTCGTGCCACTATCCATATATAAAAAGCTGGGGTTCAAGGAAGCAAAGCTGATAAATATCAGTCTATAGCTTGCAGATAGGTCATTAACATATCCATTGGCTATAGTTAAAGATGTGTTATTAAAAGTGGACACTTTGATCTTTCTAGCGGACTTTGTGGTGTTAGACTTTGAAGAAGACAAGAACATCCCTATTAACTTAGGATAGCCATTCCTTACGACTGGATGAACACTGATTGATGTGCCTAACAGAGAACTGATTATGAAAGTGTTCGATCAGGTAGTAAAGGTGAAAATGTTTAAGGAAATCCCAATCCTGACTGACAAGGAAGAGAGTGAATTTCTTGAGGAATCTACACTTTTCAAACTCAAGGATTGCAGAGAAGTTGGTGGTCTAAAAACACTGATTGAGGATAGAAAGTCAACTTCACTCTTAAACATGCAGTTGAACGGGCATGTAATACAACGATGTTGGTTATGTGCTATAAACAAAAAGCATGTCGCGGATATCCAAATTGATCCGGGATAAAACAGGGATTAGTCAGGCTGAAAGACTCAAAAACAAGTGCTAATTGGGAGGCAACCCAATTTTACTTTCATTTACAATATTTTTATGTTATGTTAGTCAATTTGTTAATTTGTAATTCTAGTATCAATTAGTTTAGTGTGGGATAATAGAAAGTTAGTGAATTCATGATTTTTAGTAAATTCGATCTTACCTTCTCAATCCTCATGATTTTATCTTATGTGTATGATTTCAATGTGTCTCAAATACTTGGGAAGCTTTTGGACATGTTTATGATGAGAAGAAGTTGAAAATTCAAAGCCATCTATAGAATACCCCCTCATCGGGACTGGCATTTTGTGAAGAATACCCCCCCCCCACTGGGGCGGGGGTCTCAATCCAGAATTAGAATAACCCCCCCCCCCCTCCTGCTAGGGTGGGCTCTCAAGAAGATAAATAACCCTTCGCCAAGGCGAAAATCTGACTTTGACAGACTTTTATTCTCACTATAACCCGACTTCTTCCTTTCTTTTCCCCCATAACCGATCCTCTCACTATCATATGCCCACGAACTTGCTACAACTATCTCCAATATCCCACGAATTCAAACACCCATATCCCTCTCTCTATATACAAACCCTAACTACATCAAATCCACACCATTATATACTCATTATCTATCAAGTTCAGTTTTGACATCAACAAGGAAGGGGAAAAACAACAAATTGTCACCATCAACTAGAAATTCATACTTTAATTGGGTCAATATGTTGTGGGTAAGAATTTACTTACAAGTTTGCATCAGTTTAGCACCATAGTTGAAGTTCAATTATCATATTTGGGGGTATTCTGAGTTGTGCACACCACGTGTTCGACGAATTATGCAAGTGAAGTTTGGGGGAATATTTTGATTGCGGCTAATTCAATGGCTCCTAAGACACCATCTAAGCGCCAACGGGGTGAGGGTTAGGGGTCTACACCACCCACTCGAGCTTTTGACAGACACAAATTCATAAGTGCTAGTGCAGCCGACAAATATGACTATTTAGTGCCCAAAGCACTAACTCATGAGAGGGAGTTAGCACCAGACAATGTGGATGGACAAATGAGGAGGCAAATATATGAGCAAGGATGGGAGATGTTGACATATGAGCCAGACCCAGCAATAGTCAACGTGGTGAAGGAGTTCTATGCGAACGCTGAAGATAGGGCGTCGTTCAGTGCATTTATGAGGGGTAAACAGGTGCCCTTCAGTCTAGAGGCCATCAACAACTATTACGGCTTGCAAGCCCCTACTATATGACAATATGCTCAATGGCATGACAACAATCCCGATTACGATCAGAATTTAGCTGAGATAACTAAGCCAGGTACTACTTGGGTTAAAGGACGAAAGGGCGGCACAATCTTCCTCAGCAAGGACTTGAGCCGCTATGGCAAGATATGGTATGCATTTTTATGCGTAAATTTATTTCCATCCACGCATACCACTAAAGTGATGAGGGAGAAAGTGCTTCTATTGTACGTAATTGTCAAAGACTTCAACATTGACATCAGTGCCATCATCAGTTTCTCTATACAGTGGTACCTGCGATGGCCATTCTCTGGCGGTCAGCCACACCCATCCCTTATATGTGGGTTGTGCAAGCAGGCTGGCATTAGATGTTCTAGATATGAGCCTTCACAGTATTCTCTTTAGCTATTGGACTCCCGCATGATTGCACGCCCGCATGATTGCATGCTACACGGTCTGGCCTAGGGGAGAGTCACACGCAAGAGGCGTCGGTTTTATATTTACACCAGCCTCTAAAGAGGAGGAAGATGTTGAGGACACCTCTGAAGATGACGAGTTCCAAGCTGACGAGATTACTGGGGAGTAGGAGATTAAGGAGAGTAGAAGGACAAGAAGATACATGTTTAGTTCTTAGTTTTACAGCCTTCAGAGACAAATTGATAGACACTACAAGGAGAATAATAGGAAGATGACCTGATTGGAAACTAGGCAGGAACACATGTTCAACGCCACGAACACGTCCTTTGCCTCTTTGAACGCTTCCTTATAGAATTTAAATCCAGCTACTCAGTTCCACTATCAGATGCCTGCACCTATGCCACAATATCCTCCATCGGATTTAGACACGGAGGAGCGTCGAGTGTTTATGCCACGACCACCGTCGCCACCACCACCACCATCACCTCAAGCTTAGCAGACTCCAGGGAAGTCCTCTGTTCTTTTATTTCAATATGTTTACAATGAGAACATTGTACTTATTAAATTTGGGGGAGTCAGTTTTATTATTGTTTCATGTTTAAGTATTTAGTTCAGGTCGTACGTATGTTAGTTTGCATATGTTAGTTTAGTAGTTGTCATGTTTAGGTTTAGGTTCATTATGTTGCATTCATGTAGTATAATTGCATAGTAGTTTAGTATTGTAAATAGTTTTGTTTATATTCAGTTTTTTATTTTGTTATTCGTTTATATTCAGTTTTTATTTTGTTTTTCAGTTTCTTATTATATTTAGTTTCATATGTTCTAAAAAAAAGAGAAAAATTGAAAAATTGCAAAAATAGTAGTTAGTTTATTGTGTTTATGTTGCATTTAGTCCATCTTGCATGAGTCCAGCTGCTTGATAGTTACAGTCTATTTTAGCCAATGATGAGATTGGAATTGAGTAGACAAAGATAGTACTAACTATTAGAGCTTTGATGTGCTTTCCTCTCGTGAATTAAATCTTTTTCTGTTTGAAACTGGTATAAAAAGGTTAGCACAGTAAAAATAACTATGTTAACTGATTGAGTTTAAATTGACATATAATGGACCTCTAAAGGAGAATACTAGTTGGAATGAAAGAATGACAAGAATAAACAGTGATGACTAAAGTTAGATAAGAATCTAAGTTTGAGGGAAAATTTGGGGTATATAAGCTATCTATTTAATATATATATATATATATATATATATATATATATATATATATATATATATATATATGAATAAACACCGTAGATAGTCTAGTTTCGTGGCCTTTGTTTTCTTGAGTAAGTAAGCCTGAGGGAGTGTCTTTACACCTAGCACCCTAAGGCCTTAATTGGTTTGGGATTCGTTGGTCGAAAGCTCGTTAAGGTAGCATTGAAAGGCCTAAGGGAATTAGACATTGCACAACCGTGTGTATAAAAAAAAGAATACAACGAGAAATAAGAGCAAAAAGCTCCCGTAAATGAAAAATAAAGTATAAGCACCCTATTTTGACCCTTGATACTTGTAATTGTTTGATGTTAGTCAGATCTTGTGTGACGCCCCCAAAATAGGTATACATCACCCATTCTGAGTCGCCAAATACATGGTACAGAATACAAATACAAACTTAAATATACAACATAAGTTGTGAGTTTTAATACAAATAATGTCTTCTAGACAGTATTCAAACTCAAAATAAGTCCTCAATACATTTATTATCACACTATTTCACAAAATAGTGAGGATTACTAATGCAAACATCTGGACCGTCACTCCGTTCCCCGACTAGTCCCAACTATATTCTCATTTCCTGAAGAGAACAACGAAATCAAAGGGTGAGCTCAACTAGCCCAGTAAGAAATATTATGACTAAGATAATGCAGAATAATTTATCGTTAGCCTTCAACAGTGTTAAACTGATAAAATATAACAAACATTAAGTTTAACTGCTGCGGAATAAGCAATCCATTAGAAGAGTCAAATAGAGCATGATATCTACTATCTTCTATGATTTAAAAGGGTTTTCATCACTTTTATCGTTGATACTTAGCTTAATAAATAATCTACATCATCGAATCACCCTTGCACTACGGCCAAGGATATTCTTTAGTATCACGGCCACAAATTATCCATGCACTACGGGCCAAAGATATTCGTGTTTTCACCAATGGTCATGATCATGCCAACAACTGTCCATCAATGCACTACGGGCCAATGAGGACTTTTACCACATCTTTTGTAACATTACGGTCATGATTATACCGAATAATCCATGGTCATAATCATACCAAGTCCATCTATGCACTACAGGCCCTAGATGACTTTCAACATACTGTAAGCATGAGGATGATGACAATGATATAAGAATTCAATTAAAAGAAAGCAAAGGATAAATTTTTAAAGATTTATAATTTAATTTATCAAGAATTCAATAATGTCCAAATTGTCAACATGATACTGCTTTGTGGAGTAAAATTCAAGAATAATATTATACCAAAAATAATTTGGACTGAAAATGAATTAATTTTTATCATGAATAGTACCCCGGGTGAATTGTACCCCATGAATAGTACTTCGTGAATAGTAACCTGTGAATAGTACTCTGGCATGAAAAGGTTAAAACTTGTCAAGAATGCTCAGAATAATATTTCCATGAAAAGATACTGGATGAAATGCAAATTTTAAGGATATTCTACTAATTTCATGGAGTATAGAAGCCAAAACTTTAACAAAATGAGTATAAAATTCAGAATTTGAAAAGAAATAATATTACTTACATACTACAGAGTATGGAAGAAAATATTATTTCATACGAAATTGAACAAAAATAACATCCCTTACCTTGGAAAGAAGAGTATTCCGACTGGTACGGCTGGGATATTCTTGAAGAAAACTTTCACTGTTTTCTACACTCAAAGCTTTCTAAAACTCTAAAGAAATACGCTCAATATGATAGAAGAAGAATTCTCTGATTCTGGTGTGATTTTTAATTCTAACTAAGCATCCTATTTATAGGAGAATGGAAAGATACTATTTAGAAATGGACTGCACAGTAACTTTTCAAAAAAAATCACGGACGTCTGCCGAAAATTTTAAAAAAATTTGATTTTACTATGCAAACACTATGCAGGAACTATGCAAACACTATGCATAATAAAATATAATATATTATATTTTTCATAAAAACAAAACTTATAAAATATTATATATATATATAGGGATATATGTATATACACAGTTGTGTATTACACAGTAGGTCTATGGCGACAGATTTTTTGGGCTATAGCGACGGTAAACTGTTGCTATAGCCCAGAATAGCTATGACGACGGGTGAAACCGTCGCTATAGCCCAAAAAACCGTCGCCATAGTCTACTGTGTAATACACAGCTGTGTATATACATTTTTCCCATATATATATATAAACACCTGTGACCTGCAAAAACAAATCCCACCCAATTTTTCTTCCACACGTGGGCCCCATGTAGACACTTAAAATTTTCTGCACGCCTGTTACTGACATTGTAGGAAGGCAGATTCATCTTTCAGAGATAACCCTGGAAGACAACTTACATCCATTCTGGATACTACCGGAAATTCAAGTTCAAAAACCGGGACACACACCGTGAACATCATTTCCAACCCCGGAACACACACCAGAAGGATCATTTCCAACGTCGGAGATAACCCCGAGTTTCGTCCTTGGCGATAACCCCAAGGAATGCTGTTGCAGTTCCGGCAATAACTCCGAAAAATGCTTGTTTCAAACACATGCTATCAGCTTCAATCTCAAACCTCCTGCCGAGGCACTCATCCCTCAGACCCGGAGCTAACAATGGGTAGACAGGAACACTCACAAGATGACCTTGCGGCATTCAAACACTTGCAGCAGTCCAATCTCAGATGTAACCCTGAGCAACGTTTGCTTTCAACTCAAACCGGTGATAACCCCGATGAGGAGTCAAACGTCATCTTGCCACATCAACACCTGTATGTCGTCTCAACACTTTATACATATATATATATATATACAACAATGTCCCACAAGAACCGAGGAGTTACAATCCCGAGTGACTATTGCGCGTGGCAGTATACCGGATAGAATTTGAAGCTTGAAGACTATGGGCATAGTCCCCTCTTCCTGACTTCATACAACCTTTAATCCATGTCATTGCGTAACTCTCAACATAAGCAGTCCGAAGAAGGTCACATATACCTTGTTCGGATGCTCAGATTGAAGTTTTGCAAGTTCGAACGGACATTACAGTGCACGAGTGCACGTACTTCGAGACGACAGGACCCGCGAAGCCCGAGGACACCTCGACCAGTCGCAGGTACACTTACGACCATCAGTCTATAAATATAGACCTTGGGGTTAGCCATTTGGAGGAGAGAAGAGAGAGAAAAGGCGAGGAAGCCCTGTCCCATTTACTCTGTACACACCCATATTGAGTGTTTCCTCAGTTTAAACATCTGTTAGCTCACATATAGCTATAATTTTATTCGGTGGGAGCTGAGTGTTTATCCATCTAGAGTCATAGAAGTTTATATTGGCAGCCCACTGTAAGACTTCTTACATTTTATAAAGCCTTTCTTTTCATATTAGCACACATTGTTATCCACATTGAGAGTCGTGTTGTGTGGTTTGCCCGGACTTCGGTCCGTGGTTTTCATTTCTGTCTATATATATATACTTATATATATATATATATATTTTTTTTTATATATGGACTAACATTATAGAGTTATGCCTCGATTGAGCCTAGACTTATGTCTGGAGCGTTTCTTTGCCTTTATATATATATACATATATATATATATAACTATTGTCAGACATATCTGATGAGCCTAGATTTTATATCCGGAGCATTTACCTGCTTATATATATAATTGTTGTCGGACATATCCGATGAGCCTGGATTTACATCCGGTGCTTTTACTGCTTTTATATATATATATATATATATATATATATTTATATATATATTTACATTTCATCCTGCCTGGAGTTTACTTCGTGGCAGTTGATTGCTTTTACAGCTTTATTACATTTCCAATCCCCCATGGAGTTGCTTCATAGTGGTTGATCATGTCTATATATATATATTTACAGCTTTTATATATATACCTGCTTACTGCTTTCCATACAAATTGCAGTATCATGTGAGCCTAGGAATCATGTGATCACAGATTCAGCCCATTGAATCTAGATTCGATTCCCATGATGGACGTTTTTCAGCTGTAAGCAGCTTGTACATTATTTACAGTGTCTGAATTTCCTTGGATGGTTGTCATGCCCAAGAAGATTTTGGCATTGCTGTATATTATTTTCTCGAAGATGCCTCGCATCTCAAAAATAAAAGCAAACAAGCTGAACATTTAATAATAAAATGGAAGTATCAAAGGCCTCAATTACTATTGAGCACAGGGTTTGAAAACCTCTTTTTATAAAACTTTATTGATATATCTTGTTAAAACTGAATTTTTCTATAAATTCAAACCCTTTGTATATAGGTGCGAACGAGGCATAGCACTACTTCCAAATAATTGCACATTGATCCACACATACACATACACACACATTCATATAACAGTTTCTTGAAAAGTGGTGGTCACCGTGGCAACAGGGATGTCGTGGGGTGCCTAACACCTTTTCAGTTGCGTTGGTGCAACCAGTTAAATACACCAACTGGCGACTCTTAAAGTCAAATCGTCGACATTATACATGTCGGACCTTTTTCACTTGTTTTTTCAAACATCTCTCACATTAACATGAGAACACCAAAGAACAAGTAACGAAAAGGGACACTAAAAAATCCCGACGTCGACAGGTGGCGACTTTGCTGGGGACTCCAGTAAGAGGGCTTAAGCCGCAAGTACAAGCTTTTCAAAACTGTTATATGCTTGTGTGTGAATGTTGCATTTATATTTATAATGAATGTGTACGGATGCATTTTACATACTGCACTATACTATATCTATCTGTGATATTAGTGCTTCGCACATGCCATCATTTTCATAAACGGTGAGACACGTTGTATTTGAATGTATGTTGTGTGGTTCCTCCACCAGGAGGCTATCCTGTCGGTGTTTGATTACTGGACTCATAGGAAGAATAATTCCAACAGGGCTCAGGAAAGGCACCACCCAGATTCGCTCCAGTTGAAAGACCGGATTAACTTCCCGTCAAGTAGATTGCGATAATCTGGGAACCTTCATGCCAAAAAGCCGCAAGAGTAACCCTAAGATATGTCAACCTCTGATAAACCAAATGCGGAGGAAAGTCTCTTCATGCTTTCCATTTTCAATTACTTGTAAAAGCATTTACTTATAATTTTATTCCATGTTCATCTTTATGTAATGGAAAATATGAAGATTATTTGTGCATGCATGTTATCAATTAACACCCGGTTTTGCAGGACAGTATTCCTAAAACGGACACGTTATGATAACATTTACATTATCCCCAAGACTAAACTATATAAGTCTTTTGTAGGGAAATCATTAGGCCTGTTACCTGCTCAAAATCCAAAAAGGCCATGAGCCTACAGCCAAGCATGTCTTCGTCTGTCTAGTCTAATCCTGTTTCTCATGAAGAATTTGACGAATTAAGTCAGCAAATCACAAATTTGGTTGTCTTGCTTAAAGAATTGCATCAGTCCACTCAGGGTACAAAGATGCCTCCACATACAGAATCCTCTACATACGGAGGAGCTCAAGGTTTGGAAAAAACATTTCCAGAACCTCAGTTGGATACGACCAACAAAGACCCTGAAAGCACCCATCTCAAAGGAGATCTAGACACTGGTGATATCAGGAAGAAGGTCCTCCAAATGGAGGAAACTATCCGTGTTCTCAAAGGGATTGGAACGCATGGAAGTGTTTCATATGCTGACCTTTGCATCTTTCTTGGTGTTCATTATCTAGAGAAATTCAAAACCCCTGATTTTGAAAAGTATGACGGATTAGGGGATCCTTATACCCATTTAAAGGTATTCATTGGAGAACTTGGATCTTATGCGGAAAATGAAAAGCTCAAAATGTAGCTGTTTCAGAAAAGTCTGACTGGAAAAGCCCGTTCATGGTATACCAGATTAGACAACTCAAAGATCCATTGTTGGGAAGAGTTGGATCATGCCTTCCTCACTCAATACAATTTTCAATCTCAGATGGCTCCTGACCGGTACCAAATTACCAAGGTCTAGAAAAAGTCTAATGGGTCTTTCAGAGAGTATGCTCAAAGGTGGAGGCGCCTTACTGCTCAAGTTATTCCTTCTATGACGGAATCATAAATGGTCATGACATTCATAGATATACATGAAGCTCCTTTCCATGAGAGAGTCTTAGTTGGTATTGGCAAACCATTCTCTGAAATGATCAAGCACGGAGAGATGTCTGAGATGGGATTGAAGTCTGGAAAAATTCAAGACCTAGCCGCTCTTAAAGCTATTGTTGAGCACATCCAGTCCAGATCTTATGTAAATAACCCCTGGAGGGTCCATAAAAAGAAAGAAGAGGATGTTTCCTTGATACTACAAGGTCAAAAAGGCAATCAAAGCATGCCTATACAGAGGAGAAACTACTCCCCTTTTCAAGCACAATCTTCAAACCCTCCATTGCCTAAAAGTGGAGAAGTAAAGCGACCTCAGATGTTCACACCCTTAGGGGACTCGTTCGAGAATATTCTTGCTCTTCTGACTACTCAGAAGAAAATTACACATCTTCTTCCACCAGCCAACCCTAATAGAAGGGGTTTTAATGCTACTCAGAAGTGTGCTTATCATGCCGGAGCACCTGGATATAATATTCAAGATTGTTGGGCCTTGAAACATAAGATCCAAGATTTAATAGATAATAGTGAGATCGTGGTCACCAAACTAGATCAACCTCATGTGCAAGACAATCCCCTTCCTCAACACAAAGAAGAAGAGGTCAACATGATCAGTTGGAGCACTGGACAGAGTTCCAGTTTTAATAGTGAATCATCCCCGATCATCAAAGATGGTGTTGACAAATGAGATTATGCAAAGTTCCAGTTTACTATGGAATGAAAGATGAAAGCTCTTTGCAAACAAATTGAGCAATTGGCAGAACTGGTGAACCACTAGCATCAAATCACACGTCAATTAATCAGGCAGGAGCATGCCTATCTCCTTCCATTTGTTATGAATGCTCCATCACTACCTTCAGAAAGCAAAGCTATGGAGGATAAGGTTGCAAAGAGAGCAAATGCTAAAGCCCATCGGGATTTTGCTAATCAGAGAGAATTTACATATTTGGGCCAATCTATGGAGGAGATACTGCAAATGTTGATCAACGAAGGAAGAATTACCTTCCTTCTGCCTCGAATCAATCCCCGCTTGGGATGGTTCAATTCTGATGAAGTGTGTCAATATCATTCACACTTTCGCGGTCACAGCAGAGAATAATGATGGGCACTTCGCCATCTCCTTCAGAATCTTATTGATAGCGGTGTCCTGCAACTAGCAGATGATTACACTGTGCAACTCAAGAGTGGGAATGCATGTCCTACCAAATGGAAGGGATCAGTGGAAGTTATATCCGAAGTGGATGATGATACTGTCAAAGTATTTCCCATACAACCAATTCAACTCAAAGGAGCTGACAATCCTTTGAAAGTGGTCGCACCGGAGCCAATTTCTTTACCCTTCAGACTACAACATCCTTTTGTCAGCATACACAAAGTTCCATGGAATTATGGAAAAGCTGAAGGATCCACGTCTCATACTACTGCTACAGTGTCGAAGTAAAATCCACTGTATCTTCCTCAACGGGTTATGAAACCTATTTGCAAAGCAAAGGGGAAGATTCCCATGGAGAAGATTGAAAAATTCCTCCGCACTATGGGCCACAATGAAGCCAATGTGGTTTTAAGCTTACGAGAAGCTCCACACCAGATATCTATACTGGACTTGGTTTTCTCTTCCGAAGATCATCAGAATATCTTATTGAAGGTTTTGGAAGAAGCCTACTTGCCAAAATCAGTGGATGTGGAAAAATTTCAACATTTGGTTGATCACATTTTCAACAACAATGTGATATCCTTCACTGATGACGATATACCACCCAAAGGGACCGGTCATTGCAAGCCATTGCACATTGCAGTTTTATCTTTCGGGTACATGATAGCTGGAGTTTTGATAGATGGAGGCTCATCTCTAAATATTTGTCCTTATGCCACCTTGGTGAAGATGAATGTCAATCTCAAGCGGATCCAAAGCAGCCATATGGTTATCACAGCTTTTGATGGATCCCGAAGAAATGCCGTCGAAAAGATTGAATTGCTAATTGAGATTGGTCCAAATACATTTAATGAATCCTTCCATGTCCTCAAGATATATTCAGGATACAACCTGCTATTAGGGAGACCATGGATACACATGGATGGAGCCATTCCCTCCACACTACATCAATAACTCAAATACATTGTCAACAACAGTCTAGTCACTGTCAATGCTGAGCTGGAGTATCCTGAACAAGGAGATCTGCCAATCATCAATTTCAACTCTAAAGTTGAGCGGACCAATTTTCATACTCTAGAAGTGAGTACCACGCAGTACCATTCTATTGGAACGCCACTTCCCGTACCCAAGATTTCTGCCGAGGTTATGTTGGCCACTCGAGAAATGATGTCATTGGGTCATCAACCTGGACAAGGGCTTGGTAAAGATAAGCAGGGTATTAAGCACCCTATTCAAGTGTCCAGTCAAATTGGAACATCCAGACTAGACTATTCTTCCAGTTCCAGTCGCAGGAATCCTCATAAACACAAGCCGGTTCCTTAAGCTTCCGCCTCACGGCAATTTTCTATACCTTTACCTCATGAGTTGATACAATCTCCAGTAAAGGTGCCAGCCCATGTTGCGGCCATGCTATTTCCTAAGCCAGTGTCAATCAAAGCAAAAGAGGCACTAATTCCTGATCCCGAAGTGGAAGAAAAGGAACGAAAAAGTAAACATGACGTTGCCTTGACGATGGCAGGCATACGCGTCATTGTTTATGATGAACATACAAACAGATACACCCCAGACGATGATTGCCCAGATGTCATGGTTATCATTCGGGAGAAGGAGGACAATGACGATCCTTCCATCACTGCAGTCCATCAGGACTTTGCCCTCGACAATTGGAGCAGCACTCCATGCATTGGTCGACTGCCCTGTAGATAACTTTAATTGCTTACTTTTCTTTACAGTACTACCAGTTATTTTATCAAGTACATGCTAACACTTTTGTATGATCAAACAGTTGCATATATTAAGTGAAAGCATATTCTGTTTTAGGACTCTGAATTTAGATGTGCCTATACTTGCTGATGAGGTGCCTTCTCTCCACAACGGCTGTAACTTTGATGCAAAGTTGGACTCAGACTTTATGGATATGCAAGGGGACATTGAGACACCTCAGGAGATTAAGGAATGGGTCGCAGACAAACCCAAACCCAATCTTGATCAAACCACTTCTTTCAATCTTGGAACCTTAGAAAAACCTAAGCTAATCTAAATTGGTTCAGACCTTACCACAAATCAACGGAATGACATGGTTTCACTATTAACCCAATTCCAGGATGTGTTTGCTTGGTCTCATAAAGACATGGTGGGTTTGTCCACTGACATTGTTCTTCATCGCCTTCCCATCAAAGAAGGATTCAAGCCAGTTAGGGAAAAACTCAGGCGATTGAAACCTGAGTGGAGTTTAAAAGTTAAAGAAGAAATTGTGAAACAATTTCAAGTTGGCATTATCATGGTGTCTACATATCCGGAGTGGATATCCAACATTTTTCCCGTGCCTAAACCAGGGGGAAAGGTGCGAGTCTGCGTGGATTACCGGGATTTAAACAAAGCTTGCCTTAAAGATAGCTTTCCCATGCCCTTTATCCACATTCTTATTGACAACACTTCTCAATATGGCATATACTCCTTTGCTGATTGCTTTACGGGGTACCATCAAATTATGGTCGCTGAGGAGGACCGTGAGAAAACTGCTTTCATCAAGCCTTAGGGAACTTTTTGCTATAGACGGTTGTCATTCGGCCTCATCAATGTCGGGGCAACCTATCAGCGAGCTATGGTGGCTCTTTTCAATGATTTAATGCACAAGGAGATAGAGATCTATGTGGATGACATCATTGTCAAATCCCGAAGGGAGGAGGACCACTTAGACCATCTCAGAAAGCTTTTCAACAGGTTGCATAAGTACAACTTGAAGTTGAATCTAGCCAAGTGCGTCTTTGGTGTTAAGTCAGGCAAGTTGCTAGGTTTCCTAGTCAGCCACAAAGAGATTGAACTGGATCCTACCAAAATTCAGGCTATTAAGGAAATGCCCATTCCTCAGACAGAGAAGGAAATACGGGGAGAACTCCTCCATGAAATGGAATGATGAGTGTCAAAAAGCCTTCCTCGCAATCAAAGAGCAGTTGGTTAACGCTCCTGTTTTGGTACCACCCAAGGATGATGTTCCCCTGTTCATGTACCTGTCCATAAATGACAATGCCATGGGCTGTATGCTGGGGCAAAAAGACGATAGAGGCCAAGAATGGGCTATCTATTACCTTAACAAAAGATTCAGCACCAGCGAACACAAGTACACTCTGATTGAGAAGACTTGTTGTGCTTTAGCATGGACTTCCATGAGGTTACAGCATTACCTCCATGGTCACACAACCCATCTCATATCCCGTGTGGATCCTCTTAAGTATGTGTTCAGTAAGCCCATACTGAATTGTCGACTATCCAGATGGCAGTTGATCCTACAATAATTTGACATCGTCTACGTGACTCAGAAGTCTGTCAAAGGTCAAGGAATTGCGGATCAACTGGCCGCCGCATCTGCAGAGGACTACAAACCCTTGGAAACATACTTCCCCGATGAAGGGGTAATGACAGTTCAGCAACAACATCATGTCGTACATGGAAAATGTATTTTGATGGTGTTGTTAACACAGAAGGCTCTGGAGCTGGAGCAATTCTAAGTATCCCAGACGGGGAGCAGATATCCGTCAGTAGTCAAATTACGAGCTTTGTCAAAGACCAACAACACAAATTTGAGTATGAAGGTCATATCGTAGGGATAAAACTTTCCCGTTCAATGGGCATCAGGCGGTTCGCTGTCTTTGGGGATTTCGAATTGGTAATCAGACAATCCACGGGAATCTATCAAACCAAAGAATTACAATTGCTGCCTTACCATCGGCAAGTTCTACAGATGACTTTGGAGTTCGAAGAAATCTCCTTTCTACACATTCTTCATAATAGGAATGATTTTGAGGATGCAATAACAACGTTGGCCTCCTTGGTTCACATACTTGACAAGGAAAACATGCCAAGCATTACAATTACAATGCAAAAAGCCCCAATCTATGGGAACTATATTGGAGGAGTATCTACGAGACGGATTTACACCTGCTGAGGCGAGCCTAACTGAGAAGAGGCGGATCCATCGACTTGCTATGAAATTCTACCTGAGCGAAGATGCACTCTATAAAAGAGATACAGGATTACGTCTCCTTAGATGTCTGGATAAAGACCAAGCTCAGAGACTTATGGATGAGATCCATGATGGAGTATGTGGCCCTCACATGAGCGAACCCCTACTTGTCAAGAAGATCCTTAGAACAGGGCATTATTGGCTTACACTCAAAGCTAACTGTGATGATCACGTCAAAAGGTGCTATCAATGCCAGATTCATGGGAATGCTATCCACACTCCTCCAAGGAACTCCACAATATGAGTTCGCCATGGCCCTTCTCAATGTGGGGAATGGACGTGATCGGGCCCATCGAGCCCAAAGCCAGTAATGGACATCGATTCAGATTCACCATGATTGACTACTTCACCAAATGGGTAGAAGCAGCATCCTTCCCTAGGGTTACTAAAGAAGTCATCATTGCTTTCATCAGAAATAATGTCGTTTGTCGATACGGAAAACCAGAGGTCATTGTGTCAGACAATGCTAAGAACCTCAACAATAAAATGATGGAGGAGTTATGCAGAGAATTCCACATCAAACACCTTAACTCCGTCATCTACCATCCAAAGATGAATGGTGTTGTTAAAGCGGCTAATAAAAATATCAAAAAGATCATGCAGAAAATGTCCGCCAATCACAAAGGATGGCCTGACCTCTTGCCTCTGACTTTATTAGCCTACAGAACTTCGAGGCGTGCATTCCACCGGGGCAACCCCTATTCATTAGCCTATGGGATGGAAGCAAAGTTTCCATAGAGGTGGAAATGGAATCCTCGAGTGTTGATGGATGCTCAGTTAAATGAAGATCAATTGGTACAAGACAGGTATCACCAATTGTCTCTAATAGACGAAAGGCGAACCGCGACTATCTTCCATGGTCAGTTATATCAGCAAAGGATCGCACGATCCTACAACAGAAAAGTCCAACTACGACAGTTCAAATAACATGACTTGGTTTTAAAGAAGATCATTGACAACCAAGATCAATCTAAGGGAAAATTCGCTCCTAACTGGGAATACTCATTTATTGTCAAGGAGGTATTGACAGGAGGTGCTCTCAGATTGCAGGAAATAGATGGCGATGAATTTCCACAGCTTATCAACTTGGACACCATGAAACGGTACTATGTATGAAGTTACCATCAAACAAACATCCTGGTTTTGATCATCAAATCACCAGTCATTCCGGTTTTGAACCCTCTCCTTTTTACATACTCTTCTGCCCCTCAGGGAAACATACACTTCAAGTCAGCAACCTGGTTTAACCTCATTTCAAATCTTGCATACAATTTCGGTTATCCTGAAGACGGGATTGAACCTTTCACACCTGCAGTTTATCCTGAAGATGGGATTAAACTTTTCTACGCTTGCAGTTTGTCATAAAGATGGGATCAAACTTTTTCCACACCTACAGTTTATCCCCATTATGGGATCAAACTTTCTTCTCCCCGCACTATAGCCTGCACATGGGATTCACACTTCTCTTTGGCTGCGATTCGTCCTAAGGGGCGAAGTACGTCGACCTAATCTCCCTGATACCCGGGGGTACGTAGGCAACCATATTCTATATGGCCCGGTCACAATAAAAAAAAAATAACAAAAACATTTCTGCCCTTCCTCTACAAAAACAAAAATAACAAAAATACTTCTACACCCTTCTTCACCAGTAAAGCTTCTGCCTTTCACATTCAGCGTTGAACCTCTTATACTAGGTTCAAACTACGCAGACTTGATCTCATCTTCAATAGGAGTACGTAGGCAGCCATTTATGGTTCAGTCTAACCCCTACCAAAATAAAAATACTTGTCACACGGTACTGGGATCAACTTTCAATTCACCACATTTCATCGGTTTCAAATCAAAGGGATGGAATTACCCAACCTCTTCTCACAAATAGAAGATTCGGTGACCATCTAAGCAGCGATCGTGCCTCAAAGAGTAATACCAACCCATAAGAGATAGAATTAACTAGGCTTCTCACAAATAGAAGTACTGACGACCATCTGTGGTACAATCAATCTCAGAGAGGAAAAACCACCCTCCTCTCCACTTTTCCATACAGATACCAGTCCCAAGACACCAAAGATGGTAAGGATACATACAGATCAATGATCCTTTCTGAGAGATCTTGCGACGTCTCAATGTCCACCTATCAAGGATAAGTTTAGAATGCATCAAGATCACAAGGCCCTGAAGAAACAGGTAAATATCAAGGCATAACTAAAAGGGAAGTGAATCAATATTTCCCTGCCATACATAATACTGTTTGATATATACATATGTGTTGTACATGACAAAATGGCTAAGTTAGTCTGTGCAGGAAAATACAAAGCTATCTATAGATCAGTATATATGCGGACTATCAGATCTAACATGGCATCCCTTTCTGAAGACGGAGGTAACGCTGCAAGCTCCTGCCCAATGGTATCTAAACGAGCTAGCAGATCAGAGGCTAACTGCATGGTGGCATAATGCTCATCAATGTAAGCACTTACATCTAAGCAAGACCGATACCATCCGGGATCTCATCATAATCATGCTGCAATGGCCACATCCATAGCAAATAAGGCGGCATCCCGCTCCACAATTCATGTATCCCTGGCTGATCTAGCCTCGTCCCTCTCTAACAGAGCGGCGTCTCTCCCATCAAGAGCTGTCAACATCGCGGCCCTAGCCTGATCTCTATTTTAGGTCATCAGATATAAGCTCTGCTCCAAATGCTGTGTCGAATATTGAGTAACAGAGGCACTCGGGGTAGGAGAATCCATCACAAATGCTGGCAGCCCAACAGCCAAGTCATCGATGGGAATGTCAGCCTCCTCTATAGGCTCCTCATCGTCGAAATCAGTCCCCTGCACTGTGGATACTACCGCAGCCAATGCAGTCTTTGTCTCCATCCATGCGGAATAATCTGCACAACAACCCGAATGACTGACAGAAAAGTAAGCCAACTCTCACTGATCCCAACAGGCATATAACTTGGATCTGTCCTCCGCTGATAAATGGTGTGAAGCGAAGCGCTAACTCACTGCCCCCTCATAAGGGTGAAAATCCTGAAACTGGTTAAAATGACACATCATGGCCAGTGGATGGTAAGTAATCATGCCCCTCAATCCAGCTAGAGGGAGATAATCCATGCCCGGAGCATGAGTAATGAAGCTGTAGGGTGAGCTAAGCCCTGAACACGGCAATATAGCAAATGGATCCCTAATACCTGCCAGGAAAGGTGACCACAATGCAACATCTGTACACTCCGCAGGCTGAAAGGAGTATGACATGGCTATATCATCGGTGAAGCAAAACCCCTACCATCTGAGTGTGCCAATCAGTCTCAAGTGTGACATAAACCACACATACAGCATGACCGAGCTACCTATGAACACTCCTACCGGATAAGTGTAGTAATATGTAGCTGACCTAAAAGTCTCTGCAATGATCATCGGTATAATGGTATGACCCTACCTGAGAGCTCTCACTACTATAACGACGCCGATATCCAGCTCATCCATATATCGTGGCATAAAGACGTATGACAATACGCTCAATAGCAGCACATCCACTCTGGCTGAACGCCAATGATCCTCCGGTGTGGTGAAATCCCCGGAATGCAGTGTATAACTATCCTCAGAGCCAAATCTATCAAACAGAAAATGCTGGGATATCACGTGGCCGGATGTAATCTCGTCCTGTACCACTCTACGTCTCAATCCGGTAAGGGTCATAAATTGTCTGCTCATGTCTCCGATAGCCATATGCACGTAAGGTCTGTCCAGCGGTAGCATCGTCAATCGTGCATACTCTTCTAAAGTAGGAGTCAACTCATGGGTCCCAAATCGGAAAACCTGCCTCTCTGATATCCAGTGCTCTAGCATACCCTCTACAAATCCTGTGGGAACTTGAAACATCAACAAGGTCATAGTATGCTGCAGCAAATCATCTACGATCACCATGTCTGATGGTGATATACTATCATACCATAAGCGCATACCAGATACCACCAAAAATGGTGGGGTGTGATCAATACGGCTAACTATCGAAGAAGACATCTGTACGGGCGATATCATAAGACCATCCAGGGGTCAATGTCGAATATCTCTGGACATATATACATATGCATAACAATAACATGCATGATACAATAGATGGCAATATGATATAGGGAATGGAAAACTGTACATACATTCCTAAGTATATAATCATCTAATACATCTTTGTACAGCTAAAATACAGGGAAATGGGGCGAAGCTGCCCAACATCCAACAGAGGCTTATCAAAAGATATAACGAGAATGGGGCGAAGCTACCCAGCAGCTAACAGAGGCCTATCAAAAGAGATAACGAGAAATACATCAGAAAAAGTCAATGGTGTCGATGTTTACATCATCGATCCTGTCCACCTGATGTAACTCCTCCTAAGTCACTGGATCTCTATCTACAGGGATGTCAGGCCTATACAATGGAGGATCTGCACCGGCAAATCCATATGGGTCACCTGAGGGGCCAGTACCAGAGCTGGAAGGATCAAAAGTATCTACCTCTAAAGGATCTCTGCCTAAATTTTGAATGAAAAGATGTGTCTGGTCTAGCTACCGGGTCAATCTTTCAATCTGTATCACATGAGTCGGATCTCTGACATGGGCTAGCCAATCTGTCATCATCACGGATCCTGGAACCATATCCCCCATAAACTATGTGGCGCGGGTCTGAGCTCCAATGGTACGAGGGGTCCACCAATGCTGGAACATCTCCTGAGTCCAGGGGCCGTCTGACAAAGTATAACTGTCAATCCCCAACAATGGGATGTCAATGACGGGTGACTGTGAAACAGGCCAATAACGCCTGAAAGGAGGCAAGATCGGCATGTGAATCTCTCCTGTAGTGCTCCTGATAGCACGCTCTCCTAAATAGAGCTCACATCCTCCATCTGTAAAGAGAGGAATCCTGCGGGTGGAAATGACTGTGAGGACCCGGGTAAGGGTTTGGTTTTAAGAAATTTCGAGGATGAAATTTTTTTAAGGAGGGAAGAATGTGACAACCCAGAAATTCAGATTGTCCAGAATTTAAGTTTAAAGAATTAGTTATTAATAAAATGAATTTTATTAATACTATTCTGTGCTATGTGTTTATTAATCATTCTATAACCTAGAATGATTATTAATTGGGAGGATTCTGGCTACGAGCTAGACTAAACGAGTAAGAATTTTCAAGACAAAAATGAAAATTTTCCGGGAACAAAATATTTTCGGGGAAAAAGATGAAATAGGTACTATTCACCCGACAAAACCTAAAGGTTAGGGTTTGAATAACCTAAACCATTCTGAGAGTTCGGTATGTCGAAATGATATTCTGTCGAAAGATTTGACGATAATATATCGTGAAAAGTTAATTAAGCCGATAAAAGGTTTTCTCAAAAAACGTGCAGAAATCGGACGAAATAAAAATGACGAAAATTACTGTTATGTATTTTTCACTCGTTTAGCTACATTAGGGGAAAACATGAAGGAAAACGCTTGACACCAAAAAGTGTTTTCTGTTTTTCAAAAATCTGAAGAATGCGTAAAAGTTAATCGGTAAAGGAAAGATGAAATATCCCAAAATATTTCGATTCCGAGAATCACAGTTTTTTTAAAACTGTCAGACGAAACCCGAAAGACGGAAGCACGAAGCTTCCAAGGGAAGCTACGTAAGGAGATGGGGGGACCACTTGGCCACCAAGTAAGGGTGGTGGCCAAGTAAACTGGGTGGCTAAGCCATGAATAGTAAGGAGGTGGGGTGAAATGTCCAAAATGCCCTTAGCCTTGAAAATCTATAAATAGAAAGCTTATTTCATTGTTTAAGGATTTTGAAAATCCTACAACTTTGAGAGAGAGAGAGAGTTTGAATGGGAGAAGAGAAGGAAAAGGAAGAGGAAAAGCTTGCCCAAGTGCACGCTTTGTCCGACGGAAGGAGATTAAAGAAGAACGGTAATCTAAACCCTAGTTTCTTCTAATTTTCTTTAAGTTTAATATTTTCAAAAAACATAACTTAATGAAGATAGGAAGTAGATGAAGTTAAGAATGAATTCATATTGTTGAAATCATATGAAAATGAAGAAATAAGAAATTAGAAATTTAGTCTATAAATTTCTTAAGGAAGTGTAAGATTCATAAGGATTTTGAGCGATCCGAATGAATCGTATAAATGAGTAGGTTAAATAAGTAAGGAATGATGTTCTATAACATCAAATTCCAAGAAAATGTGAACTCGTAATCCAAAATATCGATTAAAAACGAAGAACACGCGAAGAACGCGAAGAACACACGAAGAACACGAAGAACGTTGTTGATGGACAAATTTAAAACCATCGTAGGATAATTGTTGTTGATGGAAAAGTTTAAAACCATCACGTATAAGTTAGTTGCTTATTGCTTGGTTAGGACCGTTAGAAATGTTCATGAAGAACGGATTAAAACTGAGTTATAACGAAGTTATGGCAAAATTTTCGTAAAAGAAGAATGAGAATTAGAAAGTTAGTAAATGAACCCGAACGTGTAGGGTTTCATAAGAATGTAAGAGAACATAGAAAATGTGAGTCGTGGACTCAAGAACGAACGAATTTCGAGTTTGGATTACCGAATTACGGACGAACGAACGAAGAACGTTAAAAACATAAAATGAACAAAGAGCGAAGATTAAGCCAATTGAATGGCATGTTAACAGATTCAGACTGAAGTTCTGTCTGAGGGTAATCGAAGTACGTAAGATAAGGAAGAAAATAGCTTTGGAACGACCTCGTTCCGAGTTATAATGAATAAGATATGAGATTTCAAAGTCAACATCTCAAGCTTGTAAAAGACTTAGAAATTTTTTCTAGGTTTCATGATTGGCGCCGCAGCGTGAGTCGTGCCTTGGGGACCGACACCGAAGCGCGAGCTCAGGCCATTAGCTACTACTAAGTGGAATCGTAGTGTCAAAGAAAGGGAAAGGCATGGCGCCGCAGCGCTGGTGCAGGGCAATGCCTAGAAATAAGATTTTTAGTGCTCAATTATTGGGGGATGTGCAAGAAAGAAATATAAACATATAGTTCAACTAATGTAACACTTAATCAAGTGTATTAAACCTTTGATGAAGGTTGAACGAAAAGATTAAATGAGATTAAAAGATAAAGAATGTAGACGCTGGTTACGGAACTAATGTCAGGGAAACCATAATCACAATGAAACGCACGTGAGGGATTGCTATAATTGTGATTCCTTAAACATTGAATGACTAGGGTAATGAATAACATTTCGATGTTATGTCATGGTCATGAGAGATTAATATAAAGCATTTAGACGCTATGAACGCAACGTTGTTGCGATGAACGATCGATCTTAGCATACAACGAACCGTATGGTTTTGACATTAGGAAAGAATAATGAACACGGGATTCAGGTGGCGAGTAATGAATGAAAGTAATTAAAACCTTGGATGAAGGTTGAATAGAATTAAGAGGCAAGTAACGTAAATATTGAATACGTAAACAATCCTCGTGAATCGTATTCACGTTGAGCGAACGTTCTAAGTATACATTAGTTGTATGACTTAGACGTTGACGGGAGTAGTAAGTAAGATATGAATTATCAAGAAAGCCGTAGCGAACGGTAAAAAGATTAATGAAAGTCGAATGTGAGTTGGATGAGAATGTTAGAATGAAATGTAAGCGTTGTACACTTGAACCGAGTTAAAGGTTAAGTGTACGCGAATACTAAATGGGTAGAACCTACACCCCGTGTATGGTTTGACCATAAGGTAATAAATATCAATGATTAAACTTGTGAATGGTGAAGAAGCTAAATTAAAGACAAGTACGTATAACGTAAAGAAGCTGAGTTAATGTTTATAACTTGGATGACATTCCGAGTCAAATGAATCGGACGTTGTAAGATAAGAATAAGGTAACGTAAAATGCTTAACGCTATAAATGCGTAAAATGAATATTGAATGATCGTCCTGAGTAAACAAAAGATTGTATGACTTGGATGATAAAGAATGAATCCTAAGGTATAGCATTTAGTTGCCAGAAAGCCATAAGGAATAAGAAATTGACTTAGCGAACATTATAGTTTAATAGTTCAGGGAAGTTAAGATGAATTTAGGTTTTACTACAATCGTAACCTTTGATGGTTGACATATGGGAGTTGGGCTAAACAATTCCTTCAGAGAGCGAAGGTATATACAAAACTGGCAACCGATCTAACTCAATCATTGGGGCGGTGTAGATGAGACAGGAACTTGTTTGTTGGTTGTTTGTGGGAAACCACTCAGAGTACCATATGGACTACTAGTAGAGACACAATGTGTGCTGAGTCCTAGGAGAGTTATAAGAAGAAGATAAGAATGTAAATCATCAAAAATGATGAACGTATTAAGTAAGACATCTCTGTATGTCATGAAGCCGTTAACCGGTAAAGGAAGCTGGTCGCGTAAAACTTAGTTTGTAAGAACGTGAACCTTAAGAACTGAAGTTAAGTAAACCAATGCGTAAGTCAAGTATATGACTAATTGGTGTATGTGTTATTTCCTTATGTGTTACATAGGAATTAGAATAAGCAGTTCAGCGTAAACTATAAGTTGTAGCTATGCGTAAGGCAAGTTTCCTAACTTCATTCATATTTTAAATGAATGCTAGTTTCTAAACTTCTCAGATGTTAAACTTGAGAAGTTCTGTCTATGTGCAAATGTGTGATATTTGTACAAGGTGTTAGAATATATGAGGCCTTGTGCCACAATGTGAATACTTCGGTGTTTCTATGATATGAACTGTTCTGTTATTGAACTATTCAATATGTGCATGTTCTGTTTATACATGAACCGTTATTGTTAAGTCTGTGCTATTGATTCTAGCCAGATAGAATGTGTATGAAAGAGAGTAGAGAATGAAAGTATTTTAAAAGGAATGTTTAAATTCTTGAAGTTGTTTATTCAACTGCTATGACTTGCTGAGCAATTGAATGATCACACTTGCTTTAAATAAAAACATTTTTAGCGAACGATGTTAGAAAGAACTTAAGGATCCCGTAAAGATCAAGCTGATCGGTATCCAGAAGAAGTGTCATTCATTAGATGAATGAGCATGAAGATCAAGCAAAGAGTTGTAATATAGAATGATAGAATTAAACTATAGAATAGCTTAATGAATGATTATGTATCCTTAGTGGCGGATAAAAGTCACTTGTACAAGATGTAAAGAATAATGTAATTATCATTATTTGGAATGAAAGAGGTTTTAAGGTTTTAGAACCTGGGATTTGAGGATGTATGTTGTTATATTTAGCTATATAATGATGTATGTGTGGAAGAAGATGGGATAGTGACGTACGGAATCCAGATGTGAAAATAGACCGGATTTTGGGGCGTTACAGGTTGGTATCAAAGCTGATAGGTTATAAATCTTAGGTATAAGTACCTAAGACTATAATCGTAGAGAGAAAGATAAAAAGATCACCACGTGATCATAGTAAATCGTAGTAACAGGCGAGCTGTTAAACGATGAATGATTTATAGCTAATGCTATGAATGAATGGTACTACTGAAGTAGATGCGGGAAGAAGAACTTCGAGATTGAGTTGTAAAGGATAGTATACTGAATTAAAGAAAATTAGACATTAAGTAAAGAAAAAGTTAGAAGTTTTAAGATTTCAATTGAGGACTCATGTGATAGCTGAGTTGTATGAATCTTTGTATGGGCAGAGGTTTATGCTTTGGTGTAACAACCACTCAGTTTATTACAGTGATAATCATAGAAATTGGTCGCACTATCAAGATATATATGACGAGAAGGTGAATCTTTTCTCATGTATATACTTGATAGGTAGAGAATGATAAGGTAGGTGTGAGTTCTTGAAACTCATACTTATGGTAAGTTCGTGACTCATAATTATATGGTATGTTTTTGAACTTCTCAGCGAATGGACGCCTATGGTATGTCTGGGATAGTTCTTAAACTCATATTATTGTGGAAAGTTCCTGAACTCATAATGTGTGGTAAGTTGATGGACTGTACTACGGTATAGGAATGTTTAGACTGAAATGAGTTATTTTTAGTAGACTTAGCATTGAAGGTGCTAGAGAAGATTAAGTATTGTCGCAAGTAAGACAATGAAGGAAGATAGAGGATAAGATATTCCAAGTCATCTAGCTATGCTATATTTCGAAGTTTCTTGAATTACGTCTTTGAAGTCACGCGTTTTGGAAAATGAAAGAATTGGTTCAATTTTTTGGAACCAATGGATTTTAAAAGAACTATTCTTGATATGTCTATGCTAGTTGATTCTTGCTAGATGCGAAATTGATTTAAAATATCAAAATGAATTTTATATCATCGATTGCATTTGATGCAAAGATGGTAAAAGGATGGAGTTATTAATGCAATCGAACCTAGTGTTGGAAGTGATCTTAGGATCAACAACCCGCTATTGTATGATGTATAATGACGAAGTCATAAACTGACGAAGTCCTCAACGTACTATGAAAAGGGCGGTATCATGACGTCATGAAATGTTTTGATGTATTACAAAAGAATTTAAATAATTGGTCGATGTCAAGTGAGTTGATTAGACGAATGTTTCAAGTTGATGTCCAATTTATTGGTATAGTCTAAGCTACTTGATTTGGCTGAGACGAATGATATGTCATGATTAAAAGAAAATTGAGCTTTCTTTGAAGAGCTATGTCGAACCAAATTATTTTGGTACGGAATCCAATGATTAAGTCTGAGGTGAACATACCCTGAAATGGGGTTATACGATAGGTTGATCACCTACGTATGGAAGAGGTAGTTTACCTTCTTTGTGATTGTAAACATACCGTGTAAGAAAGGTTTACGGCGAAAGGCTATTTAACCTAGTAAGAGTTCATGGTCAATTTGACCCCTCAACAAAAGAATGAAATGTTTTAAAGGAATCTTTATATTCCTATTTATTCCTTTCACTTCATGATTCTTAATAAGTTATGAAGGGTAGGGAATGTTTGAAAGATATGAACTTCTTCGAAGAGAAGTTGAGAAGAAGGGTTAGCTAAAATTTTGAGGACGAAATTCTTTGAAGAAGGGGAGAATGTGAGGACCCAGGTAAGGGTTTGGTTTTAAGAAATTCCCAGGACAGAATTTTTTTAAGGAGGGAAGAATGTGACAACCCAGAAATTCGGATTGTCCAGAATTTAAGTTTAAAGAACTAGTTATTAATAAAATGAATTTTATTAATACTATTATGTGCTATGTGTTTATTAATTATTTTATAACCTAGAAAGATTATTAATCGAGAGGATTCTGGCTACGAGCTAGACTGAACGAGTAAGAATTTTCAAGACGAAAATGAAAATTTTCCGGGAACAAATATTTCCGGGGAAAAATACGAAATAGGCACTATTCACCCGACAAAACTTAAGGGTTAGGATTTGAATAACCTAAGCCATTTCGAGAGTTCGGTATGTTGAAATGACATTCCGTCAAAAGATTTCACGATAATATATAGTGAAAAGCTAATTAAGCCGATAAAAGGTTTTCTCGAAAAACGTGCAGAAATCGAACAAAATAAAAACGACGAAAAGTACTGTTATGTATTTTTCACTCGTTTAGCTACATTAGGGAAAAACGTGAAGGAAAACGCTTGACACCAAAAAGTGTTTTTCAGTTTTTCAAAAATCTAAAGAATGCGTAAAAGTTAATCGGTAAAGGAAAGATGAAATATCCAAAAATATTTGGATTCTGAGAATCGCAGTTTTTTTAAAACTGTCGGACGAAACCCGAAAGACGGAAGCACGAAGCTTCCAAGGAAAGCTACGTAAGGAGGTGGGGCGACCACTTGGCCACCGTGGCCAAGTAAACTTGGTGGCTAAGCCATGAATAGTAAGGAGGTGGGGGTGAAATGTCCAAAATACCCCTAGCCTTGAAAATCTATAAATAGAAAGCTTATTTCATTGTTTAAGGATTTTGAAAATCCTACAACTTTGAGAGAGAGAGAGTTCGGATGGGAGAAGAGAAGGAAAAGGAAGAGGAAAAGCTTGCCCAAGTGCACGCTTTGTTCGAGGGAAGGAGATTAAAGAAGAACGGTAATCTAAACCCTAGTTTCTTCTAATTTTCTTTAAGTTTAATATGTTCAAAAAACATAACTTAATGAAGATAAGAAGTAGATGAAGTTAAGAATGAATTCATATGGTTGAAATCATGAGAAAATGAAGAAATAAGAAATTAGAAATTTAGTTTATAAATTTCTTAAGGAAGTGTAAGATTCGTAAGGATTTTTAGCGATCCGAATGAATCTTATGAATGAGTAGGTTAAATAAGTAAGGAATGATGTTCTATAACATCAAATTCAAAGAAAAAGTAAAAGCGTAATCCAAAATATCGATTAAAAACGAAGAACACACGAAGAACGTGAAGAACACGAAGAATGTTGTTGATGGACAAATTTAAAACCATCGTAGGATAATTGTTGTTGATGGACAAGTTTAAAACCATCGCGTATAAGTTAGTTTCTTATTGCTTAGTTAGGAACGTTAGAAACGTTCATGAAGAACGGATTAAAACTGAGCTATAACGAAGTTATGGCGAAATTTTCGTAAAAAAAGAACGAGAATTAGAAAATTAGTAAATGAACCCGAACATGTAGGGTTTCATAAGAATGTAAGAGAACATAGAAAATGTGAGTCGTGGACTCAAGAATGAATGAATTCTGAGTTCGGATGACCGAATTACAGATGAACGAACGAAGAACGTTAAAAACGTAAAACGAACGAAGAGCGAAGATTAAGCCAATTGAATGGCATGTTAACTGATTCAGAATGAAGTTCTATCCAAGAGTAATCGAAGTACATAAGATAAGGAAGAAAATGGCTTTGGAACAACCTCGTTCCGAGTTATAACGAATAAAATATGAGATTTCAAAGTCAACGTCTCAAGCTTGTAAAAGACTTAGAAATTTTTTCAAGGTTTCATGCTTGGCGCCGCAACGCGAGTTGTGCCTTGGGGACCGACACTGCAGCGTGAGCTCGGGCCATTAGCTACTACTAAGTGGCATCGTAGTGTCAAAGAAAGGGAAGGGCACGGCGCCGCAGCGCCGGTGCAGGGCAATGCCCAGAAATGAGATTTTTACTGCTCAATTATTGGGGGATGTGCAAGAAAGAAATATGAACATATAGTTCAACTAATGTAACACTTAATCAGGTGTATTAAACCTTTGATGAAGGTTGAACGAAAAGATTAAATTCGATTAAAAGATAAAGAATGTAGACGCGGGTTACAGAACCAATGTCCGAGAAACCGTAGTCACAATGAAACGAACGTGAGGGATTTCTATAATTGTGATTCCTTAAACGTTGATTGACTAGGGTAATGAATAACATTTCGATGTTATGTCATGGTCATGAGAGATGAATGTAAAGCGTTTAGACGCTATGAACGCAACATTATTAAGATGAACGATCGGTCTTAGTATGCAACGAACCGTATGGCTTTGACATTAGGAAAGAATAATTAACATGGAGTTCAGGTGGCGATAATGAATGAAAGTAATTAAAACCTTGGATGAAGGTTGAATAGAATTAAGAGGCAAGTAACGTAAATGTTGAATACGTAAACGATCCTCATGAATCGTATTCACGTTGAGCGAATGTTCTAAGTATACATTGGTTGTATAACTTAGACATTGACGGGAGTAGTAAGTAAGATATGAATTATCAAGAAAGCCATAGCGAACGGTAAAAACATTAATGAAAGCCGAATGTGAGTCAGATGAGAATGTTAGAATGAAATGTATGCGTTGTACACTTGAACCGAGTTAAAGGTTAAGTGTACGCGAATACTAAATGGGTAGAACCTACACCCAGTGTATGGTTTGACCGTAAGGTAATAAAGATCAATGATTAAACCCGTGAATGGTGAAGAAGCTAAATTAAAGACAAGTACGTATAACGTAAAGAAGCCGAGTTAATGTTTATAACTTGGATGATGTTCCGAGTTGAATGAATCGGACGTTGTAAGATAAGAATAAGGTAACGTAAAATGCTTAACGCTATAAATGCGTAAAATGAATATTGAATGATCGTCCTGAGTATACAAAAGATTGTATGACTTGGAAGATAAAGAATGAATCCTTAGGTATGGCATTTAGTTACCAGAAAGCCATAAGGAATAAGAAATTGACTTAGCGAACATTATAGTTTAATAGTTCGGGAAAGTTAAGATGAATTTAGGTTCTAGTACAATCGTAACCTTTGATGGTTGACATATGGGAGCTGGGCTAAACAATTCCTTCAGAGAGCGAAGGTATATATAAAACTGGCAACCGATCTAACTCACTATTATGGGCAGTGTAGATGAGACGGGAACATGTTTGTTGGTTGTTTATAGGAATCTACTCAGAGTGCCATATGGGCTACTAGCAGAGACACGATGTGTGCTGAGTCCTAGGAGAGTTATAAGAAGAAGATAAGAATGTAAATCATCAAAAATGATGAATGTATTAAGTAAGACATCTCCGTATGTCATGAAGCCGTTAACCGATAAAGGAAGTTGGTCGCGTAAAACTTAGTTTGTAAGAACGTGAACCTTAAGAAGTGAAGTTAAGTAAACCAATGTGTAAGTCAAGTATATGACTAATTGGTGTATGTGTTATTTCCTTATGTGCTACATAGGAATTGGAATAAGCAGTTCAGCGTAAACTATAAGTTGTAGCTGTGCGTAAGGCAAGTTTCCTAACTTCATTCATATTTTAAATGAATGCTAGATTCTAAACTTCTCAGATGTTAAACTTGAGAAGTTACATACATATGCAAATGTGTGATATTTGTACAAGGTGTTAGAATATATGAGTCCTTGTGCCACAATGTGAACACTTGGTGTTTTCTATGATATGAACTGCTTACGTGATTGAACTGTTCAATATGACCATGTTCTGTTTATACATGAACCGTTATTGTTAAGTCTGTACTATTGATTCTAGCCAGACAGAATGTGTATGAAAGAGAGTAGAGAATGAAAGTATTTCAATAGGAATGTTTAAATTCTTGAAGTTGTTTGTTCAACTGCTATGACTTACTGAGCAATTGAATGCTCACACTTGCTTTAAATAAAAATATTTTCAGCGAACGATGTTAGAAAGAACTTAAGGATCCCGTAAAGATCAAGTTGATCGGTATCCAGAAGAAGTGTCATTCATTAGATGAATGAGCATGAAGATCAAGCAAAGAGTTGTAATATAGAATGATAGAATTAAATTATAAAATAATTTAATGAATGATTATGTATCCTTGGTGGCGGATAAAAGTCACTTGTACAAGATGTAAAGAATAATGTAATTATCATTATTTGGAAGAAAGAGGTTTTAAGGTTTTAGAACCTGGGATTTGAGGATGTATGTTGTTATATCTATATAATAAAACAGAACTTATTTTGAATATTTCATTTGACAAACCACAAGGACGGTTCAGATTCATTCTAACTTAATTCTTTCAACTTAATCTAAAGGCTCATATCTCTTCCCGCTCAAATCAAATTCACCCATACACCCTACTCTCTCTCATGTTCACACTTAAAATCTTTCTCTCTCCTCTTTTCTTCACACACAAACAAATAATAATAATAGGACTAATAATAATTATAATAGTACTAATAATAATAATAATAATAATATTAATAATTATAATAGTACTAATATTAATTATTATTATAATAATACTAATACTAATACTAATTATTATTATAATAATAATTATAATAATAGTAATAGTAATAATAATAATAATAATAATAATAATTATAGTAATAATAATAATTATAATTATAATAATAGTAATAGTAATAGTAATATTAATAATAATAGCAATAATAGTAATAATAATAATTATTATTATTAGTATTATTATTATTATAATTATTATTATAATAATTATATTAATAATAATAATAGTAATAGTAATATTAATAATAATTATTATTATAACAACAACAATAATAATAATAATAATAATTATTATTATTATTATTATTATTATAATAATAGTAATAGTAATGGTAATTATAGTAATAATAATATTTATTATAATAATTATAATAATAATAGTTATTATAATAATAATAGTAATATTAATCTATATAATAAAGATTCAAAATCATTCTAATTGATTTGGTAGAAAGCCAAGTACTGCAGTTCAGATTCATTCATATTTTAGTTCAAAATAATAATAATAATTATTATAACTACTACTACTACTACTACTACTACTACTACTACTACTACTACTACTATAATAATAATAATAATAATAATAATAATAATAATTATATAATAATAATAATAATAATAATAATAATATATAATACAAATACTAATAATAATAATAATAATAATAATAATAATAGCAAATAAAGTAATAATAATTATAATTATAATAACATTAATATTAATAATTATTATTATATTAATTATAATGATTATTATGATAGTAATTATAATAATAATAATTATACTAATAATAACAATAACAATAATAATAAAAATAATAACAATAATAATAATAATAATAATAATAATAATAATAATAATAATAATAATAATAATAATAATAATAATAATAATAATAATAATAATAATAATAACAACAACAACAATAACAACAACAATAATAATAATAATAATAAAAATAATAATAATTATATTGATGGTATGGTGAATTATGATAATTATATTGTTATTGATGATAGTAAGTTTTGTAGACAAGTTTAGATTTTTCTGGATATCTATTTTTAAATAAAAATTAATTATTATGATAGTGTGGTAAATTATGATAATTTTTATGTCTGATTGTAAGTTATTTTAAGTAGCAAAGAGTGTTTAGGTAATATAGTATTTTTCGAATTTTAATCTAATTTTTCGTTACGTCGTGCCTTCAGGCACGGGCAATTACTAGTTTAGCTATATAACAATGTATGTTTGGAAGACGATGAGATCGTGACGTACGGAATCCGGATGTGAAAATAAACTGAATTTTGGGGCGTTACAATGACGTACTCAACTCCAGTCGGGTAGCCATCCTCAAATCCCCCTCCCAAATGCTCCCCAGAGTAGGGGACCCACATGATGACATCCACTGTCAATAACTCCAGTTATAGGCGACAATGAGTGAAACCCTTAGCAATAGGGACCTCCGCCAGTATGGAATGATGTCATCTCCGTCCTCGTGGATAGTTGTCTAAACCTAACACGCTCACAGGACGCAAACATGGAAGCCTCTTATAGGCCCAAAACTGCCAACACAAAGGCAACATCTGTTGTCAGTCAACACTCTTAGCCTATATATGGGAAAAGACAAGAGAAACACTCACCAGCAGAAACGGGTAGAATCCTAACCATGCCTTGGTCAAGCCCTGCGATTGCATGCACATTCCCCTGAGGAAGTAGGCAAAGGTGTAGGAACCCCAATCATACTCTCCTATACGGTCCACGTGTCGAGTGGCGCTGATCAAAGCGAAGGACACTATAGAGGAATTATCTGCTATGAAGCGCGCCCTCAATGATCATCGTGAATAATCGCCAAGAATGCGATCCCCGACTCTCACATCATCGGTATGGGCTCACTCAATGCCCTTTCATAGCATCTCACGCCAAAGGACTGTCGAATAGTCCCGCCTTGAAGCGCCTCGGCCGGAACTCCCAACAAGGATCTGATGGCAGTAGGGGTAATATCCGCCGTGCAAGGCACTGGATCCCCTCCAAACTCCATACCTGTGATAAACCGCCAATCCATCGGCATCATCATCACCTCACATTCCAGCAAATGGAGTTACTGAGTCTGGTGAAACCACCGCTCAAACAATGCCCTGAGGTAACCCCAGGGACAGCGACGGGGAAGAATGGAAAATAACGCCCCAAATCCCCAGCCATGTACAATCGCTCTGTAGTCATCATGCAAAGCCTGATACATAGAGTGGATGCTAAACCAGTTCCCTCGAGGCTTTGTGAAGCCGGGAACCTACATCAAATGCAGATCAACATCAAAATCCTTGACTCCTCATCAATAGGAAATAAGGAAGATTAAAGATCTAACTTTATACCTCGTTTGCATAAAGGTATGCTGAAGGATGCCTACTCAAGTCACCTAGAAGATCTGGGTTCGCCACTTGAATACCTGGCAATTCCCTACGGGGAACACGTACATCAGGAGCAGGAACCTCAATCGGTACGTCCTTCTCCTCGTCCTCGACATTCGGCACTTCAATCCGGATAGGACGTATCACCGCCTCCACTAAACGATGAGGCTGTCTGACAGACCGACGTTGAGGCTCTTCAGAAGCCCTCCTCCGTACACCTGAAGTGGTCCTACAGGAACTACTCGGTTGATCCAGATCCATAATATCTGGACAACAAGTCTCCAAATCACCTCAGAAAGGGTGTGGTAAATTCTTACCTGGAGCTTTTCAAAATGCATTTTATGCATTACATGCGTGCATGCATTGTTTTAACATACGTCTACAGTAGAGTTAAAAATACATGACTACTCAATTCCTACATTTTGGAAATTTTTTGCCATAGCCCCCTTTGTAAATGGGACTATCCACATGCACATAGGCATGACTGGGTGGTCATTCAATAGCACACCTATACACAGTCATATACATCCTACATGCATTATCACATCACAGTAAAAAATCCGTAAGTGTAGTCTAATTACCAGGATTATTTTACTTTTCTACCTTTACTCATTTGTCCTCAGATAAGATAAGAAATGACAGTAAAAGATGCCAATTTGACTGTTTCAAAAGTTAAAAAAATTTCACACCATTATGTTCAGCATGGTTTAATACTAACATTTGCTATGTTGAATATTTTTTATCAAGTCATATCAGCATGCATATTCACTACTATGTATCTAAATGCATTTCATGTGATAAGTCATTTTCCAACGGATAGAAACTGGAAAAAAAATACATGCATATGTTACCAGGACAGTGAAGAACGCTTGTGCGGTGGAAGAATATGCGGAAAGTTGCCCGAACTCAGCAGATCTGAAGAAAAGCTCTCAGATTTCTTTCGCAGCGTAGCTTGAAAATGACTTATGAAAGCAACCTTTGGGCTTTACATAGCCACTGTTGGCCGCAGGTCCACCTGCGGCTACTGCAGTTGTATCTGCGGCACTCCTACGTGGGTCCTACACCTTCGGCTCGCTCCAATTAGAGTTGTAAAGGAGGTCGCACAAGCTGAAAAGGCCAAATCAAGAACAAAAATGCTACGCGATTGAGTGGAATAGCCTGGAATCCTGGTTTTGTACGGGTCAGAATTGAACTTCCATCATCTCATTGGTATTCACCTGAATGCAGGGTATACTATACCGATGAGCTCAGCTTTCACAAATCATGCTCGGCAATACCCCACAAAGGTCTGATGCCGTCATTACAGGGTCACATCCCTAAACCTCCCCGGCGGGGGTTACAACGCAAAACCACGAAATGCTAAACCTCCCTGGCGGGGGTTACAACACCAAAACCACGAAATGCTAAACCTCCCCGGCGAGGGTTATAACGCCGAAGTTATAAACTGATGAAGTATCCCTGGCGGGGGTTACAACGCATTCTCAACCATTGATACACACATCAATGAGGGTCAAGCAGCCTTGACGTCATTTCAGCTGATGGCAAGTAAACCCATCGAAGCAACTTATCCACGTATCCCCGACGGGGGTTTACAACGCAGTGCGACCATTGACACATACATTAATGAAGGTCAAGCTGTGACGCCCCCAAAATAAGTATACATCACCCATCTTGAGTCGCCAGATACATGGTACATAAATTCAAAAACAACTTAATTATATAACAGTCGTATAAAATACGACAAAACATAGCTGAGAGTTTAAACAAGAATATTGTTATCTAGACAATATCCACACTCAATGGTGTCCTCATTACAATTATTATCATATTATATTCTCATTTCATTCCCTGACTAAATCCATTTATCTTGGACTATCACTCCATTCCACGACTCGTCCCATCTATATTCTCATTTCCTGAAGAGATCAATGAAAGAAAGGGTGAGCTCAACTAGCCCAGTAAGAAATATTATGACTAAGATAATGTAGAATAAATTATCATTAGCCTTCAACAATGTTAAACTGATAAAATACAATAGACATCAAGTTTAACTGCAGCGGAATAAGCAATCCATTAGAAGAGTCTAGTAAAGCATAGTATCTACTATCTTCTATGATTTAAAATGTTTTCAATAATTTTTATCGCTGAGACTCACCTTAATAAATAAACCACATCATCGAATCATCCCTGCACTACGGGCCAAGGATATTCATTAAATCATCAATGGTCATGACTATACCGAATAATCCCTGGTCATAATCATACCAAAAATTGTCCATAAATGCACTACCGGCCAATGAGGACTTTTACCACATCATTCGTTACATTACGGTCATGATTATACCGAATAATTCCTGGTTATAATCATACCAAGTCCATCTATGCACGTAAGCCAAAGATGACTTTCATCACAATATAAGCATGATGATGATGACAATGATATAAGCAATAATCAAACAAAATCAAGGATAAATATTAAAGACTTTAAATTTATCTAAATATAATCAATCACATAATAAACTCATAATCTAATATTATTAATATTATAATAATATTTTAATCACTTCTTAAACTTATAAATAATTTATTTCAATTGTTTACACTTTACCAAATAATGTATTTTAATCATTTAAAAATGACATACTCATAAGATTTCATCACCAATGATCAAATCCCTCATCAAAAATCTGTATATACCCTATATAGGATTCCCAAGCCATAAAATCCTATTTTCTAATTTTTTTTACTTCACATAACATATTCAATTCATTTACTCATAACTAGTTCATTTTCATGAAAAATACCAAATCAGTCCTAAAAATATTTCTTTTCTGGGATTTAGCAGAATATAGTCCCATATTGAACATATATTTTTCTCGAAATTTTAAAAATTCATTTACTATTTTTTATATGGCCAAAACTGCCGAATATTTAGACATTTATCATAAATTATACTTTTGTCCAAAAAATCCGAAATTTATAGGGTATACTCCTGTTATATATATGTACTCCCAATAAAAATTTCAATAATTTTGGAGTTAACCACAAAGAGTTATAAGGGTTTACTTTTAAAATAGTCTTTTTCCATAAAATCCATAACTCTTAATCTATTCATCCAAAAATCGCCATTTTTGGACACAATCTAGAAAACTCATCAATTTATCATTTCAAAATTTTCAAGAATTATTGAGGGTCAGAAAAATTACAAAACTGCCCCTGGCAGAAACCCCTTTTGAATGAAAATACTATTCATATGAATACAAAGGATCATTCATCATGCATGCAGTAATCCACATAGACAGGTTATTCCAACAGAATAATAAAGAATGGAATAATAGAAGAATTCACCATGCATGCGATAGGCCATTTGTACAAAAGTTATTCTCAATGAATAATAAAGAATGGAACCAGTCATGTAAACCGCATTGTACATGATATTCCAACGAATAATAATAAAGAATGGAACCAGTCATGTAAAAATCGCATGCACAAGATATTCCAACAGAATAATAAAGAATGGAACCAGTTCATGCGTAAACTGCACAGACAGGATATTTCAACAGAATAATAAAGAATGGAATAAAAACAGAATTCACTGTGCATGCGATAGGCCAAGAGACAAGTTATTCCAATGTAATAATAAAGAATGGAATAACGAAGAATTTTACCATGTATGCGGTACTTGCATAAGACCAGTTATTCCAACATAATAATAAGGAATGGAATAACAATAGCTCTTTTCATGAATACGAAAGAAATAATACCCCTTACCTTAGAAAGAAACTGGATAATGGAGTGGAGAGGTAGCAGACTTTTCTTCTTCTTTCTCTCTAAAATTTCTCTCTATAATAATTGCTCTATAGCTTTAGTGAATTGGTGATAAATGAAGGAAGAATGAGCTTCTATTTATAGGAAAATATAGTTTCGATAATTGCACGTTTTGGGGCTTGAAATATTACAGTACAATACCTCCAACTTTTCTTTCATTTTTAATTTAGTCCTGCAGGTATTATCAAACTTGCACCACCTCCCCTAATAGTAAATAATGTGAATCAACAGTTCAATCATGTGAATCAATAGTTATAATCATGTGAAAATATGAATTACAGTATAGTACTTTAAGACCCCAGCTTATTATAAATAAAATTAAATTTCCTCTATTTATTATTTTGAAATAGTAAGGGTTGATTTGATTAATGTGGTTAGTTATGGATAAAATACGCAAATATTTCAAATATGCAAGTGGTTATAAAATATTCATTTTTATCAGAGAATATTCGTTTGGTCGTGGAATATTCTTACTGTCGGGGAATATTCATACGACGGCGCAGCTTTGTGTGGGTCCCATAACGAAAAGCGATTGGATGAAGAAAACGACAAGTATAAGTTGTTTATAAATAACAGCGTAGTTGTTACCGTTAATACTGTTGGAATACCCGGTGGTTAAAACACAGTAGCACACGGTATTGCACCAATTATTGATTCTTACGTAGGAAGACATTACTCAATAATTGTTACAGTAGTTACTGTTCAATATTTTATTTTATTGATTCAATAATTGCTACGTTGATATTTTATATTATTGTTGTTTCAATAATTGTCACTACACAGTATTTTTATTATCAGATCAATAATTCATATTATTTGAATAATATTATTAGATAACATTATTGGCAATGTCTAGAAAGTTGTGTTTAAAGAGAGGTTTGGTCAACTAATTGCTTGCCAAGATGAGAGAAATCCTTATTGAAAGTCCCCTTCTTTCCGGAGGAGCGGCACAGTTTATCGATATTGTGATTACGTAATATTATTTGTGAATAATTAATTAATGATTTATATGATAAAAAAAATATTCATTTTATGTGGATATAGATGGAGAAAATTTTAAAGTGACAATTGTTGAAAAATTGATATTTTATCTTTTATGATAAAACAATTCATTTAAGTATATTATTATATTTTAATAATATAATAATGGTGATATTCTTACAATGAATGTGGGATATATGGATATATGAGGAGGAAGAGTATTTTTGTTGCAAAAGTTGTTTAAAAAATGTTAAACATGTGTGTGGGCCCATTTCTTGACTGAAATTTGATTATAGCCTGTAAAATCGCTCGTTTGTGGATTTCGGTCATTTCTGTTTGATATTTGGAAAAACTTAAACTTACAAAGTTGTAGAGAATGGAATTTCCTATGGAAAGGACATGTGGTTTGAATTTTTCTGATAAAAGGGCTATTTATTATGAATTATTGAAGTTACGAAGTTCCGAAATAATTAATTTTTAAAGTTTAAAATATTTTATTTAAGAAAAACGTTTTTCTTACTTTAATTGAGTGGGTGGCTGATGTTTGGCTCAATTAGTGTGTGTAGGAAGTTGTGGAAAAAAATAATATTAATATTTATTAAATTTTCTACTTTGGTGTTCTAAGCATTTTTCTATAAATAGGGTGCTTAAGTTAGAATTGAAAATCACACCAGAAACTGAAGTTTTTTCTCTCTATATTATCGAGCGTATTCTTGTGAGTATTTTGATACTTTGAGTGTTGCTATACGGTGCAAGTTCCTTCAGCACTATATCCGGTATTCCAGCTAGAAGTACAGTCTTTTCAAGGTAAGGGTTATTATTTTTTTTAAAATGATATTATTTCTTCTAATACCATTATGCCGGAATATTGGTAAGATTTTTCTTGTGAAATTCTTGTCTTCTAGTGTTGGGGTTACTATTCACGTATACGGCACTATTCACAAAAAAATTAAATTTTCGTATTTTATCCAAAATATCTATTATGGATACTAGCTTTGATTGTATCCATGTTTTGATCATTCTTGAATTTTACTTCACTATGATTATTTATGAAGTATTTTTGAACTCGGATTGTTTAAAGTACGAATCCATAATACTTGTTCTTTTGTTTCAATTGGATTCGCTTTTCTTTAAAATATTTTTCATCATCCCATCCTAAATGGTGGTATTCATCAATATCTTTGGCACGTAGTGCAAAGATGGTTGATTTTCTTATGAATATCTTTGGCCCGTGTAGTGCAAAGATGTATAGGTGTTGAGATGAACATGGTAGATCGATGAATATCTTTGGCACCAGAGTGCAAAGATGAATATTTGATTCAAGATGAATATTGGTTGATGTTACAGGGATAAAATATTGATGATGGACTTTTAAATTCATAGATTATAGTAGATTTCATTATCTACGTAACTCTTCTATGAATTATTATTTCCGCTGCAAATATTGATCTAAAACTTGTTGTCTATTGTATTTTATCAGATTTTTCCCTGTTGAAGACTAACGATAATTTGTTCTATATTATCTTAGTCATAATATTCTTTACTGGGCTAGTTGAGCTCACCTTTTTCCTTTTTGTTCCATTTTTTTTCTCAGGAGGGGAGAATGTAGCGAGTTCTAGTCGGGGTATGGAATGATGGATCTAGAAAGTTATCTTAGTAGTCCTCACCATTTTTGTAAAATAATGTACCAATAATTGTAATGAGGACTTATTTGGGTGTGAATATTGTCTAGATGACAATATTTGTATTTAAACTCACAGCTTTATATGTTGTATTAATAAAGTTGTAGTTGTTTACATACCATGTTATTGACGACTCAAAATGGGTGATGTATACCTATTTTGGGGGCGCCACAATTAATATCGAGCTTAGGGATATGATCTCTTGCGAGACCGGGGAATAGAACTAGGAGGGGAGAGACGAGTAAATCCTTCGCTAGTGTGTCCTACCTAAGCTTATTTGTTAGTTGGTCAGTATATAGGGATATTATGTGATATGTTGATTTCCTTAATTAACCCTTGTTTTATGGCAGTATTTGAGAATGTCGACTGAGAATGTTAACAGGGAGTAAATGAGACCGTGGAGACACCTTTACTCACTAATGAGGAGAACGTGCAACAGGTTGGCAATGTTTCTCCTGTGAACAACACCACTGAGCAAATGATGAACGACGGGATGTTTAGAAGCTTTTTGCAGTTCATGCAAAATCAGACGAGGGAGACTTGTGTACAAAATACAGGTAGAAATGATAACAACGCACGGTTTGTTACTGACCAATCAGATTCAAAGAGTTGGGACCACACAATTACGGGGAAAGCGGGATTCGATTAAAGAATGAGACGTGGGTCAAACAAATTACCAAGATATTCGATGTCTTGGGATGCACGGAGAACGAAGGTTCCATTCGCCACCTTTATGTTCTCACGTAATGAGGCGATTCATCGGTGGGAATCAGGAAGCGTACCCATCCAAATCCTCACACTCAAAGATGTCTTGGGAGGAAGTGGAGTTCATTAGATGAAACAAAATAACATGACGGTGTCCCAAAGACGAGGCAAAGTTTGCGAGTTATCGAGTTTGCACCTCATTTGGTAGAGAATGAGGAACGTGTATGACGGATGTTTACGAGAGGTTTGAAACCCGGCATACTTTAGTATCTCATTTCTCATAAATTTTCTCTCTATTCAGATGTTGTCAATAGGCCTCAATTGTTAGAGCGAGATAATGAGTACGTTCAACCGAGGGACCACAACCAGGATCATACCAGTGATAGCAATCATCAGAACAACAATAACCAGCGGAGAAAGAAAAATACGGATAAAAGCGGCAACCACTCTGGTGGTAATTATGGCCATGAGAATAAAAGAAGCGAGTCAGGAGGAGATTTTAAAAAGAGGAGATTCAACAACGACCTTGTGAAGACGTCACCGCCAGCAGCAACTGGTTCTAAGGGAGGAGAGCGACCACCGGTCGTATGCTATAAATGCGGGAAAGAGGGACATATCAGTCAAAACTGCCCACAACAGTTCAAGGTATGTTATAATTGTGGAAAGGAAGGATATATCGCTCGAGATTGTACAGTAGCAAAACCAAGTCTAGCAGGGATGGTGACTCAAAAGGCTGTCCCAGAAAAGTCAAAGTCAACGGTTCCTAGAAGAGCGTTTGTCGTAACTGGTCAAAATGCGAGGAATCCAAACGAGGTGATCATGGGTAAGCTAGTCATAAATTCTTGCAAAGTTTATACCTTACTAGATACCGGTGCTACCCATTCATTTATCTCTCCTGCTTGTGCTCAACGTTTAAACTTAACTCCGGAGAAATTAGACTTTGATTTATCTGTGGAGACTCCGTTAGGAGAAATTTTCATCACATCCACTATTTATAAATCTTGTTTGATCTAAGTTGGCACCATCACATTACCTATTGACCTTATCTCTTTAAAGATACTTGCTTTTGATGTGATTTTAGGGATTGATTGATTAACTACTCATCATGCCAAAATTGATTGTTTTTGTAAGGTTGTTAGTTTTCATATTCCTAACCAATTTATTGTACGAATTCAAGCGACTAAACCATTAAAATCAATCACTGTCATATCTAGTCATAAAGCTATTCGTTTATTGAAAAACGGATGTCAAGCTTTCTTAGCCCATGTTATGGATTTGAATAAAGACACGTCAGATTTGAATAATATTCCTGTTGTTAGTAAATTTCCTGACGTGTTTCCTGAAGAACTTCCCGGTCTACCCCTAGAACCTGAAGTTGAATTCTTTATTGATCTTAAGCCTGGTACAAAGCCCATTTCTAAAACCCCATATCGAATGGCTCCTATTGAACTTCAGGAGTTAAAAGTCCAACTATAGGAATTGTTGGACATCGATTTTATTCGTCCTAGTACATCTCCTTGGGGTGCTCCTGTTTTATTTGTAAAGAAGAAAGACGGGAGTATGCGACTTTGTATTGACTATCGAGAATTGAACCATGTCACCATCAAGAATAGGTATCCGTTACCTCGTATTGATGACCTGTTTGACCAGTTGCAAGGAGCACAATTCTTCTCAAAGATCGATCTTCGTTCTGGATATCATTAGCTGAAGATTAGAACTGAGGATATTCCAAAGACTGCCTTTAGAACTCGGTACAGTCATTATGAATTCTTAGTCATGTCTTTTGGATTGACTAATGCTCCTGCGACTTTTATGGATATGATGAACCGAGTATTCAAGGATTATTTGGATCAGTTTGTTGTTGTCTTTATTGATGACATCCTCATATATTCCAAAAGCCGTGAAGATCATGAGAACCATTTGAAGCTAGTAGTCCAAAGGCTTTGTGAAAAGAAGTTATATGCCAAGTTGAAGAAATGCGAGATCTGGCTTGAGGAAGTAGCATTCCTTGGGCACGTGGTGTCAAAACATGGAGTATTTGTTGACCCAGCGAAGATTGAAGCAATACAAAGTTGGGAGCAACCGAAGTCGGTGACTGAAGTAGGTAGCTTTTTGGGCTTAGCTAGTTATTATCGGAGATTCATGGAAGGATTTTCTCGAATCGCTACTCCGTTAACTCAGCTGACTCAGAAAGATACAAAATTCGTAGGGAGCGAGGAATGCGAGAAGATTTTCCAAGAGCTCAAGAGGAGACTCATTTCGGCACCTGTTCTGACAATACCATCTGGTTCGGATGGATTTGTTATCTACAGCGATGCTTCAGGCAAAAGGTTATGATGTGTTCTCATGCAACATGGGAAATTCATAGCCTATGCCTCGCGATAACTTAAAGAATGTGAGAGGAATTATCCTACTCATGATCTAGAGTTAAAAGCAGCTAATGTTTTCGCTAAAAGATCCGGAGGCACTATCTATATGGAGAGAAAGTGGAGATATATTCAGACCATAAAAGCCTCAAATATTTCTTCACCCAAAAGGAACTCAACATGCGACAATGACGTTGGCTCGAGCTGTTAAAAGATTATGACCACACCATTCAATACCATCCTGGAAAAGTAAATGTGGTAGCTGACGCGTTGAGTAGAAGATCATATGCATGAACGAGTGCGATGATATCAAGTATACGCATAGAACCAACTTTAATCGATAAAGTTAAAGTTGATCAAGCCACAGACCCGGAGCTGATGCGTATGAAGAAGAAAGTACAAGAAGGTGTTATTCCAGAAGCAAGAATCGATGAAGAAGGAATACTTCGAGTCCACTCCAGACTTTGTGTTCCTAACGATTTTGATGTAAAGAACAAGATCATGATGGAGGCACACAATACACCATTTACAATCCATCCTGGAAGTACCAAAATGTATCGTGATCTTTGACATACATTTTGGTGGAACTATATGAAGAGAGAGATCGCGAAGTTTATCTCGAGGTGTTTAACTTGTCAACGTGTAAAGGCGGAGCATCAAGTGCCTAAGGGTCCATTACAACCACTTGAGATTCCGAAATGGAAGTGGGAACACATTACCATGGATTTTGTTACGGGTCTTCCCACGGTTTCTCAAGGCATAAATGTTATTTGGGTTATTGTTGATAGATTAACCAAGTCTGCTCATTTCTTGCCGATACGGGAGACTTATTCCCTTGAATGTCTTGCTCATATGTATGTAAATGAGATTGTGAGATTGCACAACATGCCAGTATCCATAGTTTCGGATCGTGACCCAAGATTCACTTCACGATTTTGGGTTAGCTTGCAAAAAGCTATGGGAACAGATTTACGATTCAGTTCGGCATACCATCCTCAAACGGACGGACAATCAGAGAGGACTATTCAAACTCTTGAAGATTTTAAGACTCTGTGTCCTAGACTTCAAAGGGAGTTGGGATAAGTATTTACCATTGGTGGAATTCTCCTACAACAACAGTTATCAGGTAAGTATAGGTGTGGCTCTATTCGAAGCATTGTATGGAAGAAAGTGTCGCTCTCCAGTATGTTGGGATGAGGTGGGTGAAACAATATTGTTGGGACCAGAGTTGGTACGTATTACTATAGAAAAGATCCAAATGATTCGACAACGTATACAAACGGCACAAGATCGACAAAAGAGTTATGCGGATCTTCATCGAAAGGACGTGGAATTTAGTATTGGGGATCATGTATTGTTGCGTGTTGCCCCATGGAAGAGAGTTACAAGATTTGGGAAGAGAGGAAAGCTCAATCCACGATTTATTGGTCCATTTCAGATTCTTGACCGAGTAGGAAATGTATCCTATAGGCTCGCATTACCTCCAAGTATGTCTCGTGTTCATAATGTTTTTCATATATCTGTGCTTCGTAAATATGTGAAATACCCGTACCACGTTATTGAGTTAGAACCGGATGAGATAGCCAAAGACTTAACGTACGAGGAGGTACCTATCAAGATCTTGGATAGGAAAAAGCATGTCTTACGTACAAAGGTCATACCACAAGTTAAAGTTTTGTGGAGAAACCATGCTATTGAGGAAATGACCTGGGAGTTGGAAACGGAAATGAAAGCGAGGTATCCTCACCTTTTCGAAACACCAGGTACGTAAGTCAATTTCGAGGACAAAATTTCAGAAGGAGGGGAGGTTGTAAGACCCCAGCTTATTATAAATAAAATTAAATTTCCTCTATTTATTATTTTGAAATAGTAAGGGTTGATTTGATTAATGTGGTTAGTTATGGGTAAAATGTGTAAATATTTCAAATATGCAAGTGGTTATAAAATATTCATTTTTATCGGAGAATATTCGTTTGGTCGTGGAATATTCTTACTGTCGGGGAATATTCGTACAATGGCGCAGCCTTGTGTAGGCCCTATAACGGAAAGTGATTGGATGAAGAAAACGACAAGTATAAGTTGTTTATAAATAACATCGTAGTTGTTACCGTTAATACTGTTGGAATACCCGGTGGTTAAAACACAGTAGCACACGATATTGCACCAATTATTGATTCTTACGTAGGAAGGCATTACTCAATAATTGTTACGATGAATTACCGCTCAATATTTTATTTTATTGATTCAATAATTGCTACGTTGATATTTTATATTATAGTTATTTCAATAATTTTCACTACACAGTATTTTCATTATCAGATCAATAATTCATATTATTTGAATAATATTATTAGATAATATTATTGGCAATGTCTACAAAGTTCTGTCTAAGGAGAGGTTTGGTCACCTAATTGCGCGCCAGTAAGGAAAAATCCTTATTGGAAAGCCCCCTCTTTCCTGGGAACGACCTGGTTGTCGATATTGTGATTCTGTAATATTATTTGTGAATAATTAATTATTGATTTATATGATAAGAAAAATATTCATTTTATGTGGATATAGATGGAGAAAATTTTAAAGTGACAATTGTTGAAAAATTGATATTTTATCTTTTCTGATAAAACAATTCATTTAAGTATATTATTATATTTTAATAATATAATAATGGTGATATTTTTACAATGAATGTGAGATATATGAATATATGAGGTGGAAGAGTATTTTTGTTGCAAAAGTTGTTTAAAACATGTTAAACATGTGTGTGGGCCCATTTCTTGACTGAAATTTGATTATAGCCTGTAAAATCGCCCGTTTGTGGATTTCGGTCAATTTCTGTTTGGAATTTGAAAAAACTTAAACTTACAAAGTTGTAGAGAATGGAATTTCCTATGAAAAGGACATGAGGTTTGAATTTTTCTGATAAAAAAGGGCTATTTATTATGAATTATTGAAGTTTTGAAGTTCAAATAATTAATTTTTGAAGTTTAAAATATTTTATTTAAGAAAAACGTTTTTCTTACTTTAATTGAGTGGGTGGCTGATGTTTGGCTCAATTAGTGTGTGTAGGAAGTTGTGGAAAAAATTAATATTTATTAAATTTTCTGCTTTGGTGTTCTAAGCATTTTTCTATAAATAGGGTGCTTAGGTTAGAATTGAAAATCACACCAGAAACTGAAGTTTTCTCTCTCTATATTATCGAGAGCATTCTTGTGAGTATTTTGATATTTTGAGTGTTGCTATACGGTGCACGTTCCTTCAGCACTATATCCGAGATAAAATATTGACCGATTGATGAATATCTTTGGCCTGTAGTGCAAATATGAATATTTGATTCAAGATGAATATTGGTTGATGTTACAGGGATAAAATATTGATGATGGACTTTTAAATTCATAGATTATAGTAGATTTTATTCTCTACATAACTCTTCTATGAATTATTATTTCCGCTGCAAATATTGATCTGAAACTTGTTGTCTATTGTATTTTATCATATTTTTCCCTGTTGAAGACTAACGATAATTTGTTCTATATTATCTTAGTCATAATATTTTTTACTGGGCTAGTTGAGCTCACCCTTTTCCTTTTTGTTCCATTTTTCTTCTCAGGCGGCGAGAATGTAGCGAGTTCTAGTCGGGGTGTAGAATGATGGATCTAGAAAGTTGTCTTAGTAGTCCTCACCATTTTTATAAAATAATGTACCAATAATTGTAATGAGGATTTATTTGGGTGTGAATATTGTCTAGATGGCAAAATTTGTATTTAAAATCACAGTTTATATGTTGTATTAATAAAGTTGTAGTTGTTTTTGTACCATGTTATTGATGAGTCAAAATGGGTGATGTATACCTATTTTGGGGGCGTCACAAGCACCTCCATCTATACCTCCATTTTTAACTTAGTCATGCAAGTATTATCAATCTTGCACCAACTCCCCTAATAGTACAAGAATGTGATTCAATAGTACACACATGTGAACAAATAGTTATATAAGCATGTGAATTAGTAGCAATTAATTGCTCATTTATCCGATTAATTACCCGATTTATCAATATAACCCCCAGACATCAATTATCATTGGAATAAATGTCGATTTCACTAACACTAATAATTCCAACACAATGGAACTATCAATTTCATCTTTAATCAACACAATCTTATTCATCATTAATATTATAATTCACAATATTTAACAACCAGGTTGTTCCCAGGAAAGAGGGGGCTTTTCGATAAGGATTTCTCCTTATTCGCGCGCAATTAGGTGACCAAACCTCTCCTTGACAGAACTTCTAGACATTGTCAATATGAATAACTTTACCATCTCAATTATTGATTTAATAATATAACATATTATGCAGATGATACTGTGACAATAATTGAATCAATAATATGAGAGATATTATGTAACAATAACTGTAGCAATAATTGAGTATAACTGAGTGACTTCTTACGTAAGCATCAATAATCAATACCGTGTGCTACTATGCAACCACGCCAGCGTATTCATCGTACTTTTTACTACGGTAGTAGTTCAACAGTTTTAACGGTAACACTTTCGCCGTTATTTTTATAAAAAGATAATTATGTCGTTTTCTAACTACACTACTAGAAAAACAAGAATATGTGACGGAACTTTATGACAGTTTTTAAAAACAATCACAAAAGATAGTAATTTGTGATGGATTTTTTAAGCAATCACAAAATAATAGTATATATGATGGCTCTTAGTGATGACTAATCTTGCCATTAATGTATTATAAATGTGATGACCATGTCAATCACACCAACTTTTTCACGCAAAATAAATTTTCTTTTTGTGACGCACTAAGTCATCACTTATAGATATACCCTTTTCGTGATTTCAATTAAGCTATCACTAATATTTTAATGTAAGAAATAATCAAAACAATATTTTGTGATGGCCGACAATCATTAAAAAGATAGATTTTTTTGACGACTTTTATTTGCAATTACAAAAAGAAGGTATTTTGTGATGGCATTTTTAAGCCATCACAAAACAATAAAATATATGATGGCTCTTAGTGATGACTAATATTACCATCATTATAGAGTATTTGTGACTACTATTGCAATCACCAAATCTTATGTGGAAGTAATTTTGTTTAGTAAGTCAACTCACATCTGTTTCCTTTTATATTTTGTTTTAAAATTATAATCATGATATGGGCTTTGGTGTAGTGGTAATACTCGTTATTTAGTTTGAAAATGGGGGGAGGGTTCGAATCCTACAAGTATCATTTGATACAATTAATATAGATACAATTAATACAGTGAAATAAAATATACGTAAATAGATATTCACGTTCTTATTTGATCCCTAAAGTCTTTTTGTGATGACTTTGATAATCACAATAGATTACGTGTTAATGTGATTGTATCGATCATCACAAAAACACTAAGCGTTTGCGTGATTGCCAAAACCATCACGTAAAACTTTTCATGATGGGCGTATACAAGACGGCCGTTGTGATGCTTAAAGCCATCACGTAAACCTTTCGTGATGGTTTTTCTACTTTTTGTGATGGATTTTGACCATCACAAATGACCATTTTTTTAGTAGTGAGCTATGACAATACTTCTGTTGTGGGGTCCGCCAATGATTGTGTCATCGTACAGATATTTCTCGACAAAAAGAATATTCCCTGACCAATCGAATATTATATAACCACTTGCTTACTTTGTAAAATTTGTAAATATTACCCACAACTATAACATTATATCAAATCCACACCATAATATTCAAAAAATATATTTTGAGAAATTTAAATCTTTATTCATAAAATTTGGGGTCTCATACAAGCAACCTCGATAATGCACCCAGCAGGGATCTATCTGGTGATACACACATCAGCGAAGGTCAACAACAGACTATTGGCATTAACTTCGACAGAATGAGGGAATATGTTATACACATCCTCAAAAAGACAAAGCTTTATCCCCACATATCTCTTGCACACAAGAGGCACCTCTATGGAATATAAGCCAGTGTCTAGGATTCGAGACTTTAGTGATAGCCCCAACGTTAACATCCTTGAAGACTTGGATCGCATGTCCAAGTCATCACTGATTGTCATCCCGAAAGGATTACCAGGGAACCGACAGTCATTTCCATCATGCATCATACTTTTGCATCATGTTCCTACATATAACATCATGTTTACCTTACTTGCATTTCAAGTGTCTAGGATTCTTTATCCTATCCATGCCTTGCATTGCATGAATATGATAAAGAGGGGCATCTGTAGACACTCAAAATTTTCTGCACGACTGTTACTGACATTGTAGGAAGGCAGATTCATCTTTCAGAGATAACCCTAGAAGACATCTTACATCCATTCCGGATACTACCGGAAGTTCAAGTTCAAAACCTAGGACACACACCGGGAACATCATTTCCAACCCCAGAACACACACCGGAAGGATCATTTCCAACCTCGGAGATAACCCCGAGTTTCGTCCTTGGCGATAACCCCAAGGAATGTTGTTGTAGTTTTGGCGATAACTCCGAAAATGCTTGTTTCATATGACACCTCCAAATCTAGGTTCTCTAACCTCAAATTTAGGGCTCACGATCTATCATCATCATAAGCATTCTATAACTATTACGGAATAGTAAACATACATTGTTCATTATAATAAAGTTTCATAACATAGTCCCAAGGTCTTCTTAACCTTAACTTAAACACACCATTCATATTACAAAAGGGTTTACATAAGAAATCCCATCAGATAATAATAACTAACATTCATTCTAAATTATTCCTGGATCTTGCCCTTGCCTTTGTCCTTCGTATTGGATCCTTGAGGCTTAACTGAAATAAATGTCATGATATAGCAAGGGTACGTAAGCAACTAATTTGCTTAGCAAGTTTATATACAAGGGAGATATATCATGACTAGAAAGAAGTTTTGCTTTCAATGTTCAACAATAATATAAGATTGTGAAGGAACATGAATTAATAATTAACAATTGAATATTTAAATAATTGAATAACATGAACTGAGTGGTTTTGAAATAACCATGAACATTTGCCAAGGTTCTTAGTCATTTAAACTGGACCTCTTAATAAGTTTTGGTATTCAAGGGGATCAGCCTTTCATACCCCATGATTTATGCATAAACACTTAATAATCCAGCATCGATATCATGCTTTAATCAAATTCGTCCTTTTCTCAGTCAAGAATTCTTATCATATCAATTTAATAAGAATAGCTTTTTAAAACACATTTGATTTAACAAATTTAAACATGCTTGATCTAGCTGATACAATTACAATAGATTTATCTCATAGACAGTTCATGAATGAAAGAACTTTAATTTAATTCACAGTTCAATACTAATAGAACATGAATTCAATTGCACAAAGTGCGAATTTCAATAATCAATATAGATGTGAATAATCATCAATAATTATTCACTAACATGCTTTGGAAATAATAACTTGAGTTTGAGAACTTGCCTCGTTTGTAGGTTACGGCTACGCAATTAAATTTTATCCACTATGCAGTTAAATTATCTTCCTTTGAGAGACCTATAGTTAAGCTTTCAATTAGCCATAGCATAACACTAGATTATGTAATCACATAGTTATTATAGTACAATTAGTTCTTAGAAATATTATCCTGCTTCGATAATGTTACTATTAAATAACAACTACCTTTATTTCACTTAATATTATTAACCTTGATAACATTTAATATTTCTCTTAGTATTATTAGTTCACTAATAATACTTTTATTCTTCACTAATATTAATAACATCTTAATAATATTTTAATACTTTATTAATATTATTAATCCTCTTAATAATATTTTAATCATGCGATAATATTATTACATTATTAATATCTTACGTATGCTTTAGTATCATTAATCAATTAATAATACTTTTAATCATTTACCAATAGTATTAATATTTTATTCATTTACTAATATTATTAATCATTAAATAATATTTTATTCATTTACTAATATTATTAATCATTTAATAATATTTTATTCCTTTACTAATGTTATTACATTTTAAATAACATTTTATTTAATCTCAAATATTATTATTTACTCAATAATAATACTTTAATAATCTTTTAATAATATTTTAATCTAAGATTAATATTTTAATCTAATATTATTAATCATTTAATAATATTTTAATCATTTATTAATGCTTAAATCAAATATTATTAACCATTTAATAATATTTTAATGAAGTTTTAATGTTAATATTTCTATTTACTTAACAATATCATATTCTAATATTATTAATATCATAATAATATTTTTAACAATTTATTGGATTAATAAATAATTTATTCTAATTGTTCACCCTTTATTAAACCTCTTATTTAATATCCATAAAAGGTCATAAATAATATTTCTTATTATAAATTACTAAAATACCCTAAAATAGTCATAATATTATCTATTAGGAGTATTCAAGCATTAAAATCATATTTTTCTTATTTAAGACTTCATTTAACTATTTATTTCCTTTTATTCATAACTTAATCATTTTTAGAGAAAATAGCAAACTGATTCCAAAAATTCTCATTTTCTGGATTTGGATAGTATATGACCCAACCATGTTTCCCAAATTTTTTTGGAATTTTAGAAAATGATTTACTATTTTTAAAGTGCCAAAAACACTCGGATCTTGCTTCATTTTTCATAAATCGAGTCTTGCTTAGACAAATCTGAAATATTTAGGGTATACTCTCATAACATATAGGAACCTACTGTAAAAATTTCAGAATTTTCCAGTGTATACACAGTGAGAAATTCGAGTGTTAATATTTAGGAGTCCTTTACGGAAATAGCCATTACGCACAACCTTTAAATCGAAACGCGTTGGTTCTTTTTCCTGCACGTAGATAACTTCTTAAGGTACCTCTGTGATTTTTCCCAAATTTTTAAAAGACATGCAACTGTCCGAAACAGCCTTAAGAAAAACTAGAACAGTAGCTATTTTAGGGTTTCAAACCTCAATATACTATGTGGACTGTTTTGGGCAAAACAGTCCCCATGGCTTCAATACTTGCATGATTTGTGTTCTACCACTTGGGTTTACTAGATAACTCATGTATCTAGCACCCCCCTTCGACGGATCACAAATCCAAGCTGTAAAACTTGAGTTATATAAGATTTAGTGGAAGAAAAACAAGGATTTCACCCCTTGGAGAACATATGCTCATTTTCTTCCTCTAAGCCTTTGATCTAACACTTAAGATACTTAGTTCCATACATGATGATATGTAGAACTAGGGTATCTTGAGTATTAGTTCATAACCCCAACAAAACTCAAGCTATAATACAAAGTAAAAGAAGAAGATGAAGATTAGGTTATACCTTGATTTAGTGGCAGCCTTCCTTGATTTACCAAAGTAAGTAATGAACTTAGGATGCATCCAATAAACTAGCACACCTCTCTCACTCTCTCAAAACCGAACCCTCCCCCTTCTTTCTCTTACTTTGCAACTTGCTAGCTTGAGAGAAAAAATAGAAGAAGAAGAATAAGAGAAAATGAATGTCTAGCAAATGAATGAGTGATATAACTATTATCCCCTTTATTTTTATTGTTCCATGGATAAAAGACTACACCTTATCTCTTCAATTAGCCTAATCATGTGATTAAGGGTGCTTAATAGATTTGAAACCAATGGGATATTGACACACATATACTTGTGTGTAAGACTTCTACTTATGGACATTGATTAGCATAATCTTCTTCCCATAAAAAGGCCTAATTGGTCGATCCCCCCTTTCCCATTATATCTCCCAATTTGCTTTTACTTTAATACACAAATTTGATTAATCAAAAGTCTAAAATACCCTTAATCAAGTGGGCTAAGTATTGGTTTGCATTTTATTTCCTTTGGGCTTCTTCCTTAATTGTTTTGGGCCATGTAATAAACATAGTCTAACAATTTTAATATATGTTACCCAAATTATTTATTTAGGGTTTCCATTTACAATCATATGAAATTTAATTACTTATACATGTGACTTTAGCTCATAAACTAATTAGGTTTAAAATTATTAGTCACTTGAAATAACAAGATTATCCACTCAAGTTAGTATACATATTAAATACTAACCTTTCCTTATTACCATAACCCTTAGGTTATTTAATTATCTAACCAAATGTATAATTAGGTTACGAAGATTTCATTTTAATGAAATCTATAAATGTATATATCCATAACTATAGTATATATGTTAATTGCCCCATGCACCACTTCATATATGTTGTCACATATTAAATCACTGTATAACACAAAGATTTAAATATCGATAATGTACATACATCTATAGTGACTTAAAATTCACGATTATTACATTTCAAACACATGCTATCAGCTTCAATCTTAAACCTCCTGCTGAGGTACTCATCCCTCAGACCCGAAGCTAACAACGGGTAGACAGGCACATTCACAAGATGACCTTGTGGCAATCAAAAACTTGCAGCAGTCCAATCTCAGATGTAACCCTGAGCAACGTCTGCTTTCAACTCAAACCAGTGATAACCCCGGTGAGGAGTCAAACATCATCTTTCCACATCAACACCTGCGTGTCGTCTCAACACTTCATACATACATACATACATACAATAATTTCCCACAAGAACCGAGGAGTTACAATCCCGAGTGACTATTGCGCGTGGCAGTATACCGGGTAGAAGTTGAAGCTTGAAGACTATGGGCATAGTCCCCTTTTCCTGACTTCGTACAACCTCTAATCCATGTCATTGTGTAAGTCTCGACATAAGCAGTCCGAAGAAGGTCACATATACCTCGTTCGGATGCTCGGATTGAAGTTCTGTAAGTTCGAGTGGATATTACAGTGCATGAGTGCACGTACTTCGAGACGACGGGACCCGCGAAGCCCGGGGACACCTCGACCAGCCGTAGGTGTAACTGTGGCTGCTGCAAGTACACCTGCGGCCATCAGTCTATAAATATAGACCTTGGGGTCAGCCATTTGGAGGAGGGAAGAGAGAGAAAAGGTGAGGAAGCCCTATCCAATTTACTCTGTACACACCCATATTGAGTGTTTCCTCAGTTTAAACATATGTTCGCTCACATATAGCTATACTTATATCTGGCGGGAGCTGAGTGTTTATCCATATAGAGTCATAGAAGTCTACATTGGCAACCCACTGTAAGCCTTATTACATTCTATAAAGCCTTTCTTTTCATATTAGCACACACTATTATACACATTGAGAGTCGTGTTGTGTGTGTTTGCCCGGACTTCGTTCCGTGGTTTTCATTTCTGTTTGTATATATATACTTATATATATGTATATATTTTATATATGGACTAACATTATCGAGTTATACCTCGATTGAGCCTAGACTTATGGAAGTATCAAAGGCCTCAATTACTATTGAGCACAAGGTTTGAAAAACCTCTTTTTATAAAACTTCATTAACATATCTGGTTAAAACTGAATTTTTCTATAAATTCAAACCCTTTGTATATAGGTGCGAACGAGGCCTAACACTACTTCCAAATAATTACACATTGATCCATACACACACACACATATTCATATAATAGTTTCTTGAAAAGTTACGGTCACCGTGGCAACACGGATGTCAGGGGATGCCTAACAACTTCCCTCCGCATAATCAAGCCCCCGAACTCAAATGAATCTCGGTTTCACAGACCCGTTTAGAAGTGTCATATCACTGGGTCAATGTGCAAACCTTTTTGGTTGCGTTGGTGCAACCAGTTAAATACACCAACTGGCGACTCTTAAAGTCAAATCGTCGACATTATACATGTCGGACCTTTTTCACTTGTTTTTTCAAACAAATATCACATTAACATGAGAACACCAAAGAACAAGTAACGAAAAGGGACACTAAAAAATTTCGACGTCGACACCCCACATGTGGCCCCACCTTTATTATATTAAATAATTTTCTACCGATTATTTTGAAAAATGGGTAAATAGGGATCCAAATAATAAGCAAAATTTACAATAAATACTTCATAAAAATCTCCTCAATATTTTTAATAACATTTATTCATTATTATTAGAACTCGTAATATTAACAATCAGATCGTTCCCAAGAAAGAGGGGGCTTTCCGACAAGGATTTCTCCGTATTGGCGCGCAATTAGGTGACCAAACCTCTCCTCGACAGAACTTTCTAGACATTGTTAATTATGCAAATAATAATATGAATAACTTGTCATCTCAATTATTAATTTAATAATATATAAAATATTGTGACAATAATTGAATCAAATAACGAGAGATACTATGCAACAACTACTGTGGCAATAATTGAACACAACTGAGTGACTTCTTACGTAAGCATTAATAATCAATACCGTGTGCTACTATGCAACCACGCGTATTACTGTACTTTTAACACCGGGTATTTCAATAGTTAACGGTAAAACTTTCGCCACTATTTTTATAAAAAGATATTTTTGCCGTTTTTTTATTCCAACAATAATTCCGTTGTGGGGTCCACCAATGATTGTGCCGTCGTACGAATATTCCCCGTTAAAACAAATATTCCCCGACCAATCAAATATTATATAACAACTTGCTTACTTTGTAAAATTTATAAATATTACCCACAACTATAATATTATGACAAATCCACACCATAATTATTCAAAAATGATATTTATAGAAAAATTCATCTTTATTCATAAAAGTTGGGGTCTTACATCTTGACTGTTTTTGGATTTCTTGATTTTACATTGTATGATGCCTTCAAAGAGACCTATTATGTGTTAAATTTGAGTTTATATTAGTTAGCATGATTATTGAGCACACACGCACTATATCAATGATAAAACTCCTAGATTTGATGATTTATTGGGAAATTACTGATTTGTTTTGATACGAGGTATTATCACGTTTACTTGATTTCTCCAAGGCTGGTTGAATAGAATTGTCTATGTTATTACTGCTGGATTCGTAGGCATGTAGTTTAATTCCATTAAATTCCATATCATTGCATTTCGTTTTGTTTTGTGCTCGAGGACTAGCAGAAGTTTAAGTTTAGGGGAGTTTGATGAGTGGGTTTTATACCTACGAATCAGCCTCTAATTTGCACTTAAATTGAGTTGATCTTGCATATTTCTATTTATTTTTACTTTTTATGTTTTTTTTTTGTATTTAGGATTGCATTACATGGTATGGTGGTACATTCGTGGCTTTGTGGCAAGATTTGGCATCAAAATGGACAAAATTAGCATGACAAGACATACCCCTCCCCCCGCCCACCGGGGTGGACCTTTATAGAGCAAAAACCCCGCCGGGGCGGGGGTACGGGAAAGAGCCATAATTGTGTTTCAATTGGAATTCTGCAGCTGTGGATGGGAAGCAATTTGGCATGGATTAGAACTCTGATAGGCATCATTTTTGGGACTAAATACATGACTGATGATGAGATAACAGAGGAGAACAACCTAGACACATCACTACAATCAATCAATTAGCCATATACAAGCCCTAATTTCAGAAGATCAATGGAGGAAAGCAAGGAAGGACAGAATCACGAAGATTACAAATTTGGAGCAAGAAGAAGGGTGGTTTAGTATCTATTCTACTTCTTTAATTCAAATATTGTAATTGGGATTATGTATTCTCAACTTATTTTAGTTTTTATTTCATTTATGATGAACTAAAGTACTTTTTAGGCTTGCAATGAAGCTTTATTATTAAACAATGATTGTGAAGCCTTAATTATAGTTTAATAATCTATCCATTCAGTTTGTCTATTATGATTTGTGCTTTAATTTATGAATTGCTTGATCACCAATTCTATATGGATTTATATGGATTCGAGAGATGATGTATGAATCTAGACCTAATCACTTTAGCACGTGTTCTTGAATTTTGCGTTTAATGGAATCTTGATGAATGTTAGGGTAGAGAAATTCTTAATATCGCATGTAATCTAGTAAAGAACTTGAATTTAAACCTTCTTTGATTTTAATTCACATAGAGATATAGTGAATTATTTAATTAGGGTGTTTGGCTTAATTCTATCTAATTTGTGAATTTTAGTTAATACGGTATTAGTGTATTGAGAGATGGCTAATTTTACCCAAGTGTTCTTGGTTAATAAACTGGGATAGTGAATTGAACTGGAATAAGGTGTGATAATCGGAGTGAGACGTAAAGTGAAGTTGTAAGCCTAATTCTCCATTAATTGCTTGAAATTACGGTTATTAAGTTGTGTTAATTTGTTAGAAATTTTAGTTTTTCTTAATTATAATCCTTAATTTGAATAGTTTAATAAAATTGAGTTAATATAGAACTGGTAATTATGAGGTTTAATTTCATACTAATCTCTGTGGGAAAGATACTTTTTCTTACTACTATATTACTTGTTGACCACGTGCACTTGCGTGTGAGCGTAATTAGATTTCGACAAACAACAAGGACCCTCAGGCCCTGGTTTCTTATTAATATTGTTGTTGGTGCTAAGTTGCTAAGATGACTTTAAGCTTGTTCATCCTTTAATACTTAGCAGCTTGATGTGATCCTCTTTAGATTCTTCATCGAGACTGGATCACTATTGGACAGATTGCTATGTTGTTCATGAAGCTCGTTCTCTTTGAGTACTTAGCAGTTTGTCACTTCTTCTTTGGTGCAGCTGATCTTGTGGTTGGTTCTTATCTTTATCTAATCTCAGCTTTCACACCTTCACCACTTGAGGATTGCTAAGTCTTTGCACTTTTGGTAGACTCCATCTGGCATTTAGCATCCCCCGAATCTTGGTTGAATTGTGTACAAACTTGGTTCTATATCTATTCTTCTTTAGCTCTTGGTGGCTCATGGTGATTCATAGCCAATCTTCTGAATGTTATCTTCTTGGCCTTCTTTGCTCTCAGCTTAGCTGCTATTATGAGTGGCATTCTAATTATTATTGAGTGAAGCCTTTTTCTGTTAAAGCTCTTCTCTTATCTTGCTTCACTTCTACTTTTGTAGTCTCACTGCCACTAAGACGAATTCTGTTTTAGCTCTGTAGAACTCGTAGAGTCAACAATTTATCGAAAACCAACAACTTTCTACTTTCAAGCTTCAGCTGTTAAATATCCTTCCATAAGCTTCCCGTTGTACTATAGCCATTGGAAGCTATTTGAATTGATTCGCAGATCTCGAGTTATTTGGTGCAGACTGCTGATGTGACGTGATAGTCCCTTTTTGATTTTTCTGAGACAGCAGTCTACCAATTCACCTACCACATCAGAGATGTCATTTTAACGTATCAGGTTGATAGTCACCTTTATTTCTTCTTTCTGATTCCTCGATCAGAACATCAGGAGTTTTTCTTCTACACCGATGCTTTCAATCAACAATGTTCGAATGTCAGTCTTTTTGTTGAGACGTTGCCAAGGCTTTAATACTCAGATGAATAAACTCTATGATTCTGATGCATATGACCTTGAACTTGATCGTAGTTAGTCAGTTGAATATTGCTCGTTAACTGATTGAGATAACACTACGATTTTGAGAGTGTTTTTTGGATTTTCAATGTAGAACCTTTCTTCCTTCACTCGTGCAGTGCTTCAACACTTCTTCTTACCTTGACTTGCATTAGGCAATAACAACTTGTTTGAATGCTCTGGCCCTCCTGAATTTCAAGACTCATCTGATTGGTCATGCTCAGCTCTCTTTCTCCTTGTGATCTCCTGTTCACATATCATCAATGGTCTGACCCATGCTTAAACTTCTTTGTCTATTCTTTATTGGTTTGCCAGTATCTTTGTATAAACCGCATCAGTTCCTACCTCTCATTTGGCAAACACTACGATCATAGTCACACCCTAGATCCTCATCTTTTGTTTATCTTGACAGCTACCGCATTACTGACTTTCTTTTGTCAGTCACGTCATCTGAAGTCTTCTTATTGTTGCTTATGAAATACTTCCCTTGAATGGCTTCACTTATCAATTAGGATGCTGATTGAATTGGTGCTTCGATCTTCTGTTTGCTTGTAAGCCATTTGGTGAGTGCTCTCTGGCTTAAGGTAAATTGCATCTTTATAGTTATGAACAGAGGCTGCATTCTTTGGATGCTTTGGAAGTGCTCATGTGTAGAGAATTGTGTTATCACTACGATTCTTCTTTAGCGTTGTGAGCACTAATAGACTTTGTCGAAGACTTTGTTCTGCAGACTAAGATCTAGCTTTGGTTCTGAAAATACTATGACTCCGAGAGCAGATTATACAACAGACTACGATTTATGCCTCTGTTATGATCAATAGACTCTACGACTTCAAATGAGGTCTACAATTCTTGACTTGGCTTGGCAAGCGCTGATCAGTGGGTTTTATACCCACGAATTGGTTCTTAATTCAAGCTTAAAATGTGTTAATTCCTTGATTTTAATGTCTATTTTTACTTCTTTAGCTTTGTTTTGTGTTTAGGATTAGTGGAGTGGCTACTGGACAAAACAGGTGGAGTTGTGGTAAAACATGGCAATTGTGGAGCTTAAAGAAGTCAACTTGCAGAAGCCACCCCCGCCGGGGCGGGGGGTCTTGATCTTATTTAGTAGTCTACTAGCCCACCTGATTTATTTCTAATGTTATAGTCGTGAGCTTAAGTGTTTGGGATGGCTTGGGAATCATATTCGCATGGATTTGTAATCAGAATACATGTCTTAGCAATATAATTGACAACAAAAAACAAGATGGATGGCATGCAAGGCAATTAACATTGATAGAAGACAGATTTTGTTGCAAGCATTGGAGTGAAGATTTTTGAAGGATTTTTCATATCAATTGCAATTTGGGCTATAGAAAAGGGTGGTTTTGGATTTATTCTTTTCTTTTAGTTTTATATTTGTAATTGAGAGGATGTTTTCTTTAATTAATTCAGTTTTTATTTCATTGATGATGAACTAAATTACTTTTTAGGCTTATGACGGATCTTCAAGTGGAACGATGATTATGTAACTTTGATTTTCAGTTTAATAAGCTATTCCTCAGTTTACCTATATTAATTTTTGCTTGAATTTATGAATTGCCTGATCACCAATTCTTTGTGGACTTGTATGGATTCGAGAGAGGAAATACGAGTCTAGACTTAGTTAATATAGCGTGTGTTCTTGAATTCTATGAATGAATGGAATCTTGATGAATGTTAGAGTATAGAAATGCTTAACATCGCATGTAATCAGATAGAGAACTTGGACTTAAACCTTCTTTGATTGTAATTCACATAGAGATATAGTGAGTTACTTAATTAAGGTATTTAACTTAATTCTATCTAATTTGTGGATTTGAGTTGATATGGTGTTAGTGCATCGAGAGGTGGCTAATTCTACTTAAGTGTTCTTGATTAATAAACTGGGATAGTAATTTAAATTGGAATGAAGGGAAATAATTAGAGTGAAGCTTAGGGTGAAGTTGTAAGCCTAATTCTCCAATACTTATTTGAAATTTTAGTTTTTAAGAATTGTGATTATTTTGTGATCTTATTATTTTTCATAACTTTAGTTTTTAATAATTTTAATCATTAAATTGGATAGTTTAATAAAATTTGGATTAATAGGAAGCTAGTAATTGTGAGGATTAAATTCATACTAATTTCTCTGTGGAAACGATACTCTACTTATCATTATATTACTTCTTGACCACGTATACTTGCGTGTTGTGCATATATATATATTTTACCCAACAAGTTTTTGGCGTCGTTGCTGGGGAATATTAGTATAGATTTTAATATTTTGCGATATCAGTTTAATTAGTTCAGTTTTACTTAACTATTTTTTTTTGTTTTGTTCGTTCTTATTTCAGGTTTTTGAAGTTGGTTTATGCAAACTCGGTCCAAAAATCCAGACTTGCTTCCTTTTAAGGATAACATTGAGAGACGATTTCAAAGGCTAAGTAAGTGGATTAAGAAGATAGAGGAAGACTTCAAAAATTCTGAAAAAGAAGAAGCAATGGCTGCCGAAGACCAGAAAGCATTGAGGGATTTTGCTACACCCAAGGTGACTGAGCTTTAGTCAAGTATCACCAGGCCTGCTATAGCTGCGAACACATTTGAGATTAAGCCTAGGACTATTTAGATGATCCAAAACTCGGTTCAGTTTGGGGGACTAACAAATGATGATCCGAACGAACATTTAGTCAACTTTTTGGAAATTTGTGACACCTTCAGGTATAATGGGGTGTCAAATGATGCAGTTAGACTTTGCTTGTTCCCATGCACTCTGCGGGACAAGGTGAATAGTTGGCTACACTCTCTACCACTGGGATCAATAACTACATGGGAAGATCTCGCTCAAAAAATTCTAGCAAAATTTTTCCCATCAACAAAGACTGCAAAGATGAGAAACGAGATTACCATGTTTGAACAGCAACATGGGGAATCATTTTATGAGGCATGGGAAAGATACAAGGAATTGCTCAAAAAGTGCCTGCATCACGGATTGCCTAAGTGGTTGCAAATGAACACATTCTACAATGGATTACATGGTAATCTCATGACCAGTATTGATGCAGCATCGGTTTGAGCATTTATGGCGAAAAGTTATGAGGAGGCATATCAATTGATAGAGACAATGGCAGCTAACAACTACTAGTGGCCCACGGCAAGAATGACACATGCTAATGTAGCTGGAGTGTTAGAAATAGATGGAGTGACGGCACTAGCAACGCAGATTTTAGCGCTCTTTAAGAAAGTGGATGCTTTGTTAGGGGTACAGACTCAACAAGTTGCAGTTATTTATGAATTGTGCGCGGGTGAACATCCGACGAAACAATGTGCAATCAACCCAGTATCAGTGCAATTTATGGGTAGCTACAATAAGATTCCACAGAACATGTACCAGAATGCATATAATCAGGGGAATAGGAATCGCCCTAATTTTCCGTGGAGTAATAACCAGCATCAACAAGCTCCACGACCATCTTATCCCCCAGGATTTCAGAATCAACATCAACAACTAGCTCAACATCAAGAGAGGAAAACAGATTTAGAGGAGTTGTATATAACAAGCAACGAGGCAGCCATGAAATCACAAGCAGTAGCCATCAAGAATTTAGAAAATCAGATGGGATAGATAGCTTTTGCATTAAATAACAGGCCTCAAGGAACATTACCAAGTGATACAGAGAAAAATCTGAAAGGTAATCATGAGCAATGTCAAGAAATTATGTTGAGAAGTGGAAAACTACTTGAGGGTCAGAAAACAGAAAAATTGGCTGCAAAAGACGATGATAAAGAAAGTGAAAATAAAGTGGTTGAAGACAAACAAGGGGAAGAAAAACAGGTGGAAAAGAGCAAGATAGTTAACGAATCGATTGTGTATCCTCCACCGCCGTTTCAGTAAAAAATCCAAAAACAGAAATTGGATAAGCAATTCGCGAAATTTTTAAAAGGTTTTAAGAAACTTTAAATTAACATCCCTTTCGCAGAAGTCCTAGAGCAGATGCCAAGCTATGCTAAATTTATAAAGGGTATTCTGTCTAGGAAAAAGAAGTTGGAAGATTTCAAAACCGTGGCATTAACAGAAGAGTGTAGCACAGTTTTACAGCGAAAGTTGCCACCTAAGTTGAAAGATCAGGGAAGTTTTACCATTCCGTGCACAATTGGGAACATGGCATTTAACAAGTGTTTATGTGATTTGGGAGCAAGTGTAAACTTTATACCATTATTAGTTTATACAGAATTAGGTTTACCAGCTCCAAAGCCTACGAACATCTCATTGCAGTTAGTGGATAGGTCAGTCATGTACCCAAGAGGCATTGTGGAGGATATTTTGGTTAAGGTAGACAAATTCATATTTCCCACAGACTTCATAATTCTGGATTTTGAGAAAGATAAGAATATCCCAATCATCCTAGGGAGACCGTTCTTGGCTACGGGTAGGACTCTCATCGACGTGCAAAAAAGTGAACTAACCATGAGGGTCCAAGATTAGGAAGTAAAGTTCAACGTATTCAAAGCCATGAAATTTCCTACGGATGAAGAGGAGTGTTTCAGGATGGATGTCATTGATCAGATAATCAATAAGGACATGGTCAAAAGTTAATGATCCATGGGAAATGACATTATTGGAAGATGAAGATTTAGATGATCCAGAGTTTGTGGATTACTTGCAGATGCTAGACTCTCTGCCACGAGATAGCTGATTCAAAGCACCATTTGAACCATTACACATGGAGGAAAGAGCCACAACAAAGATGAAACCTTCATTGGAGGAGCCACCTACACTTGAGTTTAAGCCACTCAGTAAACACCTCAGGTATGCATATGTAAGCAATTATAATACTTTACCTATTATTATTTCTGCTACGCTTAACAAATTATAAGAAAATAAGTTGCTGAGAGTGCTTAGAGAACATAAATCGGCTATAGGATAGACAATTACAGATATCAAAGGAATCAGCCCATCCTTTTGCATGCACAAAATTCTGATCGAAGAGGATGCAAAGCCAATAGTGGAACAACAGAGATGGCTCAACCCAATCATGAAGGAAGTTGTGAAGAAAGAAATCCTGAAATGGTTAGACGCGGGTATCATCTACCCAATTTCAGACAACAAGTGGGTTAGCCCAGTTAAATGTGTGCCAAAAAAAGGAGGAATAATCGTGGTACAAAATGATGACAATGAGCTAATTCAAACAAGGACAGTGACTGTTTGGAGGGTTTGCATGGACTACAGGAAGTTGAATAAGGCGACCTGCAAAGATCATTTTCCTCTGCCTTTTATTGATCAGATGTTGGATAGATTGGCGGGCCACAAATTTTATTGTTTATTAGATGGGTATTCGGGATATAATCAGATAGTCATTTCTCCCGAAGATCAAGAAAAAACTACTTTCACATGCCCATATGGCACAATTCGCATTCAGGAGAATGTCTTTCGGCTTGTGTAATACACCCGCAACCTTCCAACGGTGTATGATGGCCATCTTCTTGGACGTGGTGGAGAAAAATGTGAAAGTCTTCATGGACGACTTTTCTGTCTATGGAGATAATTTTGATGTTTGTCTAAAAAATTTTATGATGGTCCTAAAGCGATGCATGGAGATAAATTTGGTACTTAACTGGGAAAAGTGCCTTTGTGGTTGATGAAGGAATAATTTTGGGGCACAAGGTTTTCGCAAAGAGGTTAGAAGTTGATAGAGGAAAGCTGGAAACGATTGAAAATCTTCCACTGCTAACTTCAGTAAAGGGAATCCGTAGCTTTTGGAGTCATGCCGGGTTTTATAAGAGATTTATAAAAGATTTCTCTAAGATTGCAAAAGCACTGTGCATTCTTTTAGAGAAAGATTCAGTTTTTAAGTTTGATGAGGATTGTAAGTTAGCATTTGACTTGTTGAAGAAAAGGTTGACTACAGCGCCAGTTATTGTCGCACCAGATTGGACTATGTCGTTTGAGTTAATGTGCGATGTACGAGACTATGTAATAGAGGTTGTGTTGGGTCAACGCCGAGAGAAGGTATTCCATGCCATATATTATGCAAGTAAGACACTTACGGAGACCTAAATGAATTACACAACTACGAAAAAGGAATTACTTGCAGTAGTATATGCCTTTGATAAATTCTGGGCATATTTGATTGGAACAAAGGTAGTAGTTTATACGGATCACTTGGCCATTCGGTACTTAATTTCGAAGAAAGATGCTAAGCTAGGGCTTATCAGATGGATTCTCCTTCTACAAGAATTTGATTTGGAAATAAAAGATAGAAAGGGGACGAAGAATCAAGTTAAAGATCATTTATCGAGGCTGGAAAACTCGGGTAAGGATGAAGAGGAAAAGTGTCTAATCAATGAGTCATTTCCAGATGGGCAACTGTATGGAGTAAATGTAGAATTTTCGTGGTACACAAATTTTGCTAACTATCTAGTGAAAAACATCCTTCGCATGATCTTACACGACAATAGAAAAAGAAGTTCCTACATTATGTCAAGTGGTACATGTTGGATGAGCCATATCTATTCAAACAGTGTGCCGACAAGATGATTAGAAGGTGTGTGCCCTACAGCGAGGTGAAGAACGTACTGCACGAATGTCACTCATCTACATACGGGGGACATTACAGAAGTGGGAGAATAGTGGCAAAAGTGCTTCAAGCCGGGTTCTATTGGCCTACATTATTTAAAGATTCCCACCAGTTTGTTAAAAGCAATGATAGATGTCAAAGGATGGGTAACATATCAAAGAGGAATGAGATGCCACTACAAACAATCTTAGAAGTTGAAATTTTTAATGTATGGGGCATGGATTTTATGGGGCCATTTCCTTCCTCCTTCGGTAGTCAGTACATTTTGTTTTCGGTTGACTATGTATCAAAATGGGTTGAAGTCGTAGCACTCCCAATAAATGATGCCAAGGTGGTTCTTAAATTCTTGTACAAGAATATTTTTACAAGATTTGGCATGCCAAGAGCTATTATAAGTGATGAAGGTAGTCACTTTTGCAACAGATCATTTACAGCTCTGTTGGTAAAATATGGAGTTAACTATAAGGTGGCGACAACATATCATCCCTAAATAAGTGGCCAAGCTGAGGTTTCAAACAAGGAGGTGAATAGAATCTTAGAGAAGGTAGTAAACCCGAATAGGAAAGACTGGTCTCTCAGATTGGACGATGCACTATGGGCTTACAAAACTGCTTACAAAACACCAATTGGAATGTCACCATATCAATTAGTCTATGGGAAAATATGTTACCTACCTGTGGAGTTACAACATAAAGCCTACTGGGTAATTCGAAAACTTAACTTCGATCAAACAGCTGTGGGTGAAAAGAAATTACTTCAGTTAAATGAGATTGATGAATTCCGACTTTAAGCTTACGAGAACTCTAAGTTATACAAAGAAAAGGTCAAGAAATGACATGACCATAAAATCATGCAAAGAATGTTTGAAACAAGGCAATCGATACTATTGTTCAACTTAAGGTTGAGGTTGTTCCCAGGGAAGCTAAAATCAAGGTGGTCGAGAACATTTACCATTAAAAGAGTTTTATCACATGGCATCGTTGAACTCTACAGCAGAAATCCATTAGAAACGTTCAAGGTCAACGGTCAAAGGCTAAAGCATTATTGGGGTGACAAATCCATCACAGATGTCATCGCAATCACACTAGTCGACGTACCATAAACAAGGAGTAGTCAGGCTGAACGACTTAAAATCAAGCGCTAATTGGGAGGCAACCCAATATTACTTTTATTCTTCGTATCTTTATTCATGTTTGGCAAATTGTAGTTTAGAATAATTAGTAATATAGAATAAGGTCATTAAATAATTAGTTAAGTTATATTTTCTAGATAATCTCACCATCCATGCTTAAAATTGCTCAGTATCTACTTATAATTATGTTTTAATGATGTTCAGGTACTTAACAAGATCATGGATGGGAGTTAGATGGAAGGAATAAGAAAAATTCAGTGCATTAGCAGACCACTAGCCCGCTGAGGTGGGCCCTTACAAGCCTAATACCCCCGTCAAGGGTCCTGAATTCATTAATGATCGCACCCAATGGGTAGGCATTAAAGGCACAATACCTTTCATTGCATATGGGTCCGAGATCTCAGAGAGACTAAAAGCATCAGTTAAAGCAGTTATTCCACACTCTTACACTTTAACTTCTCTCTCCCAACAAAACTGAAACTCCATTATCTCCACTCTCTACCCACGTTTTGGAAGTTAAATCTCCATCACCCAACTCAATTAAACTACCCACTACTTCAATCCACTACTTCAATGCACAACTCTATACATAACCCCATCTCTATAAAACCATTCCCTCACCATCCTATCTAACCACATACATTCAACTCAACTCAGAAGTTCAAAGTTAAGGGTTCTTTTTGGGCGAATTTCTACAGAAAAAGGGAATAGATAATCAATCAAGTTAGGGATACACTAAAAGTAAGTTGGTTATTCTTGCAAAATCTACACATCTATCACCCCATTTGAAGCCAAATCACTAAGTTTAGGGGATTTCACGTCCTGCACACCAACTGTTCGACAGATTGCTTAAGTGAAGTTTTAGGGAAATTTTTGAGAGGCTCGCACAAATTTCAATTTCAATTTCAATGGCATCTAAACCGGCATCAAAGAGACAACGTGAACAGAGTTCAGGGTCCGCACCACCGACGCGAACCTTTGACCGGCAAAAAATCATAAGTGTCGTCGCCGTCGACCGTTACGACTACCTTGTAACAAAAGCACTCACACCGAAGTGGGGGTTGGCACCTGAGCATGTAGACGATGAAATGATGCAACAAATATATCAAAAAGGTTGTAATAAGTTCACGGAAGAGCCCGAGGCCGTAGTTGTGAACATGGTCAAAGAATTCTACTCCAACGCAAAGGATAAGGCCCCGTTCAACATATTTGTGCGGGGTAGGTTAGTTCCTTTCAGTGCCGATGTCATCAATACATACTACCAATTAAGAGTGCCTAGACATTACCAGTACACTTACCTATGTGACCATGATCCTGATTATAAGACTATTATGAATGAAATGACAAAGCCGGGTACTACATGGATCAAGGGTCCAAAAGGGGGAACTGTCTTTCACAATAAGGATCTCAGCCGATACAAAAAGATATGGTATACGTGTTCCTGTGCGCCAAGCTGTTCCCATCCACTAACACATTAGACGTGACCAAGGAGAAGGCATTGCTTTTGTATGCCATTGTATAAGATTTCATCATCTACATAAGGGCTATAATCTATTTTTCAATCCGACGATGCTTACGAGGACCATTTTCGGGCGGTTTGCCACACCCATCGCTCATTTGTGGGTTGTGTAGGCAAGATAAAGTTAGATGGTCCGATGATGAGCCCACCTAGATGTCGCTTTAAACACTAGACTCGAGAATGATTGTGAGGTATTCGGTGCGGCCCGGGGGTGAGTCGCATCCTAGAGGATTAGGCTTTATATTTCCATCAACCTCGGAGGATGAGGCTGATGCTGAGGACAGCTCAGATGACGATGAGTTCCAGGGGGATGCGCCAATAGGAGAGCAAGGAAGAGAGGCGCCACCACAGCCCGAGAACATGTCTAACCCTCAATTCCTAAACCTTCATTAACAAGTCGATGAGCACAAAAAGGAGGCTCGAAGAGAGATGCAGAGACTCGCAGCGAGGCAGGACCATATGTTTGAAGCCATGAAGCAATGCTCCAGAGCTTCAATCCCAATGCATAATTCCCATACCAGCAGCCAGCCCCAATGCCAAGGTTTTCACCCAGTGACTCCGATGAAGAAGAACAACCACCACCACGCCAGACTTAGGCGATTACAAGGAAGTCCTCGTATATTTATTGCTTTATCTACACAATGAGGACATTATAATTTGCAAGTTTGGGGGATTTAGTTCATGTTTTCATGTTTAATTTCTTTAGCTAGATTTTGCATATGTTAGTGCATGTTAGTTTTAGGATTATTAAATGTTTGAATTCATGTAGTGCTTAGTTGCTTAGGATTTTAAATACTTTTAATTTGTTTAAATAGTGTTAAGTAGTTTGTAATCATGTTATGTTTACCTTATAAAAAAAATATTTAGTTAAGTATTATGTTATCTTGCATATGTCCAGCGGTTTAATATAGTTCATGTTATTTTGGCCAATGATGAGATTGTGATTAAGTAGACAAGTACAGTACTGAATATTAGAACTTTGATATAATCGTTTGTTAAGAATTGGATCTTGTGCTTGTTTAAAACTGGTATAATAAGGTTAGCATGCTAATGACACTTATGTGAACTGATTAGTTCAAATTGATGCATATTGAATTTTTAAAGGATAATGCTAGTTTAAATGAAAGAATAACGAGGATAGGCAGTAAAGACGAAGAATTAGGCAAGAACCTAAGTTTGGGGGAAAATTTGGGGTACATAAGCTTCATATCTTAAAAAAAAGAAAAGAAAAATAAAGATTGTGTCTAGTCTTGTTTTGTGGCCTTTGTTACTTGAGTAAGTACACCCGAGGGGATTATCTTTACACCTAGCGCCCTAAGGTCTTTTATGGTCTGGGAGTCGTTGGTTGAAAGCTCGCTAAGGGGTAGCACTGTTAGCCTAATGGAACGAGACACTGCACAGTTATGGGAAATAAAAAATATAAAATAAAAATAAATAAAATGGGAAATAAGTGCAAAAAGCCCTCGTGATAAAAAATAAAGCATAAGTACCCAATGTGATCCCTTAATAGTGGTAATTATTTGGTTTTAGTTGGAAGTCATCTGTTGTTGAAATTCTTGAAGTTATATTGTATGATGCCTTATAAGAAACTTTGTATGTATTAAATTCAAATTTGTATCAGTTAGCATGATGTTAAGCACATACACACTATACCAGTAATAATGGTGTAAGATTCGAGGGTTGATAAGGAATTGTTGATTGGTTTTGATATGAAGTGTCGTCGTGTTTGTTTGATTTCTCTGAGGCCAATTGATTAAATTTAATTCTATAATGACTACTGGATTCGTAGGCATATAGATTAGAAGCATCACATATAATGGCTGTGACGCCCCCAAAATAGGTATACTTCACCCATCTTTGGTCGTCGAATACATGGTACAGAATACAAATACAAACTTAATTATACAACATGGGCTAAGAGTTTTTACACGAATATTGTCTTCTAGACAATATCCAAACTCAAATGGAGTCCTCATTACATTTATTATCACACTATTTTATAGAATAGTGAGGACTACTATAACACCATCTTGTACCATCACTCTATTCCCCGAATAGTCCCGGCTACGTTCTCATTTCCTGAAGAGAACAATGAAAATAAAAAGGGTGAGCTCAACTAGCCCAATAAGAAATATTATGACCAAGATAATGCGAATAAATTATCATTAGCCTTCAATAGTGTTAAACCGATAAAATATAATAAACATCAAGTTTAAACTGCAGTGGAACAAGCAATCCATTAGAAGAGTTAAGTAGAGCATGATATCTACTATCTTCTATGATTTAAAAAGTTTTTCATCAACTTTATCGCTAAGACTCAGCTTAATAAATAATCCATATCATCGAATCATCCCTGCACTATGGGCCAAGGATATTCATGTAATCATCAATGGTCATAATTATACCAAATAATCCATGATCATAATCATACCAACAACTGTCCATCAATGCACTACGGGCTAATGAGGACTTTTACCACATCATTTGTAACATTACGGGTCATGATTATACCTAATGATCCATGGTCATAATCATACCAATCAATAGTCCATTTATGCACATAAGCCATAGATGACTTTCATCACAATATAAGCATGAGGATGATGACAATGATATAAGAATTCAATTAAAAGAAATTAAAGGATAAATTTTAAAGATTTATAATTTAATTTATCCAGAATTCCATAATGTTCAAATTGCCAACATGATACTACTTTTTGGAGTAAAATTCAAGAATGATATTGTATCAAAAAAGATTTGGACCGAAAAGAAATTAATTTTTGTTATGAATAGTACTTCGAGTGAATAGTACCCGATTGAATAGTATCCCGTGAATAGTACTTCAGGAATAGTACCCCGTGAATAGTACTTAGTGAATACTACTTTATGAATAGTATTTTGTGAATAGTATCCGTGAATAGTACTTTGTAAATAGTACCGTATAAATGAATAGTACTCATGGACAGTACACCGGCATGAAAAAGCTTAAAATTTAACAAGAATGTGTAGAAAATATCCTTATGTAACAATACTAGATGAAGCGCAAATTTCAAGGATATTCTACTAATTTCACGGAGTATAAAATTAATACTTTAAAAAAATGAGGGTATAATTAGGAATACGAGACAAAATAATATTACTCACATACTACAGAGTATGGAAGAAAATATTATTCCTTATGAATACTGAACAAAAATAATATCCCTTACCTCAGAAGAAGACTGGATACTGGAATAGTGAGGTAGCAGACTTCTCTTCTTCTTTATCTCTATAGCTTCTCTCTCTATAATTGCTCTTGTGAATCTTAGTGAATTGGTGAGAATAAAAGAAGAATGAGCTTTTATTTATAGGAAAATATAGTTTCAATAATTTCACGTTTTGGGGTTCGAAATATTACAGTATAATACCTTCATCTTTTCCTTCATTTTTAATTTAGTCATGCAAGTATTATCAAACTTTCACCACCTCCCCTAATAGTACATTCATGTGAATCAATAGTTATATACATGTGAAAAAAATAGTTATAGTATAGTACCTTCATCTATACCTCCATTTTTTATTTAGTTATGCAAGTATTATTGATGATTAGGTTTTATACCTATGAATCTGATATTATTAAACTTAATTATTGCTATCTTTAATTTTTTTTTTTAGTATCTTTATATGTGTTTTGTGTTTAATTCTTGTAGGTTCGAGCTGGAGGGACAAATTGGTCATTTGGGAGAAGAAAAAGGTCAAAAATCATTAAAATTAGTGTTGAGTGGCATTTTTGTAATTATGCGGTCCTGATCAAGCGCCTAAACGCTTGAAAATGGCCTGGGTTGAGCGCCTAGGCGCGCATGTGCGGCTAAAGATGGATTTTTCTACTGCTAAGTGGGTTTTTGAAGCCTAGAAGGAATCTAAAAGAGGGATGAGACCAATACAAATAGGAGAAGACTTTAGAAAAGACAGATCACTTAATTTTTCAAAAGATTTGCAGAGAGGACAACGAAGGAAAACACGAAGGAGAATTGCAAGGGCTGAAGATCAAAGAGAGAGTATTGGAGAAAATTCAGAGTTTCTTCTTCTCTTCTCTAGTTTTACCTTTTGTAATTATCTGGAATGTTTGGATTATTAATCTAGATGATGTTTTTCTTTATTATTATTATGAACTAAACTTTAATTAAGATTGCAATAGAACTTGGTATGTAATTTAAATCAAATCTTCCCATTGAATGAAAGTTAGTTTTTATTAAATTGTTTATTATATCTTTTGCTTATTGATTAATTGTTTGGCCAACAATTACTGTGATAATCTATATAAAATTGGAAGATGGAGTATAGATTGAGATCTGGATATGATAACATTTGTTCATATAATCTGATTAGGGTTAATATGATTGGCATGTAGGATAGGAATATACCTATGTGTCTTTTGTATCCATTGAAAGAATTTGTGCATTAAACCCTAATTAACTTGTTTCACATAGGAATATAGTGAGTTGATTAACTGGGGTGTTCCTTGTAATTCTGCATCTTAAAGATCGGATTTAGGAGGATTTGTTCACGTGTCTTTGGAAGAAGTGCGTGAATTTTATAAAACATTCTTGGATATTGATTCATATTAATTAATTGATTTAAATGGAAAGTAAATTGGTTTAAATGAAATACCAAGGGAAGTTGTAATCTTAACCTGTTAAATTTGCAGTTATTCTTGTGAAATTCTGATTTTAATTTTAGTTTTGTTAAGTTTAATTTTCAAATCACAAACAATATTTTGTAGTTTAAAATAGGATTAATTGCATTAGAATTAGTAATTGATAAATATTAGTTTATTTCCTCGTGGGAACTGTGAGATCCCGAATTTTATGAAATAAAAGTATTCAATTTTTTTATTTTGGTAAATAGTTAAATTGATAAAAGTTTAAAGTTAAGGGTGATATTTGAAAATTTTACAAAGTAAGCAAGTTGACATAAAATATTCGTTGTGTCGGTGAATATTCGTTATAACAGGGAATATTAGTACGACGGCACAATCATTGGTGGACCCCACAACAGAAGTATTGTCGTATTTAGAAAACGACAAAATTATCTTTTTATAAAATCATTGGTGGACCCCACATGATTATACTATTGAGTCACATGAATGAACTATTAATTCACATGATTTACTATTAGGGGAGGTGGTGCAAGTTTGATAACACTTGTAGTACTAAATTAAAAATGAAGAAAAAGAGGAAGGTATTATACTGTAATATTTCGAGCCCCAAAACGTGCAATTATCGAAACTATATTTTCCTATAAATAGAATCTCATTCTTCCTTCATTCTCACCAATTCACTAAGACTCACAAGAGCAATTATATAGAGAGAACCTATAGAAAGAAAAAAAAGCGAAGTCTGCTACTTCACTATTCCAGTAATCAGTCTTCTTCTGAGGTAAGGGGTATTATTAATTTCATATTCTGAAGAGATATTATTTTTCATATTTGTATGAAAATTATTTTCGTTCAATATTCATAAAGAATATTATCTTCGTTCAATATTCGTAGGAATATTATCTTCATTAAATATTCGTTGGAATATTATTTTCGTTCAACAGTTGTAAGGGATGTTATTTTTGTTCAATATTCGCTTGAAATAATATTTTCTTCCATACTCTGTAATATGTAAGTAATATTATTTCTTTTCAGATTTTGAATTCTATACTCATTTTGTTAAAGTTTTGGCTTCTACACTACATGAAATTAGTAGAATATCCTTGATATTTGCGCTTCATCCAGTATCATTTCATGGAAATATTATTCTGAGCTTTCTTGATAATTATTGATCTTTTCATAACGGAATACTATTCACAAGTTACTATTCATGGATTATTATTCACCCGGTTACTATTCACTCAAATATTATTCACTCGGGTATTCGGGCCACTTTTCATGCTGGAGTGCTATTCACGAGTTACTATTCAGGGGTTACTCTTCACCCATTACTATTCACCCGAATATTATTCACTCGGGTATTTGGGGTACTTTTCATGTTGGGGTACTATTCACGGGGTACTATTCCCGAAGTACTATTCATAGGGTAATATTCATGGGATACTATTTACCCGAAAAATATATTTCTTTTCTGTCCAAATTATTTTTGGTACATGAATATTATTCTTGAATTTTACTCAACAAAGCAGTATCATGTTGACAATTTGGATATTTTTAAACTCTAGATAAATTTAAAGTCTTTAATATTTATCCTTGATTTCGTTTGATTTGATTTCGTTTGATTATTGCTTATATCATTGTCATCATCCTCATGCTTATATTGTGATGAAAGTCATATTTAACTTACGTGCATAGATGGACTGTTGTTTGGTATGATTATGACCAGGGATCATTCGGTATAATCATGACCCGTAATGTTACAAATGATGTGGTAAAAGTCCTCATTGGCCCGTAGTGTATTGATGGACAGTTATTGGTAGGATTATGACTAGGGTTTATTCGGTATAATCATGACCATTGGTGATTATATGAATATCCTTGGCCCGTAGTACAACGATGATTCGATGATGTGGTTTATTTATTAAGCTGAGTCTCAGCGATAAATTTGATGAAAATTTTTTTAAATCATAGAAGATAGTAGATATCATACTCTACTTGACTCTTTTAATGGATTGTTTGTTCTACTACAGTTGTTGATCTCTAAAACTTGTTATCTATTGCATTCTATCAGTTGTTATACTGTTGAATGCTAAGGATAATTTATTCGGCATTATCTTAGTCATAATATTTTTTACTGGGCTAGTTGAGCTCACCTTTTTTTTTCATTGTTCTCTTCAGGAAATGGAATATAGTTGGGACGAGTCGGGAAATGGAGTGATGGTCCAAGATAAGTGGATTTAGTAGTCCTAACTATTCTGTGAAATAGTGTGATAATAATTGTAATGAGGACTCCATTGAGAGTGGATATTGTCTAGAAGGCAATATTCTTTTTTAAACTCTCAACTATGTTTTGTCGTATATTACCCGACAGTTGTATAATTAAGTTTGTATTTAATTTATGTACCATGTATTTGGAGACTCAAAATGGGTGATGTATATCTGTTTTGGGGGCGTCACAGTTGGTATCAAAGCTTAGGGATATGATCCCTAGCTGAGATGTGAGACAAGAACTAGGAGGGGAGAGACGGGGAATTCCTTCGCTAATATGACCTACCTAAGTTCATTTGATATTTAATTGGTCGGTCAGAGTATAGGGATAATATGTGACATGTCAATTAACCCTTGTTTTGTGGCAGTATTTGAAAATGGCATCTGAAAATGTCGAGATAAGCAATAAAGCACATGAGACCATTGAGTCACTAACGATCAATACCCAGGATAATGTGCATCAGGAAGACAATAATCCTCAGGTAAAAAACAACACCGATCAGATGATGAACGATGGGATGTTCAGAGGCTTTATGCAATTCATGCAACATCAGGCGAGAGAGACTCCTGTTCAAAATGCAGGTGGAAACACTGGCAACTCTCGGATGGTCACTGCTAAGAAGTTCAAGGAGTTGGGACATCCGAAGTTTTTGGGAAAGCCAGAACCACTTAATGCAGAGACGTGGATAAAGAAAATCACCAAGATATTTGATGTCTTGGAATGCTCAGAGTAGCAAAAGGTTCCCTTCACCACCTTTATGTTGCGTGAAGAGGCAAATTATTGGAGGGAATCTGTAAAGTGTACCCAGCCTGACGAACTGAAGATGTTTTGGGAGAAGTTCCAAGAACTGCTCAACGACAAGTACTTTCCTGAAAGTATTCGTCACATGAAGGAGGTAGAGTTCATCAAGCTAGAGCAAAACAATATGATCGTGTCATAGTACGAAGCTAAGTTTATCGAGTTGTCTCGGTTCGCATCCCATTTGGTCGATAATGAGGAACGAATGACACGAATGTTTCTAAGAGGTTTGAAACCCGATATACGTCAATACCTCATTTCTCACAAACTTTATTTATATTCAGATGTTATGAATAGGGCTCAGTTATTGGAGCGCGATAATGAGTCAGCACAACCAAAAGGCAACGACCAACAACACGATAATAATCGTACCAGTGGCAAAGGCCATCGGAACAATGAGAACTATCGTGGGGGAAATTATCATGCCAAGAATGGTAACCACTTCGGTGGTAATCATGGCCAAGTTAATAGAAGTGGAAAATTCAAGAAGAGAAGATTTAACGATGATGGGAAGATGTCGGAAGCAGCACCAACACCAGCAACAAATTTTAGGGGAGGAGAACGACCGCCAGTTAGATGCTACAGATGCGGAGAGGAGGGAAACATAAGTCCAAACTATTCACAGCCTTCCAAGGTATGTTTTAGTTGTGGAAAAGACGGTCACATAGCTCAACTTTGTCCTGTAGCGAAATCAAGTCCAGCTGGGACGGTGGCACCAAAGGCGGATACGGACAAAAAAAAGTCAGTGGTTTCAGGGAGAACGTTTTTAGTGACTTCTCAAAAAGAGAGTAATCCGAACGAAGTTAGCACGGGTTAGTTAATTATAAATTCTTATGAAGTCTATACCTTATTAGATACCGGTTCTACTCGTTCTTTTATCTCTGTTACTTGCGCTCAACGTTTAAATTTGACCCCAGAGAAGTTAGACTTTGACTTATTGGTTAAAACTTCATTAGTAGAAACCTTCGTTACCTCCACTATTTATAAATCTTATTGATTCAAATCGACACTTTCACGTTACCTGTCGATCTTATCTCTTTGAAAATGCTTGCCCTTGATGTGATTTTAGGGATCGATTGGTTAACTACTCATCATGCCAAAATTGATTATTTTCGTAAGGTTATTAGCTTTCATATTCCTAACCAACCTATTATGCAAATTCAAGAAACCAAACCACTAAAGTCAATCACTGTTATATTAAGCCATAAGTAAAGAGCCCTGAGCCTTTCCCTGGTAACTTCCTTGTGTGGAATGCACCAAAGCCAGACTTTTTATAGGGGAAGCCGTGAATAACGATGGCAAGTTAATAGGTATCAATGTGAAATACTATCCAAGTCTTGGGATGAGAGTCACAGTTTTTTTTTCTATCGTTAATAAATTTCCTGACGTATTCCTGAAGACTTCCTGGCCTACCCCTAAAGCGTGAAATCGAATTTTGTATTGACCCCGGTACAAAACCCATTTCTTCAACCCTTAAATATTTCCTCAACCAAAATGAACGTATAATGCGCCAAAGACGTTGGCTCGAGCTGTTGAAGATTACAACCATACCATTCAATATTATCGTGGAAAAAGCGAACGTAGTAGCTGATGCATTGAGTAGAAGATCGTATGCGTTTACGAGTGCGACGTTGTTAACACAAAAACCCATTTCGTATAACTTACAAATGATGAAGATAGAGTTAAAGACTCTAAGGACCCATGTGGTGATATCAAATATACGAGTATAATCGACTTTAATCAATAAAGTTAAAAGTCATTCAAGCTACAGACCCGGAGCTGATGAATACGAAGAAGAAGGTTCAAGAAGGCGTTATTCTAGAAGCAAGAGTCGATAAAAAGAGGAAATATCAACCCTCAATTTTATTGGTCTATTTGAAATCCACGATCAAGTAGGAACTGTGGCCTATAGACTTGCCTTACCGCTATGTATGTCACGTGTTCATAACGTTTTTTTTACATATTGATGTTACGTAAATATGTGGACGACCCGAACCACATTATTGAATTAGAACCAGATGAGATAGAGGAAGATTTAACGTATGAAGAGGTACTTGTTAAAATTTTGGATAAAAATGATATATTCTACACTCAAAGGTTATACCTCAAGAGTTAGAATTTTACGAGGTATCCTCTCCTCTTCGGCATACCAAGTACGTACGTAAATTTCGAGGGAGAAATTTCATAAGGAGAGGAGATTGTGAGATCTCGAATTTTATGAAATAAAAGTATTCAATTTTTCTATTTTGGTAAATAGTTAAATTGATAAAAGTTTAAAGTTAAGGGTGATATTTGAAAATTTTGCAAAGTAAGCAAGTTGATAGAAAATATTCGTTGTGTCGGGGAATATTCGTTTTAACAGGGAATATTCGTTCGACGGCATAATCATTGGTGGACCCCACAACGGAAGTATTGTCGTATTTAGAAAACGACATAATTATCTTTTTATAAAATTAACGGCGAAAGTTTTACCGTTAAACTGTTGAACTACCAGGTAATAAAAGTACAGTAATACGCGTGGTTGCATAGTAGCACACGGTATTGATTATTGATGCTTACGTAAGAAGCAACTCAGTTATACTCAATTATTGCTACAGTAATTGCTGCATCATATCTCTCATATTATTGATTCAATTATTGTCATAGTATCATTTGCATAATATTTATTATTATTAAATCAATAATTGAGACGGCAAAGTTATTCATATTTTTATTTGCAATATTGACAATGTCTAGAAGTTCTATCAAGGAGAGGTTTGGTCACCTAATTGCGCGCCAAAAAGGAGAAATCCTTATCGGAAAGCCCCCTCTTTCCTGGGAACGACCAGGTTGTTAAATATTGTGAGTTATAATATTAATGATGATTAAGTTGGTGTTTATTACAGATGAAATTGATAGTTCCGTTGTGTTAGAATTATTAGTGTTAGTGGAAATCAATATTTATTTCGATAATAATTGATGTCTGGAAGTTATATTGACCAATCGGGTAATTAATCGGATAAATGAGCAATTAATTGCTCTTAATTCAGATGCTTATAACTAATAGTTCACATGTATGTACTATTAGGGGAGGTGGTGCAAGATTGATAATACTTGCATGACTAAATTAAAAATAGAGGTATAGATGAAGGTACTATACTGTAATTATTTTTTTCACATGATTGAACTATTGATTCACATGATGTACTATTAGGGGAGGTGGTGCAAGTTTGATAATACTTGCAGGACTAAATTAAAAATGAAGGAAAAGATGAAGGTATTATACTGTAATATTTTGAGCCCCAAAACGTGCAATTATCGAAACTATATTTTCCTATAAATAGAATCTCATTCTTCCTTCATTCTCACCAATTCACTAAGACTCACAAGAGCAATTATTGAGAGAGAACCTATAGAAAGAAAAAAAAGCGTAGTCTGCTACTTCACTATTCCAGTATCCAGTCTTCTTTTGAGGTAAGGGGTATTATTAATTTCATATTCTGAAGAGATATTATTTTTCATATTTGTATGAAAATTATTTTCGTTCAATATTCATAAAGAATATTATCTTCGTTCAATATTCGTAGGAATATTATCTTCATTAAATATTCGTTGGAATATTATTTTCGTTCAACAGTTGTAAGGGATGTTATTTTTGTTCAATATTCGCTTGAAATAATATTTTCTTCCATACTCTGTAATATGTAAGTAATATTATTTCTTTTCAGATTTGAATTCTATACTCATTTTGTTAAAGTTTTGGCTTCTACACTCCATAAAATTAGTAGAATATCCTTGATATTTGCGCTTTATCCAGTATCTTTTCATGGAAATATTATCCTGAGCTTTCTTGATAATTATTGATCTTTTCATGACGGAGTACTATTCACGAGTTACTATTCATGGGTTATTATTCACCCGGTTACTATTTCTGCATCACTTGATAAGGTTCAAGAAGAAAAGCTACTAAGGGTACTTCGGCAATACAAGACTGCTCTTGGGTGGACTCTTGTGGATATCAAGGGGATAAGCCCATCAATTTGCATGCATAAGATTTTGTTGGAAGATGAAGCGAAACCGACTATTGAACAACAACGAAAACTCAATCTCATCATAAAGGAAGTTGTCAAAAAGAAAATCATTAAATGGTTGGATGCGGGAATTATCTACCCTATCTCAGATAGCTCATGGGTAAGTCCGATTCAATGTGTGCCAAAGAAAGGGGGAATGACAGTAGTTACAAATGAGCATGCTGAATTGATCCTGACTCGAACAGTTACGGTTGGCGGGTGTGTATGGACTACAGAAAGTTGTAAAAGGCCACTCGTAAGGACCATTTTCCTCTACCATTTATAGATCAGATGTTGGACAGGCTTGCAGGGCATAAGTATTATTGTCTCTTAAATGGATACTCAGGTTATAACCAGATTGCCATTACACCCGAGGATCAGGAGAAGACAACATTCACATGCCCATATGGTACCTTTGTTTTTCGCAGAATGTCTTTTGGATTATGTAATGCACCGGTGACATTTCAACGGTGTATGATGGCTATTTTTTTTGATATGGTCGAACAAAATCTTGAGGTATTTATGGATGATTTTTTAGTTTTTGGGGATTTGTTTGATTATTGTTTGGAAAATCTCACTCTCGTGCTCAAACGGTGTATGGAAACGAATTTGGTTTTAAACTGGGAGAAATGCCATTTTATGGTGCAAGAGGGAATAATCTTGGGTCATCGTGTGTCATCAAAAGGAAATTAGGTTGATAGAGCTAAGATCGAAACCATTGAGAGCCTACCACCAACTATTTCAATAAAGGGTATTCAAAGTTTTTTGGGACACGCTGGTTTTTATAGACGATTTATAAAAGACTTCTCCAAAATCACAAAACCACTTTGCAATCTTTTGGAGAAGGATGGCCCATTCAACTTTAATCAAGCATGCCTGGAAGCTTTTTATGTGTTGAAAAAGAAACTAGTTATCGCACCTGTAATCATAGCGCTAGATTGGAGTACCCCGTTCGAATTAATGTGTGATGCTAGCGACTTTGCGATTGGCGCAGTTCTTGGCCAACGAAAGGATAAAATTTTTCACGCTATATACTATGCTTGTAAGACGTTAACGGATGCCCAACTGAATTATACCACTACCGAGAAGGAGCTATTAGCAGTTGTTTATGCATTTGATAAATTTCGCTCATATTTGATTGGGACAAAAGTGATCGTGTTTACGGATCATTCGGAAATTAAGTACTTAATAGCAAAGAAGGATGTGAAGCCGCGATTAATTAGATGGGTATTATTGCTACAAAAGTTTGACTTGGAGATCCGGGACAGAAAATCAGGTTGCTGATCATTTATCACATTTAGAGAATGCAGAACTAAAAAAATGACACAACAATGATCAATGAATTTTCCCTGGATGAACAACTATTTGCGGTAAGGATGGATACACTATGGTATGCAGATTATGTAAATTTCATTGTGAGTAAGGTGTTTCCGCCAGATTTGACAAGTCAGCAGAAGAAGAAATTTCTCCATGATGTAAAACAATATTTCTGGATGAGCCATTTTTAATTAAACAGTGTGGAGATCAAGTAATAAGAAGGTTCATTCCGGAAGTTGAAATGGAGAATATTCTATACCAATGTCATGCATCTGACTATGGTGGACATTTGGGGGGAGAAAGAACGGCAGCTAAGGTGCTTCAATGTGGATTCTTTTGGCCAACACTCTTTAAGGATGCCCGTGTGTTTTCATTGAAATATGACAAATGCCAAAGAGTGTGTAATATATCAAAGCGACAAGAGATGCTACTAAACATGATCCTAGAAGTTGAATTGTTTGATGTTTGGGGCATCGACTTCATGGGACCATTTCCATCATCTTTTAGCAACTCCTATATACTTCTAGCAGTGGACTACATTTCGAAATGGGTTGAATCTATAACATCGCCCACAAATGATGCTAAGATTGTGGTTAAGTTCATCCGGAAGAATATTTTCTCTAGATTCGGCACTCCTCTTGCAATCATTAGTGATGAAGGCACGCACTTCTGTAATAAGCAGTTCTCAGCTATTCTAGCTAAGTACGGAGTCACTCATAACATAGCTACTACTTACCATCCATAAACAAGTGGTCAAGCTGAGGTATCTAACCACGAAGTAAAACGAATCCTCGAGAAGATAGTGAACCCCGGTCGGAAAGATTGGGCTAGCAAGTTGGATGATGCTTTATGGGCATACCGTACAGCTTACAAAACTCCGATAGGGATGTCTCCGTACAGGTTAGTATATGGGAAGGCATGCCATCTACCAGTTGAACTAGAACACAATGCTTATTGGGCAATCCGGAAGTTAAACTTTGATATGTCTGCTGCAGGAGAGAAGTGCCTCTTATAATTGAACCAAATGGATGAATTCAGACTCCAATTGTACAAGAACGCGAAGTTATATAAAGAAAAGGTTAAGAGGTGGCATGACGAGAAAATTATGGAAAGAAAGTTTGAAGCAGGGCAAATAGTGCTATTATACAATTCAAGGCTTAAAGTGTTTCCAGGAAAGTTGAAATTCCATTGTTCAGGGCCATTTATCATTACAAAAGTTTATCCTCATGGAGCTGTGGAAGTGGAAGACCCGGATGCCAAACGTAATTTCAAAGTCAACGGTCATAGATTGAAGCACTACTATGGGGGTTGTGTTGATCGTGAAAAGACATCGGTCAACCTTGCTGATTAGAACAGAGAAGAAAGTCAGGCTGAAGACTATAAACCAAGCGCTAACTGGGAGGCAACCCAGGAATTTTTATTTTTATTTTTTAATTTTACTTTTTTATTTTATTTTTACTTTACTATTAGTTTATTTAGTGGTTAAACTCTTATAGTTTAGGATTTGTTACGCCCCTTATGTTCTCTAACACGATATTTAATTGATTTCAGGATAGGAAACAAGATTTCATATTTGGCGGGTTTGACTAATGGCCACTACGACTACCCAAGCACTTATGAGCTTAATAGATGAATGTCCATTTGTCAAATTCTCATATTTCTAATCATTTCCTTCATTTTTAGTGTTATTGAATTGCTTAGTGGTGTAGGGTATCTTGTTTTTGTTTTTCTTTCTTAGTATGTTATTTTATTTTAGAATGTAGTTTATCTTAGTTTATGGTTTTAGAATAAGTCTTAATTTAAGTTGTGGTATGAAGGTTGGAAGCATAAAGACGCACAAAATAAGCCATGACATGCCCTAAGCGCCTAAGCGCTCCCACCTAGGCCAATCCAAGCACCTAGGCACCTAACTGCAGAAGCCAGAACATGCATCAAGCGCCTAAGCGCTCCCACCTAGGCCAAATCAAGCGCTCAACGTATTCTGCTCTCAATTGCCTAAGTGGTCCAACCAGTGCAATGTCAAGCGTCTAGACGCTCCTACTGCAACGTGAAAAAAAATATAAGCCCTAATCAGGCATAACTTGTCCAAACCCAATTCAAACATTCTCTTGCTCTCCTACTCCAACACAAACTCACTCAAATTACTCTCCTCTAATCTAGCCCATGATAATCAAACTTCTTCTTGTATAAGCATAACCAAACACTCAATCTCCTACCTCATACCCAAACACTCAATCTCCATCTGGTCATCCTTCCTCACCAATTCGGGCACCAACTGACATTCAAACCACATCTATCTGAAGTAAGTGTTCAAACCTCAAAAAAAAAAAAAAATTACTCCTGCAACTTTGATTGGAACATCATAGCTGGCTATAACCAAGTAAGTGTGCAAGATTTTATTGCAAATTGTTTTGATTTGCTTAGATAATAGCTAAGTTAGTACTTTGAAGTTAGTTTCTTTCATTGTGTTGACTCAAGTGGGTTTGGGTACTCTTAATTGTTACTTGTATTGCATTGGAAGGATAGTATGCTTAGTAATTGACAAATTTAGTGAAAATTAAGTTTATGGGACTGCTTAACAATAGTGTTTAAAAATTTTGCACACCAAGTGTTCGCTAATTTGTCACAAAGAGGATTTGCCCATACTAAGCCACTAAACATCATTTGTTGGGAAAGAAAGTAACACGCAAGACTTATGGCTACTAAAAGGCATAGAGGAGAGACTTCGGGCACTTTGACAAAGTTTGACAAAAAGAGATTTACAAGTGCTAGAGCGTCCGAAAGATATTACAATTTGCTTTCTAGTAAAAAGCTACTTCCTGAGCGTGGATTATTGCCAGAGGTAGAAGACGGGGAGTTACTACTAATGATTGAAAGTAGAAGATGGGTGAACTTTACAGCTCAACAGGATTCATCGGTCATTAAAATTGTTAAGGAATTCTACGCCAATGCAAAAGATCATATTGGTAACATGATTTGGGTTCGCAGAAAATCAGCAGAGGTTAGTTTCAGGACAATAAATGCTTATTACGGCTTGAACATAATACCTAATAATGGGTACATGAAATATCTAGAGCACGAGCTGGACTATAGTGAGTTCATTCAAGCTTTGTGTGTACCTGGCACAAAATGGAAATTAACAGATCAACAAGAAGCTATTTTGTTCCTTGCATCCGCACTAAGTAGTTACGGGAAAACATGTTGTAAGACCCCAACTTATTATAAATGAAATTGAATTTCCTCTATTTATTATTTTGAAATAGTAAGGGTTGATTTGATTAATCTGGTTAGTTATGGGTAAAATGCGCAAATATTTCAAATAACCAAGTGGTTATAAAATATTCATTGTTGTCGGGGAATATTCGTTTAGTCGTGGAATATTCTTACTGTAGGGAATATTCGTATTTAATTTACGCAAACCTTTGTGGGGCCCATAACGAAAAGCGATTGGATGAAGAAAACGACAAGTATAAGTTGTTTATAAATAACAGCGTAGTTGTTATCGTTAATATCGCTGAAATACTCGGTGGTTAAAACACAAGAAGATTACCAGTATTGCACCAATTATTGATTCTTACGTAAGAAGGCACTACTCAATAATTGTTACAGTAATTAATGTTCAATATTTTATTTTATTGATTCAATAATTGCTACGTTGATATTTTATATTATTGTTGTTTCAATAATTGTCACTACACAATATTTTCCATTATCGGAGCAATAATTCATATTATTTGAATAATATTATTAGATAACATTATTGGCAATGTCTAGAAAGTTCTCATCTAAGGAGAGGTTTGGTCACCTAATTGTAAGCTAGTAGTGAGAAATCCTTATTGAAAGCCCCTTTCCTGTGAACTACCGGTTGTCAGATTGTGATTCTCGTAATATTATTTGTGAATAATTAATTATTGATTTATATGATGAGGAAAATATTCATTTTATGTGGATATAGATGGAGAAAATTTTAATGTGACAATTGTTGAAAATTAATATTTTATCTTTTTCTGATAAAATAATTCATTTAAATATATTATTATATTATAATAATATAATAATGGTGATGTTTTTACAATGAATGTGGGATATATGAGTATATAAGGAGGAAGAGTATTTTTGTTAATTTGTGGACCCCATTTCTTGACTGAAATTTGATTATAGCCTGCAAAATCGTCCGTATGTGGATTTCGGTCAATTTTTGTTTGAAATTTGGAAAAACTTTCTTCTGCAAAGTTGTAGAGAATTAAATTTCTTATGAATTATTGAAGTTTCAAAGTTCCGGAATAATTAATTTTTGGAGTTTAAAATGTTTTTTTTTGAAGAAAAACATTTTTAACAAGTTGGTGGGCCCCACTAGTATTGCAAATGTCTTTGAGTTCGCTTTTTCAAAGTGGGCGAGGGAAAATTTATAATTATATTAATATTTTATTAAATTTTCTACTTTGGTGTTCTAAGCAATTTCCTATAAAAGGGTGCTTAAGTTAGAATTGAAAATCACACCAGAAAAAATTTTTCTCTCTCTATATTATCGAGCGTATTCTTGTGAGTATTTTGATACTTTGAGTGTTGCTATATTTGCAAGTTCCTTCAAAGACTATATCCAAAGATTCTAGTCAAGTAATCTGTCTTTTCGAGGTAAGGATGTTATTTTTTTAAAAAAATGATATTATTTCTTCTAATATCATTATGCCGGAATATTGGTAAGATTTTTCTTGTGGAATTCTTGTCTTTAGTGTCGAGGTTATTATTCACGTATACGATACTATTCACGCATAGGACACTATTCACGAATACGGCACTATTCACAGAAAAATTAAATTTTTGTTTTTTGTCCAAAATATCTATTATGGATACTAGCTTTGATTGTATCTATGTTTTGATCATTCTTGAATTTTACTCCATAATGGTTATTTATGAAGTATTTTTGAACTTGGACTGTTTAAAGTACGAATCCTTAATATTTGTTCTTTTGTTTCACTGGATTCGTTTTCTATAAAATATTTTTTATCATCCTCAGTCTTAAATGATTATATTAATGAATATCTTTGGCATGTAGTGCAAAGATGATTGATTTTTTGATGAATATCTTTGGCTCGTAGTGCAAGATGAACAGGTGTTGAGATGAACATGACCAACTGATGAATATCTTTGGCCTGTAGTGGCAAGATGAATATTTGATTCAAGATGTATATTGATTGATATTACAGGGATTAAATATTGATGATGGACTTTTAAATTCATAGATTATAGTAGATTTCATTCTCTACGTAACTCTTCTATGAATTATTATTTTTGTTATTGTAATATTGATCCGAAACTTGTTGTCTCATTATATTCTCTCGAGATTTTTCCTCGTTGAAGACTAACGATAATTTGTTCTATATTATCTTAGTCATAATATTCTTTACTGGGCTAGTTGAGCTCACCCTTTTCCTTTTTGTTCCATTTTTCTTCTCAGGAGGCGAGAATGTATCAAGTACTAGTCGGGGTATGGAATGATGGTTCTAGAAGTTGTCTTAGTAGTCCTCACTATTTTGTAAAATAGTGTATCCATAATTTTAATGTGGACTTATTTGAGTGTGGATATTATCTAGATGACAATATTTGTATTTAAACTCACAGTTTATGTGTTGTTGTATTTTGCACGACAATTGTATTAATAAAGTTGTAGTTGTTTCTGTACCATGTATTTGGCGACTCAAAACGGGTGTTGTATACCTATTTTGGGGGAGTCACACATGGCATGCCTTTATTTGTGCCAAGTTGATGTCGTGTAGGCTTGTGAGTGATGTCATAAATCAACAAGCAGTGTTGCTTTTCTGCATTGCTCAAGGAAGAACTATATATGTGGGTCAGGTTATTCATTATTCAATCGACAGAGCAATTCAAGGTGGGACTTCAGGTGGACTGCCTCATCCATCTTTGATTACTGGACTATGTCGACAAGCTGGAGTAAAATGGGATGCCGAGGAAGCTACACAACCTCCTTTAGCCCCAATTGACCACTCGATTATAAAAAAGTACAAAGTATGGGGTGGGGGTAAACCACATCCGAGAGGGTTAGGTTTCATTATTGTGCCTCCCGAGCCTGCAGACGAGCCTAATCAATAGTCACATGACAATCCTACTGCAGCTGGAAGTTCTGGGCCACGACCAATTTTTTTTGAAGATATTCGTCGAGAATTAAGAAATCAAACTAGAAGGATTGAAATGGAGGCTACTCAAGTTCAGAAGGGTTTTGATTGGGTGGAACGAAATCAGGAGAGCTTGGCTCAGCGACAAATGGAGATGTATAAGAACTGTAGTACAACATTCCTAGAGATGTTCGACTGCATGAATCCAGTTGGCGCTCCCTACCAATTTCCACCCTTGTCTGCATACCCCCTGGCTAATTTACCCTTTGAGGATGAGACTGATGAAGAAGAAGAAGAGGATTCTGACGAGGAATAAGGCTTCGATCTTTCAGGGAAGTTCTCAGTGCCTAATTTCTTATGTTTTTTTGTTATATACAATGAGGACATTGCATATATTAATTTTGGGGGTGCATTCTTCCAGTTCAGTTGCATTCATTTAGTATAACTTATTCATTTCCAATTCCAGTTGCATTCATTTAGTATTCATTTTATAGTTTTTCATGTAGTTTTCATTCTAATTTCTTTAAAAAATGAATAAAAAAAAGAAAAAAAAAATTCAAGTATTTGCATTTTTCCAGCTGTTAGATAGTTCAAGTCTATTTTGGCCGATGATGAGATTGGAATTGAGTAGACAAGTATAATGTTGACTACTAAGACTTTGATGTAATTTCTTGTCATGATTTGAATCTTTACCTGTTTGAAACTGATATAATAAGGATAGCACAGTAAAAACAACTATGTTAACTGATTTAGTCTAAATTGACACATAATGGACTTCTTGAGGATAATACTAGTTTGAATGAATGAAAGACATGAATAGGCAGAGATGACTGAATTTAGACAAAAACTTAAGTTTGGGGGAAAAATTTGGGACATATAAGCTTCAAAAAAAAATTGATGAAAAAGATACCGTGGCTAGTCTTGTTTCGGGGCCTTTGTTACTTGAGCAAGTACGCCCGAGGGTGTGTCTTTACACCTAGCGCCCTAAGGTCTTATATGGTCTGGGAGTCGTTGGTCGAAAGCTCGCTAAGGGGTAGCACTGTTAGCCTAATGGAATGAGACATTGCACAGTCATGGTTAAAATAATAATAATAAAAAAAAGTAATAAAATGGGAAAAGAGCAAAAAGCCCCCGTAATGATAAGTAAAGCATAAGTATCCCGGATTGGACTCTTGAATTTGGTGGATGTTTGACTTTAGTTGGATTTAACTTGTTCGTGAATTTTGTGAGTTTATATTGTATGATGCCTTTAAAGAGATCTATTATGTGTTGTACTTAGCATTATATTAGTTAGCATTGTTGTTGAACACACGCGCACTATATCAGTAATAATAGGGTAAGATTTGATGATTAACTAGGAAATTATTGATCTATCTTGGTATGATGTACTAACATGTTTATTGTGATTTCTTTGAGGCTTGATGAATAGATTTTGTTCTGTTTGACTGCTGGAATTTTAGGCATTTAGATAGCTGCATTTGCATTTGCATTGCATATTTAGTTATTGCATTATGTTTTCTTTGCATGGGGACAAGCAATTGGTTAAGTTTGGGGGTATTTGATGAGTAGGTTTTATACCTATGAATCCGATATTATTAAACTTAATTATTGCTATCTTTAATTGTTTTTTAGTATCTTTTTATGTGTTTTGTGTTTATTTCTTGTAGGTTGGAGCTGGAGGGACAAATTGGTCATTTGGGAGAAGAAAAAGGTCAAAAATCATTAAAATTAGAGCTGAGTGGCATTTTTGTAATTACGCGGTCCTGGTCAAGCGCCTAGGCGCTTGGAAATGGCCTGGGTTGAGCGCCTAGGCGCTCATGTGCGGCTAAAGATGGATTTTTCTACTGTTAAGTGGGTTTTTGAAGCCACAAAGGAATCTAAAAGAGGGATGAGACCAATACAAATAGGAGAAGACTTTAGAAAAGACAGATCACTTAATTTTTCAAGAGATTTGCAGAGAGGACAACGAAGGAAAACAGGAAGGATAATTGCAAGGACTGAAGATCAAAGAGAGAGTATTGGAGCAAATTTAGAGTTTCTTCTTCTCTTCTCTAGTTTTATCTTTTGTAATTATCTGGGATGTTTGGATTATTAATCTGGATGATGTTTTTCTTTATTATATCATGAACTAAACTTTAATTAAGATTGCAACAGAACTTGGTATGTAATTTAAATCAAATCTTCCCATTGAATGAAAGTTGGTTTCTATTGAATTCTTTATTATATCTTTTGCTTATTGATTAATTGTTTGGCCAACAATTACTGTGATAATCTATATAAAATTAGAAGATGGAGTATAGATTGTGTGACGCCCCCAAAATAGGTCCAATCCATCCAACGCATTTTGAGTCGCCAAATACATGGTACAGAAAATAACTACAACTTTATTACTACAATTGTCGTGCAAAATACAACAACACATATGTTGTTAGTTTTGATACAAATATATACCAACTGTAACTCTCATCCCAACCTTGGATAGCACTTCTCAATGGCACCTCACATAAAGGTACAATCAATAACTATTTTAGAAATTAAAATCTTTGGGAAGTGCTCAAGAAAACCTTCGTATATGGGAGGCCATGCGTCAGGTTATGATAGATATCATATGCCCACAAAATTATCCTCGTCAACCCAATAGACCCCCAAAAAAAATGAGAAAATTACTATCATGTTCTTTCCAATGGTGAGTCTTCTCTTGACATATAACTATCTCCACCGGCCTCGCAATTGAAAATTATATTTCAACCAAACTCCAAGATTATATAGTAGTGCTCAGAGATATACTCAAAGAAGTGGATGTGCACAACACCGCCTTTATGATAACACGAGTTTGTATGTCATTAGACATCATGTATGATAGTGGTAAAACACCCTTCCAACGTTGGGTTCGCCTCACCCTATTGTTGTTCACCAAAATCAATTATTAAGTGACGTATAATATACGACACACACATCTAAGGTCCTCAATACAATTATATATTGTATGTCATACCATTTTATAATGTGGTGAGAAACTTTAATAGTCTCGGACCATCACAGTATTCCCCTGTTATCCCCGCTCAACCCAGCTACACTCTTATTACCTGAAAGGAATTGTGAAGCAAAAGGGTGAGCACAAATAGTCCAGTAAATAATATCATAACTAAAGATAATTAAATTATCAATAGCTTTCATCAGTAATAAATCAGAGATTTAGAACATATGGTAGATGATAAAACTTTTCAACCATAGTTGCAGCAGAACGAGCAATCCATTAGAAGAGTCAAATAGACCATAAAGTCTATTATCTTTTCCATGTTAAAAGTCCACCAACAATGTTTTATCCCAGTAACATCAATCTACAGTTCATGTCCATAATCATGTGAATAACTCATAATCATAATTGTAGTTCTAAATTCCCCTTTTCATCCAGGACGAAGATAATTTTCATCACATGTCTTTACCTGAAACATCAAAGATCATGGTTATACCAAATCACAGTTCCTGTACATAATCATTCCAATAAATTCATCTTTGCACTACGGGCCAAAGATATTCATTAATAGTTCATCTTTGCACTACAGGCCAAAGATATTCAAGAATAGGTCATCTTTGCACTACAGGCCAAAGATATTCAACAACAGGTCATCTTTACACTACGGGCCAAAGATATTCATCTTTGCACTACAGGCTAAAGATATTAATATCTCAAAGAAATGCATAATCATTTCAAAATTTATTTAAACCATAATTATAACCATGTTGATCAATTCACCTTTGCACTTAAGCTAAAAATATTCAATTGTAAATTCAATGGTCATGATCATACCAGTTAACGATTCAACTTTGCATTACTGGCCAAAGAAAACCCATAGTCACGATTATACCAATAATCTACCCATCTTTACACTCAAGTCAAAGGAAAATTTCTTCACCAAGATTATAAAATTGTTATATATGATAATCAAAACAATATGATCAAAATATGGATTTAATTTTAAGAGTAAGATTCATAAATCAACGATAATTTGATCAGAAAAAGAAACCAATTTTGTCGTGAATAGTACCTCGTGAATAGTAACTCGTGAATAGTAACTCTGACACGAAAAGATAAAGTTTCCCAATAAAATCCATATCAATATTTATAACACCTTAATCCAAATGTTATAAATCACTTAATAATCTCATAATCTAATATTATTAATATTACAACAATATTTTAATCATTTCTTAAACTTATAAATAATTTATTTTAATTGTTTACACTTGATTAATTAATGCATTTAATCATCCTAAAATGCCAAACTCATAAGATTTCATCACCAATAACCAAAACCCTCATCAAAAATCAGATATATACCTCATATAGGATTCTCAAGCCATAAAATCATATTTTCCAATTTTCTTACTTCACATAACATATTTAATTCATTTACTCATAACTAGTCCATTTTCATGAAAAATACCAAATTAGTACAAACAAATTTTCTTTTCTGGGATTTAGCAGAATATAGTCTCATAGTGAACATATATTTTTCTCAGAATTTTTAAAATTCATTTACCATTTTTCATATGGTCAAAATTGCCGAATATTTAGACATTTATCATAAACTGTACTTTTGTCCAAAAATTCCAAAATTTATAGAGTATACTGCTATTATATTCATGTAGTCCCTATAAAAATTTTACCAATTTTGGAGTTAACCACAAGGAGTTATAAGGGTTTACTTTTAAAATAGTCTTTTTCCATAAAATTAATAACTCCTAATCTATATATCTAAAAATCGCCATTTTTGGACACCATCTAGAAAACTCATCAAATTATCATTTCAAATTTTTTCAAAATTTTTGAAGGTAGGAAAAATTACGAAACCTGAAAAACATAAATACCCTTACAATCCCTTACCTCAAAAGAGCAATATTTCTGATTGGAATATCGAATATAACGCTGAAGGAAACTTGCACTGATTAAAAACTCTCAAAGTATCTAAATACTCACAAAAATGCGCTCGATAATATAGAGAGAGAAAACTTATGTTTCTGGTGTGATTTGTAATTCTAACTTAAGCGCTTATTTATAGAAAAATGTTAGAACGCCAAAGGAGACTAAATTAATAAAAAATTATTAATTTATTCAAAACTTTCCGCATGCCACTTTTGATCAAAATCTCAGCAACCACAGTGGGGCCCACCCAAAATCAGCACATGTATTCAACACCAACCAAAAGTGGGTCCCACCCAATTTTAATAAAAATCATTTTATTTTCCGAAACTTTAGTAATTCATAATAAATAGCCCTTTTATTAGAAAAATACGAATTTTATGTCTATTCCACACGAAATCGAATTCTCTACAACTTTGTAGCTTTAAGTTTTTCCAAATTCCAGACAGAAAATATTTTAAATCCACAAACGGACGATTTTCAACAACTTTTAAAATTCATAACAAATCATACGTTAATTTTTAACGGTTCAAAATTTATGGGCATATACTCAACTTATATATGTATATCATATCTAAAAATCACAACGATCCAATGGTTTGATTAAAATTATAACTCAAACAATAGAGCTTTAAGAACACAGATTTGATTTTTAATGCCTCCATTCCGACAAAATACTGATAAAACACCTCAACACTAATTCCTTCATTTACAACCACATAAAATATATCCATCATTTATATCCACATAAAATAAATATTTCCTTATCATATAAATCAATAAATAATTATTCACAAATAATATTACAGAATCACAATAATGACAACTGCAGACTGCTCCAAGGAAAGAGGGCTTTCCGATAAGGATTTCTCCTCATCTTGCCAAGCAATTAGGTGACCAAATCTCTCATTAACAGAACTTTCTAGACATTGCCAATAATGATATCTAATAATATTATTCAAATTATATGAATTATTGATTTGATAATGGAAAATGTCAGTAAATGATAATTATTAACAACAACAATAATAATATAAAATATTAACGCAACAATTATTGAATCAATAAAATAAAATATTGAACAAAGAATTATTGTAATAATTATTGAGTAGTTCCTTCACGTAAGAATTAATAATTCAAAATATTGTGTAATACCGCAAAGTTCTTTGTGCGAAACCACGCCAGACATCGTATTTTAACCACCGTGTAATCCAACAAAGTGTTAATTGTAAATTATTACGCAGCTTATTTGTAAAACTCAAACTTCTCGCTTTTCTTCATTCGACTATTATTCTCATTATGGGGCCCACAAATGGTCATGCGCCATCATACCTAATATTTCTCGACAACAAGAATATTCCACGACCAAACGAATATTCCCCGACAACAATGAGTATTTTATAACCACTTGCGTATTTTGTAAACTTTACATATATCACCCTTAACTTTAACTTTTTATCAATTTAACCATTTATTGAATAATAATTATAAAAAAATTGAATACTTTTATTTCATAAAATTTGGTGTCTTACAATATCCCCTCCTTATGAAATTTTGTCCCCAAAATTTACGTACCTAGTAATTCGAAAAGATGAGAATACCTTATTTTCATTTCAGATTCCATCTTTCCTGTCCTCATTATTTCTCCATTGCTAATCTCCTGTATTTTAGATATCATTCTAGAATACAGCTTCAAAACAAAGGTTAACTGACATATCATAATTTGTCAACTAATTAAGTAAGAAATTTCAGCTTAGGTAAGTCACACTAGCGAAGGATTTACTCATCTCTCCCCTCCTAGTTCTATTCCCCGATCTCCGCCAGAGACCATATCCCTAAGCTCTGATACCAACTGTGACGCCCCCAAAATAGGTCCAATCCATCCAACCCATTTTGAGTCGCTAAATACATGGTACAGAAAATAACTACAACTTTATTACTACAATTGTCGTGCAAAATACAACAACACATATAGTGTGAGTTTTGATACAAATATATACCAACTGTAACTCTCATCCCAACCTTGGATAAAGACGCCTCAATGGCACCTTACATAAAGGTACAAAAATAACCTGCTTTAGAAAAAAATCTTGGAAAGTGCTCAAAGAAACCTTCGTACATGGGAGGCCATGCGTCTAAGTTATGATAGATATCATATGCCCACAGAATTATCCTTGGTTGACCGAATTGACTTCAAAAAATGAGAAGATTACTATCATGTTATTTCCAATTGTGAGTCTTCTCTTGACATATAACTATCTCCACTATCTGCAATTGAAAATTATATTTCAACCAAACTCCAAGATTATATAGGTAGTGCTCGTAGATATACTCAGCAAGTGGATGTGCACAACACTGTCTTATGATAACACGAGTTTGTATGTCATTAGACATCTTGTATGATAGTGGCAAAACACCCTTCCAATGTTGGGTTCGCCTCACCCTATTGTTGTTCACCAAAATTAATTATTAAGTGACGTATAATATACGACACACACATCTTAGGTCCTCAATTAAATTATATATTGTATGTCATACCGTTTAATGTGTTGAGAAATTTTGACAGTCTCGGACCATCACATTATTCTCCTGTTATCCCCGCTCGACCAAGCTATACTCTTATTACCTGAAAGGAATTGTGAAGCAAAAGGGTGATCACAAATAGCCCAGTAAATAATATCATAACTAAAGATAATTAAATTATCAATAGCTTTCGCCAGTAATAAATCAGAGATTTAGAATATATTATAGATAATAAAACTTTTCAACCATAGTTACAGCGGAACGAGCAATCCATTAGAAGAGTCAAATAGACCATAAAGTCTATTATCTTCTCCATGTTAAAAGTCCACCAATAATGTTTTATCCTTGTAACATCAATCAACAGTTCCTGTGCACAATCATGTGAATAACTCATAATCATAATTGTAGTTCTAAATTCCCTTTTTCATCTAGGACGACGATAATTTTTATCACATGTCTTTACCTGAAACATCAAAGATCATGGTTATACCAAATCACAGTTCCTGTTCATAATCATGCCAATAAATTCATCTTTGCACTATGGGCCAAAGATATTCATTAACAGTTCATCTTTGCACTACAGGCCAAAGATATTCAACAACAGGTCATCTTTGCACTAAAGGCCAAAGATATTCAACAACAGGTCATCTTTGTACTACGGGCCAAAGATATTCATCAATAATTCATCTTTGCACTACATGCCAAAGATATTAATATCTCAAAGAAATACATAATCATTTCATAATTTACATAAACCATAATTATAACCATGTTGATCAATTCACCTTTTCACTTAAGCTAAAAATATTCAATTATAAATTCAAAGGTGATGATCATACCAGTCAACGATTCAACTTTGCACTACTGGCCAAAGAGAACCCATAGTCACGATCATACCAATAATCTATCCATCTTTACACTCAAGTCAAAAGGAAATTTCTTCACCAAGATTATAAAAATGTTATATATGATAATAAAAATAATATGATCAAAACATGGATTTAATTTTAAGAGTAAGATTCATAAATCAATGATAATTTGGTCAGAAAAAGAAACCAATTTTGTCGTGAATAGTACCCCATGAATAGTAACTCGTAATAGTAACTCTGACACGAAAAGATAAAGTTTCACAATAAAATCCATATCAATATTTATAACACCTTAATCCAAATGTTATAAATCACTTAATAATCTCATAATCTAATATTATGAATATTACAACAATATTTTAATCATTTTTAAACAATTTATTTTAATTGTTTACACTTTATTAATTAATGCATTTTGTAAGACCCCAACTTTTATGAATAAAGATTAATTTCTCTCGAAATATATTTTTGAATATTATGGTGTGGATATAATATAATGTTATAGTTGTGGGTAATATTTACAAATTATGCAAAGTAAGCAAGTGGTTATATAATATTCGATTGGTCGGGGAATACTCATTTTAACAGGGAATATTCGTACGACGACACAATCATTGGTGGACCCCACAATGGTTAGAAAACGACATAATTATCTTTTTATAAAAATAACGGCAGAAGTTTTACCGTTAAACTGTTGAACTACCCTTAGTAAAAGAAAAGTACAAAGATACGCTGGCGTTGGTTGCATAGTAGCACAGATTGATTATTGATGCTTACGTGAGAAGTCACCGCTTATACTCAATTATTGCTACGATAATTGTTGCATCATATCTCTCATATTATTGATTCAGTTATTGTCACAGTATCATCTACATAATATGTCATATTATTAAATCAATAATTGAGACGACAAAGTTATTCATATTATTAAATTGCAATATTTACAATGTCTAGAAGTTCTGTTAAGGAGAGGTTTGGTCATCTAATTGTGCGCCAATAAGGAGAAATCCTTATCAGAAAGCTCCCTCTTTCTTGGGAACGACCTGGTTGTTAAATATTGTGAGTTATAATATTAATGATGAATAAGTTCGTGTTGATTAAAGATGAAATTGATAGTTCCATTATTTTGGAATTATTAGTCTGAGTGGAAATCAACATTTATTTCGATATTAATTGATGTCTGAAAGTTTTACTGACCAGTCGGGTAATTAATCTGATAAATGAGTAATTAATTGCTATAAATTCACATGATTATAACTATTTGTTCACATATGTGTACTATTGGTTCACATTCTTGTACTATTAGGGGAGGTGGTGCAAGTTTGATAATACTTGCAAGACTAAATTAAAAATGAAAGAAAAGTTGAAGGTATTGTACTGTAATATTTCGAGCCCCAAAACGTGCAATTAGCGAAACTATATTTTCCTATAAATAGAAGCTCATTCTTCCTTCATTTCTCACCAATTCACTAAAGCTTTAGAGCAATTATTATAGAGAAATTATAGAGAGAAAGAAGAAGAGAAGTCTGCTACCTCACTATTCCAATATCTAGTTTCTTCTAAGGTAAGGGGTATTATTCTTTCGTATTCATGAAGAGAGTTATTTTCTTTTAATACTCGTAAGAGTTGTTATTCCATTCTTTATTATTATGTTGGAATAACCTGTCTATGCGAAGTACCGCATACATGGTGAAATTCTTATTTTATTCCATTCTTTAATATTCTGTTGGAAAAACCTGTCTGTACGGTCTATCGCATGCCTAGTGAATTCTGTTGTTATTCCATTCTTTATTATTCTGTTGGAATATCTTTTCTGTGCGGATTACACATGACATGGTTCCGTTCTTTATTATTCTGTTGGATTATCCTGTCTGTGCGGATTATGCATGACTTGGTGCCATTCTTTATTATTCTGTTGGGAATAATCTGTCTGTGTGGTCTATCGCATGCCTGGTGAATTCTTCTATTATTCCATTCTTTATTATTCTGTTTGAATAACCTGTCTATATGGATTACCGCATACATGGTGAATGATCCTTCATATTCATTCCTTATTAAATTGTGGAAATGATCTGTCTAGATGGATTACCGCATGGCGGGCGAAAATCCATTTGCAGTTTCATACTTTCTATTATACTCAGTTGGTTAAAGTTTTGGCTTCTATACTCCATGAAATTAGTAGAATATCCTAGATATTTGCGCTTCATCCAGTATCTTTTCATGGAAATATTCTTTTCAGCATTCTTGAATTTTACTCCACAAAGCAATGTCATGTTGACATTTGGACGTAATTGATTTCAGGATAAATTAACTTATAAATCTTTAAAATTTATTCTTGAACTTGTTTTATTGAATTATTATGTCATTATCATCATCCTCATGCTTATATTGTGATGAAAGTCATCTTTGGCTTACGTGCATAAATGGACTTGGTATGATTATGACCAGGGATCATTCGGTATAATCATGACCTAGAATGTTATAAATGATGTGGTAAAAGTCCTCGATGGCACATGAGTGCATTGATGGGCGCTTTTGATATGATTATGACCAAATGATTATTCTAAGATATTAATGAACATTGATGATTTAATGAATATCCTTAGCAGTAAAGCGGGGATGACTCGATGATGTGGTTTATTTATTAAGCTGAGTCTCAGCGATAAAACTGGATGAAAACATTTTAAATCATAGGATATAGTAGATATCATGCTCTACTTGACTCTTCTAATGGATTACTTATTCATTATGCAGCTTAAACTTGATGTCTATTGTATTTTATCAGTTTAACATTGTTGAAGACTAATGATAATTTATTCTGCATTATCTTAGTCATAATATTTCTTACTGGGCTAGTTGAGTTCACCCTTTTTCTTTCATTGTTCTCTTTAGGAAATGAGAACGTAGCCGGGAATAGTCGGGGAATGGAGTGATGGTCCGAGATGGTGTATTAGTAGTCCTCACTATTCTATAAAATAGTGTGACAATAAATGTATTGAGGACTCTATTTGAGAGTGGATATTGTCTAGAAGGCAACATTCATGTTTAAACTCTCAGTTATGTTTTATTGTATATTACACGACGATTGTATAATTAAGTTTGTATTTGTATTTTGTACCATGTATTTAGCGACTCAAGATGGGTGATGTATACCTATTTTGGGGGTGTCACAGTTGGTATCAAAGCTTAGGGATATGATCCCTGGCTGAGATGTGAGACAAGAACTACGAGGGGAGAGACGGGGAATTCCCTGGCTAAGATGTGAGACAAGAACAAAACATGCACCTTGCTTAAAGTCGGGACAATGAGGAGAGGTATGTCCCTCATGGCCGCAAATATAACATATCTTTTTTCCCTGGTTCTTATTTGATTTTCCTAAGTCGTGGTTTTTTATCTGTTTTTCCCCTTATTGCTCGGAGCTGCACACGATATGTTGCTTTTGGCTCCCATCTGGTCAATTTGGATTTTAAGCTTATCTTGTTCTTCCATTGTTTCTATTAACGATTTTCGCAATTGACTATTTAATAGCCTTTCTATTTCCCACAATTTTTCTAGAGAAGAAACTTGGTTCCTAAGATTCTGAACTTCCGTTGATGCTTGATCAGCTCCAACTTCGGTGTCCGAATCACTATATCTTAGTTCCACAATTTTCGAATCTGGTACTACGTTTTCCAAAATAACCACCTCATCTGAGTTGTTTTTATTGTGAGCCTCTATTTCAGCTATTGGCTTCGATATTAGCTCGGGTGTATGGATTTGATCCTTCTTCATGCTATAAGCTTATAATAAGCCTTTTCCACCTGACATCTACACACAAATTATCTAGATTAGTATATAATATATTCATACAACAAGTAAAAGTTTCATATAATTTATCTTTTATTTTGTTTGACGATGAATTGATTCGATTCATCTCTTTTTAAACTCTATATGAGTTATTTGTATTTTTAACATTTCCCTCTGTTCTAAGGTTATAGCCTACGGTCTATCCCACCTAAGGTTTCTAACACTTAAGCTCTGATACCAACCTGTGACGCCCCCAAATTCAGGTACTTGAAACCCGAACTCGGTGCTTCACGATACCATTTCTATGAGCGAAAAATACTAATAATAATAACAATAATATAAATATCAAACTTAATTTACATATTCATCAGAGCCTACTCCTAGGTACGCGACCTTTAAACATTCATTACATAATACTTAATAGATATCATTATCTTAATAAAGTCATAATATTACATAGAATACCACAAATCTTATTATATTTGCTTTCATTTTCCTTTGTTTCTGCATGAGCCTTCTGGTTGTTCACACTTAGCTGAAAACATTTAAATTAAGCAAGGATGAGCATTTGGGTGCCAGCAAGTAATAGCAATAATAAATATTAACTGAAAAAAGTAAATGTTTTCTTTGTACGACACTTCTACAAAGAAACAACAGTTGTAAAGTAAGTTGAACCAATAATAACAATATATTAATTCTATATCAAATTTTTGAAACTATGTACTGACTATAACTGGAGATTAGTCGACAGACTATGAACATTGTTTTCTATTTTTGAAAAGGTTAAACAGAACTTCATCTGCAAACCATCATAACTTACGAGCACGGGGGGTGATCAGCCCGTTATGCCCTGTATTGATCAATACTACATGCAAGAACGAGAGTATCGTTCATCTTATCTGCCTTTGGCGCACAAAATTTTTCCCATGTACGGGATGTTCATACTTAGTCGGGTATCCGAACCAAAATAATTTGATTGGATAATAATAAAGTTCTATCTTGTTCAACAATATTTTTAAGTTTGTGTCTAGCTGAATCAAATAGCTTAGACGGCTTTTAAGTCAACGTATACATACTAGAAATCAATAAGTATGTATCAACATGTGATTAAATACAATGATTATCCAAGTAAGGACACTTGTATAACCATATTTAAAAATTAACGAACAGAATAAATATCTGGATTGTATAATAGTACTGTATTGATAAACAATGATTGGATAACTTAAGAACTTGTATGAATACAAAAGATTGGATACATAATTGATAATCATAGAGTTAATAATATGGCACAATAATATTATAATTCTGAAACTTTCTTACTCATGTCCATTACATAAAGGAAATGCAAAGTTAGGATATTTACCTGAGCTGCTGTTTACTATAACGCAACTTAGTTTAATCTTTTATATCGAAACATATCATTAATAAGATCATTCATTCGATTAGAATAATGTATCATAACACATAGTACTGCAATTTACAGTCAGCACATAACCTAATCACATTGTCATATATGTTTAGCAGTCATTGGTTCACAAACAAGCACTTATCTAGTCAAATTATATAAGTCTAGATCAATTTCTGAAATATTTCGGTGTACCGACGGCTTTATTGGGTAATTATCGAGTCTAAAACTCTATTCTATAGTTCAATATTCGATTAGATAATTTAACTATCAGTCATATTATCCTTCATAGCCTTATAATAATTTTTAAATAATTATTATAATTTATCATTATTTTTCAAACACTGAAATCATTTTAAATGATTTAAATACTAACTAATTCTATTATCATTAATATTTAATTGATATTAAATTATTAATGAAATCATTGTCAAAATATTAAAGTTATTTATAATAACTCAAAATATTTTTAAAACATTTTTATTACCCTAAATGATTTTTAAAACATTTAAAATCATTTTTAAATAATTATCATTAATGTTTAAGTATTATTGTATTATTTATCAAAATATTAAAAGTCATTAATTATAACTTAAAATATTTTTAATTCATTTATTTCCTTTTTAAAAGGTTTTTAATTCATTAAAACCATTTTTAAACTATTTATTTAATATAATTATTAAATAAAACTAATATCATTAATATTGAATTATTAATGAAATTTACCTTTAAATATTAAAATTTATATTTTATAACTTAAAATATTTTTAAACTATTTATTTTCATTTAAAATGAATTTTATAATATTAAAATCATTTTTAATTAATTTATTTAATATAATTATTAAATAAATCTAATATCATTAATATTAAATAATTAATGAAATTTGTCTCAAAATATTAAAAGTAATATTTTATAACTTAAAATATTATTAAATACCTTTTTATCATTTAAAATGATTTTTAATATAATAAAATCATTTTTAATTAATTTATTTAATGCATTTATTAAATAAATTAAATATTAATATTATTTAAATAAATACCAATATTTATGGAAAATATGTCAAATTATTAAAAGTTAATTTTTATAACTTAAAATAATTTTTAAAACTATTTTTGGAATTTTTAATAATTAATTTCTTTTTTTTAAATGATTTTTAGAAAATAAATTAATTAAATAAATAAAACTGTCGCTATAGTCTTTAGCGACAAAATCTGTCGCCTTAGGTGTTCTTGAGGCTCAAGAACATTCATAAGCAGTTTCGGGTGACCTACTTTGACCAAGCATTAAACACTGATTAAGTTGTTTCTGGACAAGCTAATGATTAGAGGTTGTAGTACTAATGTCAGACTACATGCTCCAACAACAAACATGGCCAACAAGCATAAATCGAAGGAGATGTAAGCCTTCAAAGGGACCGTCAGAGCTGTTCTTACAATTCGACTGTTCACTTTTGGGCTTCTACAACTTGTTGTTCGTGTAGTGTTTTTGTGATATAAGAGTTTCAGTGTGTATATAACATGTAGGTGAAGAGATCCAATACATAACATCACTGTGACGCCCCCAAAACAGGTATACATCACCCATCTTGAGTCGCCAGATACATGGTACATAAATCAAAAATTATATAAACGTCGTGTAAACAATACGACAAAACATAGCTTAGAGAATATTGTCATCTAGACAATATCCACACTCAAAGGAGTCCTCATTATATTTATTGTCACACTATTTAACAGAATAGTGAGGACTACTAATGTTATCATATGGACCGTCACTCCATTCCTCGACTCGTCCCAGCTATATTCTCATTTCCTGAAGAGAACATTGAAGGAAAGGGTGAGCTCAACTAGCCCAGTAAGAAATATTATGACTAAGATAATGCAGAATAAATTATCATTAGTCTTCAACAATGTTAAACTGATAAAATACAATAGACATCAAGTTTAACTGCAGCGGAACAAGCAATCCATTAGAAGAGTCGAGTAGAGAATAAAATCTACTATCTTCTATGATTTAAAAAGTTTTTATCAATTTTTATCGCTGAGACTCAGCTTAATAAATAAACCACATCATCAAGTCATCCCTGCTCTACGGGCCAAGGATATTCATTAAATCATCAATGGTCATGACTATACCGAATAATCCCTGGTCATAATCATACAAAGTCCATCTTTGCACGTAAGCCAAAGATATACAATTCAATAACCAACAGTCCATCTTTGCAAGTAAGCCAAAGATATACAATTCAATAATCAATACCCATCTTTGCACGTAGTTTAAAGATAACTTTCATCACCATACAAGCATGAGGATGATGACAATGATATAAGCATTAATCAAACGAAAACAAGGATAATTATTAAAGACTTTAAATTTATCCAAATACTATCAACCACTCATAATCTAATATTATTAATATCATAACAATATTTTAATCACTTCTTAAACTTATAAACAATTTATTTTAATTGTTTACACATTACCAAATAATGCATGTAATCATTCAAAAATGCCATACTCATAAGATTTCATCACCAATGATTAAACCCCTCATCAAAAATATGTATATACCTTATATAGGATTTCCAAGCCACAAAATCCTATTTTACAACTTTGTTACTTCACATAACATATTTAACTCATATATTTGTAACTAAACCATTTTCATGAAAAATACCAAATCAGTCCCAAAAATATTTCTTTTTTGGGATTTAGCAGAATATAGTCCCATAATGAACATATATTTTTCTTGGAATTTTTTAAAATTCATTTACTATTTTTCAAAAATCAATTTCTAATTAATTCCTTATGAAATTAGCTACCTCAAGTTTAACTCCAAAAATTCCCAAATCTTGGCAGGATCTTACACATGTTAACGTGAGCTTCCAGTTTAAATTTCATGGTCATCGGAGTTATAGAACTCCGGTTATAATATTTTTTGTCAGAAAAACTTAAATATTGAAATGGTCATAACTTGCTCATTTTAAGTCGAAATGAGCTCATTTTTGGACAGGATGTTCTTTATGCCATATACTTTCATGTCCCAAAAGTCCGGAACTTTTCTCACAAATTAAGTGGCCAAAACAGCCTTTTTAAAATTCTGGACAGTAGTTTTTTCTCAGTTTTTGGTTTTTGTACTTTGCTAAAATCAGTCCACACGAAAATCTACAATACCTTTTCCAGTGATTCCACTTGTATAAGTTATAAGACTCATAGATCTAACTCTAGAACTTGACCACACTCAAAAATTTGAAATATAATAAGAGATATGGTCAATTGAATTTCATGTTCCATTTTCACCAAAATCTAATTTTTCAACCCTTTGTGATTTCTAAGAAACTTTCATGTTTTCACATATTAAGCAACATAACGTATCATAACACTTACTAATACTACATATACCCATGGTTTCATCAATCCATTGCTTTTATTATGACTTTCTCCATAATCCACGTAAATAGATCATTTCCACAATTTAATAAGGAATGAATACAAAGGATCAATCACCATGCATGTGGTAATCCACATAGACAGGTTATTCCAACAGAATAATAAAGAATGAAATAACAGAAGGATTCACCATGCATGCAATAGAGACAGCATAGACAGGTTATTCCTAACAGAATAATAAAGAACGGAACCAGTCAAAGCGTGATCCGCTTGCGAAGCAGTGATATTCCAACGAATAATAAAAAAATCGGAACGGTCAAAGTGAAATTAAATTGCCGATAGATATTCCAATAGAATAATAAATAATGGAACCAGTCCAGCGTAAACGCACGAATAAGATATTCCGGCGAATAATAAATAATGGAACCAGTCCAAATAAAATGCACGTATGTGATATTCCGGCGTAATAATAAAGAACGGAATAATAAAAGAATTTCACCACGATATAAATTATTTTGCATATACAAAGTTATTCCAACATAATAATAAAGAATGGAATAATGTAAGAATTTCACCATGTATGCGGTATCAGATAGACAGTTATTCCAATGTAATAATAAGGAATGTAATAACAATAGCTCTCTTCATGAATACGAAAAAATAATACCCCATACCTCAAAAGAAGACTGGATACTGGAATAGTGAGGGAGCAGACTACTCTTCTTCTTTTTCTCTATAATAATGGCTCTAAAGCTTTAATGAATTGGTGAGAAATGAAGGAAGAATGAGCTTCTATTTATAAAAAAATATAGTTTCGATAATTGTACGTTTTGGGGCTCAAAAAATTACAGTACAATACCTCCAACTTTTCTTTTATTTTTAATTTAGTCCTGCAAGTATTATCAAACTTGCACCACCTCCCCTAATAGTAAATCATGTGAATCAGTAGTAAAATCGTGTGACTCAATAGTTATAATCAAGTAAAAATACGAATTATGATATAGTACCTCTATCTATACCTCCATGTTTAACTTAGTCATGCAAGTATTATCAATCTTGCACCAACTCCCCTAATAGTATAAGAATGTGATTTAATAGTACACATATGTGAACAAATAGTTATATAAGCATGTGAATTAGTAGCAATTAATTACCCGATTTATTAATATAACCCCAGACATCAATTATCATCGGAATAGATGTCGATTTCCACTAACACTAATAATCCCAACACAATGGAACTATTAAATTCATCTTTAATCAACACGAACTTATTCATCATTAATATTATAACTCACAATATTTAACAACCAGGTCGTTCCCAAGAAAGAGGGGGCTTTCCGATAAGGATTTCTCCTTATTGGCGCGCAATTAGGTGACCAGACCTCTCCTTGACAGAACTTCTAGACATTGTAAATATTGTAATTTAATAATATGAATAACTTTGTCGTCTCAATTATTGATTTAACAATATATCATATTATGGAGATAATACTGTGACAACAATTAAATCAATAATATAAGGGATATGATGCAGCAATTACTGTAGCAATAATTGAGTATAACAGAGTGACTTCTCACGTAATCACCAATAATCAATACCGGGTGCTACTATGCAACCACGCCAGACATCTTGTACTTTTACTACCGGTAGTTCAACAAAGATTAATTCTGTGAAAACCTCCGCCATTATTTTCATAAAATATCTTTGTCATTTTCTAACTACTGACAAAGATTTTCGCCAGTAGGGTCCACCAATGATTATGCCATCGCATTTAATATTCTTCGACAAAAAGAATATTCCCCGGCCAAACGAATATTATATAACAACTTGGGTACTTTGTAAAATTTATAAATATTACCCACAACTATAACATTATATCAAATCCACACCATAATATAAAAAAATATTTCGAGAAAATTAAATAATTATTCATAAAATCTGGGATCTCACAATCACCAACAAATAAAGAAGATATGGTTCGGTCAAACCATGTCAGAGAACACCTTCAAACGTTTTCTAGGTTACCTAGAAAACAGAAGTTGTGATCTTCTTGCCTGGTTTGACCGTCCACCATATGAAACCTGAGTATCATTTTGGTGTTCTAATGGCTTTATTATATAGTTAAACTAACACACTACAACATGGTTGAAAGAACATAATCAAAACAATAAACAACTGACAGATCATGGCTTGACAAAAGCTTGTCAGGAACTGATTTTGAGTTTTTGGGTTATCTAGAAACTCTTTGGTCAAGCTCGGTCAACGGTGTTTGACTATGATTATCTGACATTCTAAGCATGTTCTGGTTCTGCTACAAGTTCTAGATCACAGACATCATAGCACACTACATGTTCAAACATTAAAAATACAAAAATCATTAACATCCAGAGATCTACAAGACCTGACATTCGGTTGTCAGACACAAAATTCAGTTTTTTCCAGATTTGAAAAAATGACAAATTCTAGCCTATAGATGTTATGGATCCAACATCTATCAACCCAGGTCATCAATATACACTACATACAACATGTTTAACACACAAAAAAAACTAACATCTAACATAAGATCAAAAGTAAAATTTTTGGGTTAGGGTTTATACCTTCTAAGAACAAATTCTTGATTCTAGGCTCTTGATTTGTTGTGTGTGTAGTAGTGGGGCTTGATTTGGGGACTGAAACACCTTAGGATTTCGTGGGTTTTACAGATAGAAGGTCTAGGTTGAGTATAAGTGTATGAATGAGCAAAAATGTGCACTTTTCTCTCTCTTAACCTATTTATATATCTTAGATACATTGAATCTAAACTTGCATGGTGTCAAAGGGGATAAGATTGGCTAAGATTTGAGCACATAGGAGATCTAGAGTTGGTGACTTGCCAGGATATGCCAAGATTTGCAAGTAACAAATCTAAGAATGTGACAAAAAGGGTAATTAGGTCATTTTCTTGCAATTTTAATGGTATTCTTGTCCATGGTACTTGAATCTAGGTTTTAATCAATATATTTTAAACCTTAAGGTTTTCCAAATAATTTCTAGTGTTTGAAAAATTAAGTTTAAAGTTTAATAAAATTTTAATTAGAACTTACTAATTAAAATTAGGGTTTTTAATAGAAAATTAGGGTTTTTAAAAATACTTAGGGTTTATTGATATTATTAGGGTTCCCCAAATTATGAATTAGGATTTCCTAATTAACATTATAATTTACTAAAATAATAATTAGGGTTTCCACTTTAGTAATTAGGGTTTTAAATTGGAAATTAGGGTTTCTAGTCAATAATTAGGGTTTACCTAATTAGCATAATATAATAATTTTCATTAATCACGTACCACAATTCCTTACTAATCACAAACTCCGGTTTGAGTTTCAAGTTAGGGTTTAACAAATTAATACTAAGGTTTTGACATTATACACCATAATTAACCAACCATTAACAATACGTACATTCAGTACATATTTATAGTACTGAAATAAAAATAATATTATAATATTATTCTCATTCCTTATTCTAAATCCAAAATTAGGGTTTGGATTCCATATCCGATTTATTTTGCATATATAACATTATTAATTAAGTTAAAATAATTAATTTAACTAATTTAAATAAATTCACATATTAAAATAAAATAATTATTATAATAATTCTATAATCATTTATATATTATTTAAATAATATATAAATTTATTTTCATGGAAAATAATTAATAAATCATTTATACTATAAAATTAATTATTATAAAAATATAGTTTATAATGATTAATAATTCTAAAAAAAATTATTTGTAATTATTTAGGAAATAAATATATTTTTATTTATCACAACTATACATACACATTACTTTATACATATTCCCCCATTTATTTTTTTAAAAATAAAAAAATAATTATATGCAAAATTTCTTATTTATTTATATAGAAAATATCGGGTTATTACATTCACCCTCCTTATAAAGATTCTATCCCCTAATCACCGTTTTAAAACTTATATATACAAGGGTACATAGCATACACAGTCATTGCAAGTAGATCTCGATCATATTTGATCGAACTGATCTTTAACTATTCAACATAAAGTTTGTCTATCTAATTAAACGGAAGTTTGATTTCTAAAAGAACTCAAATTCCTCCTTCAAAATTTTTTTATAAAATAACTTACTATATATAGAAAAATCATGTATAAGAAAATAAAAGTTATATGAATAATACCTGGAGTTCCATCACCAAATTTGCCACAAAGATCTGGGACCGTATGTGTTGAAGACCCTTTACGCTTAATTTTGTTTGGCTTGCTTGATGACGTTGGTCCTATAATCGCTAGAGTCCCGCTTCGTAACCACGTGTTTACACTGCCTGCCTCTATTCTCCTCTTTGGACAATCCTTCACCTTATGCGCCGTAGACCCACACAGAAAACACCCATTGTTCATCCTTGGGTTGGGGCAGTTGGGAGAGATATGGCCCTCCTGCCCGCACTTATAACATACAAACTTAGCCTTGAGACACTCACCGAGTGATTCTTCCCATAGATCATTCACACTTGAGCTACCCGCTTTTTACACCTTCCTGTTTCACCTGAATATTCTTAAAATTGTACCCCTTCCTTTTCTCACCCCTATTTCCACTATTACTTTCCATCTTTACAGCTCCTTCGACCTTGCCCTTATTCCTTTTCTCCTTATTATAGAGGCTCATGGTCTCACTCCCTTCTTTGGCTATAATAGCCTTTTCCATGAGTGTTGCAAATGTACAGATCTGCAACACCGCCACCTTTTTGTAGAGCCAGGGTTTTAATTCCAACACAAACCTTCTCGCCTTCCTAGCCTCCGTATCAACTTGATGCGGAGAAAACCTAGCCAACTCATTAAACTTTGCGTCATACTCCACAACTATCATGTTCTCCTACTTTAACTCCAGAAATTTCACCTCCATCCTAGCCTGCATACTAGCTGATAGATAGTTTTCAAAAAATAAGGCCTTAAACCTAGCCCAAGTAACTACACATTCTCCTGCCCTAGCTTGATTTGCCTCCCACCAAAAGTTAGCCTCCCCTTTTATCATATAGGTGGCAAAAGCAGTCTTTTGCCCTCATCTTCAAATGATATCTCCCTTACCAATTATGAACCCAAGGTCGATTATTCCTTGTTCTAATTCCGATTACTTACTTTAAAGTCTTTAAAATTCACTAAGTGATTGTCTGGTTGGTTCCCTGTGGCTGGTATTCCCTGCTGCATAGCCTGAGCTACCATGTTTGCGAAGTTGTTCATCAGATCTGGATGTTGTCCTGCTGCGTTGTTGACAGATTTTTTCGCCCTTTGATTTCAAGCTTGACGTCTTGGCGGCATAATCTGCTTAAATAAAATCATAAATTTAACTTACATTCTAAACCTTATTATATAAGTTTAATATATCAAACTTATTTCATAAATAAAACACAGATTCATATTCATTCAGCTAATTCATAGTACTTTTACATAACACATATTGTTATCCCTTAGTGACAACAAAAGTCGGGATTTACTGATATAACTTATACAGAAGTTGAGAATATTACATTACACACTCACATTATCAAACATACATATTCAACTATTAATCCTAATTATTGCATACACCTTTTTCCTGATTCGGGACAATCTTTCACCCAATGACCTTCCAACCCACAAAGAAAACATGCACCTTACTTAAAGTCGGGACAATGAGGAGAGGTATGTCCCTCATGGCCATAAATATAACATATCTTTTTCCCCTAGTTCTTATTGGATTTTCCTAAGTCGTGGTCTTTTATCTTTTTTTTCCTTATTTCTGAGTCGCTTTTTATATGTTGCTTTTGGCTCCCATCTGGTTAATTTGGATTTTAAGCTTATCTTGTTCTTCCATTATTTCTATCAACTCTTTTCGCAATTGACTATTTAATAGCCTTTCTATTTCCCACAATTTTTCTAGAGAAGAAACTTGGTTCCTAAGATTTTGCACTTCCATTGATGCTTGATCAGCTCCAACTTCGGTGTCCGAATCACTATATCTTAGTTCCACCATTTTGGAATCTGGTACTACGTTTTCCAAAATAACCACCTCATCTGAGTTGTTTTCATTGTGAGCCTCTATTTCAGCTATTGGCTTCGATATTAGCTCGGGTGTATGGATTTGATCCTTCTTCATGCTATAAGCATATAATAAGCCTTTTCCACCTGACATCTACACATAAATTATCTAGATTAATATATAATATATTCATACAACAATTAAAAGTTTCATATAATTTATCTTTTATTTTGTTTGACGATAAATTTATTCGATTCATCTCTTTTAAACTCTATATGAGTTATTTGTATTTTCAACGCTTTCCCTGTTCTAAGGTTATAGCCTAAGATCTATCCCACCTAAGGTTTCTAACCCTATCCCACTTTCTATGGTTTTTCTAACACTTAAGCTCGATACCAACACCACACGACGATCGCCTTGGCGCCCCCAAATTAGCTTCGATGCATTCCACACAAGAAACCATCAATAGAACTCAGGGTGCTTCACGTATACCATTTCTATGATACCATTTCTAAAAATACTAATAATAATAACAATAATATAAATATCAAACTTAATTTATATATTCATCGAGTCTACTCCTAGTGTGCGAACCTTTAAACATTCATTACATAATACTTAATAGATATCATTATCTTAATAAAGTCATAATATTACATAGAATACCACAAATCTTATTATGTTTGTTTTCCTTTTCCTTTATTTTTGCATGAGCCTTCTAGTTGTTCACACTTAGCTGAAAACATTTAAATTAAGCAAGGATGTGCATTTGAGTGCCCAGCAAGTAATAGCAATAATAAATATTAGCTTAAAAAAGTAAATGTTTTCTTTGTACGACACTTCTACAACGAAACAACAGTTGTGAAGTAAGCTAAACCAATAATAACAATATATTAATTCTATATCAAATTTTTGAAACTACGTACTGACTATAACTGGAGATTAGTCGAAAGACTATGAACATTGTTTTCTATTTTTGAAAAGGTTAAACAGAACTTCATCTGCAAACCGTCATAACTTACGGGCATGGGGAGTGATCAGCCCGTTATGCCCTGTATTGATCAATACTACATGTAAGAACAAGACTATCGTCCATCTTATCCGCCTTTGGCGCATAAAATTTTTTTCATGTACGGGATGTTCATACTTAGTCAGGAATCCGAACCAAAATAATTTGATTGGATAATAATAAAGTTCTATCTTGTTCAACAATATTTTTAAGTTTGTGTCTAGCTGAATCAAATAGCTTAGACGACTTTTAGGTCAACGTATACATACTAGAAATCAATAAGTATGTATCAACATGTGATTAAATACAATAATTATCCAAGTGAGGACACTTGTATAACCATATTTAGAAATTAACGAACATAATAAATATCTGGACTGTACAATAGTTCTGTATTGATAAACAATGATCGGATAACTTAAGAACTTGTATGAATACAAAAGATTCTATACATAATTGATAATTATAGAGTTAATAATCTGGCACAATAATAGTATAATTCTGAAACTTTCTTACTCATGTCCATTGCATAAAGGAAATGCAAAATTAGGATACTTGCCTGAGCTGATGCTTACAATAACGCAACTTTGTTTAATCTTTTATATCGAAACCTTTCATTAATAAGATCATTCGTTCGATTAGAATAATGTATCATAACACATAGTACTACTATTTACAGTTCGCACATAACCTAATCACATTGTCACATATGTTTAGCAGTCATTGGTTCACAAACAAACACTTATCTAGTCAAACTATATAAATCTGGATCAATTTTGGTAAATTTTGGTGTCTGGAAAGCGATGGCTTTATCGGGTAATTATCGAGTCTAAAACTCTATTCTATAGTTCAATATTCGATTAGATAATTTAAATATCGGTATATTATCCTTAACTTATAATAATTTTTAAATAATTATTATAATTTATCATGATTTTTCAAACACCTAAATCATTTTTAAATGATTTAAAACTTAAATAATTCTATTATCATTAATATTTAATTATTATTAAATTATTAATGAAATCATTGTCAAAATATTAAAGTTATTTATAATAACTTAAAATATATTTTAAACATATTACTATTACCCTTAAATGATTTTTAAAACATTTAAAATCATTTTAAATAATTATCATTAATATTTAAATATTAATGTATTATTATCAAAATATTAAAAGTCATTAATTATAACTTAAAATATTTTTAATTCATTTATTTCCTTTTTAAATGATTTTAATTTAATAAAACCATTTTTAAACTATTTACACTACAAGAAAAGGGTCTATCAATGATCGTGATATCGGCGATCGCATGGTCATAGATACCTATCACGATCAAATGCAATCGTGATAGTCGTCGTCAGATAAAATTTGGTCATTGATGTGCGATCAACGACCACTAATAGCTTGACCGATATATCTCATGCTCATAGCGGCCAATTAATCAATCATTTGATTATGGTCATAAGTCGAGTCAAGATGGCTCAGGGCCAAAGGCTGACGTGGTCCACATGTCATTGATCGCAATCGACCGCAAAGCGTGTGATACCCTTAAATGTTTAGGGCGAGACTAATGAATATCAATGCGACGTCGCGATCATTGATGTGAAAAAATTGAAAACCAGATTTTTGCTGTTTAGTAGAATTCCCAAAAAAACTGTACCTGTTTTGTACCTGCTTTATCCCAACACATATACACAACAATATAAACATCTTGCACAACAATATAAACATCAATCGTCCACCGACACATACACCAAAGTAGTATATAAACTATATAAACCTTTAAACCGATATGAATTGAATAAATATAAACAAATCTAATGTTTAAGTAACATGAATGAATATAAAAGAACAAAATTCTCAAAGAACTACAAAATAGGGCTGTATCGATCGTCAAGCATCAGCGTCTTGATTAGCTTCTCCTTGATCACCCTGTAATTAACAAAATTGTAAAACAAGTTACAAATATATACTAATTATGTTAATATTGGTATATTACGACAATATATACAACAAATTGATTTTATACCTCGTCATCATCCCCATGCTGTGATGTTGTTGTTGCCGCTACTGTTTTAGCTAACTCCTCAGGACTTAGAGCCCCCAGATGCCTGCCCAGTATCTTCAGAAGATCTCGATCTCGACATATAGCTCTCACACAGTCAGCCGGAGTATGAACAGCTAGATGACTCGATGACTGTGAAGGCTGGTAGCAGAGCTACCTGAGCCACTAAAAGATGGGCGTCGTCGTTGTCCTTGACCTTTAATGTAGTTCTTCTTCACAACAGATGCCCTCTCCCACAACTCTTGATCAATAGGCGGACGTGGAGTGCCTTTAGGATAGCGTTCATTAAATAAATGCTTATAAGTATCCTGTCATCATGTTAACAATTAAATAGTTAAAAATAAATTCTGTAAGCACTGATAAACAAGATCAAATTGTTAAAACTTATTACCGCTATATGGATAGCATCAGGCAGACCATCACGGGTGGCCACGTACACATCCAGCTAATGGATAGGCTAACCTTGAGACTCAGACTCCTATACAAAAAGTAGCACAATATTACTAAGTATTCCATAGTTATTCTAATCTTTTCAAGAATTATCATTTTAAACTTAGTGGTTTCTTAGATTAATCTACATCATTGGACGAGGATGAACAGGCCAGATTAATTGGGATGTCATTTTAGATATAAAAATCATTTGCTCATGTGGACGCCTTCCTTTTATCAAGTGATTTTCTTTTTTAACTTTGTTCTGTTGTGCTTGTGAACTTGGGACATAATTGTGGCTTTTCTTCTCATATATCACATCATGATCCACAATGGGTTTCTAATTGTCGTGTTCCTTGGCAGCATGGTCATAAACGGTGGTATGAGTTTGATGACGATTGTGTTTTCCCCATTGGTGAGGAGAAGCGAGATAAAGACGTCAACCGCCTATGTACTTTTCTACAGGAGTGTGTGACTTGTGATATATAAGATTTCAATATACCTCACTAGAAAGATGGATAATTTAGACATTACCTTACCTTTGTCTATTCACGGGCTTCTCCACTGAAGGCGCATTTCATTTTTTCTGCCTTGAGTTCAGAATTAGAGAAAACCCATGGCAGAGTTAATGGGGAACAACTTGTTAATATTTACACTCATCAAGTCAGTTTCCATCAGCCTCCCCTAAAAAGCTGTAGTGCCCAATCTTTAGCATGTAAATGTATTAGTGAATCTCTAAACTTACCACTTTCTCCTCCAAATGTTTCATAGTTGTGTACACAATACTCCATCCTTTATCATTTTTGATGAAGTAGTTATACTTCTATTGATAATTTTATAAAATGGCATAATGTCTATTTAGTACAACTCAATTTTACTACGTCGCAACTACTAAATTCCCACTCAATTTATTTAGGGATAATAAACATGGAAGATAATTATATTTATAAAATTTTGCAAATAGAAGGAAGAGGAATTGTTTTTAATATGCTGGTTTTGATTATGGATGTTTCACTTTAGATCATTCATCTGTTTTTCAGTAACGCTAGACATTGTGATTCTAGTATGACGGCATATGCTTGGCAAACATGGAGGAGGGTACCAAACAGCATGACATCACATCAGCAGTGAACATAATTTAATAAGCTTTTGTGCTTCAAAGATGCTAAAGAATGAAATCAAAAATGGGCGCTTAAAATGTCGCATGTAAACCCTCAATGAGCATAAAAGTAAATAATTATGTTGAAGGCCACTGGTTCCAAAATATATTACTGTTTGTTGCAATAAATGGTCCATATTCAAACAAATTACTTGAGGATTCAGCTTTATGTTGATACAGCAAGAAAAAATTATTGCTGCCAAATCAATTTCATCTAAACCACAATCTATATACACCCAATCTATATACATAGATAATATATACACCAAATCTATATACCACAATCTATATACACCCAATCTATATACATAGATAATATATACACCAAATCTATATCAAATTCAGAAAAAAAAAAAAAGAAAAATAGAGAAGTTAGGGGGTTACCTGTGGCGGCGGAGATGGCAGTGGCCGGTGGCGGCGGCAGCGATGGCAGTGGGCAGTGGCGCCGGCGATGGCAGTGAGCGAGCTCCTTCTTCCCTTCTTCTCTTTTCCCCCTTTCTCCCTCTTCTCTCTATCCTGAGCTCCCTCCTTTGTTTTCCTTCCGTGTGCTATGTCGAGTGAATACCTGGTACTGATAAAATTAAGTTTGATCAGCGACCGCCATCTGCGACCGCATGCGATCGCTAATTTTTAATGACATAGACTTATCAGCGACCGCATACGGTTCCTAATTTTAATTGGTCGCACAAAACCTTGGTGTGACGCCCCCAAAATAGGTATACAACACCCATTCTGAGTCGCCAAATACATGGTACAGAAAGTGAACTACAACTTCAATAATACAATTGTCGTGCAAAATACGACAACACATACTATGAGTTTAAATACAAATATTATCTTCTAGACAATATCAACAATCAAATAAGTTCTCATTACAATTATTCATACACTATTTTACAGAAATAGTGAGGACTGCTAAAACATCTTTCTAGAACCATCACTCCATACCCTGACTCGATCCTGCTATGTTCTCACCTCCTGAGAATAAAAATGGAACAAAAAAGAAAAGGGTGAGCTCAACTAGCCCAGTAAAGAATATTATGACTAAGATAATATACAACAAATTATCATTAGTCTTCAACAGAGAAAAATCTGATAGAATACAATAGAAAACAAATATTAGATCAACAACGGCAGCGGAAACAACAATCCATTAGAAAAGCCACGTAGAGAATGAATTCTACTATCTTCTAAGATTTAAAAGTTCATCATCAATATTTTATCCCTGTAACAATAATCAATATACATCTTTAATCAAATATTCATCTTTGCACTACAAAGCCAAAGATATTCATTTGTATCACCAAACCGTCATGTTCATCTCAACACTGCTCATTTTTGCACTCTACTACGCCAAAGATATTCATCAGTTAATCATTCATCTTTGCACTACATGCCAAAGATATTCAGTAATATCATCATTTAAGACCGAGGATGATGAAAAATACTTTAAAGAAAATGAATCCAGTGAGATAGAAGGACAAATATTAGGGATTTGTATAACAGTTTATCCAAGATCAATAATACTTCATAATAATCAATTGTGAAGCATAATTCAAAAATAAAGATCAAAACATGGATACAATCAAAGATAGTAACCATAATAGACATCTTGGATAAAAAGGAAAAATTTTATTTTTCAGTGAATAGTGTCGTATTCGTGAATAGTGTCGTATACGTGAATAGTAACCCCAACACAAAAAGTTCCAAATTTGATTAAAAAGTTCAAACCAATATTTTGGCATAATGATATTGAAGAAAATAATATCATTTAAGAAAAAAAAATAACATCCCTTACCTCAAAGAAACAATACTTCGGAATCAAATATCGGATATGATGCTGAATGAAACTTGTACTGAACAGCAACTCTCAAAGTATCTAAATAATCACAAAATACGCTCGATAATATAGAGAAAGAGAAAGAGAGAGAGAAAGAGAGAAAACTTGTTTCTGGTGTGATTTTCCATTCTAACATAGCCCTCTATTTATAGGAAAATGTTAATACGCTGAAGCAGACTTGACCTGCTACCTGATGGCTTTACCTGCTACTATTGCCACTCACCACATTTGAAATTCAATTGAGCACATTTCTCACCAACCAATTCTAGTATTTTCCAAAATGTTTTTTCATTTAAAAAATAATTAGAAACTTTAATAATTCATAGAAAATAGCCCGTTTATCAAAAAAAAATACGAATTTTATGTCCATTCCACACGAAATCGAATTCTCTACAACTTTACAGAAGAAAGTTTTTTCTAAATTTCAAACAGAAAATATCTGAAATCCACAAACGGGTGATTTTTAATACCTCCAATCTGACAAAATACTGATAAAATATCTCAGCATTAATTCTTTCATTAATAACCATATAAAATAAATAACTCCATCATTTATATCCACATCAAATAAATATTTTCTTATCATATAAATCAATTATTAATTATTCCCAAATAATATTATAGAATCACAATTATGACAACTGTATGCTCCTGTGAAAGAGGGGCTTTCAATAAGGATTTCTCCTTACTATCGCGCAATTAGGTGACCAAACCTCTCCTTGACAGAAATTTCTAGACATTGCCAATAATGCAATCTAATAATATTATTCAAATAATATGAATTATTGATCTGATAATGGGAAATACTATGCAAAGAACAATTATTGAAACAACAATAATATAAACTATCAACGCAAAGAATTATTGAATCAATAAAATAAAATATTGAATAAAGAATTCATCGTAATAATTATTGAGTAGTGCCTTCTTACGTAAGAATCAATAATTCAACTATACTTTGTGCAATATCGTGTGCTTTCTCGCTCAACTACACGACATCGTATTTTAACCACCGTGTATTCCAACAAAGTTAATTGTGAACCATTACGCTAATTATAAAAACTCATACTTTATCGCTTTTCTTCATCCTACAATTATCCTCAAGTTATGGGGCCCACGAATGATCATACTGGCCGCATTTGGATATTCCCGACAAAAAGAATATTCCATTTACCAAAACGAATATTCCCCAACAAAAGGAATATTTTATAATCACTTGCTTATTTTGTAAAATTTGCACATTTCACCCATAACCAAAGCATTATATCAAATTAACCCTTATTAATTTAGAATAATGAATAGAGGAAAAATTCAATTTTATTTATAATAAGTTGGGGTCTTACACTTGGCGCCAACATTTCCTGCCAAATTTTGGGAGGCAAAACTATGATAATGAGTCGATCAAATGATCGCAGACGGTCACGATATACAATAAATGATTTGGATTAACTCACTTTACATGATGTGGTCATTAATACAAATATCGTGAACGCATATGCGGTCATTGATAAAGATTGGTGGTCATTAGGCCTTTTTCTTGTAGTGTTATTTAATATAATTATTAAATAAAACTAATATCATTACTATTAAATTATTAATGAAATTTACCTTTAAATATTAAAAGTTATATTTTATAACTTAAAATAATTTTAAACTATTTATTTTCATTTAAAATGATTTTTATAATATTAAAATCATTTTTAATTAATTTATTTAATATAATTATTAAATTAATCTAATATCATTAATATTAAATAATTAATAAAATTTGTCTCAAAATATTAAAAGTTATATTTTATAACTTAAAATATTATTAAATACCTTTTATCATTTAAAATAATTTTTAATATAATAAAATCATTTTTAATTAATTTATTTAATGCATTTATGAAATAAATTAAATATTAATTTTATTTAAATAAATACCAATATTTATGGAAAATATGTCAAATTATTAAAAGTTAATTTTTATAACTTAAAATAATTTTTAAAACTATTTTTGGAACTAATAATAAATAATGGAACTAGGTCCGGCGTAAACGCACAGACAGGATATTCCGACAGAATAATAAATAATGGAACCAAGCCGGCGAAAATGTACAGATAGGATATTCCGATAGAATAATAAAGAACGGAATAATAGAAGACTTTCACCATTTATGCAGTACTTTGCATATACAGGTTATTCCAATATAATAATAAAGAATGGAATAATAGAAGAATTTCACCATGTATGCGGTACTTCGCATAGACAGGTTATTCCAATAGAATAATAAGGAATGGAATAACAATAGCTCTCTTCATGAATACGAAAAAATAATACCCCTTACCTCAAAAGAAGATTGAAAACTGGAATAGTGAGGGAACAGACTACTCTTCTTCTTTCTCTCTATAATTTCTCTCTATAATAATGGCTCTAAAGCTTTACTGAATTGGTGAGAAATGAAGGAAGAATGAGCTTCTATTTATAGAAAAATATAGTTTCGATAATTGCACGTTTTGGGGCTCAAAAAATTACAGTACAATACCTCCAACTTTTCTTTCATTTTTAATTTAGTCCTGCAAGTATTATCAAACTTGCACCGCCTCCCCTAATAGTAAATCATGTGAATCAATAGTAAAATCATGTTAATCAATAGTTATAATCATGTGAAAATACGAATTACGGTATAGTACCTCCATCTATACCTCCATGTTTAACTTAGTCATGCAAGTATTATCAATCTTGCACCAACTCCCCTAATAGTATAAGAATGTGATTCAATAGTACACACATGTGAACAAATATTTATATAAGCATGTGAATTAGTAGCAATTAATTGCTCATTTATCCGATTAATTACCCGATTTATCAATATAACACCCAGACATCAATTATCATCGGAATAGATGTCGATTTCCACTAACACTAATAATCCCAACACAATGGAACTATTAAATTCATCTTTAATCAACACAAACTTATTCATCATTAATATTATAACTCATAATATTTAACAACCAGATCGTTCCTAGGAAAGAGGGGGCTTTCCAATAAGGATTTCTCCTTATCATGCCGCAATTAGGTGACCAAACCTCTCCTCGATGTAACTTCTGACATTGTAAATATTGTAATTTAATAATATGAATAACTTTGTCGTCTCAATTATTGATTGAACAATATATCATATTATGCAGATAATACTGTGACAACAATTGAATCAATAATATGAGAGATATGATGCAGCAATTACTGTAGCAATAATTGAGTATAACTGAGTTACTTATCACGTAATCACCAATAATCAATATCGGGTGCTACTATGCAACCACGCCAGACATCAGACTTTTACTTTTACTACTAGGGTAGTTCAACAAGATAATAGCAGTAAAACCTCCACCGTTATTTTCATAAAATATCTTTGTCATTTTCTAACTACGACAGTACTTCCGTTGTGGGGTCCACCAATGATTATGCCGTCATACGAATATTCTCCGACAAAAAGAATATTCCCTGGCCAAACGAATATTATATAACAACTTGGCTACTTTGCAAAATTTATAAATATTACCCACAACTATAACATTATATCAAACCCACACCATAATATAAAAAAATATTTCAAGAAAATTAAATATTTATTCATAAAATCTGGGGTCTCATAATCACCAACAAATAAAGAAGATATGGTTCGGTCAAACCATGTCAGAGATCACCTTCAAACGTTTTATGGGTTACCTAGAAAATGCGAGTTGTGATCTTCTTTTTCGGTTCGACCGGCCCACCATATGAAACCTGATTATCATTTTGGTGTTCTAATGGCTTTATTATATAGTTAAACTAACACACTACAACATGGTTGCAAGAACATAATCAAAACAATAAACAACTGACCGATCATGGCTTGACAAAAGCTTGTCACAAACTAATTTTGAGTTTCTGGGTTATCCAGAAACTCTTTGGTCAAGCTCGGTCAACGGTGTTTGACCATTATTATCTGACATTCTAAGCATGATCTGGTCCTACTACAAGTTCTAGATCACAGACCTCATAGCACACTACATATCCAAACATTAAAAACACAAAAATCATTAACATCCAGACATCTACAAGACCTGACATTCGGTTGTCAGACACAAAATTCAATTTTTTCCAGATTTTGAAAAATGACAAATTCGAGCCTGTAGATGTTATGGATCCAACATCTATCAACCCAGGTCATCAATATACACTACATACAATATGTTTTACACAAAACAAACTAACATCTAACATAAGATCAAAAGTCAGATTTAGTTTAGGGTTTATACCTCACTATGAACAAATTCTGATTTCTTGGCTACTGATTTGTTATGTGTGTTAGTGGGGCTTGATTTGGGGACTGAAACACCTTAGGATTTCATGGGTTTTACAGAGAGAATGTCTAGGTTGAGTATAAGTGTATGAATGAGCAAAAATGTGCACTTTTCTCTCTCTTAACCTATTTATATATCTTAGATGCATTGAATCTAAACTTGCAAGGTGTCAAAGGGGATAAGATTGGCTGAGATTTGAGCACATAGGAGATCTAGAGTTGGTGACTTGCCAGGATATGGCAAGATTTGCAAGTAACAAATCTAAGAATGTGACAAAAAGGGTAATTAGGTCATTTTCTTGCAATTTTAATGGTATTCTTGTCCATGGTACTTGAATCTAGGTTTTAATCAATATATTTTTAACCTTAAGGTTTTCCAAATAATTTCTAGTGTTTGAAAAATTAAGTTTAAAGTTTAATAAAATTTTAATTAGAACTTACTAATTAAAATTGAGGTTTTTAAAAATACTTAGGGTTTCTTGATATTATTAGGGTTCCCCAAATTATGAATTAGGATTTTTTAATTAACATTATAATTTACTAAAATAATAATTACGGTTTCCACTTTAGCAATTAGGGTTTTAAATTGGAAATTAGGATTTCTAATTTACAATTACGGTTTCTAGTCAATAATTAGGGTTTACCTAATTAGCATAATATAATAATTGTTATTAATCACGTACCACAATTCCTTACCAATCGTAAACTCCGGTTTGAGTTTCAAGTTAGGGTTTAATGAATTAATATTAGGGTTTTGACATTATACACCATAATTGACCAACAATTAACAATATGTACATTCAGTACATATTTATAGTACTGAAATAAAAATAATATTATAATATTATTCTCATTCCTTATTCTAAATCCAAAATTAGGGTTTGGATTCCATATCTGATTTATCTTGCATATATAACATTATTAATTAAGTTAAAATAATTAACTTAACTAATCTAAATAAATTCACATAATAAAATAGTTATTATAATAATACTAATAATCATTTCATATATTATTTAAATAATATATAAATTTATTTTCATGGAAAATAAGTAATAAATCATTTATACTATAAAATTAATTACTATAAAAACATTGTTTATAATGATTAATAATTCTTTAAAAATTTATTTGTAATTATTTAGGAAATAAATAAATTTTTATTTATCACAAATATACATACACATTACCTGGCACATATTCCCACCTTTAAAATAAAAAAAAATTGTATGCAAAATTTTTTATTTATTTATATAGAAAATATCGGGTTATTACAGTATTGAATGGTATGATCGTAATCTTTCAATAGCTCAAGTCATCGTCGTTGCCGCATGTTGAGTTCCTTTTGAGTGAAGAAATATTTGAGGCTTTTATGATCCGTATAGATCTCCACCTTCTCTCCATATAGGTAATGCCTCCAAATCTTAAGCGCAAAAATGACAGCTGCCAACTCTAGATCATGAGTAGGATAATTCTTCTCATATTCTTTGAGTTGTCATGAGGCGTAGGCTATGAATTTCCCATGTTACATGAGAACACATTTTAAACCTTTGCCTGAAGCATCGTTGTATATGACAAATCCCTCCGAACCATATGGTATTGCCAGAACAGGTGCTGAAATTAGTCTCCTCTTGAGTTCTTGAAAACTCTTCTCACATTCATCGCTCCAACCGAATTTTGTATCTTTACGAGTTAGCTGAGTTAATGGAGTAGCGATTTGAGAAAATCCTTCCACGAATCTCCTATAATAACCAGTTAAGCCCAGAAAGCTACGTACTTCGATCACTGACTTAGGTTGCTCCCAGCTTTGAATCTTTGTCGGGTCAACAGATATTCTGTGATTTGATATCACGTGCCCAAGGAATGCTACTTCCTCAAGCCAGAACTCGTATTTCTTCAACTTGGCAAATAGCTTGTTTTCACGAAGCTTTTGGAGTATCAGCCTCAAGTGTTGCTCATGATCTTCACGGCTTTTGGAGTAAATGAGGATGTCATCAATAAAAACGATCACAAAGTGATCTAAATATTCCTTAAATACTCGGTTCATCATATCCATGAAGGCAGCAGGAGCATTAGTCAATCCAAAAGACATTACTAGGAATTCGTAATGTCCGTACCGAGTTCTGAAAGCAACATTTGGAATATCATCAGTTTTAATCTTTAATTGATGATATCCGGAACGAAGATCGATATTTGAAAAGAATTTGGTGCCTTGCAACTGGTCAAATTGATCATCAATACATGGTAACGAGTACCTATTTTTGATGGTGACATGATTCAACTCCCGATAATCAATACAAAGTCGCATACTTCCATCTTTCTTCTTCACGAATAGAACAGGAGCACCCCAAGGAGACGTACTAGGACGAATAAAACTGTAACAATCCAGAATTTTAAATTATAATTTTTAAATATTTATTGAATTATATAAATATTTAATGGATGTGTTTATTGTTGAATAAATATTTGTTTAATTTGATTTGATTTGATTTGGTTAATTATTTGTTAAATAAATAATTAATGAGTTAAGGAAATTAATTATCATGAGATAATATTCTAATTAAAATTAATAATTAAGTTAGAGAGCTTATAATGATTAAATGAATTATTATAATGATATTTTAGTTTGAATTTATAATTAAAATGATGTGTTAATTTATTAAATAAAATTATAATTATAAAAATTATAATTTTGTTGTATTGATTTATGTGGTAAACTAATTTAATAAATTGTTATTAGAATTAATTAAATTGAATATTAAAATTTAATTAAATAAAGTGTGACCATAAACTATGATGTAAATGAGTTATTGAAATAACTTAAAAGAGATTAATTCAGTTTTGCCAAACAAGGCTTAATGCATATTAAGTCTTTAATTTAAATATATTTTACAAAACAATGCATAAGGATTTAATTGATTAAATTTTAAAGTAGTTAGTCAAACAAGCCTTATGGCTTTTGATTTTTAAAAATAAGATAACCGATATCAGTTATACATATATTTATATTATATAATTAATACCTATATTATTACCTATACGTTATATTTGTTAGTACGTAAGTTAGAGTTAGATAGGAAGAACTCAGAAGAAGAAAAAGAAGAGAAGAAAAGTTGCAGAGAAAGAAAATTGAGAGAGAGTTGGGAGAAGGCTAGAGAATTTGAGAGAGAAATTGGGGAAAAGAAAGCTTTCAAAGAATAGCCATCATCTTCTAAAACTAAGGTATCATCTTACTGTTTTATTTTTTAAAAAAAGTTATAATTTTATTCTCTTCCAAAATACTCTACAAAATCTTTGTAGATGCTGAGTTATTTGTTATATATAGTTTTATATGATAAATTGGTGGTTAAAAAGTTGTTTGCATAAGTTTATAGATGAATTAATTCATGTTATATAATTATTTGTGAATAAAACCATATTACAGTGAATTGGTATGAATATATGTGATTATGGCTTAGTTTAAAGTAAAATTGAGGTTTAATTAGTTGTTTAATATATATATTGACTATTGATTTTGAAAGAGGATGAAGAAACTAAAATATAGTATGTTGAATTAACTGTTTTTGTTGAAAAACAATATCACAGTGATGATTTTCACTGAAACATTCAAAAAGTGAAGTTTTAACAAAAATAGTGAAAATTAAAGGTTATAATCTTGATGTTTATGTTATTTAGGTGGTTAGAAACGTGTTAGAAAACATTAGATTATGTTTCTGTAAACATATTACACCTTGGGAGGTTGGTATGGTTGTTAGAAAGGAGTTTGTAGGCCTAATTTGGCTTTCTGTAGTGTTCTAGATCAAAAATCGCAAAAACGCAAAAGGGACCCCCGCCCCGACGGGGGTAGTCTGCCTAACCGAATTTTGGAAAAAAACTGACCGGACATGTTTTACTAAAATGAGCATAACTTTTTCATATGAACTCCGATTGATGTGATTCAAGATGATCCGGAACTAGGACGAGTAGAACTATAGCTTTTATTCTTTAAGTTTTTCAATTTGAAATCATTATTAAGCGTTAAAATGGCTATCGTTAGGACTATTATATATTTGGAGGCAATCGGAGGGCGTCGAGATGCGCGAGTGCAAGTGCAATCCTTTGTGTATTAGTATAACCTAATGATAACATGTTGGACATGTAATAGGATGTTGTATCAAGTTGTTAATGTGTATATGGTGCAATGACATGGACACTTAAGTTGTTGTAATAAAGCTAAAAAGTAATGTTCATGAAAAGATGTGATGTTGTTTAAACTTAAACTTAGTTAGTGAGCTATATTAAAAGTGAGAAAGAAACTCATGAAGCTAATATTAGTGTAACTAATGTGTATTGTCAATACATATGGTATGTGTAGGACTTGTGGTGAACCTGAGTAGTGATTGTTTAACCTAGGAAAGAGGGGGTTTTCCGATAAGGATTTATCCCCATTGGCGCGCAATTAGATTATCTAACATCTCCTTGACAGAAGTTCTAGACATTGTCAATATTGCAAATAATAATATGAATAACTTTGTCGTCTCAATTATTGATTTAATAATATATATTATGCAGATGATACTGTGATAATAATTGAATCAATAATATGAGAGATATGATGTAGCAATTACTATAGCAATAATTGACTTCACACATAAGCATCAATAATCAATACCGTGTGCTACTATGCAACCACACGTATTACTGTACTTTTATTACCGGGTAGTTCAACAGTTTTAACTGTAACACTTTCGCCGTTATTTTTATAAAAAGATAATTCTGTCATTTTATTACTACGGCAATATTTCCAGTGTGGGGTCCACGGATGATTGTGCCATCGTACGGATATTCCCCGACAAAAAGAATATTCCCCGACCAAACAAATATTTTACAACAACTTGCTTACTTTGCAAAAAAAATATATATCACCCTTAACTTTAACCTTTTATTAATTTAACCATTTACGAAATAAAATAATAATTATAAGAAAATTGAATACTTTCATTTCATAAAATTTGGGGTCTTACATTTAACAACCAGATTATTCACAGGAAAGAGGGGGCTTTCCGATAAGGATTTCTCTCTATTGGCGCGCAATTAGATGACCAAACCTCTCCTCGACAGAACTTTCTAGACATCGTCAATATTGTAAATAATAATATGAATAACTTTTTCGTCTCAATTATTGATTTAATAATATAAAATATTGATACTGTGATAATAATTGAATCAATAATATGAGAGATATTATGCAATAATTACTGTAGCAAGAATTGAGTATAACTGAGTGACTTCTCACGTAAGCATCAATAATCAATACTGTGTGTTACTATGTAACCACGCGTATTACTCTACTTTTACCATCGGGTAGTTCAACAATTTAACGGTAAAACTTTCGCCGTTATTTTTATAAAAAGATAATTCTGTCATTTTTTAACTACGGCAATACTTCCGTTGTGGGGTCCACTAATGATTGTGTCGTCATACGAATATTCCCTGTTAAAACAAATATTCCCTGACTAATCGAATATTTTATAACAACTTGCTTACTTTACAAAATTTATAAATATTACCCACAACTATAACATTATATCATATCCACACCATAATATTCAATAATATATTTCGAGAAAAATTATTCTTTATTCATAAAAGTTGGGGTCTTACAACAGCATTGCATTGTATAGTTTGTTAGTTTTGTTTCGTGCTCGAGGACTAGCACGGTCTAAGTTTGTGGGATTTTTGATGATTGGGTAATATACCTATGAATTGGATATACGTGGGCTTAAATTGTTGTATTATCGAGTCTTTTAGAAGTATTTTTGTTGTGTTTATTTATTATTTTGCAGATTGAGGAGGTGTAGGGCAAATTGGGGATTTGAGCTGTTTAATGGCAATTTTGTCAATAAATCAAAGAGTAGCACTGGGGCGCTCTAACAGAACTAATGTTCAGCGCCGGGGCGCTAAAGCCCGGCCTCGGTTGACTGAGTTGCACGCATGGACTAACGGTTTGACTTGGATTTGGGACTTAATTGAGATGTTGATTTGGAATAGGATTGTGGTTAGATGAAGAAGAGTAGATAAAGGCTAATTTCCTGAAATAAAAGGCATCATCATCCATAATTGGGCACTAAAAAAAAGGAATCACTTGAAGATTGAAGATAAAAGCTTGGAAGATTTTCTTTAGAGTTTCTTTTTCTCCTTATTTTCAAATTGTGCAATTCCTTAAGGATGTTTTTCATGAGATTGTTGGTTTCAATTTCTATTCTGAACTAATTCTTTTATTAAGACTACCAATTGAACCTTTTATGCATATGAATTAATTATTTATTTATTCTAATTATTTATGTCAAGGTGAATTATTTATTATGTCTTGTGCTTATTGATTAATTATTTGGCCAGTAATTACCTTGTTACTCTAGAAGAATTCGGGAGAGGAGATCTAGGGTTAGAATTAGACATGATAACATGTATGCTTGATTATTTGAATAAGACGAATAATTAGGGTCGTGAATTGAATTGGAATATATGTTCACTGCATGTAACAAATTGGGAATTGGAATTTAATGAGTTTAATTTATTTATTTTGCATAGGAATATCGCAAGATTAATTGGATTGAATAAAAGTTAATTGATAACTTGGAAAAGGGCTTTTAACACTTAGAATTCATGTTAACAATTTAGTAGGCATAATGATTGGATTAATTGGATAATTGGTTTATAGTTCATAATTGGGGATATTAGAGTTTTAACCCTATTTATTTGAATTCATTCGTCGAGTCTTAGTATTTATTTAGTTGATTTAATTTTAGAGTAACCTATTTTTAATTAATTAATTTAGTTTTCTTATTTCGAAAAATCACACTTTACGGTTGTTTAAATAAAATTGAATTGGTATAGTGCTAGTAGTTGGAATTTATTGATTGGAATTCTCTATGGGATCGACACTTTATTTTATCACTTTATTACTTGTTGATTGTGTACACTTGCACATATAATTGATTGTGAAATCGAGCAACAAGTTTTTGACATCGTTGCCGGGGAATTTATTTGATGATTGGGTAATATACCCATGAATTGGATATACGTGGGCTAAAATTGTTGTATTCTCGAGTCTTTTAGTAGTATTTTTACTGTGTTTATTTATTATATTGCAGATTTAGGAGATGCAGGGGAAAATTGGGGATTTGAGCTGTTTAATGGCAATTTTTTAAATAAATCAAAGAGTAAAGTCTTGGGCGCCTAATGAGAACTAATGTTCAAATATTTGGTACCGGCCCTACTGTCGAATTGAGTCAGTTACGCATGGACTAACGGTTTGACTTGGATTTGGGACTTAATTGAGATGTTGTTTTGGAATAGGATTGTGGTTAGATGAAGAAGAGTAGATAAAGGCTAATTTGCTGAAATAAAAGGCATCATCAACCATAATTGGGCACTAAAAAAAAGGAATCACTTGAAGATTGAAGATAAAAGCTTGGAAGGTTTTCTTTAGAGTTTCTTCTTCTCCTTATTTTCAAATTGTGTAATTCCTTAAGGATGTTTTTCATGAGATTGTTGATTTTAATTTCTATTATGAACTAATTCTTTTATTAAGACTACCAATTGAACCTTTATGCATATGAATTAATTATTTATTTATTCTAATTATTTATGTCAAGGTGAATTATTCATTATGTCTTGTGCTTATTGATTAATTATTTGGCCAGTAATTACCTTGTTACTCTAGAAGGATACGGGAGAGGAGATCTACGGTTAGAATTGGACATGATAACATGTATGCTTGATTATTTGAATGAGACGAATAATTAGGGTCGTGAATTGAATTGGAATATTTGTTCACTACATGTAACAAATTGGGAATTGGAATTTAATGAGTTTAATTTAATTATTTTTGCATAGGAATATCGCAAGATTAATTTGATTGAATAAAAGTTAATTGATCACTTGGAAAAGGGCTTTTAATACTTAGAATTTCTATTAACAATTCAGTAGGCATAATGATTGGATTAATTGGATAATTGGTTTATAGTTCATAATTGGGGATATTGGAGTCTTAACCCTATTTATCTAAATTCATTCGTCGAGTCTTAGTATTTATTTAGTTGATTTAAATTTAGAGTAACCTATTTTTAATTAATTAATTTAGTTTTCTTATTTCGAAAAATCACACTTTACGGTTGTTTAAATAAAATTGAATTGGTATAGTGCTAGTAGTTGGAATTTATTGATTGGAATTCTCTGTGGGATCGACACTTTATTTTATCACATTATTACTTGCTGACTGTGTACACTTGCACATATAATTGATTATGAAATCGAGCAACAAGTTTTTGGCACCGTTACTGGGGAATTCTTTATTAATATTAATTCCATATTAGTTATAATCAATTCGGTCTTAATTTAAACGTTATTTATTTTTCTTCTGGTGTTTGCAGGAATTCTTTGTGATTGTATGCACACTAGATCAAGGGCAAAAAAGGAACTTTTTCCTTATACAGACGATATCGAAAGGAAGTTCCAGAAATTACAGTTGACTAGTGAGGTACTACCTATGGAAGAAGATCTGGAAGCACAAGAAATACCCGTAAACATGGCAGGGGAAGAACAAAAATCGCTTAGGAATTATGCCATTGCGATAGTTACAGATATACAGTCGAGTATTCGAAGGCCAGCAATTAATGCAAACAGTTTCGAGATCAAACCGAGAACGATTCAGATGCTTCAAAATGCAGTACAGTTTGGGGGTAGTTCGACGGATGATCCAAACGAGCACATCTTGAGTTTCTTGGAAATCTGCGACACCTTCAAGTTCAATAATGTCTCGGACGATGCTATAAGGTTGAGGTTATTTCCGTTTACATTGAAAGACAAAGCTCGGAGTTGGTTACATTCCTTGCCGCCTGGTTCGATCACAGCTTGGGACGACTTAGCTCAAAATTTCTTAACTAAGTTTTTCCCACCAGCAAAGTCGGCAAAACTACGAAACGATATTCATACTTTTGCATAGTTCAACTCTAAAACATTATATGAGGCCTGGGAAAGATTTAAGGATATGCTCCGTAAATGCCCACATCACGGAATTCAACAGTGGATGCAGGTTGGGATATTTTTTGATGGTTTGCATGCGTCCACAAGAGCCAGTATTGATGCAGCAGCAGGTGGAGCAATTATGGCTAAGAACTTTTATAAGGCTTACCAACTGTTAGAAATGATGGCCAACAATAACTATCAGTGGCCAATGACTAGATCTAACCCTCCGAAAACACCAAGAAAGTTTGAATTGGATGCAGTGACAGCGTTGGCAGCACAGGTTTCGGCTTTAACTAAGAAGATTGAAACATGGGGTCCACCATCCACACAGCAAGTAGCAATGGTATATGAGTTATGTGCTGGGAGTCATGCTACAGACCAATGTGCCATCAATTCTGAATCAGCTCAGTTCGTGGGAAGTTATTGTGACGCCCCCAAAATAGGTATACATCACCCATCTTGAGTCGCCAAATACATAGTACAAAATTCAAATACAACTTAATTATACAACAGTAGTGTAAAATACGACAAAACATATGTTGTCTGTTTTAATACAAATATTGTCATCTAGACAATATCCACACTCAATTGAGTCCTCATTACATTTATTACCATACAATTTAACAGAATAGTGAGGACTACTAATGCTATTATCTCGACCGCCACACTCCGCTTCCCGACTAGTCCCTCGCCACGCTCTCATTTCAAGAGAACAATGAAAGTAAAAAGGTGAGCTCAACTAGCCCAGTAAGAAATATTATGACTAAGATAATACAGAATAAATTATTGTTAGCCTTCAACAGTGTTAAACTAATATAATATAACAAACATCAAGTTTAACTGCAGCGGAACAAGCAATCCATTAAAAGAGTTAAGTAGAGAATAAAATCTACTATCTTTTATGATATTATACCGATTATGGCCATGATCATACCGATTAATCCCTGGTCATAATCATACCAAGTCCATCTATGCACTACAGGCCACAGATGACTTTCAACATAATATAAACATGAGATTGATGACAATGATATAAGAATTCAATAAAACAAGTTCAAGAATTAATTTACCTAGGAACTAATAACGTCCAAATTGTCAACATTATACTTCTTTGTAGAGTAAAATTCAAGAATGCTCAGAAGAATATTTCCATGAAAAGATACTGGATGAAACGCAAATATCAAGGATATTCTACTAATTTCATGGAGTATAGAAGTCTAAACTTTAACCAACTGAGTATAATAAAGAATGGAATAACAAAGGAAATCACCAGGCTTGCGATAGACCGCACAAAACAAAGTTATTCCAATGTAATAATAAATAACGGAACAGGTCATGCGAAAGCATTTGCATGACATGGATGTTCCAACAAAATAATAAATAACGGAACTAGGTCATGCGTAAACGCATGCATGTGATGTTCCAATGTAATAATAAAGAATGGAATAATAGAAGAATTTTACCATGTATGCGGTATTGCATAGGCAAAGTTATTCCAACACAATGATAAAGAATGGAATAACAAAAGAATTTCACCAAGTATAGGGTAGATCACAGATACAAAAGTGTTATTCTAATGTATAAAAAAAAATGGAATAATGAAGTTCTCTTCATGAATAATCGAAAAGAAATAATGCCCTTACCTTAGAACAAACTGGATATAGGAGTAGTGAAGTAGCGAGAATACTTTTCTTCTTTCTCTATAGTTTCTCTCTCTAGAGTTTCAAAGGAATTCGTAAGAAATAATGAAGGAATGAGCTTCATTTATAGGAGAATGGACTGAATAGTAACTAATTTCCGAGCGGTCCAGTTGATTTACTTTTAAATGGACGGTCCGTATTGGTTTACTATAAAATATTCTAATAAAACAAAATCTTTTAAATAAAATATAATATATTCTATTTATAATCTAATAAAACGAATAACTTTATAAAAGTATTCTCGCTTTATATAAAAAAGATTTTACTATGCAAAATACTATGCATAATAGAATATAATATATTTTATTTATAGTCTAATAAAACGAATAACTTTATAAAAGTATTCTGTTTTATATAAAATGCTTTTTTGTTTTATTACATTAATAATACTAATAAAACAAAACTTCATCATCATTATTATAATTCACACTATTAATCGACCAGGTCGTTCCCAGGAAAGAGGGGGCTTTCCAATAAGAATTTCTCCTTATTGGCGCGCAATTAGGTGACCAAACCTCTCCTTGGCAGAACTTCTAGACATCGTTAATATTGCAAATAATAATATTAATAACTTCGTCGTCTCAATTATTGATCTAATAATATATAAAATATCGACAATAATTGAATCAATTAACGTGAGATATTATGCAACAATTACTGAAGCAATAATTGAACAAAACTGAGTGACTTCTCACATAAGCATCAATAATCAAAATTGTGTGCTATTATGCAACCACGTGTATTCCTGTACTTTTAACACCAGGTGTTTCAACAGTTAACGATAAAACTTTCGCCGTTATTTGTATAAAATATTTTTGTCGTTTTCTTAATCTGACAATAATTCCATTGTGGGGTCCACCAATGATTGTGCCGCCGTATGAATATTCCCTGTTAAAACGAATATTCCCCGGCCAATCAAATATTATATAATAACTTGCGTACTTTGCAAAATTTATAACTAATACCCACAACTATAACATTATATCAAATTCATTCCATAATATTCAAAAATGATAATTATAGAAAATTCATCTTTATTCATAAAAGTTGGGGTCTTATAGTTATAATCGATCAGTCCAACCTTATTCGAATCAAAACACATATAACCCAGGTTGGAGAAATCACTCGGGGTTTTCTTAGAGCAATAATCAAGCTCAAGCACCGAGACAGCAAAATTCACCCGGATTTCAAAATCAGACTCAGCAACAATCAGAAAGGAAGACAAGTCTAAAAGATGCTTTGAAAAAATTTATTGTAGCTACAGACAAAAGGATCAGTGAACAAGACAAGTTATTGAGTCAAGTAGATATGAATGTGAAAAGTCAAGCTATTTCGATCAAAAATCTGGAAAATCAGATGGGGCAGATAGCACATGCGTTGAATAGCCATCCACATGGAACACTCCCCAGTGATACCGAGATAAATCCGGGTAGAGATGAACATTGCAAGGGTGTGACTTTACGTAGTGGAAAGGAATTACAAGAGACACTCAAGGACAAGGAAAAGTTGGATAATGCAACCGTGGAAAAAGAGGAAGTCTCAGAAATCGGAAAACGACATGATGAGGAATTAGAGCAGAAAGCACCTGAACAAACCCTCATAATGCCTCTTATACCATATCCGCAAAGGTTTCAGAAATCCTAGTTAGATAAGCAGTTTTCAAGATTTTTGGATATTTTCAAAAAATTGCATATCAACATACCATTTGCAGAAACCTTGGAATAAATGCCGAGTTACACCAAGTTCATGAAGAAGGTCTTGTCGAAGAAGAAAAAATTGGGTGAGTTTGAAACAGTGGCATTAACCGAAGAGTGTAGCGCAATTATCCAGAATAAGTTACCCCCGAAGCTAAAAGATCCAAGTAGTTTTACTATCCCATGTCAAATTGGTAATCAATTTTCGGGAAGAGCATTGTGTGATTTGGGGGCCAATATAAATTTGATGCCACTATCCGTCTATAGCCAGTTTGGACTTCAGGCGCCCAAACCAACAAATATCAATTTGAAGTTGGCGGACCGGTCAGTTACATATCCACGAGGTATTGTTGAAGACGTTTTAGTAAAAGTGGATAAATTCATCTTCCCGGCGGATTTCTTTATCTTGGATTGTGAAGTAGATAGGGAAATTCCAATCATTCTCGGGCGACCATTTTTAGCAACGGGGAGAACGTTGATTAACATACAAAAAGGAGAATTGACAATGCGAGTTAAAGACCAAAAGGTCACCTTTAATGTATTTAAGTCAATGACTTATCCGAAAGAAAAAGGTTAATGTTTGCGGGTGGATGTCATGGATGAATTAGTTAATCACAAGTTCAGTGGAAATTATTCAGAGGACCCACTAGAATCTGTTTTGTTCGGGATGGACGACTATGATATTGAGGATGATATGGAGTATGTCAAATGGCTAGATGCATTACCGACTGCCAGGAAGGTTCAATAATCATTCGACACTCTTGATCGGCCTGAAACGGAAGGGAAATATTCAAACCATCGATAGAAGAGCCACCGATGTTGGAATTAAAACCTCTACCATCTCATCTACAATATGCATATTTGGGAAAAGATGCTACCCTCCTAGTTATTGTTTTGATAAATTTGACTGATATGTAAAAAGAGAAACTATTAAGGGTATTGTGAGAGTTCAAAACAGCAATCGGATGGACTATAGAGGATATTCAAGGAATTAGTCTGTCAATTTGTATGCATAAGATTTTATTGGAAGAGGGAGCAAAACAAACCATTGAGCCGCAAAGAAGATTAAACCCCATTATGAAGGATGTGGTGAAAAAGGAGATCATAAAGTGGTTGGATGCTGGCATTATTTATCCAATCTCGGATAGTTCATGGGTAAGTCCTGTACAGTGCGTACCAAAGAAAGGGGAAATGACAGTAGTGAAAAACAAAGCTAATGAACTCATCCCTACTAGAACAGTTACAGGCTGGAGAGTATGCATGGATTATCGCAAACTGAATAAAGCCACACGCAAGGATCACTTCCCCTTGTCGTTCATTGATCAGATGTTAAACAGGTTAGCGGAACATCAGTTCTACTGTCTTTTGGATGGATATTCTGGATATAATCAAATTTCCATAGCACCGGAAGCTCAAGAAAAAACCACATTCACATGCCCTTACGACACGTTTGCATTCCGGCGTATGTCTTTTGGCTTATGTAATGCTTCGGCAACTTTTCAAAGATGCATGATGGCCATCTTTTCAGATATGGTAGAACAAAACTTGGAAGTATTCATGGATGACTTCTCTGTGTTCGGTGATAGTTTCGACTTATGTTTGAAAATTTTGGTCTTAGTGTTGAAGCGCTGTGTGGAGACGAACCTAGTTCTTAACTGGGAAAAATGTCACTTCATGGTGCAAGAGGGGATAATTTTGGGGCATAAGGTTTCTGTAGCAGGGCTAGAGGTGGATAAAGAAAAAATTGAGACGATTGAGAAACTACCACCTCCATCATCTGTGAAGGGAATACGGAGCTTCTTGGGACATGCGGGTTTCTACAGACGCTTCATTAAAGACTTCTCAAAAATTTCAAAACCCTTATGTTCCCTCCTGGAGAAAGATGTACCGTTCAAGATGGATCAGTCATCCATCGATGGATTTGAAGTATTGAAGAAGAAATTGGTTTCAGCTCCAATTATAGTGGCTCTCGATTGGTCCTTACAATTTAAATTGATGTGCGACGCCAGTGACTACGCGGTTGGAGCAGTATTGGGACAACGTCGCGATAAAATTTTTCACACTATTTACTACTCCAGCAAGACGATCACGGATGCTCAGTTGAATTACATGACCACCGAAAAAGAATTACTTGCGATTGTGTTTGCCTTCGACAAGTTCAGAGCATATCTCATAGGGACCAAGGTAGTCGTCTACACTGATCATTCAGCTATTAAGTATTTGATTGAGAAGAAAGATGCCAAGCCGCGGTTAATATGGTGGGTACTTTTGCTACAAGAATTTGACTTGGAGTTCTGAGATAGAAAAGGTACCGAGAACAAGGTGGCGGATCATCTTTCTCATTTAGAAAACGCGAAAGTTCAGAAAAAAGACAAAGTCATGATTAATGAATGGTTTCCTGATGAAAAACCTATTCGAGTAACAACGACTATACCTTGGTACGCAGATTTTGTGAATTATCTGGTTAGTCATGTGTTACCTCCGAAATTGAACTCGCAACAACGGAAAAAGTTCCTCCACGATGTCCGACAATACTTTTGGGAAGAACCATTTCTGTTTAAGGCTTGTGCAGACCAAATGATTAGACGTTGTGTGCCACAGAGGAGATGGAAAGCATATTAGGTCAGTATCACTCATCGGATTACAGAGGTCACTATGCGGGTGATAGGACAGCAGCCAAGGTATTACAGTCGAGTTTTTTCTGGCCTTCCATATTCAAAGATGCATATCTCTATGTGCTAAAATGTGATCGGTGTCAACGAGTAGGCAATATCTCAAAACGCAATGAAATGTTGCTTAATACTATTTTGGATGTGGAGGGGACACTTCCCATCCTCGTTCAATAATCAGTATATTCTATTGGCAGTAGACTATGTTTCTAAATGGGTAGAGGTCGCAGCCTTACCCACTAATGATGCCCAGGTGGTACTACGGTTCTTGAAGAAAAATATTTTCACACGATTTGGGACGCTGAGGGCGATAATCAGTGATGAGGGAACTCACTTCTGTAATAAGCAGTTCACTAAGTTGCTTATAAAGTATGTGGTCCGTCATAAAATTGCAGCCGCGTATCATCCCCAAACTAATGGTCAAGAGGAAGTCTCGAATCGGGAAGTTAAGCAAATCTTGGAGAATGTAGTCAACCCATCACGTAAAGATTGGTCCATGCGATTAGATGATGCCTTATGGTCATATCGAACAGCTTACAAGAACCCTATCTGTAATAACCGTGAATTTTAAGTCACCATGTATGTATGTACATTTTTTTTTACTTTGTGTTATATATGGATACATACATTTATGGATTTCATTAAAAATGAAAGCCTTGTGACCTAATTATACATTAGGTAAGGATATTAAATAACCTAAGGGTTATGGTAACACGAAAAAGTTAGTATTTTATATGTATACTAACTTAAGTGGGTAAACTTAGTATTTCAAGTGACTAATAATTTTAAACCTAATTCTTGTAAATCTAATTAGGTTATGAGATAAAATCATATGTATAAGTAATTAAACTTCATATGATTGGAGATGAAAGCCCTAAATTATCAAATTGGGTAACATTATTAAAATTGTTGGACTATGTTTTTATCTAGCCCAAATCAATTAAAAGAAAAGCCCAAGGAAAATAAAATGTAATCCAATACTTAGCCCACTTGATTGGGGGTATTCTAGACATTTGATTAATCAAAATTGGGCATTTAAAATAAAAGCTAAATGGTGGATATTATGAGGATCCTAAGTGGATTAATTAATCTAGCTTGTCCATTAGTAGACATGATTAAACATAAGGACAATGTTGTAAGGCTCCCATTGGTTGCCACTCCATTATGCACATTTAATCATGTTTAACCTAAGGTAAGTAATAATACAAAGTGTTTTTACCTAATGGGCAACAAAATGATTGTGGGAGAATTAATAATGAATTGCCCATTACATTTTGAATGCACATCTCATTCTTCCAACACTTCATTCGTATTCCAACATTTCATTTTCTCTCCATCTTCTTCATCTTCTTCTTCTATCTCTTGCTCCTAAGCTAGCCAACTTCAAAGAGAGAAAAGAAAGAGAGAATTTCATCCATAGAAAGAAAAAAAAATATAGGAGTGCTAGTTGTTTATGCCCCCTAAGTTTATTAGTTACTTTGGAAAATCAAGGAAGATAGCCACTAAGTCAAGGTATAATGTACCTTCATCTTCTTCTCTTACCTTGTTTTGATAGCTTGAGTTTTGATGGGGTTATGTACAAATACTCAAGATACACTAGTTATACATACCATCATGCATGGAACTAAGTATCTTGAGTGTTGGATCTAAGGCTTAGAGGAAGAAAATGAGCATATGTTCTCCAAGGGTGAAAACTCTTGTTTTTCTTCCACTAAATCTTGTGTAACTCAAGTTCTACAACTTGGAATTATGATCCGTCGAAGGGGGGTGCTAGATACATGAGTTATCTAGTAAACCCAAGTGGTAGATCACAAATCTAGTAAGTTTTGAAATCTTTAAGATTATTTTTCCCAAAACAGTCCACTTTATATGCTAAAGCTTTGAAACTCTAAATCAGCTACTGACTTGTTTTTCATGAGGTTGTTTCGGTCAGTTCCTTGTCTTGTAAAAATCTGGAAAAATATTACAGAGGTACCTTATGAAGTTATCTACGCGTAGGAAAAAGAACGGACATGTTTCGAGTTATATATTGTGCGTAATGACTATTTCCGTAAAGGACTCCATAAATATTATCCTACGAATATCTCACTGTGTATACACTGGAAAATTCCAAACTTTTTACAGTAGCTTCATATATGTTAAGAGAGCATACCCTGAAAATTTCAGATTTTTCTGAGTAAAACTCAATTTATGAAAAATAGAGCAAGATCCGAGTATTTTGGACGCTCTAAAAATAGTAAATGATTTTCTAAAATTCTAGAAAAATTAGAGGATCATTGTTGGTTCATATTCTGTTAAAATCCAGAAGCTGAGAATTTTTGGAAGCAGTTTGCTATTTTTCCTAAAAATGATTAGGTTATGAATAAAAGGAAATAAATAGTTAAATGATGCATTTAATGAGAAAAATATGATTTTTATGCTTGAATGCTCATAATATATTATATCATGACTATCTTAGGGAATTTTGGTAATTTATAATAATAAATATTACTTATGACCTTTTATGGATATTAAATAAGAGGTTATTAAAGGATGAACAATTAGAATAAATTGTTTATTAATTTAATAAATCATTGGAATATTATTATAATACTAATAATATTATAATATGACGTTGTTATGTAAATAAAAATATTAGATTAGAGTATTATTATTAAATAATAATATTCGAGATTAAATAAAATATTATTAAATGATTAATAATATTAGTAAGTGAATAAAATATTATTAAATGATTAATAATATTAGTAAGTGAATAAAATATTATTAAATAATTAATAATATTAGTACAGGATAAAATATTATTAAATGATTAATAATATTAGTAAGTGAATAAAATATTGGTAAATGATTTAAAGTATTATTAGTGAACCAATAATACTAGAAGGTGAATTAATATTATCTAAGTTAATAATATTATGTGAATTAAAGGTAGTCGTTAATTAATAATAACACTATCTAGGCATGATAATGTTTATAAGAACTTATTGTAATGTATGATATCTATGTGATTACATAATCGATGTTATGTATTGACTAATTGAAAGACTAATTATAGGTCTCTCAAAGGAAGATAATTTAACTACATAGTGGATAGAAATTTATTTCAGAATGGCAGAACCTCTGATCGAGACAAGTTTCCTAACTCAACTTGAGTTATTATTTTCAAAAAGCATATTAGTGAATAATTATTGATGATTATTCACGCCTTTATCGAATTATTGAAATTAGCACTTTGTGCAATTGAATTCAGATTCTACCGCGTTCGAATCGTGAATTAAATTAAAGTTCTTCATTTATGAATCTGTTTATGGATAGATCTATGCTAATTGTATCACCTAGATCAAGCATGTCTAAATTTGTTAAATCAAATGGATTTTAAATAACCGTTTCTTATTAATTGATATGGTAAGAACTCTTGGTGAGAAATGAACAAATTTGATTAAGGCATGATATCAATGTCGATTATTAAGTGTTTATGCATAAATCACGGGTATGAAAGGTGATCCTTGAATACCAAAACTTTTTAAAAGGTCCATTTAAATCACCGAGCACCTTGGCAAATGTTCATGGTTATTCAAAACCACTCGATTCATGTTATTCAATTATCGAATATTCAATTGTTGATTATTAATTCATGTTCCTTCACAATCTTATATTATTGTTGAACATTGAAGGCAATATTTCTTTCTAAGTCATGATATATATCCTTTGTCTTTATAAACTTGTGAAGCAAATTAGTTGCTTACTCTTGCTATATCATGACCTCTATTTTCGATTAAGCTCAAGGATCTAATGCGAAGGACAAGGGCAAGGGCAAGATCCAGGAGTAATTTTAGAATGAATGTTAAATTAGTTATTATCTAATGGAATTTCTTGAGTAAACTATTTGTATTATAAATGGTGTATTTAAACTTAAGGTTAGAGAGACCTTGGGACCATGTTTTGAGACTTTTGTATAATGAACAATGTATGTTTATTATTTCGAAATAGTTATAGAATGCTTATGATGATGATAGGATCGTGAGCACTGAATCTGAGGTTAGAGAACCTGGATTTGGGGGCGTCACACTATCGGCATGTCACCTTACCGGATGGTCTTCAGAAAAGTGTGTCATCTCCCAGTCGAATTAGAACATAATGCATACTGGGCCATTCGAAAACTGAACTTTGACCTACAAGCAGCTAGTGAGAAATGGTTACTTCAATTAAATGAAATGGATGAATTCAAGATTAATGCCTATGAGAACGCCAAGCTGTACAAGGAAAAAGTTAAATCCTGGAACGATAAGAAAATCATTGATCGAAAGTTTGAATCGGGCCAACAAGTCTTGCTTTTCAACTCTAGATTACGTTTATTTCCAAATAAATTAAAATCTCACTGGTTCGGCCCTTTCGTGGTTGTATCTGTCGCTCTGTACGGAAATGTTAAAGTCGAGGAACCGAATTCAAAGCGAACATTCAAGGTGATCGGCTAACGGCTAAAGAATTATTGGGGTGGGCCCATCGAACGACAATCTACGGCTATGTACCTCTCCGATCCAATGGCCAATTGACAAACACAACAAAGTCAGGCTGACGACTATAAACCAAGCGCTATAGGGAGGCAACCCCAGGAGTTTTAGTTTATTTTGTTTTAGTTCACTCAAAATTTGTTATTTTATTTTATTTTATTTTGTTCTTTAGCTGTTAGTGTCAGGAATAAACATGTGAATGATATTCCTATTTATATGTGATTTGATTATGAATATGCAAGAATGGCTGCATCAAGAAAAGCTGTAAAGTCCTCTAATAGATTATAGAAACATATGTACAAGGACTTAGAATGAATTGATCAAATATGTTAGGTTGATCCTACATAAGCAATACAGCTCTGTAAAATCCTTAAAAAGAAATGATGTACAAGGACTATAAACATAGAAAGATCAAACATGTTAGGTTGATCTTATGATGTAATAGATAGGCTTGTCTGATCGTCGAGCACTGTACCAGAAATCATAGTCTGCTAGGAGAGTCAAGGATAACTCAAGAGCTATCGAAGCAGAATCGTAGTCTACAAGATAGTAGAACTCGAAGTTCGTAGACTTCCAGGAGAGACAAAGAAGGATCGTAGTGTGTCGAGTAAAGCTTCCTCGGAGCCGTAGTCTACCGAGGAAGTCATGTTCAGAATCGTAGAGACAGCCTGCCAACGAGCCGACCGAGCATCTGCCAAAGACAAGTCAAGAATCGTAGACTACACTCGAAGTCGTAGAGTCTACTAACGGCCAAGTCAAGGATCGTAGACTACACTCAGAATCGTAGAGTCTACTGATCGTATAAAAGGCAAAAATCATAGTCGAGCAAGATCGGATGAAGACAACAAGCACAACGACAGAAATCGTAGTGTCAAGATCTGATCTCGGAGTCGTAGTGTCTGCACAGCCAAAGCTGAATCATAGAGTGCAGAACTAAGACCTCAACAGATGTGTTCACAAAGCCAAAGAAGAATCGTAGAGCAAACACGATTCTCAATAATTGAGCACTCCCAGAATATCCAAAGGAATGAAGCCTCTGGTTGGTACTACAAAGATACATCTCACCTAAAGGAAGCTAGAGAGCACTCAACGAATGGCATACAAGCTATAGAAGATCCAAGCATCAACTTAATCAGCATCATGATTGAGTTGTGAAGCCATTCAAGATGAAGTCTTCCACAAGATGATCATAAGAAGACTTCAATAGCTGACTAAGGAAAGTTAGCTTGTGCAGTAGCTGTCAAGTAGAAAGATGACAATGATCTTGGAAGTAACCAGGATCGTAGTGTTTTCCAAACGAAGAAGGAACTGATGGAGTATATACAAAGATACTGGTCTGCCTCTGAAGAACAAGGCTAAAGTGATTAAGCATTAGCTCAGTCCATTGATGATAAGTGAATGGGAGATCACAAGGAGAAAGCGAGCTAGACACGCCACAAATCCGAAGTGTCTTGTTATTCAGAAGGGGCCAGAGAAAGGAGTTAAGCCATCAGTATCTGAGAACAGTTAAGGCAAACAAAAGTGTTGAAACACTGCACGAAAGAAGGAAGAGTTGTTTTTCACTAGAGATCAAGTGAACACTCTTCAAGATCATTGTAACGCCCCCAAAATAGGTATACATCACCTATTCTGGGTCGCCAAATACATGGTACAGAATACAAATACAATCTTTAATATACAACAAGAGAGCTGTGAGTTTTAATACAAATACTGTCTCTTAGACAATATCCACTCTCAGAATAAGTCCTCATTACATTTATTGTCACACAATTTAACAGAATAGTGAGGACTATTAATACTATCATCTGGACCGTCACTCCGTTCCCCGACTAGTCCCGGCTACGTTCTCATTTCCTAAAGAGAATAGTGAAAGAAAGGGTGAGCTCAACTAGCCCAGTAAGAAATATTATGACTAAGATAATGCAGAATAAATTATCATTAGTCTTCAACAATGTTAAACCGATAAAATACAATAGACATCAAGTTTAATCAGTAGCGAACAAGCAATCCATTAAAAGAGTCAAGTAGAGAATAAAATCTACTATCTTTTATGATTTAAAAGGTTTTTCATCACTTTTATCACTGGGACTCAACTTAATAAATAATCCACATCATCCCTGCACTACGGCCAAGGACATTCATTAGTATCACAACCACAAATTATCCATACACTACGGGCCAAGGATATTCGTGTATTCATCAATGGTCATGATCATGCCAACAATCGCCCCATCAATGCACTACGGGCCAATGAGGACTTTACCACATCATTTATAACATTACTATCATGATTATATCGAATAATCCCTGATCATAATCATACCAAGTCCATCTATGCACTACAGGCCGCAGATGACTTTCAATAAATTATAAACATGAGGATGATGACAATGATATAGGAATTCAATAAAACAAGTTCAAGAATTAATTTATCCTGGAACCAATAACGTCCAAATTGTCAATATGATACTTCTTTGTAGAGTAAAATTCAAGAATGCTCAGAAGAATATTTCCATGAAAAGATACTGGATTAAGCACAAATATCAAAGATATTCTACTAATTTCATGGAGTATAGAAGTCAAAACTTTAACCAACTCAGTATAATAAAGAATGGAATAACAAAAGAAATCATCATGCATGCGGTACTTCTCATAGACAGGTTATTCCAACAGAATAATAAATAACGGAACCAGTCAAAGTAAATTACATTGCCGACGGGATGTTCTAACGAGAATAATAAAAAGCGGAACTAGGTCCCAAGCGTAAAAGCGCATGCATGAGGATATTCCAACAGAATAATAAAGACGGAACCAGGTCCGGCGTAAAATGCACAGATAGGATATTCCAACAGAATGATAAAGAATAGAATAGCAGAAGTTCTCTTCATGAATATAAAAGAAATAATACCCCTTACCATAAAAAAGAGTATTCCGACTAGTAGGGCAAGGATGTTCTTGAAGAAAACTTGCACTACGCTCAAAACTTCTTAAAACTCTAAAGGAATACGCTCAAGATTATAGAAGAGAATTCTCTGAAATTTCTGGTGTGATTTCAATTCTAACTAAGCATTCTATTTATAGGAGAATAGAAAGGATACTATTTGGAAAATCACGGATGCAACAGTAATTATTCGGACGAAGTTCACGGTTTCAACATAACAATACTTTCTTTTCAAAGTGCTGACCAATAAGAAAATCCAACACATGCCAATTAGAAACTTAAACCAATTAGAATGCACCCTTAATCAATAATATGGCATGATGGAAAAGTTTGGCCAAATAAAGTTCAAGCTTTGAAAAAATCCACCAATAACCTGCCAAATAAAGCTAGCAATTGTCATTCTTTGAAAATAATTAAGGTCCCCCCCTTATCAACATCAACAATATATATATATATATATATATATATATATATATATACCTACCATTTCAATTCCCTTTTTTTTTCTTACCACCCGTGGTATTCCCCCACCCCCCACCAAAACATGTCCTTTTCAACATATATATATATATATATATATATATTATACATATCTCACATTATTTGAAAAAATGGGTAAGCGGGGGTCCGAATAATACGCCAATATTTATAATACTTCATAAAAATTCCCTCAATATTTTTAACAACATTTATCATCATTATTATAATTCACAATATTAATCGACCAGGTCGTTCCGAGGAAAGAGGGGGCTTTCCAATAAGGATTTCTCCTTATTGGCGCGTAATTAGGTGACCAAACCTCTCCTTGACAGAACTTCTAGACATCGTTAATATTGCAAATAATAATATTAATAACTTTGTCGTCTCAATTATTGATTTAATAATATATAAAATATTGACGATAATTGAATCAAATAACGTGAGATACTATGCAACAATTACTGTAACAATAATTAAACAAAACTGAGTGACTTCTCACGTAAGCATCAATAATCAATACTGTGTGCTACAATGCAACCACGCATATTACTGTACTTTTAACACTGGGTGTTTCAACAGTTAACGGTAAAACTTCCGCCGTTATTTTCATAAAAATATTTTTGTCATTTTCTCAATCCGACAATAATTCCGTTGTGGGGTCCACCAATGATTGCGCTGTCGTACGAATATTTCCTGACCAATCGAATATTATATAACAACTTGCGTACTTTGCAAAATTTATAAATATTACCCACAACTATTCATCTTTATTCATAAAAGGTGGGGTCTTACAATCGTAGTGTTGACTCTACATGTCAATAAGCATCAGTCAATGAGACACTATGATCAGGTCCAAGAAGAAGTGCATCAGAATCGTAAAGTTCGAATAACTGATGATTGAAGCATTGGCAACGGTTCAATCTAAAAGTTGGCATTCGGACAAAAGCTTATTGAGAGCATCGATGCAAGGACAACCTCTGATCAAGAAATCAAAAAGGGGAAATAAAGTCATCGACCTACCCGAGACATCAAAGTAACATATTTGATGGGGTAGGTGAAACAGTAGACTGCGGTGTCAGAAAGTCAGAAAAAGATGTCATGTCACATCTGCAGTATGCACCAAATAACTCGAGATATGTGAAGCCATTTGAATAGTTTTCAACGGCTACTTTCCAATATGAAGATTAGAAAGCATTATAAATCAACAGAGCCTCAAAGATCAAAAGATGCTGATGACTGCTATGTTGCAGAATCATTGAGTTGTTTGAATACTATTGTTGACTCTACGAGTTCCACCAAAGATTAACAGAACAAGTCTCAGTGACAGTGAGACTACCAAAGTGGAATTAAAGCAGCTTTGAAGAAGGACTTAAATGGATTAGAGCTTCACTCAACAAAGATGAGAATGCCATTGAAGATGGCAGCCAAGCTGAGAGCCGAGAAGGCCAAAGAGATAGAATTCAGAAAAGTGGCAAAGTACAAAGAAGATTAGGAGAGCCACTCTACGAATCACCATGAACCTAAAGCTGAAACTAAACAAGTGTAGAACCATGTCTGCAAAACATTCAAGAAGGGTTCAGGGATTGCTAAGTGCCAGACGATTTAAGTCTACCAAAAGCTCAGGGACTTAGAAAATCCGGATGGTGATGGTGCACAAATGACATCGATGAAAATAAGCGAGAAAAAGAGTAAAGATCGGCTGCACCAAAGAAGATGTGGTTCAGACTCAAAGCAGAATGCAAAGAGGACCACATCAAGTTACTAAGTACAGAAGATGTTCAGAGCTTAAAGACATCTTAGCAAATTTCAAAGACCAACAACTACAACAATAAAGCCCGGGGCCTAAGGGGTCCTTGTCCGGAGGGGACTAAATGAAGCTTCCAAGCTGCTTTGATTTGAAGAGTTCCTTGGGAACTAGAGAAGTTCCAAGGTCACGGCCTTGAAGAGTTCTTAGTGAATCAAGTCCCAAGGCTCTTCGGCCTTGAAGGAATCTTAGTGATTCAGGGTGCTGCCCTTCCTTAATGGAAATCCTGCTAGTTGAAAGCAGAAGAGTGGATTAGGAGCTTGAGTCTCTGAACCACTTAAAATCCCTTGTGTCTTTTACTTTATGTCATTTACCATATGAACATTAACTGATATACCTGCTATGTATGTGTTAACTGCTTACTACTAAATTAACTCTACGAACAATGTATGATTGATTATGAATATATTAATGAAGGAGATCTTTTACTTAATCCGCTGTGCTTGAAAAGATTCTTATGCTTGTCATTTGCTACTTAATGAGCAATACAAAATAAACGTGAAAAAGTACTTGAAATTCAAGGGATCTATTCAACCCCCCCGGGCTTCTTTTTCTAGATCTATATTGTGCCTACTATGAACTAACAATTAGTATCAAAGCAGGTTCTCATGCTATATTCAAAAGATAATCGCTTTGAGTCTGATCCTAGGTACAAACATTATTCTAAACTTAGTTTAGTAGTAAGTCACTTGTTGTATGCAGATGAGCTCACACGTTGGATATATTGTGTATAGGTAAATGTGTATTTACACCTGAAGCTGCTCAGATTGGTCCATACTCTCGACTGTCATATCAACAAGACCAATCCTTGCTCCCAGTCAATCTTGTTGTCTGAAGATCAGGATAGAAAGCTCAAATGACATCAACAGAAAAGAGTCAAACATCCACCAGTCTAAAAAGATGAAAAGGCCATACATGCTAAGAAATGTTTTTATTCAGAGAAGATAGAAGAACTTCTCAAACATGTATCTGGCCAACCAGCAGCTGGATGTAAGTCTTGCAAACTCAAGGATGTCAAAGAACTAAAGATGCTGATAGTCTCTTATCTTTCATCTTCAAGACCACGACTGATTGATTGAAGATCAACTGGACCAACTAGCTGTCAGAAGCAAATGAGAAAACATGCACATCAATGCCTAAACTCAGTATATCTAAGATAAATGACTGTTGAGAAATTGACAGCAAAAAGGTACGATTCTTCACTAATATAGATATGATCATCGTAATTGCACCTCACTTATGAATTATAACAGTTTTCCTTCAAGTATTCATAATCTACCTAAAAAGGTGAAGAGAAAAAGTACACTGATGATGGAAACTCAAATGTCTATAAACTTTCTCTCCATCCAAGTTTTAGGTTGAAGATGACAACTTAAAAGAGACCTGAAATGGTTTTAAGGGCATCACAAGTCGAATGGAAGTAAAGTAATTTTTGCTGATGGGTTAATGAACATCCTATGGTCTAAGTGTTCAATGACACACAGAGTATGATCAGTTCTACAAAAGGATCTTGAAGATTCATAAAAACTTATCACCTCTATGAATCAACCAGATACTAATAAATCGTAGAGTTGATTCTCACTCTGTGAACATTTAAACCCTGAGAACATAATCTAGCAAAAGATGAAACCATTAAAGAAAATGACTGTGTTACTAAAATGGCAGATTTCATACTCACTCACCACCATGCATCTCAAGATATATTATCTAAATTAATTATATGCATGAATTCAACTGATGGTGGTCAATATGATGATTATCCAAATATATGAGGAACAGGGGTTTAGTAAACTAACCTAGTAGGACCCATTTAACCATGGGTACCAAAAATAGAAATGTGTAACATGCAGGTACTTGGTCTATCTGACCACACTAAGGAATTCTAAAGAAAAGGACTTCAAACAAGAAGATTCAACCAGCAGAAGGCTTAAGACTGTTCAGAAATATTTCTGATAAAACTCTTATATGTCAAAGCTTGTCCTTGAAGACCTACTGAGCCAATCTAAATGAAGCTCACATAGCTGCTGATCTTTATGCGGAAGCAGGCCATTCAACCAAAGATGAAAAGGGTCATATATGCTCAATCATGTGAAGCAGATCATATGAGAAGAATCTTCAAGGAAGTTCATATCAGAGGATCATCGAGCATCAATCATGAGGAAATCATTATAAAAGCAGAACTCAGCAAGCACAAAATGACAAGGAAGACTACGTTCGAAGTGCTGTTAAAGGATCGTAGAATGATCAACCCTGAAGATGTTTATCTCTACGATACAAGAAGATTTAATGACTTCAACTAGAATGAGATATGCATGATTACCTTCCTCTACACATGAAGAAAAGGAAATCACACCACACTAAAAAGACAGCATCAACCATGGGGGAGCAGTGATCTGCTAAGGGACAACAGCACTGAGATATTCTATGAAGCAATATTCCAGCTACAGAGTCCCAAAACTTTGTGGCTGAAGAACCAAATGAAGATCCATAGTCAGTAGGAACGTCTTAAAACATACTACTGATAACCTATCAGCCACCCAACTCAAAATCGTGGAGTACCTACGATCAAACACCTGATCGTAGTGTAAATACAGGAGGACACCATGATTACAGCAAATGCAACTGTCTAATGTTGATAGAGGACCTCCCGACCAGAAAAGGTCAAATGAGATATCAGTGCAAATCACTTCTAAAAGCAATTCATCTGGAAAGCGCCTCAGGGACAAACCTGACTCTTAGCTCATTCTAAGAGGTTGGCCCTTCCTAAGCTACCTTAACCTAGACGGATTGCTTAGCCAAGTTCATCTCAAGGACTAAGACAGTCAACGATTGCAGATTAGAGTTTGAGAGAACTGAACGATCGTGATGTAACCTCAACGATCGTAGTGCAACCTCAACAATCATAAAAACAAACTCGACGATTGCAGTCTTACAAAAGGCTAATCTAACTCATGAGGAGCTTGGAAGAACATGACAATTGCTCAAATATTCAGATTATGGGAGATGAGTTCGAATTATGGTTGGGAGGATATCTTGCTTAAGAGAAGTACCCAAGGCTTCATGAAGCACAATTGTGGCTGAGCCATGCAGGTTCAAAATGAGAAGAAATATCAAAACCACTCACTGCAACATCTCTCAAGAGTTTATCGTTGAGTCAGCAAAATGAAAACGTAGAGTCCATAGCTGTCTTATCATGCTACTCTTTAAACCCAAGAAGTCAACGGTCAATCCACGTAAATCAAACGTATACTCTTCTAAAAGAGACATCTAACTAAAAAGTTAATGGGGAGTCACAGCTCGTTACTGGGCATCGTGCAACCAATGGCTAGTTGACACGTCATAGCGTATGCAGTGTAAGAAGGAACTGCCATAAAGATAAATTCAAAATCTGCAAACAGTTACCAAAACCCATTGAACCTCTCTCCCTCCCATTTTCAAACCCTAGAATCCTCGTCGAAGCCAAACCAATCAAACTTCCAGAGCCCAAATCACATTCAGCTAAATCTCTCCGAATCAGATACCATATACCTTGAACTCCTCAAATGGCAGAATAGAAAGTTATAACTGGTATTTAACTCGGCTTTTCAAAGTTTGAAGAATTAGAGACGAAGTTCAAGGACGTACTTGAACTCGTAAAGAAAGTTGGATTCTCTGAGTGCTTGGAGGCCAACACTCCAGTTTATACAGAGCTAGTAAAATAGTTCTACTCAAATGCTTCAACGAACTCTAGGCTTCTGACCACTAAGGTGAAAGGATCAAGTCTGAAAATAAGAGCATCAGACATCAATTAATGTCTAGGGTTTCCCAATCAAGGTCTGATAAACCTGGATAAAGTCGACATTGAAGAAGGCAAGATGCTAATGCGGTACCAAAGAAACCCTAGCCTGAAGGATATGAAGAAGAAGGAATTTCCTGAGGAATTCGAGTTCCTTGCTGAAATAGTGGGAAAATGTATACTGTGCAAGGATACTGCACATGACACTGTACTCGACTAGCAGTAGAAGATTATGTCTACAATAGTTCTAAAGAAGTAAATTAATTTTGGAGCCATCCTGTTCGATCAAATCTCCAAATGGATAGAAAAGGCTGAGTTGAAAAAGTCCACAGAAAAACCACTTACAAAGGTATTTCATGGAAGACTGCTGAGTATTGTGATGAAGAAGAAGCTGGGAAGCAAGATCAAGGATGATGAGGGAGAACCTCTGAATGTGCACAAAGTAATGTCTCCATAATTGTTTGTGAATTGGAAGAAAAACCCAAAGGAAAATAGGAGGCTAACACAAACTGGAAGTAGCAGAAAAGTCTCTACAAAGAAGAGAAAAGTAAAGGAGGTGAAAAGATCTGAGTCTAATGACTCTGCATCAGTTGCTGCCACACCGGCAAAGAAGAAGCCTAAGAATGTGAAGAATGCAGAGGCTTCATCAAGACATGTCTCCACTGACAAGAAGAAACAAGGAGCAGGGAGAAAAACCAAAGATCAATCATGAAAACTCCAAAAAGAAGGAGTAATAGACTACTCCAAGAACCACCCAAGAAGAAAGTAAAAGGGATGAAGAAATTAGTTCCAGTTCCTAAAGGAAGCACATCTAACAAAGAAGAGGACGTAGAGTCAAAAGAAGGAAAGGAAACTGATGGTCTCAAGACTGAATCCCCAGAGAAAAGATCCAGCGATGAAAGTGGAGCTGGATACATGAAAGAGGATGTAAACTCTGCTGATGAAGAAGAATATGTAAGCCCTATGGCCAATTCTCAGAGTACTCACTTTGAAGTTAAAGAGAAGCTGCAAGATGACCCATCTGAATCTCCAAATGCAAATGCTCCAATAAGCTCTCATTATGGATCAAAAGATGATGAGATCGAAAAAGAAATACCTGCCCCTACCAATGATGAACATTAAGGAAGCTTGCCTGATGACTCAAAGGCCTCAGAGTCTGAAGAAGAAGAAGAAGAAGAAGAAGAGTCTGATTCTCCCATAGCTGAACCTCCAAGGAGAAGGAAGAATTATAGATTAATTGCTAAATTTGCCTCCAAAAAGAAAATTGATAACTCTACTGACGTCATTGAATTAAGTGATGAGGAATATGAATCATAGGAAGAAAGTGCTAAAGATGAGACTAGCATTGAAGAGGATGATTCCAAGGAAGGTGCTATTAAAGAAGGTTCTGAAAATGAAAATCTACAAGAAGACTTCACTAATGAATCTGATGAAGGGAGTCAGCAAGATTCAGGCTCAAGAAGGGAAGAAATGGAGAAAGATTCTGATTCTGCACATCAGGAATCAGAGGAACTGGAATACTATCTTGTTCTCTCTCCAGCCAGAATTAGCAGAAGAATAGTAGTGGAAGTCTTTGATGAACCACCAGCTAAACCAGCAGCAAGATGGATAAATCATGGAAATGAACAACTTCGAGTTGTAAGAATGACCATAGATGAAGTGCTTCATAATTGGAAAAATATGGAATTAGATTGCTCAACGATACTCTATAACTCTGAAGATCTTCTGATGAGATGGTTTTTTTCATGGATGCCTTGGCTAAACGCACATAATGAGAGAGATGAGAATATCTTCAGCTGGTGCTACTCTCAGTTTCTAAATTTGGAACTTGTGTCACAAAACTTCCCCAGGGTAAAGAAGTTTGCAACCATGATGATCAATGACCAGCCCCATTACAAAGTCTATCGACATGCTGAAAATCACTATATTCCCTACGATCGTAGAGTGGATTCAGAAGGCAGAAGGTTTATGACCAAGGAGATATTCGCATAGTCTGTTCACTCTATCACTGATAGTGTTCAAGTTCAAGATAAGAAACCTTCATCTGCTCAAGCACTGTTGCCCAACATTCCTTTATCTTCCAATATCGATTGGTACTCAATGATCTTTCAGATTGTCAACACTTTCAAAAATCTATCCAAGGACGAAAATCGTAGAGTCCAATCTAGTGCTGAACAACAAGTTGTCCAACCATATGACCAAATTCCTATGGAGCAGGAGCTGCTGAAGAATTCTACTAAGCTGGTTGAGAAATTATCTCTAATTAATGAGGAGACAAAGATGGTGATGACCGCAATAGGAGATCATCCAGTTCAAAACAAACTCCAAGCAGCGATGGCTGATGTATCTCTTAAAATCAAAGAGATAGATCACATCTATCTGAAGGCCATACATGATCAAAAGGTTGAAGCTCTACAAGCGCAAAAGGAAAATGAAGAGCAACTCAAAGCCCTCTCTGACAAGATTGATAACATTAATCAGTCTATCTCTATGCAACTCGAGTTGAGCCAACAAGACCTCAATATTGAAGTCGGTAAGTCCTCCTACCTGATGGAGCAACTAATGTCCAACATGGAGCAGATCTCCCAAGTGATTAATGACAAAAAGGGGGAGAAAAAGAGGCATAGAAAGAGGCACTCAAGAAAGAGCAAGAAGAGCAAAAGGAAAGAAGAGAAGAAGACAAAGAAGACAAAAAAAGCACAAGAAGTAGGCGAGTCATCATCCGAGGGGAGCCAAAAGATGATGAGCTCAGATTACAAAAGGCCGAGGGGAGCCAGAAGAAGAAGAAGAGAAGCAGACAAAAGAAATGAAGTCAACATCCTAGGGGGAGAAGGAGAAAACAAATCAAACAAATGAGTAGTTAATCAACAGACATCCTGGAAACATACATGGAGCCAAAGAGGTACATCTCTAACTAATTAGGTATGTTCTGGATCCAGGATGTAAAATGTCATAGTGTATTAAATTCCATAGTATTATAAATGACATTCATGATTATCTATTTTAGAAATACAGCAGCTCACTATATATAAGATTCATTCATAACATACATATGCACTTATTATTTTTGTCATAATCAAATAGGGGGAGATTGTCAGGAATAAACATGTGAATGATATTCCTATTTATATATGATTTGATTATGAATATGCAAGTATGCCTGCATCAAGAAAAGCTGTAAAGTCCTGTGATAGATTATAGAAACGTATGTACAAGGACTTAGAATAAATTGATCAAATATCTTAGGTTAATCCTACAGAAGCAATACAGCTCTGTAAAGTCCTTAAAAAGAAATGATGTACAAGGACTATAAACATAGAAAGATCAAACATGTTAGGTTGATCTTATGATGTAATAGATAGGCTTGTCTGATCGTCGAGCACTGCACCAGAAATAGTAGTCTGCCAAGAGAGTCAAGGATAACTCAAGAGCTATCGAAGCAGAATCATAGTCTGCAAGATAGTAGATCTCAGAGTTCATATGTAATAACCCGAGATTTTCTATATAAAATAAATAAGAAATTTTGCGTATAAATTTTTTTTTATTTAATGACGAGACTAAGTGTCAAGTAAAGTGAACGATAAATGTGAATATATTTATTACTTGAAAAATTAGAAATAATTTTGGAATTATTAATTACCACAAATTATATGGTAATAAATTTCTGTAAGCCGAAATGTTTTTATTAATTATTTTCCATGAAAACATGATTGGAAATAATATATGAAGTGATAATTAGATTTATATAATAAATATTTTATTATATGAATTGTTCAGAATATTTAAGTTAATTATTTTAACTTGATTATTGATGTTGTGTACGAAGAATAAGTCAGATATGAGATCCAAACCCTGGATTGGGATTGTGATCAAGAGATGAGAATAATAATATTATATTATTTATATAATGATTTTACAGTACCATAATTATGTACTTGGGTATAAAGTGACACGAGATAATATTGAAAGCGATAACGATTGATTAGGTCATAGCATATTACCGTCTTTGTGAAACCCTAATTATTAAACTTCGGTTATGAGATATTTACGAGTAGTGACCGTGTATATGAAGTTCTTGTGTATAAGAATATCGGTAATTAGAAGAAACCTAATTCTTTTTTTGTGCGTCGATAATTAGGACAAAACCCAATTATTATAACCCTAACCTATTGAAATTAGAAAGCCAATAACGACATGTGTTAGTAACATACATGATAATTAAAGAACCACTAATGGTCAATTAGAAACCCTAATTGATGACGTTGAGAAACCCTAATTATAGAATCTTAAATTTTCTATAGAAAACCCTAATTTTAATTACCGGGTTTAATTTCGATGTTATTGTATAAGTGTTTTAATTTACCAAAGGATAGAAGTTAATTGGTAAATTATAAGAATTAAATCTAGTGATTAAATATTACATTTAATTGCCTTGTACAAGATTGCCCATACACTCTTAAACAAAGCCCAACCATCACCCATAACAAATCAGAAGCAAGAATCAAGAATTTTTGGGAAAAAGGGTATAAGAACACTAAACCTAGAAATCCTTTGATTCGATGTTATTTGATGCAATTGATTGTTTAAAGTTGTGTAATAGGATGTTAATTGATGATATGGGTTGATAAATCAAAGACCCATAACATCAAAGTGCGCGAATTTGAAGATTTAAGCAAGTTGGAAAAACTGAATTCTGTTATTTTTCACCAAATGTCAGAGGCCATAACTCTTTGCTCGATCATGAGTTTTGTTCTTTAAAAGTTGTTATGTGTAGCCTGATATGTGGTCTTTAATCTGCAAAAAGAATCAAGTCCATATCATGTATAGATTAGAAGTTATAGATGGTCAAACATGGTTGACCGATCATGATAAACTGTTTTTGGGAAGTCTGTAATGGAGGCATTCTCATCCACCTTTTGTATTTTTAAAGGTCTGGGCTTTTTATATGTTGTAGTACATTGAATAAGCTTTCCATAGACTCCAAAACGGACTAAATCCGATATCGGAGGAGAGAGTTATGATATTTCAAAGTAGTAGTGTCAAAACTGTCCAACAAGTGCGGTGCAGTCCACTTGAAAGGAATTTCTGGGCTGATGTGTTCGGAATTTGGAAATAAGTCAGTAGGAAAGAGTTGTAGTCTCGGAAGATAGCTTCGCGTGGGCTTAAGAATCGTCTAAAAATGTTTTAAAACGAAAGAGTTATGACTGTTTTAGCGAAAGAGGGTAAATCTGGGAAATAGATAAAAACGGTTGCGAGTGGACATTTTTGGGGTCTGTTTTAGGCTTCCTAAGAGGTCCGAAATTACTGGGTTATATTTTTTAAAAATACTCTGGTATACCATGTATAACATATCCAAAGTTGGGAATTTTCTGATAAATGAGCAAGGCGTGAGAAAATCGCAAAGTGAGCTATTGAAATATTAGTTTAAACCAAGTCCCACATCGACTAAATTGAGAACTTCACCATTTTCTAAACCTATAAATAGAAGGGCTTGGCCTTTGTTTCATTCACCAATAATAAGGCCTCCAATTTTTGAGAAAGGCTTTGCTGTGGGAGGACTTTTTATAAATATCTCCTTAGTTAAATTTTGGCGTGGAAGTGCGTATTCAGTTGTGGAATTCAGTATTTTCTGTATGTTTTTATTTAATTTTGTAATGTAATTATTTTAAATATTGTATTTAATTGTTAGTTAAAGTTTGAATTTTTTGAAGTTTAGTTAGTTTTGTTATGTTTATTTTGGCATGGAATTGATTATGTAAATGAGTTATTTGTGAAGACTTTTAATATTTTGTGATGAATTTCAATAATTAATTATTATTAATGATATTAAAGTTATTTAATGATTATATTAAATAATTTAGTTTAAAAATGATTTTAATATTATAAAAATTATTTTAAATGAAAATAAGGTATTTAAAAATATTTTAAGTTATAAAATATAACTTTTAATATTTAAATGATAATTTCATTAATAATTAAATATTAATGATATTAAGATAATGTTAATGATATTTAGTTTATTTAATAATTATTATTAAATAAATAGTTTAAAAATGGTTTTATTTATTTAAAAACCATTTAAAGACTTAAGGATTTAAAAATATTTTAAGTTATAATTAATGACTTTTAATATTTGGATAAATAGTACATTAATATTTAAATATTAATGGTAATTATTTAAAAATAATTTTTATTGTTTTAAAAATCATTTAAGGGTAATATAAATATTTTAAAAATAGTTTGAGTTATTATAAATAACTTTTATATTTTGGCAATGGTTTCATTAATAGTTTAGTATTAATTAAACTATTAATGATAATGGAATTGTTTAATGTTTAAATCATTTAATTATGATTCCGATATTTGAAAGTTATAGTCGGCCAAACTAGCTGACTTGAGAACCGATTATGAAGTTCTGAATTTGAAGAAGAACACCTATAGTAACAGTTATATCACTATAGGCCCTTTAGTGACAGATTTGAATTATTTTAAATTTTTCAATTTCTGGAAATTTTGAAAATGATTAAAAATAAGATGTCCGATATTCTGAGATGTTGAGGTATAGAATAAGAGTCTTAGACTCAAGATTTTACCCAATAAAGTCGCTTTGAGACGCTGCGAAAATGTCGAACCTTATAAAAAGAAAGAAAAAAGCTACGTAAGAGCATGGATGAGATATTTGAAAAATGTATAAAAATATTTCAAGTATAGAATAGGAACTAAAAGTATGATCACTGTGATTAAGTGATTAGACTATGTGCTGACTGTAATAGACAGTACTATGTGTTAAGATATATTGTTCTAATCGAACGAATGATCTGATTATTGATAGGTTGTGATAAAGAGATAAAACCTAAGTTGAGATTTGTAATCAGCGAATCAGGCAAGTATCCTACCTTTGCATTTCCTTTATGCAATGGACATGAGTAAGAAGTTTGAAATTCTTTTCTATTCTGTCATGATTATGTACGCTTTGATTATCAACATGTTAATTCAGATATATTTTCAGTTCGTTAATTTCTAAATGGTTATACAAGTGTCCCCACTTGGATAATCATGGAATTTATTCGCATGTTGATACACCTTTGTCAATTACCTGTATATATATATATATATATATATATATATATATATATGTTGAATTACATATTATTGTTGAGCAAGATTAAAAACCTTCGGGTTTGGAACCAGACATGTATGAACATCCCTATATGGGAAAAATTTTGCGCCCAAGGCGGATAGAGTGAGCGATGAATTTCATTCAAGTTATGTAGTATTGATCAATACAAGGTACAATGAAATTGATCACCCTCCGTGTCAGTAAGTTATGACGGTTTTTTTGAATGGATTTCTGCTAAACCTTTTAAGTAAATAAAAAGAATGTTCATAGTATGTTTCTTAAACCCTATTCAAGGGTAGGTAGAGCGAGCCAAATTTAAAGAATTTGAAAGAGAGTTGTTATGTGAATTTTTTATCAGTACAGATTACTTCACAACTTTCAATTCGTTGTAGAAATGTTATGCAAGGAGAATACTTATATTCTTTCAGCTTATATATATAATTGCTATTACTTGCTGGGCACTCAAATGCTCACCCTTGTTTAAATTAAATGTTTTCAGTTATGCATGAGCAACAAGAAGGCTCAGACACGAACAAGGGAAAAAAGGAAGCTGTTCGAATGAGTTATATTATGAGTTAATGGTTATAGTTAGTATTGGTATCTGTTCAGGTATGGTATTGAATGTATTTGAAGGTCTCGTACTTGGGAAGTAAACTTTGATGTATGTAAATTAAGTTTGAATGTAATATTATTATTGCATTATTCAGCTTATAGAAATGGTATCGTGAAGCACCGAGTTAGGGTTTCAAGTACCTGGATTTGGGGTAGTCACATCATAGACTTCCAGGAGAGACGAGGAAGGATCGTAGTGTGTCGAGTAAAGATCCGATCTCGGAGTCATAGTGTCTGCACAACCAAAGCTGAATCGTAGAGTGCAGAACTAAGACCTCAACAGATGTATTCACAAAGCCAAAGAAGAATCATAGAGTAAACACGATTCTCAATAATTGATCACTCCCAGAATATCCAAAGGAATGAAGCCTCTGGTTGGTACTGCAAAGATACATCTCACCTAAAGGAAGCCAGAGAGCACTCAACAAATGGCATGCAAGCTATAGAAGATCCAAGCATCAACTTAATCAGCATCCAGATTGGGTTGTGAAGTCATTCAAGATGAAGTCTTCCACAAGATGATCATAAGAAGACTTCAATAGCTGACTAAGGAAAGTTAGCTTGTGCAGTAGCTGTCAAGTAGAAAGATGACAATGATCTTGGAAGTAACCAGGATCGTAGTGTTTTCCAAACGAAGAAGGAACTAATGGAGTATATACAAAGATACTGGTCTGCCTCTGAAGAACAAGGCTAAAGTGATTAAGCATTGGGTCAGTCCATTGATGATAAGTGAACGGAAGATCACAAGGAGAAAGCGAGCTAGACACGCCCCAAATCTGAAGTGTCTTGTTATTCAGAAGGGGCCAGAGCAAGGAGTCAAGCCATCAGTATCTGAGAACAGTTAAGGCAAACAAAAGTGTTGAAGCACTACACGAAAGAAGGAAGAGTTGTTTTTCACTAGACATCAAATGAACACTCTTCAAGATCGTAGTGCTGACTCTACATGTCAATAAGCATCAGTCAATGAGACACTATGATCAGGTCCAAGAAGAAGTGCATCAGAATTGTAGAGTTCGAACAACTAAGGATTGAAGCATTGGCAACGGTTCAATCTGAAGGTTGGCATTTGGACAAAAGCTTATTGAGAGCATCGATGCAAGCAAAACCTCTGATCAAGAAATCAAAAAGGGGAAATAAAGTCGTCGATCTACCCGAGACATCAAAGTAACATATCTGAAGGGGTAGGTGAAACAGTAGACTGCAGTGTCAGAAAGTCAGAAAAAGATGTCATGTCACATCTGTAGTTTGCACCAAATAACTCTAGATCTATGAAGCAATTTGAATAGTTTTCAACGGCTACTTTCCAAAGGGAAGATTAGAAAGCAGTATAAATCAATAGAGCCTCAAAGATCAAAAGATGATGATGACTGCTATGTTGCAAAATCGTTGAGTTGTTTAAATGCTATTGTTGACTCTACGAGTTCCACCAAAGATGAATAGAACAAGTCTCAGTGACAGTGAGACTACCAAAGTGGAAGTGAAGCAGCTTTGAAGAAGGACTTAAACATATTAGAGCTTCACTCAACAAAGATGAGAATGCCATTGAAGATGGCAGCCAAGCTGAGATTCGAGAAGGCCAAAGAGATAGCATTCAGAAAAGTGGCAAAGTACAAAGAAGATCAAGAGAGCCACTCTCCGAATCACCATGAACCTAAAGCCGAAACTGAACAAGTGCAGAACCATGTCTGCAAAACATTCAAGAAGGGTTCAGGGATTTCTAAGTGCCAGATGAAGTCTACCAAAAGCTCAAGGACTTAGCAAATCCAGATGGTGATGTGCACAGCTGACATCAGATGAAAATAAGCAGAAAAGAGTAAAGATCGGCTGCACCAAAGAAGATGTGGTTCAGACTCGAAGCAGAATGCAAAGAGGACCACATCAAGTTACTAAGTACAGAAGATGTTCAGAGCTTAAAGACATCTTAGCAGCTCAGCACCAACAACTACAACAATAAGAAGCCAGGGCCTGAGGGGTCCTTGTCCGGAGGGACTAAATGAAGCTTCCAAGCCTGCTGGGATTGAAGAGTTCCTAGGGAACTAGAGAAGTTCCAAGGCTGCTGGCCTTGAAGAGTTCTTAGTGAACTGAAGTCCCAAGGCTACTGGCCTAAAAGGAATCTTAGTGATTCAGGGTGCTGCCCTTCCTTAATGGAAATCCTGCTAGTTGAAAGCAGAAGAGTGGATTAGGAGCTTGAGTCTCTGAACCACTTAAAATCCCTTGTGTCTTTTACTTTATGTCATTTACCTTATGAACATTAACTGCTATACCTGCTATATGTGTTAACTGTTTACTACTAAATTAACTCTACGAACAATGTATGATTGATTATGAATATTTCAATGAAGGGAATCTTTAACTTATTCCGTTGTGCTTGAAAAGATTCTTATGCTTGTCATATGCTACTTAATGAGCAATACAAAATAAACGAGAAAAAGCACTTGAAATTCAAAGGATCTATTCAATCCCCCTTCTAGATCTATATTGTACCTACTGGGAACTAACAGCTAGTATATACTCTGGCATAATAATCTTTATACATTCCTTACTTGTTTCCATATAAGTTAAAAATTGAGCAATAGACCACAGAAGAGGAACAGTGGTCAGCGCCCCGGCGCTTGATATCAATAGGGGGCCAGTGCCCCGGCACATCACCACAGAATGCCCAGCAAGCCTTCAGCGCCCCGGCGCCCAACATAAGCAAGTCCTCGGTCTTTGCCCGAAATGATCTAAAGTTTATGTCCATCAGCCCACAGTGCTAGGGGTTTACATGAGATCTTGATGCTCAGTACCGGGCGCTCCCATTCAAGCACTTAGCTCAAATACCCGGACTAGGGGCTATACCCAGACACTGACGACTAGCACCCCGGCGCTCCCTATAAGGTAAAACCTAGCGCCCCAGCGCTGGGATCAGGTTGGAGAGTCCGAATTCTATTTTAAAACCCTTTGTGGTTATAATTCCCACACTCAAATTATATAACCCACGTAGGCACGTCTAACCTTCAGTTATTTTTCTAATAACTGTTCATTCTCATCATGTAAATAGACTGCTTTCACTTTTGGGATTCACTCGCTTCATCTTCCTACTTGTTCAATTTATTCTTATAAGATCCAAGGTATATTTTCTAACCCTTCTCAATCTATGATCTTTGCCTTCTTCATTCTTGTGCATCTAGTCTTTTCATGCGTTGTACGGTAGGGCACATATGCCCATGGATTTCTGAATGATTTTTTTTTGTGCATACTACAGCATATAAGTCCGAACAATAGAATTGATGGCCCACTAGGTGTTTGATATATTACTTCAGTGAAGTAAATTTGTATATTCCACCCTCATGCCATGCCACCCAATACTATTACTTGCACAATCATTCTCCCATACTTGCATCGGATTCGATCAATATCTTACAAACGCTTGTTGTGATTTCCCAAGCACCATTAATCCTTCATTGGGTTCACCCATTCATGGTGTTTTGGGTCAATCGGGAGATACACCCACATTTTAAATGCACATCATGCACCGTAGTTATTTCTTGTAGCAATAATTGCAAGTGTTAAGTCTATGCATGTGTGTTGTATACCATTACAGAGGTGGTTCCCATGGACACTAATAGACAGCTTCGAATGATACCATATTTGTGTTATATAATGCTATGGGTTTAACCCAATGTTAACAGGTGTGTTTTTTCTCTTTCAGATTACTCACATGGCTTTCAAGTGTCAACGAGGAGATGGTTCTGGATCCGCTTTGGCACCTCAAAAATTTGATAGTCGCCAGTTTATTAGTGTCGCGGCTCAAGAACGCTATAACCGTATGGCTACCCGCTCACTAGTCCCCGAATGCGGTTTAAGGCCCGATCAATCAAAGGATGGGGACATGGCGGTCATGATTGCTCAGAGGAATTGGTTTACACTCACCGCATAACCCGAACCGGCAGTGATTGCAGTTGTTAAAGAGTTCTACGCCAACATTTCAGAGCATTCACACTATGGAGTGTATGTGCAAGGCAAAATCGTTGAATTCGATAAAGAGGACATTAATGGGTGTTATTAGCTGCCATTAAAGGGATAACATAACGAGTATGCCAGTCTTGTGAATCAAGGACCAGACTATGAAACCATAATACGCGAGCTTTGTCAACCAAGCACCACATGGACATTGCATGAACGTGGAAGCATGACCATTCCTCTTTTGCACCTCAGTTTATATGGAAAGGCTTGGTATGCCTTTATATACGCCAAACTCATGCCATGCACACATGTGAGCCATGTCACCAAGGAGAGGGCTGTGCTGTTGTATTCCATAATTCAAGGCTTGAAAATTAATATCGGCCTCGTCATCAGCAATCAATTCTGCGTGCTGCACGAGAAGGTACCACGGGAGGTTTACCCCATCCATCTCTCATTTGCGTGTTATGTGCGAAATTTGGGGTCAAATGGAAGTCGAATGAGATGATTCAAACCCCAATGTCAGTGTTGGACCATAAGTTGATCAGCAGGTATAGAGTATGGACTGGTGGGGCGAACCATCCCCGGGGATTGGGTTTCATAATTCCCCAAGTTGAATCTTCACCACCTACTGCCCCACCCACATATGGTCCTTCCTCTGCAGTGCACCGTGGTGTTGTTCCTGAGGCTGTCCAGCGTGAAATTGATAGTTGATTCTACAATCTTGAATCCCAGAATGTCCGCCTGTCTGAACATTATGATGTGATATACAAATTTTTAGTCGACCAATTCGCCGCCCAAAATGCTATGTACGCTCAATTGTACCCGGGAGTAAATCTTAGTCATTTCCCTACTGCTCCTATTTTGCCTGTGTTTCCCCCCTCTGATCAAGAGATGAGCGAGGATGATGATGCTGCACCCGAGGAATAAGCTCGTCAGGGAAGTCCTCTATTTTATATTGTTATATTTTTCGCATGAGGACATTGCTCTTTTTAAGTTTGGGGGTAGTTTAGTTTTTATGTGCATTCTTAGGTACCATGTTTAAAGTATCTTGTGGATATCATGTGTTTACTTTTTCGTTAAGTGTTACATTTAGGATTTCACATTAATTCCAGCTGTTTAATAGTTACGTATATTTGGGGCCAATGATGAAATTGAAATTGCATGAACAAGTCTAGTAAGGATTGTTAAGATGGTGATGTGATTTTTTTGACATGATTTAAATCTTTATCTATTTGAAACTGATATTATCATGATAGCACATATTAAGAAATGACCATGTTGGCTGATTAAGTCTAAATGGATATATAATGGATTTCTAAAGGATAATGCCAGTTGAATAAAAGATTAACAAGAATAGGCAGTGATGGCTAAAGTTAGACATGAATTGGGGGGAAATATTTGGAGTATATAAGCTTTAAAAAGAAGAAGAAAAAAAAAATTGTGGCTAGTTTATTTCGGGGCCTTTGTTACTTGAGCAAGTAAGCCCGAGGGAGTGTCTCTACACCTAATACCTAAGGTCTTATATGGCACAGGGAGTCGTTGGTCGGCTTCGCTAAAGGGTAAAGATCGTTAGCCTAATGGAATGAGACATTGCACAGTCATGGAAAATAAAAAAATTAAATAAAATGGGAAAAGTGCAAAAAGCCCCCGTTAAAAAATATAATAAAAAAAATAAAGCATAAGTATTCCATTTTGACCCTTGGACTTTGGTAACTATTTGATTTTAGCCGATTCTAGTTTATTTGAGGAGTTCTCGAGTTTACACTATATGATGCCTTTTAAGAAATCTATTATGTTTCATATTTTTCTTTTCATCGGTTAGCATGGTTGTTGAACACACACACACGCGATTTCAGTAATACCAGGTTTAGATTTGCTGATTGTTGGGATATTATTGATCTGTCTTGATATGAGGTACTAGCGTGTTATTATGATTTTTCTGAGGCCTAATGAATATATGGTGTTCTATTCGATTGCTAGAATTACAAACATGTAGATAGTTTTAGGTGCATTAGCATGGTTTGTTTAGTTTTTCGTGTTGTCTTGTGTTTTGTTGCTTGAGGACAAGCAACGATTTAAGTTTGGGGGTATTTGATGATTGGGTAATATACCCATGAATTGGATATACGTGGGCTTAAATTGTTGTATTCTCGAGTCTTTTAGAAGTATTTTTACTGTGTTTATTTATTATTTTACAGATTGAGGAGATACAGGGGAAAATTGGGGATTTGAGCTGTTTAATGGAAATTTTGTAAATAAATCAAAGAGTAGCGTCGGGGCGCTCTAACAGAACTAATGTTCAACCAGGGCGCCGAAGCCCGACCTTGGTTGACTGAGTTGCAGGTATGGACTAACGGTTTGACTTTGATTTCAGACTTAATTGAGATGTTGATTTGGAATAGGATTGTGGTTAGATGAAGAAGAGTAGATAAAGGCTAATTTGCTGAAATAAAAGGCATCATTAACCATAATTGGGCACTAAAAAAAGGAATCACTTGAAGATTGAAGATAAAAGCTTGGGAGATTTTCTTTAGAGTTTCTTCTTCTCCTTATTTTCAAATTGTGTAATTTCTTAAGGATGTTTTTCATGAGATTGTTGGTTTTAATTTCTATTATGAACTAATTCTTTTATTAAGACTACCAATTGAACCTTTTATGCATATGAATTAATTATTTATTTATTCTAATTATTTATGTCAAGGTGAATTGTTTATTATGTCTTGTTCTTATTGATTAATTATTTGACCAGTAATTACCTTGTTACTCTATAAGGATTCGGGAGAGGAGATCTAGGGTTAGAATTGGACATGATAACATGTATGCTTGATTATTTGCATGAGAAGAATAATTAGGGTCATGAATTGAATGGGAATATTTGTTCACTGCATGTAACAAATTGGGAATTGGAATTTAATGAGTTTAATTTAATTATTTTGCATAGGAATATTGCAAGATTAATTGGATTGAATAAAAGTTAATGATCACTTGGAAAAGGGCTTTTAACACTTAGAATTTTTGTTAACAATTCAGTAGGCATAATGATTGGATTAATTGGATATTGGTTTATAGTTCATAATTGGGGATATTGGAGTCTTAACCCTATTTATCTGAATTCATTCGCCGAGTCTTAGTATTTATTTAGTTGATTTAATTTTAGAGTAACCTATTTTTAATTAATTAATTTAGTTTTCTTATTTCGAAAAATCACACTTTACGGTTGTTTAAATAAAATTGAATTGGTATAGTGCTAGTAGTTGAAATTTATTGATTGGAATTCTCTGTGGGATCGACACTTTATTTTATCACTTTATTATTTGCTGACTGTGTACACTTGCACATATAATTGATTGTGAAATCGAGCAACAATTTTGATAAGTGGATTTTATACCCACGAATCGGTTCTTAATTCAAGCTTAATCGGTGTTAATTCCTTGATTTTATTGTTTGTTTTTACTTGTTTAGCTTTTTTTTGTGTTTAGGATTGGTAGAGTGGCTATTGGATAAAACGGGTGGAGTTGTGGTAAAACTTGGCAATTGTGGAGCTTAAAGAAGTCAACTAGCAGAAGCCACCCCAGCCGAGGCGGGCTCTTTTATGCCTAACACCCGTAGGTAGGGGTCTTTGTCTCGATTAGCGATCTACTAGCCCACCGGCAAGGTGAATATGAAGCTTACACCCGTCGGGAGAGGGTGCTGGGATGTGAAGACTCCTGGTTTGTTTCTAATGCTACAATAACGTGAGCTTAAGTGTTTGGGATGGCTTGGGAATCATATTGGCATGGATTTGTAATCAGAATACATGTCTTAGCAATATAATTGACAACAAACAACAAGATGGATGGCATGCAAGGCAATTAACATTGATAGAAGACAGATTTTGGAGGAAGCATTAGAGTGAAGATTTTTGAATGATTTTTCATATCAATTGCAATTTGGGCTATAGAAAAGGGTGGTTCTAGATTTATTCTTTTCTTTTAGTTTTATATTTGTAATTGAGAGGATGTTTTATTTAATTAATTCATTTTTTATTTCATTGGTGATGAACTAAATTACTTTTTAGGCTTATGACGGATCTTCAAGTGGAACGATGATTATGTAACTTTGATTTTCAGTTTAATAAGCTATTCCTCAGTTTATCTATATTAATTTTTGCTTGAATTTATGAATTGCCTGATCACCAATTCTTTGTGGACTTGTATGGATTCGAGAGAGGAAATACGAGTCTAGACTTAGTTAATATAGTGTGTGTTCTTGAATTCTGTGAATGAATGGAATCTTGATGAATGTTAGGGAAGAGATATGCTTAACATCGCATGTAATCAGATAGAGAACTTGGACTTAAACCTTCTTTGATTATAATTCGCATAGAGATATAGTGAGTTATTTAATTAAGGTGTTTAACTTAATTCTATCTAATTTGTGGATTTGAGTTGATATGGTGTTAGTGCATCGAGAGGTGGCTAATTCTACTGAAGTGTTCTTGATTAATAAACTGGTATAGTGATTTAAATTGGAATGAAGGAAAATAATTAGAGTGAAGCTTAGGGTGATGTTGTAAGCCTAATTCTCCAATACTTGTTTGAAATTTCAATTTTTAAGAATTGTGATTGTTTTGTGATCTTAGTATTTTTCATAACTTTAGTTTTTAATAATTTTAATCATTAATTTGGATAGTTTAATATAATTGGGATTAATAAGAAGCTGGTAATTATGAGGATTAAATTCATATTAATTTCTCTGTGGGAACAATACTCTACTTATCATTATATTACTTGTTGACCACGTATACTTGCGTGTTGTGCGTATATATATTTTACCCAACAAGTTTTTGGCGCCAGGCGCTTGGACCAACTCTACGATTCTGAGTGAGGCCCTCCAAAGCAGACTACGATTCTGTAGTTACTTTCTCGATATTCTATGATTCTGCCTTGGCTTCTACAATCCCTCGGTTGGCTCAACAGACTACGATTTTATCTTGATAGTCTCTGAGTTCCTTGTCTCTCCTGGAAGACTTCGAATGCTGGTGCAATGCTCGACGATAAGACAGGCCTATCTATTGCATCATATAAGATTAACCTAACAAGCTTGATCTTTCTATATTTAGTCATTGTACATCATATTCTTTTTAAGGACTTTACAAAGCTTATTTATTCATGTAGAATCAACCTAACATATTTGATCATTTCAGTTTAAGTCCTTGTACATATATTCCTATTATCTATTCAAGGACTTTTCATCTTATTTAAATGCAGACATATTTGCATATTCATTCATTAAGATCATAATCAAATCTTATATAAATAGGAATAGCATTCTCATGCTTATTCCTAACATAATGTTTAATATAGTTATGAAAAAAAGTGTTACTGAACCAAAAAAGAAATTAACTCACTAACTGATGAAGACGACCCTCCTTGGGAGCCGTCACCCGATCCATCGCGGCCGCCACCACAGCCACCTCCACTGCTATGTCTAGGCATAGTTATACTACTGAAATAACAGACTTAAATTACATTAATTAAATTTCATTGCAATAATTCTAATAATTTATTTTAGTTGTATAATATTTACAAAACACCAATTAGTGAAGAAGTAGTACGTCGTCAAACCTGTCAGAATCAAAATTATTTTCATCCTCTGATTTTGTCTCTTCCTCTTTTGTATCAATTTTTTCCTCAGTATCATCTTCTACCATCACATACGGACTGACAACCACATCTTCCTCCACTTTGTCAACATCGAGTACGTCAATGACAACTCTACTAACACATCACCATCATATAGCAATACGTGGCTGAGATTACTAACTTGTTCTTGCAATGGATCATCCGTTCCAGACAGATTAGTACCATCAAATGACCGCGTCTTCGTTGTCACGAATGTATACCAGGGTGTAGTACACTTGAGTTACTTGACTGGATAACACAAATACATCATCAGACTATAACTTGGATTTTATATCTATTTTGACGATTCTATTACGATCAACTTTAACACCCTTTGTAGTATCAAACTAGCGACACTTAAAACGTAATAACCTTTTTGGCCCCTGGATAATTGAGCACAACAACTTCCTCTAATCTTCCATAGTAATTGGACTCAGAATCTCCTTAACAACTTCCCAACACGATAACGCCAGAGTTGACTGATGTCAATTCATTCACGTCATCAACCTTGAATCTATACCCATTCACGATGTAGCCTGGAAATGAACTAATAAGTTTGTACTGGCCTAAAATGACATCTCTAAAACGCTCATAAGTGTTCTCTTCTTCAACTCTTCTCTTAAACCACTGTTGATAATTTTCATTAGTGAATGCTTCCATATGTGATGTAGTCAACCCCGAGTTAGAAACATGCGCTTCCAATTCGAATGAACTGCGTACAATAATATGGTAATTGTTTAATTGTTAATTAAGGTTTGATAAATCATTTTTAACTTGTAATAAAATATACTTGATGTACGACGATACTTCAGGCATATTTAGAAGCAAGTACGTAGATACAATCTTTAAATCTTTATCGGTTAGGTAAGTCTTCATCTCATGTCCAAATGGTTTAGCCGGATAAGTGAATACAACCAACTCATCAGCACGACCAGACGGATCGATGACCTCATTTTGACTAAATTGGTTGTGCTTCTTTGCGACTACATCGTCAAAGTACAATGAGCAGAAGTTGACAAGCTCTTCCTCCGTATAGCGTTCAGCAATAGAACCCTCTACACGAGCTTTGTTTTTAACTTTCTGCTTTAATCGACGCATATACCTAAAATATAACAGTATCTGATAAGTTAATTATAAAGATGACGAATATTGCACAATGTATGTGACATTACCACTCAAAAGGATACATCCATCGATATTGCACCCGTCCTCCAAGCTTAAGCTCATATGGCAGATAAATAGGCAAATGCTCCATGCTGTCAAAGAACCCTGGTAGTAAGATCATTTCGAGCTTGCACATTATCAACAATATATTTTTCTCCATCTGCTCCACATCATTATACCTTATAACAGTTGAGCAAATATCCCAAAAGAAATTTGAAAGTGCGATAAAGGTATCATTAATATTCCTGGGTAACACCTCACGAAATGCTATTGGCGTCAATTTCTGCATGAATACATGACAGTCGTGACTTTTGAACCCAGTAATTTTCAAATGCTCAACCTTAGTACAACGAGATATGTTAGAAGCATATCCATCTGGGAGCTTCAATGCGCTAAGCCACTTGCAACTATTTTCAACATGTTGCTTGGTAAGATAAAATGGAGCTTTTGATTTTGAGTTGTTAGGTTGGAGCCATAATTCCAGCCTGATATTCATTTCTTCCAAGTCTTTACGTGCTTTATCATTGTCTTTTGTTTTACCACTCGTATCTAGTACGGTGTAAAACAAGTTCTCGAATACATTCTTTTCTGTATGCATAACATCTATACAATAACGAAGTGCTAGTGTGACCCAGTATGGTAACTCAAACCAAATCGGTGAGTGTGTCCAGTTATGACTTTTCCCATATCATATTGCTCTAAACTTACCATACTCCTTCCTATGCGGTGGAAATGTTAGATTATTTAGCTATCCCAATAGGTCGCTTCCCGATAAATGACCATGCCCCTTCTTCTCTGTCTTTCTATTGAACTGTGTAGACATCTTTTTATAACTGTGCTCAGTGGACAAGAATCTACGAGCAGTTCCAAAAAAACAAGTTTTTTGGCCATGACGTAGTTGAGTGCCTTGCACATCCCCCATACAGATTAGACACGAAAACTTACCATGAGTCGACCAACCACTAATCATCCCTAGTGCCGGAAAGTCAGTGATAGTCCACACCAAGGCTGCCTTCATCACAAAATTCTGCCTGACAGATTTATCAAAAGTATGAACACCTGTTTCCCACAGCATCTTAAGTTCATCGACTAACGGCCTAAGGTACACGTTAATGTCTTTTTTAGGACTCTTATCCCTCGATATAAGTAATGTGAAGCCCCCAAACCAGGTCCACACAACCCATTCTGAGTCACAAATACATGGTACATAAAATAACTACAACTTTATTATTACAATTGTCGTGCAAAATACGACAACACATATGCTGTGAGTTTAAATACAAATATTGTCTTCTACACAATATCCAAACTCAAATAAGTCCTCATTACAATTATTGATACACTATTTTACAAAATAGTGAGAACTGCTAAAACAACTGTCTTGAACCATCACTCCATACCCCCGACTAGTTCCCGCTATATTCTCTCCTCCTAAGAAGAAAAATGAAACAAAAAGGAAAAGGATGAGCTCAACTAGCCCAGTAAAGAAAATTATGACTACGATAATGAAAAACAAATTATCGTTAGCCTTTAATAAATCAGATAAAATATAATGGACAACAAGTTTTAGATCAATATTCGCAGCGAAATAACAATTCATTAGAAGAGTTAAGTAGAGAATGAAATCTACTATCTTCTATGATTTAAAAGTCCATTATCAATATTTTATTCCTGTAACATCAATCAATATACATCTTGAATCAAATATTCATCTTTGCACTATAGGCCAAAGATATTCATTTGTATCACCAGTTGGTCATGTTCATCTCAACACCTGTCCATCTTTGCAGTACGTGCCAAAGATATTCATCAGGTATTCAGTTGCACTACAGGCCAAAGTTATTCAGTTATATCGCCATTTAGGACTGAGAATGATAAAAATAATTTAAAGAAAATGAATCCAGTGATATAAAAGGACAAAGATTAGGGATTCGCTAGATTCGTACTTTGGTTTATCCAAGTTCAAAAATATTCCATAATAATCAATTATGGAGCAAAAATTCAAGAATAAAGATCAAAACATGGATACAATCAAAGATAGTAACCATAATAGACAACTTGGACAAGGAAAAAAAATTAATTTTTCTGTGAATAGTGCCGTATTCGTGAATAGTATCGTATACGTGAATAGTGTCATATACGTGAATAGTAACCATGACACGAAAAGGTAAAAATTTCATAAGAAAAATCATACTTCATGAATAGTACCGTATTCGTGAACAGTTTTGTATACGTGAATAGTGTTGTATATGTGAATAGTAATCTCGATATAAAAAGGTAAAAATTTCATAATAAAATTCATACCAATATTTCGGTATAATGATATTGAAAGAAATAACATCATTTACGAAGAAAATAGCATCCCTTACCTCAAAAGAATAGTACTTCTGGCTAAAATATCGGATATAATACTGAAGAAAACTTGCACTGAATAGCAACACTCAAGATATCTAAATACTCACAAAAATACGCTCGATATTATAGAGAGAGAAAACTTCTGATTTTGGTGTGATTTTCAATTCTAACTAAGCACCATATTTATAGGAAAATGCCAGAACGCCAAAGCAGACTAACCTATTACCGGTGGCTCTCCCTCCTTGCCATTCATGCACACCACACTTGAACTTCAGCATTTTTTTCCACAAAAAACAAAAATTGAACCCACCCATGTTTTTAATAAAAACAATTATTTCCGAAACTTCAATAACTTATAATAAATAGCCATTTTATCAGAAAAATACGAATTTTATGTCTATTCCATATAAATTTAATTCTCTATAACTTTGTAGAAGAAAGTTTTTCCAAATTCCAAACAGAAAATGACCGAAATCCACATGCGGATGATTTTTAATATTTTAATTCCGACAAAATACTGATAAAACACCCCAGTATTAATTCCTTCATTTATATCCACATAAAATAAATATTTCATTATCATATAAATCAATAATTAATTATTCACAAATAATATTACAGAATCGCAATAATGACAATCAGGTCGTTCCCTGGAAAGAAGGGGGCTTTCCGATAAGGATTTCTCCTTACCGACGCGCAATTAGGTGACCAAACCCCTTTCCTAGACAGAACTTCCTTAGACATTGCCAATAATGATATCTAATAATATTATTCAAATAATATGAATTATTGATCTGATAATGGGAAATATTATGCAGTGACAATTATTGAAATAACAATAATATAAAATATCAATGTAGCAATTATTGAATCAATAAAATAAAATATTGAACAGTAATTACTGTAACAATTATTGAGTAGTATTTTCTTACGTAAGAATTAATAATCAAAAAAAAATTATGCAATATTGTGTGCTAATGTGCAACCACGTATATTACTGTACTTTAACCACCAGGTATTCTATCAGTGTTAACGGTAAAAACTACGCCGTTATTTATAAAAAAAACTCATACTTGTCATTTTCTTCATCCAACAGTTTTCGTTATGGGGCCCACAAATAGCTGTGTCATCGTACAAATATTCTCCGACAACAAGAATATTCCACGACCAAACGAATATTCCCTGACAACAATAAATATTTTATAACCACTTGCTTATTTAAAATATTTGCGCATTTTACCCATAACTAACCACGTTAATCAAATATTCCACCCCTTACTGTTTCAAAATAATGAATAGAGGAAATTCAATTTTATTTATAAAAAGTTGGGGTCTTACAAGTAAGGTCAAGAAAAGATACGGATCCCTCATGCACATTGACAGTGGAAGATTGTAAGCTACTATAATTACTGGCTAAACAGAGTAAGGCTGACTAAAATTATTAAATGGACAGAAGACATTTGTAGCCATGCCAAGCCTGACATTCCTAACTTCGTCAGCAAATTGTGGAAAATTGGCATCAAAATTCTTCCATTCATCTCCATCTGCTGGGTGAGTCAGCTGACCAGGCATGACATCCCTTATTTTATGCCAACTCATATGTTGAGCAGTGTGCGCAGACATGAATAGTCGCTGCAACCTCGGTGCAAGAAGAAAGTACCGTAAAATCTTCTTTGGAACATGTTTCTCCTTCCCCCCACGTTTTGTGATCTTTTACCGAGGCATATCACACTACACCTTATCTTTGTCCTCCCCCATAGTATAACATGCAATCCTGCTCACAAGCATCGATCTTCTCATACCCGAGATTCAACCCCTTAACCATCTTTTTCACTTCATAGTAATTCGCAGGCGAGTATTATTCCTAGGTAAGAACTCATTAAGAATACCAAGCAAATCATTGAATCCTCTCTCACTGTAACCATGTTCATTCTTGAAATGTAAAAGCTTCGTAACTGTAGAAAGCCTGGTGTGCTTGTCATTTCCAGGATACAATGGGACACCCAATTCAGATAGCAACTTGTAGAAAGCAGGTGCTGAATCATTTAGCTTTTGTTGTGCACTACTTGACGCATGCTCGTTTTCAGCCCAATCAATATTGGTAGGGCCATACGCATCAACCAACATCTGCACGACAACATAGTTATCTAATTGTGAATCCCCATGAACTGATTGGTCTACAGTACTATCTGCCCGTTCTCTAAACTCAGCTGATTCCCCATGATGAATCCATACCGAATACCCATCCATAAACCCACGTGAATATAAGTCAAATTTAACTTCATCGGCAGTCTTCCATATCATGTTCTTACACTTGAAACACGGACATCTCATCTTTTTGTTTGGATCATCAACATGTTATATTGCTTTGTTCATAAAATTGTACACCCCATCACGGTACGCATCAACTAATCCCCTCCCATCAATCTGTATCCTACGGTACATCCAACTCCGATCGGGTAACATCTTTAATTGAATTAAATACCCAATTAGATCAAGAATAATCATGAATGCGGTCCATGGATGTATTTAGTTTATCTAGTATATATCTCCACTCTACAGGGGTTAGGCTTCTATCCCGTTCCTGGATGCGTCTCCTCATTAGTGCTAATCTTGAGCACGTTTCTTTTATTTTAAGAAAATTTCAGCAGCACCTCCCCGTGGTCTCCAAGTACACGAAATAGACCAAAACAACTTAGTCTAAGTATGCACTCGGAGAACATGTAGAGACACCAACTGAAAAATCCTCAAAAGTTTATAAAAATGCACCTTGTGAATTGGCAATGACACATTTGACAAATATGGCAATCCACAAGATGACGAAGAGAGAATACCAATTCCAATACCAACACCAAAGAATCAACAAATCCGATGAACCAACAAGTATATATAATTCAACAATACAATTAAATAATTGTATATGTATACTCAAATCTGAAAATTAAATAGGCAGTAACATTCAAATTCACTGACAGATTCATCCTACAGCTTCAAACATTCAAATTACACAAACACCTAATTACACAAATTCACTAACAGATTCATCATACAACTTCAAATTTATACACTAACAATAAAATGAACAAGCTCCAAAGCATACAACGAAGTGTGTTATTCAAACTTAAACAAAATAATTAAAAAAATGTTACTTGAAGGTTATCTGAACCATAAAAAAATAAAGCTAAAAAATTTAGGATTTCTTAACCCTAACTACAAAAACAATTAACATCTAACCTTTAAATTAAAGGTAACAATGGAAGAGGAAGAATACAATAACTAGAAGCTTGCCGCCGCGCACCATCAAGTTCCCGTCGTTTGAAAATCTTAGGGTTTATCTATGGAAATAAATTGGGATTTTAAACCTAAATTAAGAGTTAAAGATAGATGAACACATGAGATGAGAAGATAAAATTAGGGCTTAAATGATTGTATGTCATAAATGGACAGAGGAGATGACCATGCTCTTTATAAGTGAAATATTTGAGAATCAAATTATCATAAATTAGCACATAAATTAACAAATAAATAGTGCAAAATACATGACATGCATGTGGAATAGTAAAATTTCATTAGAAATCACCAAAACTAAAATTAGAAGAAATATTAGGATTAACTATTTTACTAGACTACCAAAATTTTTAAACTCAAAATTTACATGAATTCATTTAATTTATGTCAAATGTTTTAAATTAATTTAAATTGATTTTAAAATTAAAAATTAATTTAAATTGATTTTTAAATTTGAAAATATTTTAAAATGATTTTCTACTACATATTTTGGCAAAGATTATTTAATTTTGAGAAATTCTAAAAATAAAAATTGATATGATATTATTTAATTTGATTAATATTGCTATTAAAATAAATTAAATAACAATTTAAAGTTTAGAGATTTATAAATTAACTAAAATTAAAGTCAAATGTGATTATTTTTGTGAAAGGAGGAGTATTAATTACATGATACTTCAAATCTCCAAGCAATTACTAAAGAAAAATTAAAATGTTATTAGTAGAGAGATATTAGGACTAATGTAGTTGTGATAAAACTAAAGGGGTGTATTTAATTAAGATTTTTAAAGACTTTTTTTAAGTGACAGACTTTTGTAGAATTTGTGGAATTTTAATGACTTTCACATATTTTAAAGACTTTTTTAAATGACTTTTATAGACTCCATGAAATAAGTAACAGACTTTTATAAAATTTTTATCAAGACTGTGATAGACTTTTGTATACTTCTAATATATCTAGCAACTTATATTAATTGTTAATTAGCCTATATGTACAACATCTCCCTCTTTTTTCATGAACAAGAGTAAATCTCATTATATTATTGTGGCATGAGATTTTATATATGTTGAAAGCATTCACATTATTCTACTCATTTCATGATACATTTGGATACTCGAATACCAATAAAACTTTAGAAACTACAGACGCAATACAAAATTAAGCTCACTTTTCATTGAGCTATATATACTTTATGTATATGCGTATGCTTTTTAGTAGGAATACCAAACTTTTTTTTCACAAAATAATATGACAATGAAAATCTATATAATCAAAAGTTGCAAAACTTTATTTTTTTTTCTTTGCAGAAAATGAAATTCACACTCATGTGAACGTGTGATTCAATACTATATTGATTACGCACTGCTTATAAAGGGAAAAATGCACTGCTTTGATATATGTTTGGCGCATAAAAAAGGTCCACAAAATCAAACAAAATTAGCAGCAGTTAAGATGGAAAATTGGGTTGACAGAATCACACAATCAACATATATATATATATATATATATATATATATATATATCAAAGCAGTGCGTTTTTCCCTTTATAAGGGAAAGATAACGATTCTGTCCAAAGACATACACATACACATCCTATGTGTAAAAAATTAACAGTATGGAGGATACACCAAAGACATCAAAGACATCATATATGTAACATATATCAAAGCAGCGCGTGTTTATTTCACTATGATACACCAAAGACACTTGAAGACGAATATGGAGGATGTCTAAAAAATTAAAAGTAATTTCCTTCATTTAAAATGTCAGAAAACTAAAAAAAACATATATATATCATATATTTTCTATTTTCATATATTATACATACATAATCTTTACAACTGATATGGGAGTTTCATGATTTTATCTCACTTTTGTTGAACCAATCTCTTTCCTCTTTCTATTGGAAGCTTTCGAATGGCTATTTTTTCCCTCATCAATTCAGATTAGGTCTAGTTATTTGTTTATTTATTAATATATCTTGTTAATTGTGACACCCCCAAAATAGGTCCACACGACCCATTCTGAGTCGCCAGATATCACATTATAAAAATCATTTACAAACTTTATTTATACAACTGTTGAACTATCGTGTAGAATACGATCACAGTTAAACTATGAGTTTTAATACAAATGTATGTAACTCTCATGGTGCCTCGACCACAACCTTACAATGGTACTTTACATAAAAGTATAGTCAAAACTATTTTAGAAATTAAAATTTTTGGAAAATACTCAAGGAAACCTTCGTACATGGGATGTCATGCGTCTAGGTTATGATAGATATCATATGACCACAGAATTATCCTTGGTTGACCCAATAGACCCCAAAGAAAAACGAGAAGATTACTATTATGTTCTTTCCAATGGTGAGTCTTCTCTTGACATATAACTATCTCCACTGTCTGCAATTGAAAATTATATTTCAACCAAACTCCAAGATCATATAAGTAGTGCTCATAGATATACTCAGCAAGTTGATGTGCACAACCCTATCTTATGATAACACGAGGGTGTATGTCATTAAACATCTTGTATGATAGTGGCAAAACACCCTTCCAAAGTTGGGTTCACCTCACCCTATTCGGTTCACCAAAATTAAATATCAATTGACGTATACAATACGACACACTTATCTAAAGTTCTCAATAAAATTATTTCCATACTATTTAAGGAGAACCTCAACAGCTATAGACCACCGTTCTATTCTCTTGTTACCCCCGCTCAACCCAGCTACACTCTTATTACCTGAAAGGAATTGTGAAGCAAAAGGGTGAGCACAACTAGCTCAGTAAAGAATATCATGACTAAAGATAATTAAATTATCAATAGCCTTCATCAGTAATACATCAGAGATTTAGAACATATGGTAGATGATAAAACTTTTCAACCATAGTTGCAGCGGAATGAGTAATCCATTAGAAGAGTCAAATAAACCATCAGATCTATTATCTTTTCCATGTTAAAAATCCACCAATAATATTTTACCCCTGTAACATCAATCAACAATTCATGTCCACAATCATATGAATAGCTCATAATCATAATTGTGGTTTTAAATTCCTCTTCGCACCCAGGACGAAGATAATTTTAATCACCTGTCTTCACCTGAAACATCAAAAATCATGGTTATACCAAATCACAATTCCTGCTCATAATCATACTATTAAATTCATCTTTGCACTACGGCCAAAGATATTCATTAACAATTCATCTTTGCACTACAGGCCAAAGATATACAACTGTATTTTAGAAGAGTCAAGTGGAGCATGATATCTACTATCTTTTACAAATTAAAAGTGTATAATCAATATTTTATCGCTGAGACTCAACTTAATAAATAATTCACATAATCGAATCATCCCTGCACTACGGCCAAGGATATTCATGTAATCATCAATGGTCATGATTATACCGAATAATCCCTGGTTATAATCATACCAATAACTGTCCATCAATGCACTACGGGCCAATGAGGACTTTTACCACATCATTTATAACATTATGGGTCATGATTATACCGAATGATCCCTAATCATAATCATACCAATAAACAGTTCATCTATGCACATAAGCCAAAGATACTCATCAATCAATAGTTCATCTTTGCACGTAAGCCAAAGATATACAACTATAAAACCAATAATCAACAAACCATCTCTTTGCACGTAAGCCAAAAGATATACAAATCAGAAACCAATTATCAACAGTCCATCTTTGCACGTAAGCCAAAGATGACTTTCATCATAATATAAGCATGAGGATGATGACAATGATATAAGCATTAATCAAACGAAATTAAGGATAAATATTAAAGAATTTAAATTTATCCAGAGTTTAAAAATATCCAAATTGTCAACATTATACTGCTTTGTGGAGTAAAATTCAAGAATAATATACATGTACCAAAAATAATTTGGACAGAAAAGAAATAAATTTTTTGGGTAAATAGTACCCCGCAATAGTACCCTATGAATAGTACTTCGGGAATAGTACCTCGGCATGAAAAGTACTCCAAATACCCGAGTGAATAATATTCGGGTGAATAGTAACTTGTGAATAATAACTCGTGAATAGTACTCCAACACGAAAAGTGTTTCGAATACCCGAGTGAATAATACTAGAGTGAATAGTAACTGGGGTGAATAGTAACCCGTAAATAGTAACTCGTAAAAAAATACCAAAGAAAATGATATTCCATGACGAGTACAAAAGAAATGATATCTCATACGAGTATAATAGATTATACGAAACTGCAAATGGATTTTCACCCGCCATGCGGTAATCCACGTAGATAGATCATTTCCACAATTTAATAAAGAATGAATATGAAGGATCATTCACCATGCATGTGATAATCCACATAGACAGGTTATTCCAACAAAATAATAAAGAATGGAATAACAGAAGAATTCACCAGGCATGAGATAGATCGCACAGATAGGTTATTCTCAACCGAATAATAAAGAATGGAACCAATTCAATGCGTAATCCGCAGACGGGATATTCCTGAGTAATAATAAAGAATGGAACCAGTGTCATGCGTAATCCGCATGCATGTGATATTCCAAATGTAATAATAAAGAATAGAATAACGTAAGAATTTCACCATATATGCAGACTTGCATATGCATGTTTATTCCAACATAATAATAAAGAATGGAATAACAACCCTTACGAGTATTGAAAGAAAATAACTCTCTTCATGAATACGAAAGAATAATACCCTTTACTATAATAATAATATCCCTTACTATAATAATAATATCCCTTACCTCAGAAGAAGACTAGATACTGGAATAGTGAAGTAGCAGACTTCGCTTCTTCTTTCTCTCTATAGCTTCTCTCTCTATAATTTCTCTATAATAATTGCTCTTGTGAGACTTAGTGAATTGGTGAAAAATAATGAAGGAATGAGCTTCTATTTATAGAAAAATATAGTTTCCATAATTGCACATTTTGGGGCTCGAAATATTACAGTATAATACCTTCCTCTTTTCATTCATTTTTAATTTAGTCTTGCAAGTATTATCAAAGTTGCACCACCTCCCCTAATAGTAAATCATGGGAATCAATAGTAAATCATGTGACTCAATAGTTCTAGACATGTGAAAATACGAATTACAGTATAGTACCTCCATCTATACCTCCATTTTTAACTTAGTCATGCAAGTATTATCAATCCTGCACCAACTCCCCTAATAGCAAATGAATATGAATCAATAGTACACACATGTGAATAAATAGTTATAATCATGTGAATCAATAGCAATTAATTGCTCATTTATCTAGTTAATTACCCGATTGGTCAATATAACCTCCAGACATCAATTATTATCGAAATAAATGTCGATTTTCACTAACACTAATAATTCCAACACAATGGAACTATCAATTTCATCTTTAATCAACACAAACTTATTCATCATTAATATTATAATTCACAATATTTAACAATCAGGTCGTTCCTAGGAAAGAGGGGGCTTTCCAATAAGGATTTCTCCCTATTAGCGCGCAATTAGATAACCTAACCTCTCCTTGACAGAACTTCTAGACATTGTCAATATTGCAAATAATAATATGAATAACTGTGTCGTCTCAATTATTGATTTAATAATATAACATATTATGCAGATGATCTTTATCAAATAACAATTGAATCAATAATATGAGAGATATGATGCAACGCATTATTCTTGTAGAAATAATTGAGTATAACTGAGTGACTTCTTACGTAAGCATCAATAATAAATATCGTGTACTACTATGCAACCAAGCGTATTACTGTACTTTTATCACCGATTATTTTATGAAAACTTTCTTAATTTGATAATTTTCAAATATCACCCTTAACTTTAACCTTTTATCAATTTAACCATTTACTAAATAGAATAATTATAAGAAAATTAAATACTTTCATTTCATAAAATTCGGAGTCTCACAATCTCCCCTCCTTATGAAATTTTGCCCTCGAAATTTACGTATCTGGTAGTTCGAAAAGATGAGAATACCTTGCTTTCTTTTCGAATTGTACCTTCCCGGTTATATCCTCTGTGTCATGATTTTTCCATTGCTCATCTCCTGTATTTCAGATATCATTCTAGAATATATCTTCAAAATAAAGGTTAATTGACATATCACAAATTGTCACTTATCAAGTAAAAATTTCAGCTTAGGTAAGTCACACACTAGCGAAGTATTTTACTCGTCTCTCCCCTCCTAGTTCTAGACTCATATCTCCGTCAGCGACCATATCCCTAAGCTCTGATACCATTTGTGACGCCCCCAAAATAGGTCCACACGACCCATTCTGAGTCACCAGATATCACACTAGAAAAACCATTTACAAACTTCATTTATACAACTGTTGAACTGTCGTGCAGAATACGACCACAGTTTAACTGTAAGTTTTAATACAAATATATGTAACTCTCATGGTGCCTCGACCACAACCTTACAATGGTACTTTACATAAAAGTACATTCAAAAACTATTTTAGAAATTAAAATCTTTGGAAAATACTCAAGGAAACCTTCGTACATGGGAGGCTATGCGTCTAGGTTATGATAAATATCATATATCCACAGAATTATCCTTGGTTGATCCAATAGACCCCAAAGAAAATGAGAAGATTACTATCATGTTCTTTCCAATGGTGAGTCTTCTCTTGACATATAACTATCTCCATTCTCTGCAATTGAAAATTATATTTCAACCAAACTCCAAGATCATATAAGTAATGCTCGTAGATATACTCAGCAAGTGGATGTGCACAATCCTGTCTTATGATAACACGAGGTTGTATGTCATTAGATATCTTGTATGATAGTGGCAAAACACCCTTCCAAAGTTGGGTTCACCTCACCCTATTCAGTTCACCAAAATTAAATATCAATTGACATATATAATATGACACACTTATCTAAAGTTCTCAATAAAATTATTTCCATACTATTTAAGGAGAACCTCAACAGCTATAGACCACCGTTCTATTCTCCTCATTACCCCCGCCGACCCAAATACACTCTTATTACCTGAAAGGAATTGTGAAGCAAAAGGGTGAGCACAACTAGCTCAGTAAAGAATATCATGACTAAAGATAATTAAATTATCAATAGCCTTCATCAATAATACATCAGAGATTTAAAACATATGGTAGATGATAAAACTTTTCAACCGTAGTTGCAGCGGAATGAGCAATCCATTAGAAGAGTCAAATAGACCATCAGGTCTATTATCTTCTCCATGTTAAAAATCCACCAATAATGTTTTATCCATGTAACATCAATCAACAATTCTTGTCCACAATCATATGAATAGCTCATAATCATAATTGTGGTTCTAAATTCCTCTTCGCACCCAGGACGAAGATAATTTCCATCACCTATCTTCACCTGAAACATCAAAAATCATGGTTATATCAAATCACAATTCCTACTCATAATCATACTAATAAATTCATCTTTGCACTACTGACCAAAGATATTCATTAACAATTCATCTTTTACTACTACAAAAGCCAAAGACATACAACTGTATTTTAGAAGAGTCAAGTGGAGCATGATATCTAATATCTTTTACGAATTAAAAGTGTATAATCAATATTTTATCGCTGAGACTCAGCTTAATAAATAATTCACATCATCAAATCATCCCTGTACTACGACCAAGGATATTCATGTAATCATCAACGGTCATGATTATACCGAATAATCCCTGGTTATAATCATACCGATAACTGTCCATCAATGCACTATGGGTCAATGAGGACTTTTACCACATCATCTATAACATTACGGGTCATGATTATACCGAATGATCCCTAATTATAATCATACCAATAAGCAGTTCATCTATGCACATAAGCCAAAGATAATCATCAATCAATAGTTCATCTTTGCACGTAAGCCAAAGATATACAAGCTCAGAAAACCAATAATCAATATCCATCTTTGCATATAAGCCAACGATATACAATCAGAAACTAATAATCAATACCCCATCTTTGCACGTAAGCCAAAGATATACAACTGTAAAATCAATTATCAACAGTCCATCTTTGCACGTAAGCCAAAGATGACTTTCATCATAATATAAGCATGAGGATGATGACAATGATATAAGCATTAATCAAACGAAATTAAGGATAAATATTAAAGACTATAATTTTATCCAGAGTTTAAAAATATTCAAATTGTCAACATGATACTACTTTGTGGAGTAAAATTCAAGAATAATATTCATGTACCAAAAATAATTTGGACATAAAAGAAATATATTTTTTGGGTAAATAGTACCCCGCAATAGTACCCTATGAATAGTACTTCGGGAATAGTACCTCGTGAGTAGTACCCCAACATGAAAAGTACTCCAAATACCCGAATGAATAATATTCGGGTAAATAGTAATTTGGGTAAATAGTAACCCGTGAATAATAACTCGTGAATAGTACTCCAACACGAAAAGTGTTCCGAATACCCGAGTGAATAATACTAGAGTGAATAGTAACTGGGGTGAATAGTAACCCGTAAATAGTAACTTGTAAAAAAATACCAAAGAAAATAATATTCCATGACGAGTATAAAAGAAATGATATCTCATAAGAGTATAATAGATTATACGAAACTGCAAATGGATTTTCACCCGCCATGCGGTAATCCACGTAGATAGATCATTTCCACAATTTAATAAAGAATGAATACGAAGGATAATTCACCGTGCATGTGATAATCCACATAGATAGGTAATTCCAACATAATAATAAAGAATGAAATAACAGAAGAATTCACCAGGCATGCGATAGACCGCACAGATAGGTTATTCCCAACCAAATAATAAAGAATGGAACCAGGTCATGCGTAATCCGCATGCATGTGATATTCCAATGTAATAATAAAGAATGGAACCGTGTCATGCGTAATTCGCATGCATGCATGATATTCCAACAGTAATAATAAAGAATGGAATAACAACGAATTCACGGTATGCAATAGACCGCATGCATAAAAGTTATTTCAATGTAATAATAAAGAATGGAATAATGTAAGAATTTTATCATGTATGCGATTTAGATAAACAAAAGTTATTCCAACATAATAATAAAGAATGGAATAACAACCCTTAAGAGTATTGAAAGAAAATAACTCTCTTCATGAATACGAAAGAATAATACCCCTTACTATAATAATAATAATATCCCTTACTATAATAATAATATCCCTTACCTCGTAAGAAGATCGGATCTCGGAATAGTGAAGTAGCAGACTTCACTTCTTCTTTCTCTCTATAGCTTCTCTCTCTATAATTTCTCTATAATAATTGCTCTTGTGAGACTTAGTGAATTGGTGAAAAATAATGAAGGAATGAGCTTCTATTTATAGGAAAATATAGTTTTCAGAATTGCACATTTTGGGGCTCGAAATATTAAAGTATAATACCTTCCTCTTTTCCTTCATTTTTAATTTAGTCCTGCAAGTATTATCAAACTTGTGCCACTTCCCCTAATAGTAAATCATGTGAATCAATAGTAAATCATGTGACTCAATAGTTCTAGACATGTGAAAATATGAATTACAGTATAGTACCTCCATCTATACCTCCATTTTTAACTTAGTCATGCAAGTATTATCAATCTTGCACCAACTCCCCTAATAGTAAATGAATGTGAATCAATAGTATACATGTGAACAAATGGTTATAATCATGTGAATCAATAGCAATTAATTGCTCATTTATCCGGTTAATTATCCGATTGGTCAATATAACCTCCAGACATCAATTATTATCGAAATAAATGTCGATTTTCACTAACACTAATAATTTCAACACAATGGAAATATCAATTTCATCTTTAATCAACACGAACTTATTCATCATTAATATTATAATTCACAATATTTAACAATCAGGTCGTTCCTAGGAAAGAGGAGGCTTTCCAATAAGGATTTCCCCCTATTGGCGCGCAATTAGATGACCTAACCTCTCCTCGATGTAACTTCTGACATTGTCAATATTGCAAATAATAATATGAATAATCATATCGCCTCAATTATTGATTTAATAATATAACATATTATGCAGATGATACTATGATAACAATTGAATCAATAATATGAGAGATATGATGCAGCAATTACTGTAGCAATAATTGAGTATAACTGAGTGACTTCTTACGTAAGCATTAATAATCAATATCGTGTACTATGCAACCAAGCGTACTACTGTACTTTTATCACCGATTATTTTATGAAAACTTTCTTACTTTGAAAATTTTCAAATATCACCCTTAACTTTAACCTTTTATCAATTTAACCATTTACTAAATAGAATAATTATAAGAAAATTGAATACTTTCATTTCATAAAATTCGGGGTCTCACATTAATTCTCTTATTATAATAAATTCAATTTTATTTTTATGTCCCAAATTTTACCAAATTATTTATCCATCACATATTAGTATTTATTAGTCCATATAAAATAAATAACTAGTTTGACCCAATAAAAGACAGTCCAATTAATAACTAGTTTTATCCACTTTTGTGTTTATTTGGAAGTCTTTAGAAATCTTTTGAAATGAGGTAAGACTTTGAATATGGATTGATAGTTATAATTCTTTTTCTAAAGTCTGTTAAACTCTACCATTTGATAGAAATCTTTAAAATCTATGACTTTTTGAATACCAAAATACTTTTATAGACTTTGTAAAAATCTTAATTCAATACCACCTAACTTTTAAAGACATTAAAAAAGTTATAATTGAATACCACTAAACTTTTATAAACTTTTTAAATGTCTTGATTGAATACAACTAAACTTTTAAAATCTTTAAAAGTCTTTAAAAATATACCCCCTAATTATTTGTACAAGTTTAGTTGTCAGTTCTTCTTTCTTCTTCTTATCTTGAAAAAGTGGACAGATTAACCACTAAAATTAATCTCTAATTTCAATCGTTAGATGCATGCGAGTAAATTCAGATCATAACAAAACAAAACAGTTAGAATCACAATATTTTGGTCATTTTAGAAAAAGATTGAAGTTAATTTTGTTTATAAATTTTTAATTTTAAATAATCAGGAATATAATACCTGGTTAAACATAGTATTAAATAATCCCTTATATTAAGTCATTTTATAATCCTACACTAATAATCTCAAGTCTAAATTTGAAAATAAACAAGACATTTGGAATTAATAATCTTATCTCAAGTGTAATCGTTACAAACAAACATAACCTTAGTGTTTGTCTATGCACTTTAGGTATAATAGTGTGAATAAATATATATAGTGGAGCAATTTTTATTTTACTTTTTCCCCCAAAACCCCACTTTTTAGGTAATATAATATAATTTCATAATCAAATATATCATTATTATAATTTCAATAAACAATAAAACCTAGCTCAATAAATGAGGAAGAAATAAACTCACAAACAAGTCTCACATAAAGACACAAAAAAAAGAAATAAACTCAACTAGAGTGAGAATCGAACCTGAGACCTAAAATTCACAATATAAAATTCACAATATATTAGTACGATTGAACCTATAATTTGAGTTTAATTGTAGTTAATATATAAAATTAAAATTGTGATATGAATTTATTCGAACTTTTTAAATGACATTTTGTAATAAGAAATATTTACTATGTGGTTTTCAATATTGACTTTAGCACTAATTGAGAGCAGATAAATTATAATCAATCTTAAATTTTAGAATTTCTTAATTAATTGACTAAAAGAAATGCAAATGGGACTTTTTCTTTTTTTGTGCCACAGATAAAGTGTTATTTTTTCCATCAAAAGAAGAAGAAGATGGTACTCCGAATACAATAAAAAAAAACTTGAGTTAAACTAAATTATCAAACCTTTTCATGTCAATTATGGCCAGGTATATAAAATCTTCAAAAGATTTGAAAACCAAAACTAACCTATTACAAAAAACCTAATCCTTAATCTGTTACAAGGACCATAAAAAACAAATCAATGTAATTCAAATATTGCAAGCCTATAACATTATATATTTACACCAACTACTATTACCTCCTAGTCCGTTTTTTAGGTTTCTTGGCTGCCACCTCCGCTTCACCCCCTTCTCTCCCCCTCTTCACCGGAGCCGCCTCTTTCCCTGGCTTCGCCGGCCTTCCCACACCCCTCTTTGACGGACTATTCTTCTCCTTCACCGGTTTCCGCCCTGCACCGCCACTACCACCACCCTTTTGGCGTGTCGTCACTTCTTTCCGTTCATCCACTCTCTTCTTCTGCCGATCTCTTGACTCTCTTCGGCTACTCTCACTACTATTCTCCGGAGAACTCTTCAGTGTCTCAAGTAATGGCGTCCCTTTTGACGGAGAATTCTTCTTTATTCGTTTCAAAAAGTCCGCTGCACCGCGCTTTTTTGCCGTGTTTAAGACTTCAGTTTTCTTCTTCTCAGTTGTTTTGGGAGCCTCCCCTTTGTTGGTCGATGTAGTTGTGCTATTAGTGCGGCCATTGCCACTCCTTCTCATGCTCCGGGCACCCGTTACCGGCTTTTCCATCAGCTTTAGTTTTATTGAACTCTCTTCCTCAGATGAAGAGGAAGATTTAACAGGTGGTTTCGGCTTTATCACTGGTTTCTCCTCTGCCTTGTTAGAACTGGACGGTTTGCTGGAAATGGAGCTTCTCTTGCGGCAAACTATTAAAGGGGTAGAAGACTTTTGTTTAGCTAGCAATGAATCGGGTTTATTCAGGTCGGGCTTTGGGTTGAGGGGATATGGGTCGGATTGCCGGCCAATGCACTTCTTCTTCATGTCTTTTAAAACAAGGTTTCGAAGCTCAAAGGCGGCTGCTGATTCGGGAGATGCTTTGGGGAAGAATATAATTGCATTGTTGACTAGGAGTAAGAGATCCAGATAGAATTTGGTTGTGCAGATAGAATATGACCCATTCTCAATCCGGGTTTGCATCGTTTCGAGATCCACATGTTGTTTGACTAAGTTTTTGTACTTATCTGATTTCTGTAATTTATAATTGATAAAAAAAATTAATCATTTTGTCACAAGTATAAATGTCTTGATGAAAAAACAATTGAGTACTACATTTTAATATATATATATATATATATATATATATATATATATATATATAATGAGTCAAATTCCGAAGTGCCCAGTGAGTTTTTATAATAATATCTCCTCGCTTTCATAATAACTGTTTTTTTAGCTTCATGCACATGAATTAACAAAGTTATTTATTATTATCATTTAAGAATTAAAATTTGTATGAAATTCCACCACTACCTCTTTATGAAAAGTTGAAAACTATTAATATAATGCAAAAGAGAAAATTTATTGGGAGAATGAGAGAAATTAGGGGTATATAAGAAAATAAATAATTTATTCTCCTAGAAAGTTGTAAACGACAAATACATTAAAACAAATTTTTTCTTTTAAAAAACAGTTATTATGGAACCGATGGAATATTTTTTTTAGGTCATTTTAACTTGCTACATACTCACTTACAAAGTCATAACTGAAGATAATAATAATCGTAACTTGAGTCCTTATATACCAAGTATACTATATATATATATATATATATACACACAATCCGTTTTTTCAACAAATTGGATGGAGCAAACTAATAACGAACCGGCTATAGCGACGTTTTTTATGTCGCTGTAGCATAGAAAGTCAGTTTTTTATGCTATAGCGACGGAAAAGACCGTTGTTATAGCCAGTTCGTTCTTAGTTCGCTTCCTCCAGTTCGCGGGAAAAAGCCAAATATATATATATATATATATATATATATGGGAAAAATGTATGTATACAACTATGTATTATACTGTAGACTATGACGACGATTTTTTAGACTATAGCAACGGTTTCACCCGTCATAATAGCTATTCTGGGCAATGGCGACAGTTTATTGTCGCTATAGCTCAAAAAATCTGTCGTCATAGCCCTACTGTGTAATACAGAGCTGTGTATATACATATAGCCCTATATATATAGTCAGAGATCTTAAAATTTCACTCCTTATCCAACTCACTCGAAGCTCACCCCCTTTAGCGACGGACTTGATGACGGTTTGATTAATTATATAATTCGTTTATACTTTTAGCGACGTTATATGTTGTCCGTCATTAAAAAGTATAGATTTAACATTGTATGACCGAATCGTCATCGTCCGTCGCTAAAAAAAGGGTAATTCAGATGAGATGAATAAAATGAATTTTAAGATCCTAACCATATATATATATATATATATATATACCCCTTTAGGAAAACAAATAAAATATTATTTTTGGATATTAAATAGATTCAATCGGGTGTGATCAACTAAAGCCAAGAATCCTGGCAGTGCCAACACTTGTAAGAATGACTTTATTTGCCCACTTTTCACCCACCAGAAAGAAAAAACAAAGGAAAAAAAACATATGAAAATAACACATGCTTAGATCTAACGGCTGCGATAAAATAAAAGACTAAAGCTTGAAGGGGTTCCACAAAGTGGTCCAGTTTAATTCTGTACCACCAGATTAGATGCTCCACTGTTGATATTGCATTTTTAAAATGTCAAAGAATTTCTTTTTATGTTTTACTTATTTAGTCTTACTTTATTACTTTGTTTATATCGACTTTTTACGCATATTAAAAAAGAGAATAAAATAATAAAATTATTCATATTTAAATTCTTATTTAATTATATAATTTTCTGTACATTACTAATAATGCTCCATAAATATGTTTAGAGAATAGAAATATAACAATTAATAATTAGGGTATTATAGGAAAATTATTGTAAAAATAAATTATTTAAAGTAAATAGTCATTTAACTTGAAATTATCTAAAATAATAATAAAAACTTTTATCCTAGGACAGAGGGAGTATTATTTTGAATTAATAAACCACCCCACTAACAAAAATTACTTAATTATAGAAACTCTGATTAATAAATTAGAAGCATTATATTTAATACACTTTATAAATTTCAAGCATAGTAGTTTCTAAAATTAATTACATTAATTATGTGGTTGAATGAAGAATTTTATGATAAGTTTTAAGTTAAAAAGAGATTTTGGTATCCTTAGGTTAAAAAATACTTATTTGGTTGCACTGAAAATATCAGGATTTTTAAATTTAGTTGAAGAATTTTGAGCATAATTTTACCACTTAAAATACTCCAATAAATTTTTTCTTTTTTTATTAAACAAGAACAAAATTTAGGTCTTGAAAAATTACTTTTCTTAATTTTTTTAATATATATAGGGAAAAGGGAGTATGTGTCTTAGATACACACAAGCTTGTATGTGTCCAGCACCTTAATACGGCGTAGTTTTAATTGTCAAATTAGTGAAATGTCGAAACAACCATTAATAAAAATGGTGAAATGCCAAAAATCCAACTCACTAATAAAATCTCCCTTTAAAATAATATAGGATACAACCGTAAATTTATACTTTTCCAAAACGTTATATGTTGTCCGTCGCTAAAAGTATATATATATATATATATATATATATATATATATATATATATAGGTATTTATAAGTTAGATAATTCATAGCTTAAGATCATTAAGAATATATATATATATATATATATAAACCTAGCTAGAGATTTTACTATCTATAATTTAAATTCTCTTTCCCCAAATCTCTAAAAGTACAAAGATAAATATAATATACTAGATAATATAATACTATAATACTAGAGGTCTCAAATTTGTAATCACGACGTGTCATACAAATTGGGTGAATCTTTTATAATTGACTATATCATAAAATATATTTTATATTATTCAATATCAGATTATTTAAAACACATTTCAAATAAAAAAATTGAGACTTAAAGGATTATGCAAGCACAAAACTTTCCTCCCAAAAAATCATGAATGTAATTTGAATTATTTTATCTATAAATTTTTATAATTTAAGGTCTTTGATAATGTCAAAGAAAATAATACCATTAGAGTTAATATATATTTAACGATCTTACTATTAACATTTTAAATGACACTTAACATTTTAATTGACACTTATTATCATGACAATATCATTTTTTTTTCCAATGATAATATATATTGATAATTTTATTTTAAAGCAGAATAAATGTTTATTAACCATAAAAAAAGGAAAATAATATACATTTCGACAAATTTATCTAACTAAATACAACTGATTTTAAATTTCTTGCTCACCCTAATAAATCATCTGAGTCATCCAAAGTTTGGGATAAATCTCACCGTCCATATAGTGCCGAAGGCACGGGCCACAACTAGTATTTAATAAAGTTAAATTACGACAAACGTAAAAGTGTATACAATAAGATATAATAAATTAAAATAAAACATTTCTTAATTTCTATATATTTCATATATGCTCATACGTTACAATCATATTTTGATTGAAAATTTTCACAATATATAACACGACGACTCAAAAAAAAACTTAGAAGCGAAGTTAATTGTGATCATTTAACCAATCTTAGTGTTTGTTGCATTAGTTTGAATATCTTACATCAACTTTAATTTTCCCTTTTCTTTATATGGTGTGAAATCAAATTTGGATCCTTGTCCCTCCCTAATACCCTCCAAGTTCTGGCTAATTCTATCAATTCAATGAAACATATTCAATAACAAAAAATATTACATGATAAAATATTATTTCCTATAAATAATTGTGTAGCTCATGTCATAACAAAAACAAATATTTGTGTTGCTAATATCATCGTTAAAAATAATATTTTATATCATTAAATATATATTAAAAATAATCAAATGAAAATTATAATGAAGGGTATCATAAATTCATAGTCTATTTCCAAAAATATATATATTAACTTCACATATCTCACGTGAAAGATTTCACTCTCACGTGGAGTTAAATAAATCGGGAATAACACGGTTGGATAATTAATACATATTTTAATAAATGAAACTTTGAAGATACAAAATTTGTCCCAAAAAAATAAAACTGCTTACTAATATTTGTTAACACTCAATATTTATATAGTAGTTAATGTCAAACTTTAAGCGATAAAATAAAATAATAATATAAATTTATTTTTTTTTTTTTTTATCATAAAAATTTCTAGGCTCTATATCAATACTTAATATCCTCGTATACGGTCATTATAAATTCCTCGCATTGTATAAAATCATAAATATTTATAAATAAAATACTTTTTAAAATTTATGTTTTTTTCAATGTATCTCTAATATTGATCAAACTTTTAGTAGTGGTCACTTTATAATTTAAAAATAAAATATAAGGATTTTGAAAAAAGATAAAAATATATTTTATATTTTAAAATGAAAAGAATAGTAAACATCTAATCTAACGTGATATTATATCTGCAATTACAAGACCAACTCATTACCTAAAATTTCACATGCAGATATCTTTTGAAACAAACTATTGATTTATTGCAACAAACCTTACTCCTTATATTGATATTTGCTTAATGTGGGGACCAACAATTCAACGGCTGAATACTTTTAGGTAAAACCAATCCAACGGCAGATATTAGATTATGATTGTTAGATTCATTTATCAATTTGAAACGTGATAAGCACAGAGTAACGCACCTGGCTATCGAGCCGAATCTCGAACATTGAACCGTGTTTGTGCGACCTGATCATATCAAAAAACCCAACCAACGGTTCTGATTTGTTCACCTGGTCCAGCCTCATGGTATCGGGAGACACCACAGGCTCATACCCGCCGCCGCTCGTCCTCGTTAAACTCGCCGAGCTCTGCATGTCGCTGCTCTCCTTAATCCCTCCTTTCGACTCATCCCCCGCTGAGTCACGTAACTCGGCTGACTCATAGTCGATTTTCTTATCTTCACCCAGTTTTGAGCTGTCATTCCAAGAGTCTGCCCGGACCGGTTTATAATCCGGATCCAGATTTACCAATCTATTTTGAACCGGTTCCGATATCTTTTCTCCGGCGCCCCGATTATCCGTCGAGTTTGACTCGTTAACCGACTGATTTTCCCTATCCGAACGTTCGCCGGAGGCTGAAACTCCGGCGTCGTTGTCCACTGGCGGATTTCCGGTAGCATTGTTTTTGTCGTTTTCTGATCTATCCTTCGCTGTATCCTTCTCTAGATCTGGTTTTTTATAGTCAATTTCATTGCTCTGTTCTCTCTCTTCTTCCAATCTCTTAGCTTTTGTCTCCAAATTTCTGTTAAACAACACAACAGATCAGATTGACTCAGATCTAAATACTAATTAACATTTATTTGACGTAAATAGAAACTTTAAAAAAAATCTCCGCATATAAAATCAATTTTTTTAAAAAAAATAATGATAGAGGATAGATTTATTAACTGGATCGAAAGATCGTGTCCATCAACCTTTCGCCGGAGCTCATCAATCCGGCGTTTCCGCAACTCCTCCAGCCAAGGAACACTGCTATCAACCTCGTCGCCGCCGGCGGGTGTGACGACGTTTTCGTCGCTAATATTGTCCGTGAACCGGCGTTTAAGGTCGTTATATTTCTTCAGGCAGATTTGCGCGTTTACCAGAACAGGAACAGAGACTCTGCTCTGGAGTTCCATGGCTATGGCGTTCCAGTCCTGGAGTCCGTACCGCTTCACGGCGCATGTTAGCAACAGGTCCTCCCAAGTTGTCCATGCTAGCTTTTCCTTCATACTCTCTGTTTTCAACATCTTACGAGTTTTCGATAAGTCCCTCCATTTTTTTCTATTTTTGTTTTTTCAAAGGCTAGGGTTTCGTTTATTTTCTTTGATTAATTTAATTTTTAGTTTAATTCAATTTTTAGCAAGTTCGTGATGATTTTTGAATGGACTGACTCATATTTATAGACGGCGACTGGGCTCAGCCCCGATAACGCAAATACAGTTTATCGCATATTTTATTTTTTTCTATAATATTATGCACATTCCGTTTTTGGCCCTTATATTAGCAAGCTTTTTATTTTTATCCTCACCGTCAGTTTTATCACACGTTAGGCTTGACAATTTTGACGGTATCCTCCCGATCTCAGTTTTTAAGAAATTCTTATAATTCTTAACACTTACCTTAAATTTATCGGAGTACATATCAAAAAAATTTAAACTTTATAAGTTTAAAGTTTAACGCCCTATCTTTTTTGACGGACTTGATTATATATATTTGTAATTATTTTTAAAATTAGTTCTTTATATTTTATATAATTATGTGTTTATTTAAGTTATTTCATTGTAAATTCATAACATTTTGTTAATATAAAATGTTACTCGTAATAGAAATATTTCATGTACATTGATTGATTGAATTAAAACATAATAATATAAAAAAATGGAGAAATTTAATGTAGGAAACATAAAGAAAAAAAAACGGGCATACGAGAAAAAAATCGGGTAGTCGAAATAGGGACAAAAACTGTTGATAAGTTATTAATATTGTATTCATCAATTAATTAAAGTTAATTTTTTACTAATCACTTTCGTTATTTCGCAACAAGCTGCAATCTTCAATCCCGCCTTTTAGCACCTTTTTTTTTTTTTTTTACCTCAAGTAAGATAAAAAAGAAAAAATAATTTCTCTTTTGAAAAAAAAAAAAAGAATTTCACTTGCCATTACATTTTTATTTTCAAAAATTAGTCATCTCTATATTAATATTAGATATAAATTGATACTACTACTGTGTACTTAAGTTTACCATTATAATTTTATTATCATACAGTTATTACTAAATTAACAAAAAAAATTAAATAATTTCAAACAAAATTCCATATTTAATATTTATAAATATTGCAAACAAGGGGCTCTTTTGTAGAGCTCAGAGTAGATATGGCAATAGGGTTGGTCTGCTAGGTCGTGACTCTTCCACACTGTCCCATTTAAAAAAATCTTGCCACCAAACTCGCCTCGTCCCGTTTATGCAACCCCCACCATGATATTTTTTTCTTTATTATTCTTTATATTAATTAAAAGAATTTAAATAAAGAGTAAAAAAAAAAAACTTTGCATTCGTAACAAAAAGAAATTCATAACTATTAAGTTGTTATAAATAAAATATCTTATAAAATATAAAATTAAATTGTTAATAATTTTTTTGAAAAAAATAAGAACAACATTAAATAAGGGAGTGTTTGATAAAAACTGAATGAATCTGAATCAATCAATCAATCAATCAAATGAAATGAATCTGAATCAATCAATGAAAAAGTTGTTTGATAATTGATATATACGGAATATCTGAATGACAAAACTTTATTATTTTATCCCACTGAAAAAATTCAAAATTGTTGTAAATTTATTTAATACTACTTAATATAATAGTTAATATTTTTTAATTTTTTTTTACTTCATTCAGTTGTTTTTTCACTATTCAAATTTAAAAAATCGGACTTAGCCATTCAAATTTCGTCCCATATTACCGATTCAAATATTCGCATTAAAAACAAACGCACTGACCGATTAAACCATTCAGATTCAGTTTTATTCAGCTCCAAACAAACATCCCTAAGTTTTTTTGATAATTTAGAGTATCAGACCCGCAGGCCGACTAATCTCCCAAGCCCAAACTAGTGTTGGTTTGGTAACCTGCTTATGCAAAACAGCCCATGACCTTCACAATTGTTGCAAGTCGGAGACGATCCTAATATGTCTGAATTTACGGCTCATCCAAGACAACATTGAATCACTGCGTCAATTGTTTGGATTAACATTAAATAAGTTGTATATACAATATTTTAATAATGTAACATAAAATCTGGAAGAGTTCTGAAACAAATTCTAAAGAATCGGCAAAATGAACTCTTCTATACGCACATAATAATTAAATATGAAAATTAAATATAAAAATTGAATATAAATACTTTATAATTTCACTTATATGTATTCCAAAGCCAAAATACAAAAAAAAAATCCATATGAATTTGTTCATCCACATAAAGTTCCTCGAACGGGGGTGCCGTGCCGCCAGGATGGGTAGAAATTACCGTGCCTAAACCGCGCGTGGTATACAATAAGCTCATCCTTTAATTTGTTGTAGCAATTGTTTTTTGAAGTAAAGAAAACTTCCCACCCTTTTCTATTTTTGACTGTGGCAAATACGGCACAAAGGGGTGTGATGGCTCCATAGATTGATCGAAGTGGTAAAATAATTTCAACTTATATTTAAATAAATATTAGGAACTCTCTCAATTTCTAAATTAGAGAATCATTTATAAAATGATGATTTTAAGAATAATTGTATGTTTTTAAATATAGCCTTAATATCAGTTATAAAAATTCGTTTGTGGTAATGAGATATTAAAATAATAGTGAAAAAAATAATACTTAATCCGTTTTGAATTATAAAATCAAAACTGATTTTGTAAAGTCAATATAAGACATTTTTAAATTAAAATTAACATAATTCAATTAAGATTGAGGAACAGTAAATCTTGTATATAGTAGTACTCATTAGGTAATTTGTGATATTAATAATTGTATTGACATAAACTACATAAATTCATGTCAATTTTAAGTTTGAAAATATTTGAAATTAATATTTAAAGAGCCAATATTGGTCTTCTAATTTGGAATGAATGTAGTAACAAATTAAGAATATTATGTCGCTTTTATCTTAAAATAGAAATGTATCCCTCTAGAACATACTAAAAAATGTAGGGTGTCCTTAACACTAATATACAATAATTAGAAAGTATTTACAAAAATAAAACATACACAACATAATTATAAAAATAACGTAACATAATATTACGTTGCTAAAATTACGGATCATTATCTCCCTACACGTCAGTTACCGACTTTCATACTTCCAACTAACCGCACCTAAATTCAAGCAACTGAACAAAACATAAAAGATCGACAGCAACTCTGAGATCGGAGAAGAACAGATCAACGACGTCTCTACTGGACAAAACGAAATCTCTTGTCGCGACGAATCTCTGAGATCGAAGAAGAACATATCAACAACGTATTTACCGGAGAAGATGAAATCTCTTGTCGCGACGCAACTCTGAGATCGGAGAAAAGCATAAAAGATCGACAACAACTTCAAGATCTCAGAACTGAAAAACTTACTTATCGCAGACCGATTGTTGATCGTCTTTGCACCGATTGTTGATTCGTTACAAATTTGTATACTGAGGTATTTGAGTTTCCAATTTATATGCATAGTGTTACCTCGTGTTTACTATGTATTAGATACTATTGTTTACCTTTCTCAAATTTTTAAGCTTTTAAATGGTTACAAAAGTCGGAATAATGAATGTTTTGAATGCAAAATGCATTTGAAAATATGTTTTATACTCGTTTACTAAATACATATAAATTAGTTCTTTGTTTATTATTGATTTGATTCTTTGTTTATTATTGATTTGGTTCTTTGTATAATGTTTATTTGTTTGCTTTATAATTTTAAAGTTTATTCTACTGATGTTTTTTATATTAATGATTACTTATTAAATACATTGGTTACCTTCCTGCAACTGTTGGTTACTGTCTAATTTGGATTTGGTTAGCATATAATGCTGGCTTGGTTACTATGTAAAATTGCAATGGTTACTGCATTACCCCCAGTTCAAGTTTTGGTTACTAACATTATGTAGTTTGGTTACTGTCTGACATTGAGTTGGTTACTTTACAGACCATAAGCTAATAGTAACCAAAAACATACTAAAAGGTTGCTTCATCTGATATACTGGTCGGTGGAATATCGCTTATAATTTGAAATTTGATTGACAATGTTGTTATGTATTATACAGTTGAATGATTAACAATGCAAAATGCATTTGAAAATATGTTTTATATTATGGTTACTAAATACATATAAATTGGTTACTGTTTATTATTGATTTGGTTGCTGTATAATGTTTATTTGTTTGCTTTATAATTTTAAAGTTTATTTTACTGATATTTTTTATATTAATGATTACTTATTAAATACATTAGTTACCTTCCTGCAACTGTTAGATCTTTAAGTACATATTGTTATTTTTTATATTGATATTTTTTATATTGTTTGTTTTTGTTGTAAAATGCATGGAAAAATATGTTTTATATTATGGATACTAAGTAAATATATGTTGGTTACTGTCTAATTTGGATTTGGTTAGTGTTGGGTCATGACATTTCATATATTGGGCCGAATGGATTGGGCCGAGATATTTGGTTAGTCCACTATATCCTCATTATTGGATCCTAAAGTTATTGGGCCTAGTCGTTGTATTATCTATACTGAGTCCTTATAGTACTGGGTCGGGTCAGTGGGCTGACCCAGCAGATATTTAAATATCTCCATCTTTGACTTGTAATGATAAAAAAAAGATAGCAGTTGACCAAGATCTCTGCCATGCATTAATGTGGATGGGATGATAGTCGGTCGACGGTGGAAAACAGTGACCAGAGGTAGTGGGTGAGATGTATGCGATCAATTTGAGACTATCGAGAATAGAAATTTGTGTCGACGACGGGGTGGGTGTACGGTAAATCGGGCTTGAGAGTATATCATAGCAAGGAAGTCTTCTAAGTAAAGGTAACTGATAATTTTATCTCGCTCTCAATACACTAGATATTTTATCCTCCATTATTAACCTTGTGATCGCCTGTGCTGACTCTCACGCCTGAGCTATCCCCCGACGGTCAAAGCCGTCAAGCTTTTGGTGTTGATCGTGTTTATTGTGCAGGATCAGGACGTCTTACGTGATTAGAACGTGGAAGAAGATCTTGGCGTTAACATTGGCACTAAAAGGAGGGCGTGTTCTAGTGTCCTTAAGATTTTAATCACTTTGTTTACCAGTACTACGTCGAAAAGTATGGTGAGGAGTAGAACTAGTATACCGGAGGGACAACCGATGGCTGTGAGTTCATCGTTACAACGTATTTCTGTCAGGGATCGTCTGGGTCCCTCGAAGAGTGCTCATGACAGCACGGCTTCCAAGAATGAATCGGGGGATTCTCGTTCGAGAACCCATGGTGAAGCCCGAAGAAGGTTAGTGTTTACTGCTGATAAAGGTCGTGACCAGGACCGAATGCGGGTAGAAGGCTCACCGCCTAGAACCCATCACCGAAGTGGTCGGGATGATAAAGCTGCCAAGTTGGAAAATATGGCAGACGAAGCAGATAGGGCTTTAGAGGTTCTTCTAAAGTAAAGGGAGGATATAGCCGTGTAGATGCTTCAGATAGCCGATTTGAAGGATGAGGCATCCACTTATGTGCAGTCCGAGAGACGTAGTAGGCCCAAGGATGTACAACAACGAGAGGGGAAGGAGCCAGAGCATTCTCTTAATGTATCTCGGGGTCGACCTCAAGAGAGAAGGAGATTAAGAAGCAGAACTCCTGAGGTATCAAAGAAAGCTCTTCTTGTTTTTGGTTCTCAGGATCGAGATGGTGATAGACAAAGAAGCAGGTCAAGGGAGTATGCACCAGAGAGTAGAAGAAAGGAACATCATCGTGAATACTCTTATCGTGATGACAGGGCCACACACTGAAGTAGATCCAAAAGTCCATCAAAGGTAGTGGGTTTCGATAGAGGAGGTCGGTCCACTCAGAAGAAGAAAGTATCTCCAGAGAAAGAAGTCTCCTCAAATCCAGAAGGTGTAGATTTTTTGGTAAAGGAGTTAAAGGAGCTTCGGAAGCAGTTGGCTAAGGTTCAACAGGTGAAAGACACTCCGGGAAAGAAGGCGTCTCCTTTTTCCTTGGATATTCTCAAGGAGAAGGCAGATACCACCAAGAAGTTGCCTCATATGGAGAGTTATGATGGATCTGGGGATCCTTACGACCATAGCCAGGCATTTGATAGGCTGATGGATTATTATGATTTCACCGATACGGCTAAGTGTCACACGTTTGTCACAACGTTGAGGAAGGATGCTAGGAAGTGGATGGGGACTTTGCCTGCTGATTCAGTCTCGTCATGGTCCGAGCTGTGTGACAAATTTCATGCTCGTTTTGGGAGCAACTGGAGGAGGGGAAAGCCTATGGGTTCTTTGGCTCAAGTTTGACAGTTTTTGAATGAATCCCTAGGTCAGTATGTGAAACGATTCAGGGAAGCAGTTGGCCAGGTATCCGACCTTAATGATCTCCAAGCTGTAGGTTTATTTCAGAATGGCTTAGATTTGGTGAAATCGGAGAAGTTGGTGAAGAAGCTGATGTTTCACCATCCGAAGAGTTTAGCCGAAGCTTTTGATAAAGCGGAAGGCTATATTGTGGTGGAGGAGGCTATGAATAGCCTGAAGTGTCCTTCTTCGGACAGGATGAAGTAGACAGACACTTCTAAGGCTGAAGGCGATCAGAAGAAAGGGGGAGGGAATAATGATCGGCCAGAGGGTAGCTCAAAGAAGTACAACAACAACGGGCGACAAAGCGTGAATCGCCCACCGCTCTCTACCGGAAGGTGAATAAGGTTTACACCACACTGAACACGGATAGGTCGGTGATATTGGATCAAATCAGGAATCAACCGTACTATGAACCACCTCGTGACAACATTAAACCTGGGCAGGGTAACACTCGAAAATTTTGTGGCTATCATTAAGCCACGGGTCATGATACCAATGAGTGTTGTAGTCTGAAGGACTTTGTAGAGAGGAAGGTTCAGAGTGGTGTGTTGGTTCAGTATATGGCCGAGAGAGATCATCAGCAAGAATAGCAGAATGTAGATAGGACTGTTCAGGTGATTCAACTAGTTCCACCCGTGCAACCTGCTCCAAATCAACCACCAAGGCACGCCGTTGATGTAATAACCGGTGGGATGGCAGGAAAATTGGTAGGGAAGAAGAGAAGGGGGTATCTGGATTCTGTTATGTCTGTGGCAGGTGTTCTCCCAAAGGCTGACAGACCGTTTCCAGGACAATTATATCCTTCACTAATGCAGATTATCCTTCGTAGCCCATCGAACCCCATGAAGGAGTATTGGTGATAACTGCACAAGTGGGTTCGGTGGACATGAAGCGGATGATGATCGACAACGTGTCTTCTGTTGACATTTTGTATGCTCATGCTTATCAGAGGATGCATCTTGATGGGCGAAAGATGGAGGTTGGGCAGGAGGCCCCCTTATATGACTTCAGTAATGATCCGGTTAAAGTGGCAGGAACTATTGAGCTACCAGTCATCTTCGGTACTGCTCCACAACAGGTAGAAATAATGTGTAAATTCTATGTTGTGCATGTAGATTCGGCCTACAATGCCATATTGGGAAGACCTACTTTGACAGCTCTGCAAGCTGTGAAATCCATTCCTCATTTTAAGATCAAGTTCCCAACGGCACATGGAGTTGGAGAGGTGGCAGGAGACTTGGATCTGGCTAGACGATGCTATCGGAATGCTGTGATAGCTTCGGGAGTAGGTGTCAGCAAGCAGAAGCAGACCATGGCGATAGAGATCGAGCCTTTTACCAAAAGCAGTTCAGAGCCCTTGGTCATGCCAGCAGGAGGGACAGAGGAGATCGAGCTGGTTCTTGGTAACAAGGACAAAACGGTGAAGATAGGTTCGGGTCTGCTGGAGCCTCTCCGGAAAAACCTTATGGAACTTCTTCACTGTTATGCGAACATCTTTGCATGGGAGCCTCAGGATATTCCCAGAGTCAGTCGAAAGGTTGCAGAACACAGGCTTTACGTGGACCCATCAAAGAAGCCAGTTCGACAGAAGAGGCGGATCTTCGCACCAGAGCGTCAGAGGATTATCGATGATGAAATCGCCAAGTTGCTTGCTGCTGACTTCATTTTTGAGATAGACTACCCGGAGTGGATGGCTAATGTGGTCTGGTCCAAAAGCAGAACGGGAAGTGGCGAGTGTGCATTGACTATACAGACCTGAACAAAGCTTGCCTGAAAGACTTCTATCTTTTGCCCCACATTGATCAGCTCATTGGCGACTTCGGGGTATGTACTACTAAGCTTTATGGATGCTTTTTCAGGTTATCATCAGATCTCTATGTACAAAGAGGACATTCCGAAGACATCATTCATCACACACCGTTCGGTGTATGCCTATAAGAAGATGACATTTGGCTTAATTAATGCTGGAGCCACATATCAGAGAATGATGAACTTCGTCTTCCAGAAGCAGCTAAGAAGGAATATGGAGGTTTATGTGGATGACATGATAGTGAAGAGCATAATTGTTCAGAAGCACCTGGATGATCTAGAGGAATGCTTTCAGATGGTCCGTCATCACAAGTTGAGGCTCAATCCTACTAAGTGCACCTTCGGGCTCGGTGCAGGGAAGTTCCTGGGTTATCTGGTCAGTCAAAGGGGCATTGAGGCCAATCCAGAAAAGATCCAGGCTATTCTAAACATGAAGACTCCTCAATCATTCAAAGACATTTAGCGTCTGACAGGGAGGATTGCAGCTTTAAGGAGGTTCATGTCCAAATCAGCAGAAAGGTGTTTGCCATTCTTCGACACGTTGAAAGAACCGAAGAATACAAAGACGTTCCAGTGGACTTCGGAGTGTGAAGACGCCTTCCAAGGCATAAAGATGTATTTGTCTTCGGCACCTTTTTTAGTAAAGCCAGTTCCTGCTGAGCCATTATATTTACATCTGACAGCTATCTCGTTTGTAAGACCCCAATTTTTTTTATAAAGATGATTTTTTTATAAATATCATTTTGATATAATGCTATAGTTGTGGGTAATATTTATAAATTTTGCAAAGTACGCAAGTTGTTATATAATATTCGATTGGTCGGGAAATATTCATTTTAACAGGGGAATATTAAATGCGATGGCACAATCATTGGTGGACCCCTAGCGGAATTATTGTCGGATTGAAAAATGACAAAAATATTTTATGAAAATTACGATTGGAAGTTTTTTCGTTAATCGTTTGAAACACCGGTGTTAAAAATGCAATCTGGCGTGGTTGCATAGTAGCACACGGTATTGATTATTGATGCTTTACGTGAGAAGTAACTCGGTTTTATTCAATTATTGCTTGATAATTGTTGCATAGTATCTCACGTTATTTGATTCAATTATTGTCGATATTTTATATATTATTAAATCAATAATTGAGATGACAAAGTTATTAATATTATTATTTGCAATATTAACGATGTCTAGAAGGTGCATCGAGGAGGGTTTAGTCACCTAATTGTGCGCCTGATAGGGAGAAATCCTTATTGGAAAGCCCTCTTTCTGAGGAGCGACACAGTCGATTAATATTGTGAATTATAATAATGATGATAAATATTGTTAAAAATATTGAGGAGATTTTTATGAAGTATTTATTGTAATTTTTGGCGTATTTTATGGACCCTATTTACCCGTTTTGCAAAATAATTGGTAGAAAATTATTTAAATATAATGGGACCCACCTGTGATTATGACATATTGGTGGGAGGGGAACATGTGGGGCCCACAGGAGAGAAAATGAATTTGGAGGAAAAGAATCTAGCAAGTGTTCACGGGTGGGAGTAAAGATTCAAATAACATGTGTTATATTTATTATATATATATATATATATATATATATATTATTTTAGTTTTTTTTTGTATTAGATAATTTCATTGCATTTTAATCAACCAAAGGTTGCGTATGATGTCCGTAAGTCTTTGAATTATTTCGTCCGTGAGAAAAATCCTTACACAGTGCCTTCCATTCTCCTATAAATAGGATGCTTATTTAGAATTGAAATCACACCAGAAATTTCAGAGAATTCTCTTCTATAATCTTGAGCGTATTTCTTTAAAGTTTTAAGAAGTTTTGAGCTTAGTGCAAGTTTTCTTCAAGAATATCATCGCCCTACCAGTCGGAATACTCTTCTTTTACGGTAAGGGATATTATTTCTTTCATATTCATGAAGAGAACTTCTGTTATTCCATTCTTTATTATTATGTTGGAATAACTGCTATCATCGCGAATACCGCATACATGGTGAAATTCTTACATTATTCCATTCTTTATTATTACATTGGAACATCACATGCGTGCGTTTCTGCGCATGACACGATTCGATTATTTATTATTACATTTGGAATATCACGCCGGTGCGTATTACGCTTGACTGGTTCCATTAATTATTAATCTGTTGGAATAACTTTTGTCTGTGCGGTCTATATCGCATGCATGGTGATTTCATTGTTATTCCATTCTTATTACTCATTTGAATATCTTGTCGGTTACAAAATTACACTTTGACTTTGGTTCCGTTATTTATTATTCGGTTGGAATAACCTGTCTGTATGGTCTATCGCATGCCTGGTGATTTCTTTTGTTATTCCATTCTTTATTATACTAAGTTGGTTAAAGTTTTGACTTCTATACTCCATGAAATTAATGGAATATCCTTGATATTTGCGCTTCATCTAGTATCTTTTCATGGAAATATTCTTCTGAGCATTCTTGAGTTTTACCCCACAAACTAGTATCATGTTGACAATTTGGACGTTATTGGTTCCTAGATAAATTAATTCTTGAACTTGTTTTATTGAATTATTATATCATTGTCATCATCCTCATGTTTATTTTATATTGAAAGTCATATGTGGCTTGTAGTGCATAGATGGACTTGGTATGATTATGACCGGGGATTAATCGGTATAATCATGACCGTAATGTTACAAATGATGTGGTAAAAGTCCTCATTGGCCCGTAGTGCATTGATGGACAGTTGTTGGCATGATCATGACCATTGATGAATACACGAATATCATTGGCCCGTAGTGCATGGATAATTTGTGGTTATGATACTAATGAATATCCTTGGCCGTAGTGCAGGGATGATGTGGATTAATTATAAAGCTGAGTCTTAGCGATAAAAGTGATGAAAAGCCTTTTAAATCATAAAAGATAGTAGATTTTATTCTCTACTTGACTCTTTTAACGGATTGCTTATTCCAACTTAGATTAAACTTGATGTTTGTTGTATTGTATCGCTTTAACAACATTGTTGAAGGCTAACGATAATTTATTACAGATTATCTTAGTCATAATATTTCTTCTTGGGCTAGTTGAGCTCACCTTTTTACTTTCATTGTTCTCTTGAGAAAATGAGAACGTAGTAGGGACTAGTCGGGGAACGGAGTGACGGTCCAGATAATAGTATTAGTAGTCCTCAATATTCTGTTAAATAGTGTGATAATAAATGTAATGAGGACTCAATTGAGTGTGGATATTGTCTAGATGACAATATTTGTATTAAAACTCACAGCATATGTTTTGTCATATTTTACACGACTGTTGTATAATTAAGTTGTATTTGAATTTTGTACCATGTATTTGGCGATTGAATAGGTGATGTATACCTATTTTGGGGCGTCCACATCGTTAAGCGATGAGCAGCGATGTAGGTTCGAGAAGTGGGGAAATGTGGCAATGACCGATTTATTACGTCGATTATGTCTAAGAGATCTTTGAACCAGTGCGAACATTGAGAAATTTGCCTTTGCTTTGATGATTGCTAATCGAAAGCTTAGGCAATACTTTCAAGGTCGGCTCCTGGTCGTTTACACGGATCAGCCATTGAAGAAAGTGATGAGCAAGCCAAAAGTTTTGGGGAGATTAGCTGCATGGACAATGGAGTTGTCCCAATTTTTTATTGAATATCATCCCCGAACAGCTATTAAGGGGCAAGTTTTGGCTGATTTTATGGTGGAGTGCTCATTTTCCGAAGCTGATATAGAGTTGCCAGAAGCTAAAGAGTCTGATCGAACAGTTGCAGTTCTTCAGCATGGTCAGAGTTCGTGGACGCTATATGAAGATGGGTCTTCTACTTCTGACGTCAGTGGAGCAGGGATTATCTTGACGAGTCCGAAGGGATTCAAAGTGCAGCAGGCCATCAGATTTGGGTTCAGAGTGATGAACAACGAGGCGAAGTATGAAGCAGTGTTGGCAGGAGTTCGACTAGCGAAGAGTCTAGAAGTCCAGAAGTTGATCATTTACAGTGACTCTCAGTTGGTCATCAAATAGGTTTCAGGGGAGTATGAAGCTCGAGGATCCAGAATGATCAAGTACTTAGCAGAGTTGAAAGATTAACTTCAGTATTTCCTCTCCTATGAGTTTCAGGGTGTAGAGCGCAATGATAATTCTATTGCCGATGCGTTGTCGAAATTGGCCACTACGGATGCTAACAACTTTGATGGTTCAGTTTATTTGGAGGTTTTGCAGCAGCCGAGTATCCAGTATGAAGCAGTGATGTGCATTGAACATTCTAACTATTGGATGACTCCATACATAGAGTATCTGGAAGATGGCGTCCTTCCTTCGGATCAGATATTGGCCAAGAAGATCAAGTATAAGAGTGCCAACTTTGTTCTTATTGATGGGGATCTTTATCGAAGGGCTTTTTTGTCTCCATTGTTGAAGTGCTTGGTTCCATCCGAGGCTGCATATGCTCTTCGAGAGGTTCACGAGGGCATTTGCGGCGACCATATGGCTGCTAAGTCATTAGCCTACAAAGTACTTCGGCAGGGGTACTATTGGCCTACAATCTTCAAGGAAGCTACGAAGTATGTGAAGAAGTGCGAGAAGTTCCAGCTCAACAGTCCGATCCCACATCAGCCACCAGAAGAGTTATACTCGATCTTATCTCCTATACCCTTTCTTTGTCTGGGGGGATGGATATCTTTGGGTCCATTCTTGAAAGCTAAGGGTCAGGTCAGTTTTGTTATAGTCGCTATTGATTATATGACCAAATGGGTAGAAGCGAAGCCACTTAGGTTGATAACAGAACAGGAATGTTTGAAGTTCATGAAGGAGTTAGTAGTGTTTCATTTCAAAATTCCTAAGGTGGTGATATCGGACAACGAACTTCAGTTCGTGGGGATCGAAGTTTGAAGGATTTTTGCAGGAGCTGGGGGTTCAGAACAAAAAGACTTTGGTAGCTCATCCGCAGTCGAATGGGCAGGTCGAGGTGACCAACAGAACGTTGCTGAATGGGATCAAGCGTAGGCTGGATGAAGCCAAAGGAAGGTGGTCAGAGGAGCTGCTCAGTGTATTATGGGCTTACCAGACTACACCGAGGACTACAACAGGGGATTCACCTTTCAAAATGGCCTACGGTACTGATGCCTTAGTCCTAGTTGAAATTAGATCTCCAAGTCTTCGGGTCAGTCAGTTTAAGGAGGTTTACAATGATGAAGGGCTGAAGATCAACATGGATCTGCTAGAAGAAGTCAGAGAGACAGCTTTAATCAGATTGGCAGCTTATCAGCGAAGAGTGGCTAAGCATTACAATAAGGGGGTAAAGCTTCGTAGATTTGAACTGGGGGATTTTGTTCTCAGAGAAGTCGAAGCATCTACGCCTCAGAACTTGGAAAAGCTGATGCCGAACTGGGAAGGACCATATGAAGTGGTTGAGGTACCGAAGCCTGGTACTTATCGGTTGAAGACATTGGATGGATCCGAGATTGAGAATACTTGGCATGCTGGTAGACTTCGGAAGTATTTTTAGTAAAGATCGAGTCAGTCTCCCGGAGGTTTGTAAATTTTTGGATCATCATCAATAAAAGATTCATTTTTCCTCAATTGATTCTCTTCATTTAGTCCAATAAATCACCGGAGTAAGGAGGTTCGGGTGGACTCGCTGACCATTCGATGTTAGCCTTTTTGGCAGGTGGTCCTTATGAATTTGTAAGGCCCTTCCTAGTAGGCAAACTTCATCGGTGTAAGGAGGTTCGGGTGGACTCACTGACCATTCGATGGTAGCCTTTTCGGCAGGTGTGTCCTCATGGGTTTGTTATATCCTGCATGGTAAACAAATTCCATAGTCCTGTAACTATTGTTATACCCCGCATGGTAAACAAATTCATTGGAGTAAGAAGGTTTGGGTGGACTCGCTGACCATTCGATGGTAGCCTTATTGGTAGGTGTGTCCTTATAAATTTGTTCTACCCCGTGTGATAAAAAAAGTCCTTATATACTTGTTCTACCCCGTGTGGTAAACAAGATTCCGATGGTGCAAGGAAGATCAGCTGGATTGACCTTATAACTAATCTGTCTCACACTTCAGTAATGATAAGTATGCATTACTTTATTTTATTCAAGTGTTGAGTTCGGTTCATTGAGTTCGGTTCATGTCATTTCTTAACTTAACTGTTATATGCCTTATCTGATTCATAATTTAAGTTAAGTTCAAAAGAATTTTGTACAGTTTTCAAGTTGATTGATACTGAATTATTGACAAGAAGATGCTAACACAAAAGTCATGATAAATAAAGTTGAAAATTCATTAATATTTAACTGTTTACATAGAAAGTCTAATTTTTTTTTACAAAATCCTATACTATGGAGAAGTAACATCATATTTAGGCATCATCTTCGCCCTTAGAAGAATCCAAAAGAGCTGGGTCTAGCTGGGTTGCAATTAGCTTTTCCTTGCCCCGACCTCGACAAACTTCATAACCTTTAGAATACACCCGAAGAATTTCTGCGTTCAGTTCATCGGATGCCCAGTATTCTGTTTGAATCTGCTTACGCAGCTCTTCAGTTAAGGGAGGACCTGACTCCTCCAACGCTTGCAGCTTACTTTGAAGCTTGCAGCGTCTGACCATATGTTTTTCCTTGTCAACTCTAGCCTTCGTCTAGACTTCATCGATTTGTTTTGCCAAACTTAAATTAGTTGTGGCTAACTCCTCATTTTTAGTCCTCAGAACGTCGTTCTTATTGACAAGATCAACATTCATATCAGTTAAAGCTTGTTGGCTGGCCTTAGTTGCCATCAGCTCTTCCTTGAGGGTCTTCAGTTCCTCTTTAGTTTGAGCCAAGTCCTTCCTAAGGCATTCATTGTTGAACTCTACAATGTCCCGATCATGCCTCTCCTTCGCCAGGGCAGACTGCAGAATGGCATTTTCTTTCCTTGCAGCTTCTTCTGCAGCTTCGGCTTCAGGATGTTTAGGGCGTAAACGCCCAAAAACAACATTGGCCTATATATGTTCAGTATATTCAGTCAATTTCAGATATCTAACCTAAGCATAAAAACAAAAAGTATGGAGATTGGGAAAGTTCTTTACCTGCGCTAGATAACTCATGCCTTCATCGAGCTTGTCCCCAATTGAGCTATTGCCAAATCGGTGATCATCGGTGTCCTGAACGAAAGCATTAAATAGTTGGAAGGGGAAGTTGTCATTAAATTAGGGCCATAGAGTTGGCGATGCCATGGCTTTGCTTTGGAATGTATAAGATGTATGTCTTGGAGGAGAGGGCATGGGTTGATTACGAGGTGGTGGTGGGTCATTGTATATGTTTTCGGGGGATGGAGATCGAACTGGAATGGGTTCATGAGGTGGTGATGGAACAGTGGTTGAACTAGGGTGACTGTCGGATGGTTGTTTTCTTTTTCGGGATAAAGAGGGGATAGGTTCAATCTACTCGTCATCATCAGAAACTTGTATTTCAACGGGGATGGCAGGGGGATGGATCGACTGAAGACGAAGGAAATCGAAGCTCATCGGTTGTCAGAGGAGTAATCTTGGTTCTTAATTTCTTGACTCGAAGGAGTTGTTTCCGATCGTCTATAGGCAGATCGAGTAAACTTCCTCGAGTAGGTGCTGGATTGATGGGTGGTGAGGGGTCTGGGGTAGGCTCAGGTTCTCTCTCTGTGAGAACGGTCCTAGGCTTTCGAATGGTTCTCTTCTTCCGACGAGGTTGGAGGGACTCTTCTGGTGGAGGAAGGTCATCGGCTTCTGGTTCATTTGTTTGGGGTTCATCGATGGGTGTTTGATGGTGGGTTGTCTTGGTGGAGTTTCTAGCGGTGGGGTCTCCATGACACAGAGATTTTCCAGATAAGAAATCTTCCAAATCTCTTACCTCAGAAGATGATGGCTTAATCAAAGTTACTGCAAAGGGTAAACAGTCATATATTAGAATCTACATCACATAAATTTTTAAATATTTGTATATATCAGACAGGTCAATACTTACATTTTTGATTGTACAACCATGCTTGTTTGGAGAGGAGTCCATACTTCCACTCTTCTTTCGGGAAGTTATCAAAAATTCTGCCATTTCAACCTCACGTTCTTCAGGAATATCTCCGAAGTCGGCAGAGACTTTTTTATTAATGGCCCAGTTTAGTAGAGAAGCAATTTCTGGTCCCTTGATGAAGAACCATCCCTTATGCCATCCCTTATTACTGGAAGGAGTGGAAACCAAAGAACGTCTCTCGAATTTCTCTCCTGTCTTCGAAGATTGCTTGCTTATAGCCTTGAATCCTTTTTATTTGGACTGGCCTATAGACGGTGAAGAAAAAGTCCAGTGTAGGTTCGATGCCTAGTTCATGGCAGAAAACGATGAATGCTAGGATGTGGATATAAGAGTTCGGCACCAATTGGGCAAACCCAACGCCAATAAACCCTAGAAGGGTTACTATGAAAGCGTGAAGAGGGAATCGGACCCCCTTCTTAAGGATTGTCATTGGAACGGTCGTCCATCCTTCTGGCCGTTGATACATTCGCTCCTCGGACCTGGGAGCTCTCACCAAGTGGGTGTCCGGGATATGGCAGCGAGTCCGGATCCTCCTCAAATCGATTTCAATGACAGTCGATGGAGTGTTGGCATAAGCATAGCGTTCTTTACTTCTGAAGAATGCAGAAGGGTTGGGAAGAGGTTTCGTAGGTGGGTTTTTGCTTAGAGTTACAGCTTTGGAGCTAGAAGCCTCTTTGTTAGGGCTTGGATTGGGTGGAACATTAGTTATTGGAGTAACGCAGATGGGCAAGCCTTGATCAAAATCTTGAGAGGCCATTGTTGCTAGGTCGCTAAGAAGGAAGAAAGCTCGAGAGAGAAGGAGAAGGTTAAGAGACGTCTGAATTTCAAATTGAAAGGTAAAACTATCAAATTTGGTGAAATTTACTTTTTATACTGACGGTTTCACAGAACTCGAGGGCGGCTGATTAAATGCTAGTAATGATATAGAATTTGAATGGGTAGCGTCTGGATTAAGCCTTAAACATTTATCAGATTGGGCCTTTCAAATTGGATCTCCAGTCTTATTTTATTTTATTTTATGGAATGGGCCGAATGGATTCCAGTTATTTTCACCATGGGCCTTTAATAACCCTTTTACCATAATGGACCACTTTATAGTTTTTTATTAAATAATTTTTTTAATAGAAAACTAGGGGGCAATGTTGGGTCATGACATTTCACATATTGGGCCGAATGGATTAGGTCGAGATATTTGGTTAGTCCACTATATCCTCATTATTGGATCCTAAAGTTATTAGGCCTAGTCGTTGTATTATCTTTACTGAGTCCTTATAGTACTGGGTCGGGTCAGTGGGCTGACCCAACAGATATTTAAATATCTCCATCTCTGACTTGTAATGATAAAAAAAGATAGCAGTTGACCGAGATCTCTTCCATGCATAATGTGAATGGGATGATAGTTAAATTGGCGGTGGTGAAACGATGACGAGTTAGTGGGTGAAATTTGTATGCGGTTAAATTTGAGACCATCAAGATTAGGGGCTATGTCAAAGCGAGGAGTGGGTGGCACGATGGCCAAGGCTTGAGTATATCATAGCAAGGAAGTCTTCTAAATAAAGGTAACTGATAATTTTATCTCGCTCTCAATACACTAGATATTTTATCCTCCATTGTTAACCTTGTGATCGCTTTGTCTTCTCACTCTCGAAGCTGTATCCCCGACCAGTCGAGCCATCAAGCTTTTGATGTTGATCGTGTTTATTGTGCAGGATCAGGACGTCTTACGTGATTGGAAAGTGGCAGAAGATCTTGACGTTAACAGTTAGTATATAATGCTGACTTGGTTACTGTGTAATATTACCATGGTTACTGCATTATATTACTGTGTTTTATACTAATTTTTTTATATTAATGGTTACTGATTAACTACATTGGTTACCTTCATACATCTGTTAGTCTTTAATTTGTAACAAAGTCATTACTGATTGTTTTGGTTGTAAAATGAATGTAAAAATATTTTTTATAATATTGGTTACTAATTACATATACATTGAGTCTTGCCTAATATGTATTTAGATCTTTGTAAGGTGTTTATTTGGTTCTTGTATAATGTTATTGTGTTTTATAATTGTTTCTTTTTATATTGGTGGTTACTTATTGACTATTAGTTACCTTCATACAACTGTTAATCTGATTATATATATTGGTTGTTGTATACTATTTAATTTGTTACTGTATAATGTTTATTTGGTTGCTGAATAATATTAATGTACACTTGTACTGATGTTTATTATAGTTATGGAAAGATTTGATCCAGTGGCAATTTGGTAATTTTTGTCAAATTTGGAGTGTCGGATTTTGGCGTTTTTGGAGCCTAATTTCATTGGAAACGGGTCAACGATCAAAAGTCACCAGCTTAGCTGGTGAACTGCAGGGTTTTTTGGTCAAATTCTATCATTTAGGCCTTTAAAATTGCATGTAAAAATATGGTTTATGTTCTGGTTACTAAGATTATGTAGTTTGGTTACTGTCTAATATTGATTTGGTTACTTTACAATGTTTATTCAGTTGTCAGACAATGGAGATGATTCCAGTTGTGCTTTATTTCAACGGAACATAAACAAAAAGTGTGTAAATATAGGAATATATAATTGTTTACTGTTAGTAACCATTAACCACATGGTTGGTAATATTTTTGATGGTGTATAGTAACCAAAATTGTTATTGATTAATATTTTGATTTTTGATTCCATCATGAGTTCAATATAAAGAAAACATATACATTAAACAATTGGTAACTGTTCTAAAACATTTTTATGTAAATTTGGTTACCCATCTAAAATAAAATGGTTACCTCTATATTCATATTTAGTTACCAACTGGACCATTTCCAAATAACTTTTATAACTATGTAATTTAAAAGTATCCATCAGCTAGATAAATGGGAACCCTCACATGTACATTAAGCACTTGATAACTATTCTGATATAAGTTTTTAATTATTTGGTTACTAACAAAAACTAAAATAGTTACCCTTATATGCAGGTTTGGATACCAACTGCACCTCTCAAACTATTTTTATTTTAATATGAGATCTATATGTGACCATATATATAAATGGAAACTCTCACATGTACATTTAACAATTGATGTTTGTTCTGATACAAGCTTGTAACTATCTGGTTACTAATAACAGTAACCATAATGTAACATAATAAAACAGTAACCACATAATTATATGATAGTAACCAGAACAGGTTTTAATGGTAACCAAAACAGAAATATCATGTAATGAAACCTGGTTTAGACAACCCATATATACTAAACAATTACATATTAACCAGAATAAAAATAAAAGTAACCAAAATCCCACATTGAGGGCATAATAATAGTAGCCAAACCATAAGGTAACAATAACCAAAACATAATAAAGAAGTAACCAAATAGTTATATGAAAAGTAACCAGAACATATTTTAATGGTAACCAAAACAAAAATAACCTGTATATCCAAACCAGTTTAGGCAACCCATGTATACTCTCACATGTACATTTAATACTTGATATATGTCCTGATACAAACTTGTAACTATCTAGTTACTACCAAAAAATAAAATGGTTACCCTTCTATGCATGTTTGGTTACCAACCGCACCTTTCAAATAATGTATCGGAACCTGACTTAGAAGTAACAAATCTGAACCAACAAACAATGTCAAATAATTCATAATATAATCAAATATATAATCCTATTTACATAAGCTCCAATAAACATTACATACTCACTAACCATAAAAAATTGTTATGGATATCAAACAAAAACCAAAGTACGAAACACAATTCAAAAGGACAAGACAACGACAACCGAACTAATCAAAATCTGGTACAAATCTTCCTAAAACTTGAGCTTTTTGGCTGCTGCTACTTTCTTCTTCATTGTAAGACCCCAACTTTTATGAATAAAGATGAATTTTCTATAATTATCATTTTTTAAATATTATGGAATGAATTTGATATAATGTTATAGTTGTGGGTAATAGTTATAAATTTTGCAAAGTACGTAAGTTGTTATATAATATTCGATTGGTCGGGGAATATTCGTTTTAACAGGAAATATTCATAGGACGGCACAATCATTAGTGGACCCCATAACGAAATTATTGTCGGATTGAGAAAACGACAAAATATTTTATGAAAATAACAATGAGAGTTTTATAGATTAAGCTGGCAGAAACACCCGATGTTAAAAATGCGAGAATCTGCGTGGTTTCATAGTAGCACACGGTATTGATTATTGATGCTTACGTGAGAAGTCACTCGGTTTTGTTCAATTATTGCTTGATAATTCTTTGCATAGTATCTCACGTTAATTGATTCAATTATTGTCGATATTTTATATATTATTAAATCAATAGTTGAGACGACGAAGTTATTAATATTATTATTTGCAATATTAACGATGTCTAGAAGTTACGCCAAGGAGAAGTTTGGTCACCTAATTGCGCATGATAATAGAGAAATCCTTATTGAAAAGCCCCTCTTTCACAGGAGCGACACAGTCGATTAATAGTGTGAATTATAATAATGATGATGAAGTTTTGTTTTATTAGTATTATTAATGTAATGAAACGAGAAAAGCTTTTTATATAAAAGCAGAATACTTTTATAAAGTTATTACGTTTTATTAGACTATAAATAGAATATATTATATTACATTATGCATAGTGTTTTTGCATAGTAAAATCTTTTTATATAAAAATGCAGAATACTTTTATAAAGTTATTAAACTTTATTAGACTATAAATAGAATATATTATATTTTATTATGCATAGTGTTTGCATAGTATATACTGCATAGTATTTTGTATAGTAAATTCTTTTTATATAAAAAAATGAAATACTTTTATAAAGTTATTCGTTTTATTAGATTATAAATAGAATATAGTATATTTTATTTAAAAGATTTTGTTTTATTAGAATATTTTATAGTAAACCAATACTGACCGTCTGTTTAAAAAGTAAATCAATACTGACCGTTAGAATTAGTTCTTATTCAGGTCCATTCTCCTATAAATAGAAGCTCATTCCTTCATTATTTCTTACGAATTCATTGAAACTCTAGAGGAGAAACTATAGAGAGAAAGAAGAAAAATATTATGCTACTTCCTACTTCTATATCTAGTTGTTACTAAGGTAAAAGTATTATTTCTTTCTTTTCGTTTTCATGAAGAGAACTTCTGTTATTCCATTCTTTGTTATTATGTTAGAATAACACATCTGTCTGCAATCTTGCATACTTGGTGAAATTCTTACATTATTCCATTCTTTATTATTATGTTGGAATAACCTATCTATCTATGTACCTGCATACATGGTGAAATTCTTATGTTATTCCATTCTTTAGCATTATGTTGGAATAACTTTTGTCTATCAAAATCTATACTTGGTGAAATTCTTTGTTATTTCATTCTTTATTATTACGATGGAATATCACATGCGTGTGTTTCACGCATGACCTAGTTGCGTTATTTATTATTCATTGGAACATCACTCGTGCGCATTTTCGCTTTGACACAGTTCCGTTATTTATTATTCGATGGAATATCACACATGCATGCGTTCTGCATGACACTGATTCCGTTATTTATTATACATTGGAATAACTTTGTATATACGGTCTATCGCATGCCTGGTGATTTCTTTTGTTATTCTATTCTTTATTATACTCAGTTGGTTAAAGTTTTAACTTCTATACTCCATGAAATTAGTGGAATATTGATGAGTGAGTTTTATACCCATGAATTGGATACATTCGGGCTTAATTTATTGTTGTTCTCAAGTCTTTTAGAATAGTTTTTAGTGTTTGTGTCTATTCATGCATGTTTTATGTTGTTTTGTAGGAATTGGGACAAAAGTTACTTGGATCGGCGTTAAGGGTGGCTAGATTAGCGTTTTAAAAACACCATTTACACAACAATCACTTGAGCCAATTTGAGTATTTCTCAGGACATTATTTCGAAAAACTTAAAGAATGAAAGTTGTAGATCTACTTCTCCTCTTTCGGATCATCTTGAATCATTGAAATCGAAGTTCGGACGAAGAAGTTATGGCCATTTTCCCAAAGGGCGTCGAGCGAAAAATGTCGAAAAAATGTGCGGCCAGCAAGCAAGCGCCCATTTTTGGCCTATGCTTGTTTAGGAAGCGAACTGAGGGGGAGCGATGTTTGAGCATCAAACCCAGTATTGGGCGCTGAGGAAAGAACTTAGTGATGGCACGGATGCGTTTTTTGGCGAATTTTGACACCTTTTGACTCAAATTGGATTGGGTTTGTTCTAAGCTAAAAATTGGACTTGTAACCTATAAATACATGATGTAAGGCATAAAATAAAGGGAGAATACATATAGATTAGACTAGATTAAACACTCCATTAAATTAGAATCTAAACCCTAGTTCTTAATTAGCCATTGAAGATTGAAGCAAATTGAAGAACATTTGAAGATCGAGAAGCGAGAGCAAGAGGGAGCATCAGTTCTTGACACATGATTCTATTCTCTTCTCTTATCATACTTTTATCTTTTAATGTCTATTCAATTATGGATTCTTGGTTTTAATTCATTAATTATGAACTAACTCTTTTATTAAGATTTCAATTGAACCTTTTATGGCTATAAATTAGTTATTTAATTTATTCTAATTATTTGTGTCAAAGTGAGTTGTTTATCTTGCCTTATGCTTATTGATTAATTATCGATCGATAATTACCTTGTTACTCTAGAAGGAATTGGAAGAGAATTCTAGGGTTAGAAGCTGAGCATGATATCATGTGACTTAGTTATTTGCACGATGAATAATTAGGTTTGTGAATAGAATGGAAATATCTATTACGTGCATGTAACACATAAGGAATTGGGATTATAACGAGTTTAATTCAATTGTTTTGCATAGGAATATAGCAAAATTAATGTCTGGATTAAATAGAAGGCAATTGATCACTTGGAAAAGGGCTTTTGGCATTTGAGAATTCATGTTAACAATTCGATGAACATAATAATTGGGATAATTGGATAATTGATTTATAGTTCATAATTGGGGATATTGGAGTCTTAATCCTTATTTACGAATTTTAATCAAATCTTAGTTTTGTTTATTTGCTTTCTTTTAGACTAATCTCTTTTAATTGTTTAATTTAGTTTTCTTAATTAGAAAATTCACAATTTGAATTGTTTAAATAAAATTAGTTTGGTTAAGAGTTAGTATTTGGTAATTTTTATTAAATAATTCCTCGTGGGAGACGATACTCTACTTTCACTTTATTACTTGTTGGCCAGTGTGTATACTTGCGTATTCATTGATTAAAAATCGATCAACAAGTTTTTAGGCGCGCAGATTCTTAGGGGAATTAATTTAATAATTATTTACCAATATTAATTTCAATCAAATTAGTCTTAATTTAAACATTTTTATTTTTATTTTTAATTCTCTTCCTATATTTCTCTCTTTTTAAGGTACCATGGATGAGTTTGAGTATCAATGGCCATACGTTCTTGGCTCGACCAAGGAAACAAGGATTGATGGACTTAATACATCTTCTATAGAGGCAACTTGAAGGCGTTGGAGGTTTCTTGCGACCCATCTGGTCGAAGGATGGCAAGAATGACTTCGACCCGAGGGAGAGGAGATTAGTGGGACTCGAGAAACTTTACGCATTGTCGGCCAGATTGAGACACTTTCGAGGATGTTTGAAGCTTTTGAAAGCTCATCGTCGTCAAAGTGTGGCGGTTACTTGTGATTATTGTCTTTGGAAATCATATGAGTCATCAATGCGCCATCATCGGTTTGGTAGATGCTGATGCGGTGGTGATTACCCCAATAATTATGTCTATCCTAACAACTATTATCGAGTTGGGGTATCACGGGATTTTCATGGAGCCATACTCATCAAGATCAATTTTATGCTCCAAGTCCAACGTACCCACCGGTTTCTCGTGTCCACCTCCTTTACTGACGGGAAGAACATTCAAATTTGGAGGAAGATTTGTCCAAGTTCATAGCTTCATGTGAGGAGGAGGATTAATCAAGAGATATTGAGTCAAAATTTCTGAACCAAAGCGGAACAACTAACCAATGCCTCAAACATTTGTCCTCAATACCCTTGGCTCTATGACATGAATTAAGGGCCCGATGGTGAGCTCGAACCAAATCTGCAACCGGATGTGCCAAATGATATAGATGTTGAAAGAGAGGAAAGACTTGGAGACCAAGAAAAGGAGATCGGCGAAGATCTAACTTTGAGTACCAGCGAAGATGAACCAATTTCATTAGTGTCCCATGTGCCTCCTCCACCAAAGTTCAAGAATCAAGGGCAATTTTGCAAAACCATGCCCAATTAGGCGTCATGTAAATCGAGCAAAGCTCTTTGTGACATAAGAGCTAAATATAGGTTATTGTGGAGTCATGGTGGGATGAAAAGGAGAAGATAGAGGAAGACTCCATTATGTTTATTAAGCTTCATGCCCCAATCTAATCATAGACATAATGGAGAAAACACCTAGTTGTTGGGCGTTCTTAATAGGAACCTATCTACAAAGAGCATGCTAGGTGACTTCAATTCAAGGGTTTTTGCTAATGGGAACCTCCCAAAAGAGACATTACTCTTGATGGATGGAGGGTTCCTCAATTTTAAATGAGGGAATTGGATAGAAATTGAAGAAGTCAAATTTGAGACTATAAAACAAGCGCTTATTGGGAGGCAACCCAAGTTTAATTTTTATTTTTAGTTTTATTAAGTTTTATATTAGTAGTTTTGAATTTGCATTTATTTAGGATTTAATAAAATTGCTTCTATCATGGTTTCTGAGTTATTCAAGTCAAATTCAAGTGTGGTGCCCAATTTGTTCCATGTGTTTAGCCTATTCTCAAAACTTAGTGGACAAGAAGGAAGATTGCTATATTTTCAGGGAAGTCCTCTACTTTAATTTTTTCTATTTCAGCCATTGAGGACAATGTCTAGTTTAAGTTTGGGGGAATTTTAGTGTCGTATTGCATATAGTTAGT